>JAOEGL010000010.1:4050000-4650000 GCA_034509955.1 Urosaurus nigricauda
CACTTGAAGACACACCACAGTAACAAAAAGAGAATTCTAAGCACCTCCACAAGCTACAAATCCCAGACTTCTTCAGGACCAAAGGCATGAAAGGCAAACTGATATCCAAACATTATGACTATGCCATGTGAACATACCTCTGGACCAGGGAACCCTTGTATTTTTCCCTCTAGCCCAGAATGACTACTGATGGGGATGATGGGAACCATAGCTAAAAACATCTAAGGCTGGATGTTCCCACCACCACCACCACCATCAACCCCAATTCCAGAGAATATTCAACCCTACCTCTTCTGCCTGGTCCAAGCCTAGGTTTCTCCTCTTTCTAAGAGCTGTGGCTTTCTCATCCCTTTCCTTTTAAAGGCGGGTGGTGGATTGTGGGGAAAACCAGGATGTCATAAGAAATCCAGACACAGAACTCCTTTTGTGAGGTGCCACCATGCTCTGGGTATCGATGACAGCAAGGGCGTGATCATAAGCAAGTAACACAACTCCTCCAACCTGATGCAGAGGCGAGATCCACCATGTGGCCGAACCCAAAATAAAAGGAACGAGCTTTCTCTTCCCTGACGCTTATGTAAGGCATCAACTTTTGAGGGCTGTACCTCTGAAGTAACAATGGGAAAAGTGCTGCTACGTCACAGCAATTAAATGATGAGTGATGATGTGTCACAAAGCCATGAATGAGCTGGAGTGGCACATATGGGAGAGTGGCAATGCAAAGAGATGGAAACGGAGGCACACAAGGTGAAAGTACATGACCACATACCTGCCTCATGGCTGAAGATCCCAGATTCAAGTCCACTGTCTCTTTAGCTCCAGGCAGGTAACAGGAGAAAACTCAGTAGCTGCTGAGAATCAGAGCAGACAGCCATGGGTTAAAATCCATTCTCATTCAATATCAAGTGAGGACTTTTCATATTCTTACCTGATAACAGGACCAGCTCTCCCATTAGGTAAGGTGAAGCAGTTGCCTCAGGTGGTGGATGATGGGGACAGTAGTAAGGATTTGGAAGGCATGTATTATATTATTATTATTAACCTTTATTTATATAGTGCTGTAAATTTTCACATCATTGTACATTATATGTCCTGGCTTTGTTGTTGTGTGCCTTCAAGTCATTCCAGAATTATGGTGACCCCGAGGAGACCCTATCATTTTTAACCAGCCTTTGTATTATTATTATATTATTAGTGTATTATCCCTCAAAGTGTGGTGGAGTCTCCTTCCTTGGAGGGGTAGCATAATGTGTATTTTAAATGTTTTAACATTTTTGATATCTTAAAAAGTAGTGTTTCTTTTGAGTGTATGGCTTAATATTTTTGTAACTTTTATACTTATAGAATCATAGAGCCTTATCACGCTAGACGAATCCCACTAAGAAAAAGGATTTTAAAAGTAGGGAAAAAACTGCAAATGCGGGATGTTTTTCAATAACATGAAAATAAAGTGAATGGAAAGCCGACAAAAATGACACCTTTTTAACTTTCAGGAAGTTTTAATTTTTATTGTAAATCGCTTAGACGTAGTAGTCTAAGTAGTCTAATAGTAATAAACATCAACAACAACAGGTTCAGCTTTGATTTCACATGTCATTTCTTTGCAAACTGCCTACATTCTGCCAAAAGACCTTTCATGGTTCATGCCACAAGGGAGCAGCACAGTCCCAAATACCTTTTCCTATAGAAAATAGACAAGAGGAGGATGGAGATGTCATGGGATTTTCTGGAGCTGAAAGTGTGCGACTCAACCAAGTAGGTTTCTGTGGCTGTACAGGGAAAGAAACCGTAATCTCCAGAGTTTATCATGGGGTTTTCTTGTTTGCCATTGCCATCCCCTGAGGCTGAGAGAGTGCAATATGGCCAAGGTCATCCAGTGGCTTTCATGGTTGTGCTGGGAATTGAACCCTGGTCTCCAGAGTCCTAGTGCTACCTTTTAAATGCTACACTACTGTTTGTTGTTGTTGTGTGCCTTCAAGTCATTTCCGACTTATGATGACCCTAAGGAAGACCTATCATAGGGTTTTCTTGGCAAGATTTCTTCAGAGGAGGTTTGCCATTGCCATCATCGGAGATTGTGACTTGCCCAATGTCACCTAGTATAATAGGTTTCATGGCTGAGCTAGGAATCAAAGCCTGGTCTCCGGAGTCAAAGTCCAAGGCCTCATTCCCACTTACAGATAATACGGTGCGCAATCTGAATCGCTCGATCAATTTGACAGTGGAGCATGGTTCCCACTACATTTGCCCCAATCTCATTTTTCCCCTCTAAAATAATCCACTTGGGGTTCACATTCATGCATGAATGGATTCAAAATGGACCCACTCCAGCTGGCCAAAGGGCAAAGTTAGATCAATTCTGATCCACATCTGGTTCACACTTCTGCGGAATCAATTTATTGAAAAAGACACGGAAAACATCGGCGTCAAAAAGACATGGGTTAAAAGGGTTTAGCGCATGGCCCCCTTCTCGGAATCGCTTCAGCGATTTGGTTTAAGTGGGAACCCGGATCATTTGAACTGGTTCAAACCGATTTGTGATCCGGTTTAAAAGGTAGTGGGAATGAGGCCCAAGACTCAAACCAATCATAGGATACTAGACGTATCATAAGGAAAGTGAAGCAGCTGCCTCACGTATTAGATTCTGAGTGTCACCAAATAGGAATTTATTTAATTTGTAGTCCCTGTGTTTTCAATAGGATGCTATGATTCTATTTTATGTTCCTACTAGTTCTTGGCAGATCACTTTTTTAAAAAATTTCTCTATTTTGGCAAAGTTGCAATGTAACCTTGCAGCCACTTTGACATGCAATCTTCCTGCAGGAACTAACTGTCTCACATTTCTTATGGTTAATATTTTGTATGCAGACTTTTCCCCAGACCAAGCTAAAAGTTCACATTATAGAAAAGTTTAAAATGTAATTAAACCATCAATTGAATTTAAAAGTGGTGCAAGTGTGGTGTAATAGTTTGAGCGTTGGAGTATGACTCTGGAGACCAGGGTTCAAATCCCCGCTCAGCCATTGAAACCCACTTGGTGACCTTGGGCAAGCCACACTCTCTCAGCCTTACAGGAAGGCAATAGAAAATCTCTTCCAAAGAAACAAGCCGAGAAAACCCCATGGTATGTTCGCCTTAGGGTCACCATAAGCCGGTAATGACATGAAGGCACAAAACAACAACAAGAAGAAGCAGAACTAAAAGTTGTTCGCAAATTATACTTTTGCATAGATTTTTAATGTACATTTACAGCTACTTTTTCATGGTGCTTCTTATATACAGTCTGTGTGTTCTTGCTACTTGAACTACTACAGTAATGCTGTTCTTTTTGCTGCAATTGTTGCCACCTGTGGCATAGGTTGCATCTATACTGTTGAAATAATGCAGTTTGACACCTTTTCATCAGCCATGGCTCCATCCCTACAGAATCCTGGGATATGTAGTTTTGTAAGGCACCAGCGTTCATTGGCAGAGAAAACTAAATACAGTGAGCCCTTGTTACCTGCAGGGGTTTGGTTTCAGGACCCTCCGCGGATAACAAAATCCGTGGATGCTCAAGTCCCATTAAATATAATGGCACAACAAAATAGTGTCCCATATATAAAATGGAAAATCAAGGTTTGCTATTTGGAATTTATACTTTTTGGGAATATTTTCAAGCTGTGTATGCTCAAATCTGTGGATTAAAAATCCATGGAGAAGGAGGGCCAGCCGTACCATGTAAAACTATAAATCCCAGGATTTCATAGGACTACAACACTTAAAGTGGTGTCAAACTGCATTATTTCTCTAGTGTAGATGCACAAATAATCTTTGGCCAAGCCTTTAAACCCTCCCCAGCCACACACACTTTTACTTTTATGACATAGCAACTGTCTATTTGGGGCCCCAACTCTTTGACCATTTACACAGGGAAGGAGTGATTCCCATCGGTTGAATTCTCCTCCTCTTTCTGTTATCTCTATCTGACCAAGGAATGTTGCCCCACTCGATTGAAAGCAATTCAACGAGAAGAGGAAAAGACTTGTTGAAACTGGTGGTTTCAAGTTTCCTCCATTGGGACAGCCCCGGGTTGGGGAATCAGTTCAGCGATGCCACAGAAAGCTGCTCCAGAAAGCAAAATCCTCGTCCTCTTAGGAAACTCCTGACTCTGCACAGAAAATAATAGAAAGGCTGAGCAAGAGAAAGAACTGGGGTCTCAGCTCAACCCATGCCTCCTCCATTCACCCCGTAAACCCCCCCAAAAGGCTCTCTTAGGACATTATCACACGGGAGGAATTTCTCTCAATTTCAAAAGAAATGAAAGTGGGGCCAGATTGGAATTGAGTGAATTCGTTAGTTCAGCGAATTTACATGATTGCATATTGACGCCGCATCACATTCGGAACTGCCCGAAATTGTGTTCGACTCCACATTGCGTGTGATAGTTTCTCATGCAATAACATGAAACCCCACAATTGCGTTTGATAGGACTTCCCTTTGCCCAAAAATGCGTGTGATCGGCTTTCACGCAATAACATGAAACCCCACGATTGCGTTCAGATTGCCATTGGATTATACTTCCAAATCCCGTTGTGTGATAAACTCCTTACAGTTAGCCCTGTGGGGATTCACTTCCAGATACACTCACCCAACAGATACTAAAAAAATGTGATAGTAAGTCATGTTGCCATCAATGGTCAACAATGTGCACATGAAGCAGCTATGTGCCATCACCGATAATGGGGTAGGGTCATCCATGTATGCTCAAATCGGCACAGGTCTGGTCTGCCAATGTGGAGGGATGACTATACTAGTGAGTAAGGAGGCTGACAGATAGATAAAGGAGAAGGATTGTAGCCAAGTGGTAAAGCACATGCAGAGTCATAGGGGGCTTCCACACTAAACTATCAGAGGAGTCATTCGGCAGGGGGTGCGGACTGCAGTGGGTGACACCCAAAGAGAGGATGACACCATAGCTCCCCAAATGTCTACCTTTTGGCAGAAACAGGCTTCGACATTCTGCCTACATCCCCTTAATGCTAGAACTCCACGGAAAAGATAGTGTGAGTGAGGAGAGGCTCCGTGGGAGGAGATAAGAGAGGTCCCAGGTTTTTTTCTAACAAAATTAAATTTTAAATTTTAATTTTCTTTAGAAATTTGTATTCTTTTTTTTAAATCAAAAACATCACATCTCATCAAATTTTCACTTTAACCACTGGTGCCGCCATAAACTACAAGTCCCAGAATGCCATAGCATTGAGAGATGGTAGTTAAAGGGGCATCAAACCAGATTATGTCTTCAGTGCCGGTGCAGCCATTGCATTTTAAAAGTGCAATTTTCATTTGGCTAGTTGTTTATGTCACAACTCAATGATATGCGGGAATTACGATTGATGAGTTATATTAGTATGAAAAACATGACCAAGGATTCTGTATGGTGTGGTATTGAAGGGGTGAGACCATAAGTTACCACACTGGGTGATGCCAATTATAGTGCCATCACTGTACTTTCGTCCTGTTTTAAGTGCCATACACTTTGTGGAACATAATCACTAGGCACGATACTCTCTGTAATACCCCAAATCTAGGCTAAGTATAACAAAATTATCAGATTTGTCTTACAAAAAGAAATCAAATGGATTCTAAATGTAAAACCTCTATCCTGCCCCTCCCCAGCTTAATCCACATTTCAATTTTCTTGTAATGTTTTAAAGATCTGGAGTATTCAGATCCATCCTACCTTCTTGCAGCCAAGCCGTTTCCAGATATGAATGTCATTGAAGACAATCAACAGATTCCAGCAACATCTTCAAAAGCAGGGAAGTCGCTCCGGGTGAAAGGATAAAATGACGACCATGCCCCCCCCCCTTGAAATAAAAAATTTGCAAATAATTTTTCTCCAAATTGCTAACAGTACAGAAGGTGAGACACTGAAAATCGTTCACAAGGATAACTCTTCTATTTGCGATGGTTGCATCCCCTTAGTACGTTTGCCTCCGGCTTTTCTTTAGATGCCTGAGCTGTATTTCTAAATGCTGAACTAGAGTTTTAAGTTATTGCAATTCTAAAAATGAAGGAAAATTCCAGAGGGAGGCACAACTCCTTTTCATGGGGGCAATGCCCACATTTTGTCCCTCCCTCCATAGCTAGTCCCTTATCCAACAGAAAGACTCTATTGAGAAACCTGTCAGTCGCCGGTAAGTTATACTGGGAGACTGTTTCACTACAATTTCTGCGGACTGACTTTTGAGTTTGCTGAAGTGTACAGATATTGAATAATTATATTTCATGTGTGTGTGTATGATTTGTTCTTTGGACTTTAATCCTCTAAGAAAAAATCTCAAAACTTTTATAAGCCTAAAAGCGTTAACCTTTTTAATTGTTGTTGTTGGTGGTGGTGGTGTGTGCCTTCAAGTCATTTCTGATTTAGGGCAACCTAAAGGTGAACTTATTACGGGCTTTTCTTGTCATGTTCCTCCAGAAAGGGGGTTGCCATTGCTATCCTCTGAGGCTGAGAGATTGTGACCTACCCAAGGTCACCCAATTGGTTTCCATGGTTGAGCTTGGATTCGAACCCTGCTCTCCAGAGTCTATTGCACAAACCAATGAAGGATCACTTTACAGCAATAGTTTTCAAACCTTGGTCCTCCCGACTTCAACTCTCAAAGTCTCCAGACAACTCTGCCAATGGTCAGGGATTTGGGGACCTGTGATCCAGCATCTCTGGAGGACCAAAGTTTGGGAACCGTTGCTTTATAGAGTCTGGAGATGATCTTCTTCAGCTACATTGTGCTTCTCTTTTTTGCCGCTTTCTCTTGGTAGAGGAACAGTCCAGAAGAAATGTCAAAAGATCCTGTTCTGTCACTGTCTTGGGCTCTTTTGGAACTTTATGTGACATCCAGACCTTGTTGGCAAACACTCCTAATGTGTGTCAAACTACTTCTTATTTCACTTCTGCTTTTGGTTTCCCCCAGAGATAAATCCAAAACCATGATGGAAGAGGAAATAAATTGAGACACTGGAGTTTATCACATGGGAGGAATTTCTCTCAATTGCAAATGGATCCAATTCGCAATTACGTGAATTCACTAGCTTAGCGAATTTACGTGAAATCTGAATGTGTTCAGAATGCATTCAGAATGACTTCCCATTCCCCGAAAATGACCCCCCCATTGCCCAAAATTGCGTGAGATACTCTAATTAGATACTCTAATCTGCAACTACGTGAAACCCCATTGTTGCATTCAGAATGACTTCCCATTGCCCAAAATTGTGTGAGATACATTCATACGCAATAACGTGAAACCCCATGATTGCGTTTGGATTGCCATTGCATTATACCCCCAAATTCTGTCGTATGATAAACTCCTAAGTAGCCTTCACCTATTCCCATACTGTTTAACATGACAGTGCCCATTATTCCAAACCAGAATCAGATTTCTGGCATCTTCTCGTTCCATTTTGTTTTCAATTTTGGCAGTTGTACTTCCAGTACGAATGAGGAGCTCCGTACAACCTAACAAGAAACCCGAGCTCAGAAAAGTTATTTGTCGCTAGTAGGGAGGGTTCTGAGAGCTGTAATACAGACAAGTAACTTGAACATGAGTGAGCTCTCATAGGAACTGCCAATAAGTTTCTCCTCCCTTTGAAAACATGTCACAACATTCCCCACACTGGCCCCCAATTTTCTCTGCCTGCAAATGAAAGTGGGTCATTTTGACAGCCCACCTTCCTCTAGTTTAAACGTGTTTATTGAAAGTGTGTGTTATTCCCAGCAAGACAGTCTGGTATAACAAGTTCTCCTTCACAACCACACTAAAGGAGAGGGATATTTATCTTCAGGCATCCCCAGTTAAACAGCATTCTCTCTAAATTATGCTGAAGTCCTGTTTCGACTCAGGTTCTACAGCTTCGCCTCTTTCCCCCTTCCTGGAAAGACCAAACAGTGTCTGTCACACTAACCTCAAAGCTCAGGGAAATTGAGCAACCCATTTAGCAAGAGGTGAAGAGGAGGTTAAATCCTTGGCTGAATCCAAGAAGGCCACAAGTTGAACATGAGTCAACAGAGCAATACAGCAGCTAAAAAGGCCAATGTGATTTTAGGCTGCATCAATAGAAGTATAGTGTCTAGATCAAGGGAAGTCATAGTGCCGCTCTATTCTGCTTTGGTCAGGCCCTACCTGGAATACTGTGTCCAGTTCTGGGCACCACAATTCAAAAAGGATTGGAGAAACTGAAGCATGTCCAAAGGAGGGCGACTGAAATAGTGAAAGGTCTGGAAACTGTGCCTTATGAGGAACGACTTAGGGAGCTGGAGATGTTAGCCTAGAGAAGAGAAGATTAAGAAGTGATATGATAGCCCTGTTTAAGTGGAGCACACTTCCAGTGGGACATACTTCCTTGGAGTGCAGTGGAGTCTCATTCCTTAGAGGTCTTTAAGCAGAGGCTGGATGGTCATCTGTTGGGGATGCTTTGATTGAGATCTCCTGCATGGCAGTGAGTTGGACTGGATGGCCCTCGGGGTCCCTTCCAACTCTATATTCTATTTGAAGGGGTGTCATATTGCAGATGGAGCAGGCTTGTTTTCTGCTGCTCCAGAGAACAGGACCCGGAACAATGTGTCCAGGAAAGTGCTCAAATGGCTGATAAGGCCAGCTCAGTTCCCAAACAAACAAGCCCCCCAAATGGCAGAGCCAGTGCTAAGTAACAAAGTCTTTGAGACTAAATACCGTAAGAGGTATTACCAAAAGATTTGTCCAGAAGTCCGAGGTCCAGAGTATCAGATAGGCAGGTCAAGGATTCCAGATACTCAAGTTAGGTCAGCAATACAAGACGCAAGAGTTCAGGAGCCAGAGACAGAGTCTTTCCTCAAGAATATCTGACAATCGCTGGCAACCAGACATAAAGCCTCTGTGACCTTTGAAGGCTCTCCTTTTCAGCTCGACACACCCTGAAAAGTCCTGGTCCCTGATCCTCTTCTATGGACCTTATCAGATGTTAGAAATTGGAAGTATAATCTAAGGGCAATCTGAACGCAATCATGGGGTTTCACGTTATTGCGTATTAAAGTATCTCACGCAATTTCGGGCAAAAGGGAAGTCATTCCAAACGCAATCATGAGTTTTACATTATTGCGAATTAAAGCATCTCATGCAATTTCGGGCAATGGGGGGGGGGTCATTTTCGGGTAATGGGAAGTCATTCTGAATGCATTCCAAAATTGCGTAAAATACTTTAATTTGCAATAACGTGAAACTCCATGATTGCATTCGGATTGCCATTAGATTATACTTCCAATTTCCAACATCTGATAAGGTCCATAGACAGACCGTTGGAGTATCTGCCCTATTCCCAGTTCCCACCCCGATAGATGGGATTGTACTCTATATCCCAACCACAAAGTGCTGCCCCTGCTCTAAAAGAAGACGTGTGACAGTGTTCTCCAGACCCGGCCCAAACCTTCCCAAGAGCAAGGATTTTTGAAAAGGCAAAACACAACAACTATCTTTGGAACTTGAACTTTATTTTCACAAGCTGGTCAGCAGCCCTTTTCAGGGACCATCAGAAAAGACAGGTTGCTTTTCAAGATCTCTTGACCTTCTTTAAGGGGCTGACTAGTGGGCATGATCATGCTTATGGTCATGGTCATGACCATGGTCATGGTGGATGTGCTCATGAGTAGCAATGGCCACTTGGGTGATGTAGATCATAAATTCTCCAAAGGAGAGTTGTTTATCCTTGTTTTGGTCCAGCTTCTTGAACAATTCTTCAATAGCTTTGGGGTTCTTTTGGTCCTGTGGAAATAATTAAAACAATATATGTTTTTTTTTTATTTATATACACATACACATACACACAAACACACACACACACACACGTATATATTCAAATTCAAAAACTTCCTCTTATTTATATCTTGTTTGAAATTAAAAGCAACAAAGGTTGACTGTTTTGGGGTTTAGGATTCCATCCAGACCCTAATGGAGCCTCCTTAATACTTCAAGGATGGAATTATAGACACTCCTGTAAGGAAAATCTCGACGGTATACAATTAGAATAGCTTGATCTCACTTTAACATTCATGGCTCCATCCTATAGAACTATGGGATTTGTAGTTTGGTGAGAGACATTACATTCTCTGCTAAAAGCTTCTACTATTCTAATGTAAGGAAGTGGACTAGAGCTATTAGAAAATTTGAAGTACTAAACTAAAAATTCCAGAATTACAGATGGAAATGTGGAAGCAAAAAGCAGCTGTGCGTAGTTACGCACCACACGGAAAGACTAGCAAAGCAGGAAAACCAACAGAATACCTCCCGCTCACCCCCAAAAGCACCTCCAAACTTCATTGGTAAGGTACTTCAGAACCTCTGCTAGAGAGCACTAGTGCTCTTCCCTTGAGCTACGGATCCCAAAGTACCCTGAGCAGAGACATTCCTGTATGTCTATAATTCCATCCTTAATAAGTGTCAAGGAGGTTCAATTAGGGTCTGGATGCAATCCTAAACTCCATAACATTCAAAGTGAATCCCTTGGAATCTATAGGGAATGGGCAAGAGCCCTCCAGTGGAGATTCCAGTTATCTGATGAAACTATAAATCTCAGGATTCTGTCTGATAGCACCATAACAATTCATGCTTAATCAAACTGTACTCAACTGTTGATGTGCTCCTTGAGGTAAAGAACTTGGTGCCTTCCAAAGGTTTTAGCTATAACTTCCCCAATCGGCACAATCAGTAATCAGGCAATATGGGATTTATAGTTGATCTTGTCTGGAAACTGCCTTTCGTACCACCCATCCACCACTTTCCACCCATCATTCAGTTCCTCCACTCCCAGCACTGTGTCAATGTCAATGAACCTCATTCCGGAAGGGAATTCCTTCTGAAGAACAAGCCTTTCCCCCAATGCCATCATGGGTTCTTACCTTCAACCAGTTGGGAAACTGCTTGTGAATCAGCTGAGACAGTTCCTTCTGGCTGAGGGTGTCGAAATGCCCAACGCGCACCGAATATTGGTGGAAGATGTTGATCATGGTCTCGATGCAACTTTCCAACTGAGTCTGAGACATCTTGAGCGGGTGGTTGACCTGCAAAAGCAAGCTCCATTTCAGTGGTGGACGATTTGCAGAAAGCATCTCTTATAGATATAGCCCTAAAACATGTTCACTGAAGGCCAACAATCTCTTTTGAATCTTAAGATCGTAAGAGAACCACCGCTAGACCTCCTTGAGGCCATCTTGTTATTCACACTCTTTTTCAGATGATAAGGGATGATCATTGGGGTCTCTTCTATTTCTATGACTCTGTCTTGAGTATTCCTGTCTTAAGAAAACTCTAGGAAGTTCATGGAGTCTCGATAAGCCAACAGGGGACTTAGGACCTTATCAGACAGGAGGAATTTCTCTTTATTGCGAATGGAGCCAATTGGAGCCAATTCGAATTCACATGAATTCGCTAGTTTAGCGAATCCACGTGAATTCCTATTGCGTTCGGAATGCGTTCAGAATGACTTCCCATTACCCAAAAATAACCCCCTCATTGCCTGAAATTGCGTTAGATGCTTTAATTCGCAATAACGTAAAACCCATGATTGCGTTCGGAATGACTTCCCTTTTGCCCAAAATTGCATGAGATACTTCCGCAATAACATGAAACTCCATGATTGCGTTCGGATTGCCATTGGATTATACTTCCAATTTCTGATGTCTGATAAGGTCCTTAGAAACACAGAGCCTTAGAATTAGAATAGGTAGCAAGGGTCATATAGTCCAACCTCTTGCTATTGGGTAATGCCCAACTAAACCACTGCCATCCCACCTCTATTTAAAGACTTCCAAAGAAGGTGAGATATGCAGGCAACATACCCGCACACACAATATCACCACAATATGGATTTTGGATTATTATTTTTTTTACAGTTGATGTCGCTACACCTGCACTTTTTAAAATTAGTAATCGTGTGCCTGCATTGCCTGCAGAAGGGGTTGGAATCAACCCCCAGCATCTCAGTGTAATGTAACCATTGAAATGTTGGGTACCCCTAAATCTAGACTACACTTGTCCCTCCATATTCACTAGGGTTAGGGGCACAAGACCCCCGTGAATATGGAAAAACTGCAAATAACAAAAAATGCCATGTTTTACCTCTCTAGGAACCTCTAGGTCCTCCAGTGCAACTCTGTGGTCAACATCCAACAGACACTGACCACAGACTTGCACTGGATGAGTTACAAAGGTCCAGTGGAGTATTCTCTCTAAGAATCTCTAGGTCTTTCAGTGCAACTTTCAGTTAAGGTTGACCATAGACTTGCACTGGAGGACCTAAAGATTCCTAGAGAGAATGTATTAATTAAAATCCGTGAATGATCAAATCCGCAAATATCAAAGCCGCAAATATGGAGGGATGTGTGTAGTTATTTTTCCCCCTGCTAGAAGAATGATGCAAAAGTGTCTAAAATCATTCGCTCAAGCAACAATAGTTACAGCCAAAGGTTCCCCCCCACTTCCAAAGACTTAGCATCCTATACCCAAAGATATACACCCAACGTGGTCGTTTGAACGTTGGGCTAGGACTCTGTTGACCAGGGTTCAAGTCCCAGCTCAGCCATGGAAACCACTGGGTGAGCTTGGGCAAGTCACACTCTCTCAGCCTCAGAGGATGGCAGTGGCACACCCCATCTGAAGACATTCTTCATGAAAATTTTGTCTTAGGGTCACTATAAGTTAGAAAATGACTTTAAGGCACCCAGCGACAAATCAAAGATAATCTAAAACAAACTTCATTAATGTTCTTGAGCTTACCTCAACGAGAGATGAACAGAAGAGCAGGCAAGATTCAAGATGCAGTGAAGACCACTTGGATGCTATGTCCTCTTATATTCTCCTCTCCTTCCAGACACACCCCCACCGTTGAGAAATCCCCCTCCTTTACCAAATCCACATATCCATTACACTATCAGCCTCTTGCCCAAGGTGTATGACTGGATCCGTCTCGAAATACCAGTTGTCGGGGACAGCGGGGAAAGGGATTGATGAAACTTGTGGTGTACGATGGTCCATCATGTACCAATACTGAAGTTTCACATACATACGCATACCCCTCTCTTGAGCAATCTCCTTTCAAACTCATAAAAAGTTTGCATGGAACCGGCTGGCTAGCAAAGGTAGGACACAACATTTCCTGCAAGCAATGGGGGATTCTTGTGAAATATTCACACCGTGTTAAGTTCTTTTACCGCAAAGGGGGGGGGGATGAGATCAGCCTTGCCTCATCTTATGTCCCCTCTCCCCCCAAAGCCCTGCAAGCCAGTGACGTTTTGCCTTCAACAAACATCCAAGGCCTTGGCTTGGCTCAAAACAACAAGGACTATCCTCTCTAGATCCAGGAAATATATGCATTGGTAGCCATGATGGCCACACAAAAATATGGAACAAATAGTCAAGTTTATTTACATTAGCTGACCAGGCTTTTGCATACAACCATAAAACAATCCAATAACATATTAAAACATAGATAAAATAGGACAATTCAACTGGTAACAAAACATACAAAATAAGACTAAGGAGTTTATCAGATGATGGAAATTGGAAGTATAATCTAATGGCAATCTGAACGCAATCATGGGGTTTCACGTTATTGCGTATTAAAGTATCTCACGCAATTTTGGGCAAAAGGGAAGTCATTCCGAACGCAATCATGGGTGTTACGTTATTGCGTATTAAAGCATCTCACGCAATTTCAGACAATGGGGGGGGGTCATTTTTGGATAATGGGAAGTCATTCTGATCTAGCGAATTCATGTGAATTTGAATTGGCTCCAATTGGCTCCATTCGAAATAAAGAGAAATTCCTCCCGTCTGATAAACTCCATAGATTATGTCTTATCACTAGACAATTTAAATGTTTCTCTTTTTGTCAGAGCTAACTATTATTATTATTATTATTATTATTATTATTATCCTGCTTCTCCCTACAGATCGAGGCAGGTTACAGTGAAAATTGATGTACTTGGTCATTTGATAGGACATGTAGTAATCAGTTCCCGCCAATAAATATATCATATATATTTTTAGGGACTAGCATCTCTGATATGTACAATAAGAGGGCAAGTCCAAATAGAAAGAACATTCCAGAAGATAATGATACAAAACTTCTGTCTTTCTGCAGCCATATGAGCACTGAAAATGGAAAAAAAATTCAAAGTCCACAATTAAAAAGCACGAAACGCATCCTGCAAGCTTTCGAAGCTCCGCAGGCTTCTTCATCAGACAAAGATATTAAAAATCATCATCATCATCATCATCATCATCATCATCATCTATTACGATCAACAGATCCAATAGAAAATTCAAATGTGAAATTAAAAACAACATCCGAAAGGAATAAGTAGTACAGTAAAAACAATAAAGTAATTGTTATCAGTAAGGTTCAAAACGCACTGCAGAAATAATCCGATTTCAGACCATTTTAACTGCCCTGGCTCAGTGCTAGGGAATCCTGGGAAGTGTAGTTTGTTGTGGCCCTGGAGCTCTCTCTGACAAAGAAAGGTGAGTGTCTCACAAAACTACAGCTCCCAGAATTTCCTAGTATTGAGCCAGGACAGTTAAAGTAGTCTCAAACGGGATTATTTCTGCAGTGTGTTTTGGACCGAAGACATGAGTCTATCATACGACAGAATCTGGGGGGTATAATCCAATGTTAATCCGAACACAATCATGGGGTTTCACCTTATTGTGAATGAGTGTATCTCATGCAATTTCGGGCAAAAGGGAAGTCATTCCAAACGCAATCACAGGGTTTCACGTAATTGTGTATTAGAGTATCTCATGCAATTTCAGGCAATGGCGGGAGGTCATTTTCGGGCAATGGGAAGTCATTCTGAAGGCATTCCGAATGCAATTAGATTTCACGTAAATTCACTAAACTAGCGAATTTAGTGAATTCGAATTGGCTCTATTCAAAATTGGGAGAAATTCCTCCCATGTGATAAACTCCTGTGTTGCTCCCACCCCAGACTGAAGGCAACCTGCCACCTTCAGATGCAATGAAGGATGGTATCCCACCAAGGTTCAAATGCTAGTGCAGTTGGGTTTTTAATATAGAAAACTCTGCATATGTGTGCATGAATGCCATTTGGTTCTTGACTCAAGCAGGCAAATGTTCACCCAGCCATGTTGGGTTAACAAAGCCAAACCCAGTGCTCTTCTGCAGCAAGGAGATGGTTTCAAGCCTAGGTAGTCTTTCTAAAGCCTCATTCCCACTACCTTTTAAACCGGATCACAATTCAGTTCGAACAAGTTCAAACGACTCTGGTTCCTACCTAAATCGAATCGCTGAAGCGATTCGGTGAGTGGGGCTATGCACCAGACCCATTTAACCCCACGTCTTTTGGCGGTGATTTTTTCTGCGTCACCAAATCAATTCAATGCAAGTGTGAACCAGAAGTGGATCAGAATTTATTCAAATTTGCCCTTCGGCCGGCTGGAACTGAATCATTTTGAATAGATTCATCGTGAATGCAAACCGCAAGTGGGTTATTTTGATGACAGAAAATGTGATTGAGGCAAACATAGTAGGAACTTACGCTGCAATGTCAAATAGATCCATTGTTTTAGATGGCACACTGGTTTCTCTGTAAGTGGGAATGGAGCCTAAGAACTTTGTCAACATTAGGAGGAAAAGCTTCCGTTTTCCTCTTCCATCTCCAACACTCCCCCTTTTTTTCCAATTTATCTGAAAATAATTCTGGGAGCCTTTCTCATAGAAGACATGAGTAAACTTGCTCTAAATAAATGAGCAAATAATAAGGAGGGGAGCTAATTGTTTAATAGGATCTGATAAGATCCTTACGGTCTGTAGTCATGATTTTGCAATTCCAGAAAGCCAGTATGTGAGAGGTGGGCCAATAGAAACTCGCAGATGGGTCATAGATTGTCTGGAATTGATTCCCTTCTTCTTTTGCAACTTTTAGAGAAAAGGAGAAGGAAATAAGAGAGAGGGGGAAGGAGAAGAGGAAGAAGAAAGGGGGGAAAGAGAGATGAAGAGGAAAGCGATACAAAAAAGAGGAAGGGGGATATAGAGACAGGAGGAGGAGGAGGAGGGAGAAAAGGCTGCAAATACCCCCATTGACCTGCTCCTCCAATACAACACCATACATAATCCTTAGTCATATTTTGTACTAATTTACTTATGAGATGTAATTCATATATAACTGAATGTAATGGCAATAGCTGTGACAGAAAGACCTAGCAAAATTAAATGTATACCTTTAAATTACCATATCATACACACAGAATAAACGCGTTTGCATCTACTTAGGCCTCGTTCCCACTGCCTTTTAAAGCAGATCGCAATTCGGTTTGAACCGGTTCAAACGACCCTGGTTCCCACTTAAATCGATTTGCTGAAGCAATTCGGAGAAGGGGGCCATGCACCAGACCCTTTTAACCCGTGCCTTTTTTACACTGATTTTTTTTTCTGCATCTTTTTGAATAAATCAGTTTTGCACAAATGTGAACCAGATGTGGATTGGAATCGATTCAAATTTGCCCTGCGGCCAGCTGGAGCGGGTCCATTTTGAATCTATTCGTGCATGAATGTGAACCACAAGTGGATCATTTTACAGGGAAAAAATGCGATTGGGGCAAATGCAATGGGAACCACGCTCCACTGTTGAATTGACCCATTGATTCGGATCACACACCACTTTTTTTGTAAGTGGGAATGAGGCCATCGTTTCATGTGGCTAAAGTGAAGATTGGGTAAAATGTGATGTTTTTAAAGATTTTTTTTTAAATATTAAAACATTTTAAAAATGAAAATTTGAAATTTATTTATATAAAAAAACCTGGGTCCTCTTCTTTCTCCTCTCACTGAGCCTCACCCCACTCACCTCATCTTTTCAGCATTTTTAAGAGAAACAGGCGAATGCCACCGCTTGTTTTGGCCAAAATGCTGGTGTTTGAAGAGCAGTGGTGTCTTCATATGTAATATAGATAAAAGAATGATGATATCGGGTGTAATGTGACATTAAGATTAACAAAGGTCCAGGAAACAGGAGAGGAAGAAAGATGACTCAATAACTGATAAACTCAAATAATGTTGTAATATAGAATCATAGAGTTGGAAGAGACCACAAAGGCCATCCAGTCCAACCCCTGCCATGCAGGAATTCCCAATCAAAGCATCCCCGACAGATGGCCATCCAGCCTCTGCTTAAAGACCTCCAAGGAAGGAGACTCCACCACTCTCCGAGCATGCATTGTGGTATATACGGAATGACAATAAAAATTACAAATATAAATTACAAATAACAAAAATAAGGAGCAGTGGTGTCAACCCCTACATAGGGTGTCACCTGGTGGGGTCTGCACCCCCATGCCCCACTAGTGATGCCGCGGATGAAGATTCCTTGCCTGAAAAATTCTATGAATTTAAAGAGGCAGCCATTCTGCCATGCAGGAACTCACAATCAAAGAACCTCCAACAGATGGACATCCAGCCTCTGTTTAAAAATCTCCAAAGAAGGAGACTCCACCGCTTTCTGAAGGAGTATATTCTATGTTGAACGGCTCCTACTGTCAGGAACTTCTTCCTAGCGTTTAAATGAAAACTCTTTTTCTCTAGCTTATATCCATTGTTCTGTGTCCTATTCTCTGGAGCAGCAGAAAACAAGCTTGCTCCCTCCTCGATATAACATCCCTTCAAATACTTAAGCAGGGCTATCATATCACCTCTTAACCTTTTCTTTTCCAGGCTAAACATACCCAGCTCCCTAAGCCTATCCTCATAGGGCTTCATGGTTTCCAATCCCTTCACCATTTTGGTTGCATTCCTCTGGACACATTCATCTAATTCAATAAATTAGATGACAATAAATCCCAAATATAGGGATGTCAGACCGACAATCCAAGATGGCAGCCATGAGTGTCGTATTTTTAACACTATGAAAAGTTTGTTTTAGGAAACAATCTTGAATTATTTTCAACAAGCAATTGACTGAAAAGGAAGAAATAATTCTTCAGAGAATTTCCAGATAAATCTTTATTTTATTTCATTTTTAATTTGTCGCCAAAATTTTTACATTCCAACCTAGAGCATTTGGGAAGGTGTAAGGATCTGTATATATTTTTTAAAATATTTGTATCTTTTCTTTTATATTTCATGGGCACCATTCCCTGGGCTACTTGTGAACCTGCCTTTTCAGTGAGGATGGGCACGGTGGGCATGGCCATGGCGCCCGCCCTCGTGCTGGTGGAAATCATCATGGGTAAAAATGAGAATTTTCGCCACGAGGTCCATGCATTCCTCGAAAGTGATCTTCTTGTTCTTGTCTTTATCCAGATCGGCAAATAATTTTTGCACAGCCTCTGGGTCTCGAGCGTGCTGCAGAGAGAGGGAGAGAGAGAGGAGAATTAAATCAGAAAAGAAAATTTGAGTATTTCATCAACCAAGATGGCAGTTTGGCTTCTGGGCTAGCAACCAGAAGCCAAAATTGACCCATCTAGAGCAAAAGAAAAGTTTTTGCAGAAACTGTATTATCCATCCCCACAAAGGTCTTTTGTGGTTCTCAAAAACTATTCTATCTGGATGTTATTAAAAGAATGAGTAGAAAAGTGATGGGAGGAACCGAAGATTGGCCTGATTCCCACTACCTTTTAAATCGGATTGCAAATCGGTTTGAACTGATTCAAACGACCCTAGTTCCCACTTAATCCGAATTGCTGAAGCGATTGCAAAAGTGGGCCGTGTGCTAGACTCATTTAACCCACATCTTTTTGTCACTGATTTTTTTCAGCATCTTTTGTGATAAATCAAATCTGCGCAAGTGTGAATCACATGTGGATCGGAATCTATTCAAATTTGCCCTTCGTCCAGCTGGAGCAGGTCCATTTTGAATCGATTCGTGCCTGAATGTGAACCACAAGCGGAGGGGAAAAATGTGATCGGGGCAAATGGAAAGGAACCACACTATGCTGTTGAATCGATCCATCGATTTGGATCACACATCGATTTATCTATAAGTGAGAATGGGGCCATTAGTGAAAGTTGGGAGTAAATAGGATGGGGGTTCGAGTAAGTAGGATGAGCGTCTGAGCAACAGTGTAAGAGAATGAGTGGAAAGAGCAAGAGGATGAGTGTTAAGAAAGGAAGAAGAAAAGGGGAAGGGATTGAAATATGAGAGAAGAGGTTGGAGAAGGAAGAAGGTATAGGAAGGAATCTAAAGAGAGAAGGATAAGGGAAGGACAGAGAGTGTAGGAAGGACGGGTGAGAAGACGAAAGAAGGAGTAGAAGATTAAAATAAATAGGACTGAGATTAGGAAGTAGGGAATAGAAAGAAATGTATGTATAATGATTGTTAGTCTTGGGGAGAACTGGCAACTGGAAGAGTTAGTAAGTAAGATATGGTGATATCATTGTGGGTAAAGATAGGTGCAAAGCAATGTTTTAAGTATACGCCGATAATTGTGTGTGTTTTAAACGTTTTCTTTTTCTTTTTGTAAAGCTACTAAAATATTAAAAAATAGAATTAGTCGACGTTTAAACCAAACGATACATAACAATACTACTCTGAATTTTTACTTCTCAATTCTTTCATTTGTTTTGCTATGTTTTGCTATGTTTCTTTTCGGGATTGTCATTGTTTTTCTATAATATTTTGTAAATGTATACTAACTTCTATTAATTATTTTAATTAATTTTTTTTAAATTAAATTCTATCAACGATTGAGTTTCCTGGAGTGGTGTTTTCCAGACTTTAACCAAAATGCAATTTTAAAGATATGTTGGTAAGGCTCAGGGACCAAATGTTGCTCAGCCCTATTTTACAGATTATTTGGCACATTTTAACAAAATCGGAGGTTATTGGTGAATATTTGGTACCAGAAAGGCGGGGGGGAGGAAAGGTAAGAAAAGATGGATTTTAGCCACACCTTGAGATAGTGAGGAAACTGCTCTTCAACCAACTTCTTGAATTCTTCTGGATCCAAGGTGTCCTTTTCGTCTCTGGACTGCCGAGAGTAATTATGGTATATATCAATGAATTTATCGAAAAGTATCTCCATCTCAGTCTTTGACATTTTGAATGGCTTCTGCTAGCAACCTACGAGAAGAAAGGAGTGAATGGTGAAAATCTGTTGGTTTCTCTTTCTGTACGCAGTCCGTGAAAGTGGAAAAACAAAATACAACTATTCTTTTTACCGGAGAGAATGCCTCCCTAGGAATCTATAGGTCTTTTAGGGCAACTCTGTAGTCAACGTCCACCAAAAGTTGACCATAGTAGTTTATCACACATTAAACTGAAAACAACCCACGGGGTTGTTTTTCAGACGATGTTCAAGATTAACTCGAACAGAAAGTAGGGAAAAAACCCACATTTGCAGGATGTTCATCAGATGGACATTTCCATGAAATAGAAATAATGCGAAAATAACCCGAACGCAAAGTAATCAAAACCAGCACCTTTTTACATACGCTAAATTCCAAAAGTACAAAGCAGCTTTTCAGTTCGGATTATTTTTGCATTATTTCTCTTTCATGCCAACGTATCGGACAAGCAACACCCGGATTTTAAAATCCTGTTTCTGGAAGGGATTTCATCAATTCGCCCTCTGTGTGATAAACTCCATAGAATTGCATTGGAGGACCTACAAATGTCTAGCAAAGTGTTTTATATTCAATGTTGTTCTTCGCTCTATATTTAATATTCCATCCTATTGTATCATATTTTATTTTACTTATTCTGTCCTTCCTTTTTTTCCCCTGGTCATTGACCAAAATACATACATCCACTCACACACACATATGAGAGAACCAGCATAATGTAGTGGTTTGAGCATTGGATTATGACTCTGGAGACCTGGGTTCAAATTCCCTCTTGGCCATGGAAACCCACTAGGTGACCTTGGGCTAGTCACATTCTCTCAGCCTCAGAAGACAGCGATGGCAATGGCAATCTACATCTGAACAAATCTTGCCAAGGAAACCTTGTAATAGGCTTGTTTTATGGTCGCCATGAGTTGGAAGTGTTTTAAAAGCATAAAAATATATATACACACAGAGAGAGACAGACATACATACATAGACACTTATACATAGTAAGACTGATCTAATAACATTATTTGGCATCTCTCAATCTGACAATGCTGAAATTGATGTCCATACTTCATTATTTATTTACTTATTTATTTATTTCTATCTCGCCTCTCCCGTTTGAGGATCAAGGCGGATAACAGCAAGGAAAATTTCATATGCAAAAGTCACAGAAAATAATAATGAAACAGTCCCCCAAAACTCCCACTTTTCTACCCTCCCTCTCATCAATACAAAATAATAACAATTTAAAAAAACATTTAACTGGAATAAATGTTCCTTGCTTCCCATTCAAATGTTAACACATCAATTTATACATGAACATTTCATACTAACAACCAAGTCTATGAAAGCTTGTGCTATAACGTCTTTTGCTCAGTTAGTGCCAAAGTTGCTACAAGATCCCTTTCCACATTTTATCCTGGTGTCAGTTCCACTCAGTTCACATAGGAGTTTAGCAGACGGGAGGAATTTCTCTTTATTGTGAATGGAGCCAATTCGAATTCATATGAATTCACTAGTTTAGCAAATTCACGTGAATTGCTATTGTATTCAGAATGCATTCAGAATGACTTCCCATTACCTGAAAATGAGCTCCCCATTGCCCAAAACTGTGTGAGATGCTTTAATTCGCAATAATGTAAAACCCATGATTGCGTTCGGAATGACTTCCCTTTTGCCCGAAATTACATGAGATACCTTAATTCGCAATAATGTGAAACCCCACGATTGCGTTTGGATTGCCATTAGATTATACTTACAATCTCCAACATCTGATAAGATCCATAGGGTTACTTTGGGAAAGACATCTATAGCATTACGGTCTCAAAATGGCCAAGGAAGGAGACAAATCGATAAGCGATTTGCCATACTAGTTGCAAGAGGTGAAAGGAAAAGAGCATTTAGAGTGAACAGAAGATAGAGAATATTCAGAAGAAAGAGAGATAAAACAATATACCCCCTGAAACTTACCTAGCTCGAGACACAAGCAGACCACGAAAGACGGATAGGATGGCGACGCTTAAGACGGTTGTCTCATTTATAGCCTGGCGGACTCTCTAATCACTCAATCATGGCCGCCGCCACCCCAGTAATGGATTGTCAAGACCTTCCCATCCCCAAATCCTTTTAAAAGATTTTATTTTTGACATGCTGGGTGTTGGATGTCATTTTGCCAACATCCTGTATGCCTGTGTGCCTCTATGAACGACAGATAAAGGATCAGGAGATTGGTCACACCCAAGACCATGACATTGTCTAAGTAATTGGTGTGTCTGAGATCTGTCTAATCTCCTACCCGTCGATCTTATTTTATTTCTACGCTATTAGAGCCAAGTGTCACAACAAATCAAGAGAGGAGGTTGGGATTAATAAACAGGATTGGTTATGGATTTCTTTGTTTTGTTCAGTGGGGCGGAACTTCAAGGGAGCAGAAAACAATGAAGGCAAAGAGACACCAACTTGAGAAGACAGTATTGCTTTGTCCCTGGGTGAGTGCCAAGGGATCACTACATCCTAGGATTATTCTTAATTTTGGCTGGGTGTGAAGGGTTGTGCAACACCGTCGATGGTGGTAGCATTCAGAGACATTGCCATTTTAATGTGGTATACCAGTATGCAATACGTAGCACCTTTAAGACTCAGTAACCAAACCCAGCGATGGCTTCATCCTGGAGAGAAGTGACAAGTGGGGTGCCACAGGGCTCTATCCTGGGCCCAGTCCTATTCAACATCTTTATTAATGACTTGGATGACAGAATTGGGGGCATACTTATCAAATTTGCAGATGACACCAAATTAGGAGGAGTAACTAATACCCCAGAGGACAGGATCAAAATTCAAAGTGACCCAAAGCTGGCCCAAAGCTAACAAAATGAAATTCAACACGGAGAAATGTAAGGTACTGCACTTAGGGCAAAAAATTTGAAATGCATAGATATAGGATGGGAGACATCTGGCTACATATGAAAGGGATCTAGGAGTACTAGTAGACCACAAGTTGAACATGAGCCAACAGTGTGATGTGGCAGCTAAAAAGGCCAATGAGATTCTAGGCTGCATCAAATAGATGTATAGTGTCTAGATCAAGGGAAGTACAGTACTAGTGTCACTCTATTCTGCTTTGGTCAGGCCTCACCTGGAATGCTGTGTCCAGTTCTGGGCACCACAATTCAAGAAGGATGTCCAAAGGTGGGTGACCAAAATGGTGAAGGATCTAGAAACCATGCCTTATGAGGAAAGACTTGAGGAGCTGGGTATGCTTAGCCTTGAGAAGAGAAGGTTAAGAGGTGATATGATAGCCCTGTTTAAATATTGGAAGTGGTGTCATATTGAGGAGGGAGCAAGCTTGTTTTCTGCTGCTCCAGAGAACAGGAACTGGAACAATGGATGCAAGCTCCAGGAAAAGAGATTTCAGCTCAACATTAGGAGGAGCTTCCTGACAGTAAGAGCTCTTTGACAGTGGAAGACATTGCATTGGAGAATATGGTGGAGTCTCCTTTCTTGGAGGTCTTTAAACAGAGACTGGACGGCCATTTATCAGGATTGCTTTGATGGAGAGTTCTTGCATGGCAGAATGGGGTTGGACTGGATGGCCCTTGGGGTCTTTTCCAACTCTATGATACAGTACTATGATTCTTTGATTCTATGACTATACCAAACTGGCTCCTAAAGGGTAACCTTGCTGGCTTTCAAGTAAGGGACATGCAGCAGATGCACTGTGGGTTTCAATCCCAGCTTTTAAACTTAAACTTTTTAAACACTCTGCAAGGTGACGTGATTCTGTTCCAAAACTCAGAGTGGATTCATCATACGACTGACATGGAAGACGACAACAGCTGTTGCATCCAACTCAACTGGAACACCACCTCCCCAAAGCCTGGCCAGGTTGAACGCTTTGTGACCCCAGGTTTTTTTTTCTCCTAATGGCAGCAAGAACTACCTATCTAGGTGAGGCCTAAGCTTCTTACGAAATCTTGAGTATGTGAAGAAGACACGCTTCTTCCCCAATTAAGAACAGAGCAGAGACAAAAGCCTTGAGAAACCAAACTGAGGCATCTCCTTCCTCTTTTGTCCATTGCGAAGGACAAGTAGGAACCTGCATTCCAGGCACTGATGTCTCATTGCAACATTGCTCAGAACTGGGGCCGGATTATCAGCAGTTGAGCTGATGGGTTCCAGTTTCTCGCCACAGCAGTAGGATCTGGGCCCTAACAATGAATTATATCCAAAGGCCAACCTGCCAGATTCTTACGGCTTGGCTGAGTTCGACTTCCAGCAAATATCAGAATAGTTCGAGTCATCCATCATTCCTACATCTCTCCTTTCTGAGTGTTTGGTCAACTGTTCTATGATTCTATGATTCTACTGACAACAATTCCTCTAGATCTAGATCTCACCAGACAAGGAAACTTGAAGATGAATCTCTGGGGCCATATAATAGGGAAGAACCAAACAAAGGAAATAGAAGGTGTGTAGGTGTGTTCCATCTCCTGTCCCTAATAGCTAAGAACAGCGTCTGGCCTTCCGCTTGGGATTTGCACCTTTGCATATGGCCTCACATACATAGTCACCTGTGAAACTGGCTGCCACAAGACATAGCAAAAGGGATTAGATGAATCTGGACAAGAGGAGTGGTTGCATTCATGAATATTGGACATGAGAATAACCCAAAGATGTCAAGAACAAAAGAAAAGGTATTCTGGTCTTGTCCGTGGGCTGAAGAAACAAGGTCGGACCACATGTCCTTTCATTGTAGTAATCCACTGCAATCCACCTTGAAGATCATTTTGATTAAAAGGTAGAATGCCAACCCTTCAAAGAGGAAATGTTTTTAGGAACTTTCAGGTGTAGTATCATAGAAACCTAGGAGTTTCTCAGACGACAAAAATTGGAAGTATAATCCAATGGCAATCTGAACGCAATCATGGGGTTTCACTTTATTGCATATTAAAGTATCTCACACAATTTTGGGCAAAAGGGAAGTCATTCTGAATGCAATCATGGGTTTTACGTTACTGCGAATTAAAGCATCTCATGCAATTTCGGGCATTGGGCAGTCATTTTTGGGTAATGGGAAGTCATTCTGAATGCATTCTGAACGCAATTGGAATTTACGTAAATTCACTAAACTAGCGAATTCACGTGAATTCGAATTGGCTCCAATTGGCTCCATTCGAAATAAAGAGAAATTCCTCCTGTCTGATAAACTCCCTAGAGTTGGAAGCGACCCCAAGGGTCATCCAGTCCATCTCCATTCTGCCATGCAGGAACTCACCATCAAAGCATCCCTGACAGATGGCCATGCAGCTTCTATTTAAAGACCTCCAAGGAGGGAGACTCCACAACAGATTCCAGTTGTAGTTGTAGTTAGTAGTAGTAGTAGTTGACCTATCAATACCATCAGAAGGCAGTTGCCCTCAAACCTTGCTTATGGGCTTCCCAAAGGGGCAATATCTGGCTGTCCCCTATTGGAAAAAGGATAATGGGCACCGATAATAGTGGTCTGATCCAGCAAAGGTGGTTAGGATAACCTGATGCATCTAAGGGCTTTGCCTCTTAAAAATTAGGGGATTTGAACCATCATCGCCAAACTGCCACCAACAATATTGTTCTGCTTCCAGTATGCATCCAGTCCAATTTGGGGAAGTTCCAGGGCCGAGGATGTGGAAAGAAGAAAATGTAGAAATGCAAGAAGAACCAGATCAAGAGTTCTGCTTCGTAGCAAGCGCTAAGTTCAAGAGTTTGCATTGCACACAAAATCCAGGGAGAGCCGGGGCAAGGGGGGGGCTGGAAGGAGGAGGGTTGCTTCACCGTCGCACAAAACTCATGTTACTTCGGCAATTGCCTTGTGAAGAAATGCACAGCCCAGGTCTTAAGAGAACAAACATTTGGTAATCTGTTCAGGGTGTTCCTTTTCAAAAGAGAGAACTCTATAGTTTCCCCCTCTCCTTTTTCAGGCGGGTATATGTACTGGAAAGTTACTGGTTCCCTTTCCCAGGCCCTCTGTTTTAAATTGTTTTCTTCCATTGTTATCATGCCTTTCCAGTGAAAAACACTTCCTGATAGTCAACCCAGATAAGACTGGTAAAAACAAATGAAAACCTATTTTGATAACACAACCATTGCAATGGTTACAATCACCAGTAAGCAGTAAACCTATTCTGTACCAATGAATCTGTTTTGAGTTTTAAAATAGTGGACAAACAATTACTGTATATCTTTGCCTTGGGCTTTTGCCAAAACATCATATTGCTCTCCCTAAATAAGAAAATAAATAGACTACTGGGTTGAATCTCTTGAGATCAGTTTTCACTGAGAGTCTGTCTGCCTTTTAGAAATCATGCCACCTAACACCACTTTAAGTGCTGTAGCTCCATCCTATGAAATCCTGAGATTTGTAGTTTTGCAAGGTCCTCAGCCTTCTCTGCCAAAAAGGGTTGTTAGCTCACAAAACTACAAATGTTGGGATTCTGGAGAATGAAGCCATGCCACTTAAAGTAATGTCAACCTGTTATTTCTGCAGTCTAGAAATTCCTACTTACAGATAAATCGGTGTGCGATCCGAATCGATGGATTGATTCAACGGCTGAGCGTGGTTCCCACTACATTCGCTCTGATTGCATTTTTCCCCTCTTAAAACAATCCACTTGTGGTTTCCATTCATGAATGAATCTATTCAAAATGATTCGGTTCCAAAGGGGAAATTTACATTGATTCCGATCCGCATATGATTCACACTTGAGCATATTCGATTTATCGGGAAAAAAGCAGGGAAAAATCAGCATCAAAAAGGTTCGGGTTAAATGGATCTAGCGCATGGGCCCCCTCTTGCAATTGCTTCAGCGATTCGGATTAAATGGGAACCAGGGTTGTTTGAACCCATTCAAACCGATGCTCGATCTGATTTAAAAGATAGTGGGAATGAGGCCTTAATACACCTTCAGTTTTAAGGCCTTATCACATGAGAAAAGAAAGCCTAAACAGAGTGGGAGACTAGCACCTTTCTCTGTGTCTCTCCTGATGCCATCATTGTAGCATTTCCATTCTTTTCCTGAGGAAGACAGTCATAAAAGTGTGCCTTTTGTCAAATGGATTTTTTTTTTCAGTGCAACAAAAGGCACACTTTTATGACCATCTCTCTTGGGAAGAGTACAGAATAGAAGTCTAGATATTTTAGTCGAAAAAATTGACCCAAAAAAACCAAGTCGACTTATCCACGGGACAATGTAAGTTCTTTACTTTAACTCTTATTTTAAAAGGAACCATATCCTGGTGAAAAGCAAGAGAGAAATATGACTTGAAAGTACTGACTCCCCTCTTCATTCTCATCCATCTAGCTTTTAGTGTGAATACCAACAGTTATGCCTCCTGGAATTTTAGAAGTTATTTGGCATAGTTTTTCTTTACTATATTCTTTACATCCTTTGCTTCATCCTTTGCATCCTTTGTTACGTGCCCCGAAATTTTACCCTTGACTTTTCCATGAGTCATATCAAAATCCATAATTTTGGCTCCAAAACCTTCCCTCAACTTATGCATGAGGGCAACTTATAGTCGAGTATATACGGTACTACTCTTCTTGCTTTTCTCATGGAATAAGGCTCTTAGTCTTAAACAGACAAGCTATCCAAGGTGCTCGGTCCTTTGCCTTCTCTGTCAAAGCATGCTGGTGTCTCACAAAACTACAGATCCCTGGATTCTGTAAGATAGAGCCATGGGAGTTAGAGTAGTGTCCAACTGCATAATTTTTATAGTGTAGATGCACTCTAAGCATTGGAGGTTCTTCAGGCTAAACGGACCTCTCTGTGCATTGGTTCATGGTTGTTTGATAATTTGGTTTTTGTATTTATGGGCCTCGAAATCAGAAAACACACTGGGTGCTCCTATTTCAGGTATAATGATCATCAACAGGAGATATGACGGTGGAGGTACAGTCAGCCCTTCCCATTTGTGGCTTTGGCTTTTGTGGACTTGATTATTCACAGATTTAATATGCCCTTCCAAGAAAACTCAATGTTGACTGTATGGCCAACTTTCACCAGACATTGAGGTTTACCGCACTGGGCTTGGAGAACGGGAATGGAGTGGAACGGAAGGGAACAGAATGGGGAAAATTACATATTATCGTACGGGAGAACGCTGCCAATGCCACCGGGAGTCCCCAATCTGTTCCCCATCCGTCCTACAGCAGCTGATTTTGAAGAACTGTTCAGAATCATTCTTGAAAATCGGCTACTGTGGGACAGATGGGGAATGGATTGGGGAATCCTGGCAGCATTGGGAGGGTTCTCCCATGCAATAATATGTGTTTTACCCCGTTCCATTCCCTTCCCATTCCCTTCCGTTCCACTCCATTCCCGTTCTCCAAGCCTCGTGCAATAAACTTAATAGTGTTGGAGGACCTCAAGATTTCTAGAGACAACACTTGTCAAGGCATTTGTAGGTTCTCTAGCATCTCTGGCAGATGTTGACTTATCCTGTAGGACTTAGAGATTCCTAGAGATTATTTGCAGTTCCTAACCTCAGCGAATGTGGAGGGCCCATGGAAGAACTGACTGATGGAGAACAATAGAGGAAAAATATATTGCGGTTGTCCCTCCTTCTAGTTTACACCCAACCAGAAACCAGCCAACTTTATTCTTTTCTATTAAGACATTTCCTACAGTTATTCGTCTTATGAAGGACACTTGCACCTTTGGAGATTGAATTCATCTCAGTCACTTGCTTTCAAAAGACTTTTGCATTCCAAGAGACCGCAGGTCTTCCTACAGGACTTACATTCATTTTATGTATAGTCTGTGTATTGTTGTATTGATATGATTATACTGTATTATATGGTATATTGGAAAGTCTTTTAAAATTATGTTCATTTTATTGTATACTGTATTCTAGGTATTGTTTTATTGATTTTGTTATATTATATGATATATTGCAAAGTCTTTTTTAAAAAATTATGTTCATTTTATTGAATATTTTATGTATTGTTTTATTGATTTGATTATATTACTGTATATGGTATATTGGAAAGCCTTTTGAAAATTAATATTGGAAAGTCTTTTAAAAACACATATATACAGAGAGAGAGAGAGAGTTTTTCATGTAAATTTTCATAGACAGTGAAACGTTTTATAACGATTTTATAATTTGACTATCCACTGAATGAATAATTCAATGAATAAATTAATTTAATTAATTAGTACTTTCATTAAATACATAATTACATTAGGGATGCACTGTATGATACATTCTTTCTCTTCTTCTTCTTCTTTTTCTAATTGGAAAAAATCCAAACAAAAAGAAAATCTCTTTCTGTACCTTCTTGACAAGTGCACACCCAGCTCTGTGAGTCGCACAAAGGAGAAGTCACGGTTTACTCCTCCAAACCCTCAGCTTGGTTTTACAACCGCTTTTTGTTTCACATGAGATAGAGAGATTAAAAACATGACCTAGAGCAACTCAGATTTAGAAACCGTGCCAGAAATATGGGAGGGAGAAGAAAAAGATTTGTTTTGTTCTCATTTTGTGGTTGCAGATACACTCGGTGTGGTCTGGCTGGCTTGGTCTGCTCCACCCCAGCAAAAAAAGAAAAGAAAAAGTCCAAGATTTTGGATCCGAAAAGGACCCCGGGGCAAAATCTGTGAATTCTCCAGGACGGAATGAGCCCATCTCTTGGGGACTTAGTAGTTAGTGATTTCTTCCCAGACCTCTGTTTCCTAACCTCCAAAAATGGTCTTCCTCTTTTTTTCATGCCTCTTACGGCAATCCATGAGAATTAAATTGTTCCCAATTAATCGGTCTGCCAGGAGTGAAGATATTTTATTTGCCGGTAGCACCTAGGACAATATATGCTTCTGTGTGAATATTGATAGGAAACCCTCAATATTGGAATGGTATGAAAAAAATACTGGATCATATAGAAATGGATAAATTAAAAAGTTTATAGTTTTTTGTGAGCTTTTCAGGCTCGGTGGCCATGTTCTAGAAGAGTTTATTCCTGACGTTTCACCAGCATCTGACACAAACCGAAACCAGATGGGGATGAGCAGTTCTTGCCAGATTACAAACAGAGGAGTTTATCATACGACGGAATTTGGGGGTATAAGGCAATGGCAATCCGAACGCAATCATGGGATTTCACATAATTGCGTACGAGTGTATCTCACGCAATTTGGGGCAAAAGGGAAGTCATTCCGAACACAATCATGGGGTTTCACGTAATTGCGTATAAGGGTATCTCATGCAATTTCGGCCAATGGGGGTCATTTTCACAAAATGGGCAGTCATTCTGAATGCATTCCAAACGCAATTAGAATTCACGTATATTCACTAGTTTAGTGAATTTACGTGAATTTGAATTGGCTCCATTTGAAATTGGGAGAAATTCCTCCCATGAGATAAACTACAGAGTCTCAAGGGATGATCATCAGGGGTTTTTAAGAAAGTTCAGCAGGTGGCTTGTTTTTTCAAACAAAATCCTCCACTTCTACACCATAACCTTTTATAGACATATTTCTTGTTTTTATACATCACTTTGTGCTCTCTGTTCTTTTCTAGATACTACAGCTGAGACATTTTGTTTTCAAGATCCAAGTTTGTGTTTGGACTGGTTGACGCTGGCACAGGCCTCTTTGATGGTTCATTGGTGGGTGGGAGTCTAGAAGCATAAACCAGTAAACCACCTAGAGAATCATGTCTGTATCTTTTTTATTTATATGAGAATTGACAATAAAGAATTAGGACCTTATCAGACGTTGGAAATTGGAAGTATAATCTAATGGCAATCCGAACGCAATCATGGGGTTTCACATTATTGCGAATTAAAGTATCTCACGCAATTTCGGGCAAAAGGGAAGTCATTCTGAACGCAATCATGGGTTTTATGTTATTGCGAATTAAAGCATCTCATGCAATTTCGGGCAATGGGGGGGGGTCATTTTCGGGTAATGGGAAGTCATTCTGCATGCATTCCGAACACAATGGGACTTCACGTGAATTCGCTAAACTAGCGAATTCATGTGAATTCGAAATGGCTCCAATTGGCTCCATTCACAATAAAGAGAAATTCCTCCCGTCTGATAAACTCCTTAGATGAATTTGTCACATATCCTTCATAGCTTTATAGAGGAAGACACTATGGCGATATCACACAGTAAAATCAGCACTCAGCAAATGCAAAGGAGAAACTACCCAGGGTCAGGGGCTTTCCCAGCTGACAATGATCACCAAGTAGCAGAGACTAATCCTCTTTCGCATATCTCCCCACCCTGAGTTCCTACGTGGCAGAATGGGGTTGGACTGGATGGCCCTTGGGGTCTCTTCCAACACTATGTACCTTACATGATGAATTTCATTTTGTTAATTTTGGCCCAGCTTTCTAGTCTATTCAGGTCATTATGAATTATGATCCTGTCCTCTGGGGTATTAGCTACTCCTCCTAATTTGGTGTCATCTGCAAATTTGATAACTATGCCCCCAATACTGTTATCCAAGTCATTAATAAAGATGTTGAATAGGACCTAGGTTACTAACAGGATGATGGCCATGGACTACAAATCCCAGAATCCCCCAGTTATGATCTCTGGTCTACTATAAAGTCAGAGTGGAGAAAATGTCTCCAGTGAGAACACAGAACAATTTGTTTTTCACATTTTTTTCTCCCTAGGAAAAAAAAAATCAGTTAAAAAGCAGCCCAGAATGAAACTGGTATTAATATGACACCACTTCCGTTCACATCAGGATGACGGCTAGAGCTCGCTTGCTGGGGATCACAAGGGGAAAGGGTCCCATCCCCTTCACAGTTGACCATCCCTGCTATACAAAGTTTGAACTAAACCCCAGAGCGGATAAACCGTTCCATAGACATGGGCACTACCTATTGGCCCTGGAGGAAGGAGGAAGAGCAAAAAGGGAAAACGTTTGCTACTTGAGTGGTGCAGATGTTATTCTGGAGACCCACCTCTGTTGCCCAACATCCCGTCAGGCAACCAAAGTTTCTTTACAATAGGACAGTGTCACCTAATGGTGATGACTGGAAACACAACGTCAGTGAATGTTTTGCAGAAAAACTTTGTTGTAACTATGCGAGAAACTAAGGAGTTTGTCACACGGGAGGAATTTCTCTCAATTGCGAATGGACCCAATTTGCAATTACGTGAATTTGCTAGTTTAGCGAATTTACGTGAAATCTAATTGTGTTCGGAATGCATTCAGAATGATTTCCCATTTCCTGAAAATGACCCCCCATTGCCTGAAATTGCGTGAGATAGGAGGTGTGGGGGGGGGGGAATGGGATTTGCTATTGTTATGTTTTTATTTACTATTGTTATTAATATCTGTATTTTATTTTCTATATTGGTTCTGTTGTTACCCGCCTCGATCCAAAACAGGGAGAGGCGGGATACAAACTATTATTATTATTATTATTATTATTATTATTATCCTATGGAATCTTGGGATTTGTAATTTTACAAGGTCTTAAACCTTCTCTGCCAAAGAGTGCTGGCGCCTCAGAAATCTACAAATCCCAGGATTCTGTACCGATGGGGCCATGGCAGTTAAAGGGGTGTCACACCGCATTATTACATACAGTGCAGATGCCCCCTTTCTGTTAGAGATATTGGTGGTATGTTTTCTTTATAACAAAAGAGACCAACGTAGCAGTTATCTCATTCAATACACTCATCCCTCCATATTTGAGGCTTTGATATTTGCAGCTTTGATTATTCACGGATTTGATGAATATGTTCCCTCTATGAATATCTAGGTCCTCCAATGCCACTCTATGGTCAACTTTAACTAAAAGTCGCACTGAAAGACCTAGAGATTCCTAGAGAGATTACTCTACTAGCCATTTGTAGCTCCTCCGGCGCAGTTCTATGGTCAGTGTCTGTCAGACTTTGACCACAGAGTTGCAGTGGAGGACCTAGAGATTCCTAGAGAGGTGTCCTCTCCAGCAAAACATGGTGTTTTTGTTATTTGTCCATATGCACGGGGGTCTTGTGCCCCTAACCCTAGTAAATACAGAGGGACAAGTGTACTATCACAAAGACTATATCTGGACTGCAGAGATAATCCAGTCTGACACCACTTTAACTGCCCTGGCCCGATGCTATGGAATTCTAGGAGCTGGGAATTGATGAGACATTTAGCCTTCTCTGTCGGAGAGCACTGATGTCCCAGTCAACCACAGATCTTAGAATTCCATAGCATTGAATCATAGCGGTTAAAGGGGTGTCAAAATGGATTCTTTCCTCCCATCACTCGGTCCCGGTACAAACCTGCCAGAAGCGCATGGCGGCGGTGTTTCTAGGGTTCAGGAGCGTACACCAACCGCTTACCCCAAACCCTACGACATATGGACACTGCCATGACTGCACAGCCCCACCCACACAGGGCACACATCCATGATGCAAGCATAGACCTTATCAGACGGGAGCCAATTCGAAGGCACGTGAATTTGCTAGTTTAGCAAATTCACATGAATTCCTATTGCATTCGGAATGCATTCAGAATTTCCCATTACCCAAAAATAACCCCCCCCCCATTGCCCGAAATTGCATGAGATGCTTTAATTTGCAATAACGTAAAAGCCATGATTGCGTTCGGAATGACTTCCCTTTTGCCCGAAATTGGATGAGATACTTTAATTCGCAATAACGTGAAACCCCATGATTGCATTCGGATTGCCATTAGATTATACTTCCAATTTCCGACGTCTGATAAGGTCCCATGACACAGTATCTGCACGTCACTGCCCTGTGCTTACGTCATGGATGTGCCATAGACGCAGTCATGGCGTGTGGACCGTGCCAGAAAAAGGACCTGCTTTTAGAAGGTTCTTTTTACTTTGGAGGGACGCCGCACAGTTTGGTTGCTGCAGCATCCCTCCAGCCCTCTGTTTCAGGGCATTTGTTTTGCTCCTCGGTGTGCAGATTCATGCGGGTAGCGATTGTGACCTTCAGGACTAGCTGCATGAATTCTTCAAAAGAGAGCCTGCAGTGCAGATGCAGTGAAAAGCAGATGCACAAGACAGATAACAACGCATAGAGAAAGTTGGAGAAAATGTTATTTTTATTGATGCCCTTTAGATCATGCCACACAACACCAACCGATCGCCGGGCTCCAACTCAGGCCCTCGTATGCCCTGGTTGTAGAGATGAATGCATGGCTCCAAGCATGATCCTGGCATGCATACATTTTGTACTTTCTTCATTCTTCCCCTCCTTCTAATTCTTTCATTTTGTTTTGTTTCTTCCATTTTTCTACCCTCACTCCCTTCTTCTCTGCAGCCAAACAGCAGCATCACTATTTCCTCCCATCACTCGGTGTGCAGATTCGTGTGGGTATCGATACTGGTCTTCACGATGAACTGCATGAATTCTTCAAAAGAGAGCTCTTTGTCTTGATCTTGATCCAGCTCCTTGAAAAGTGCCTCAATGCCAGTTGGATTGACTTGGTTCTGCCCAAGAAAGCACACACACATGCAAAAGACACATGAAACACTTTCGTATTGGTATAAGATCTGCTCCTGCAGGAGATCCAAAATCCATTGAATCCTATACAAATTTTTTTTTTAATTTATATCCCACCTCTCCCTACGGACATAAACTCAGATCAGATACACTTCCCTTCCCAATGTGTAATTCTCCAGCCAATGCTATACTGATATGGATCCATCTCAACAAACCAGTTCTAGCTATTTTCATCTCTACCAGTCATGGGTTTTTTTTTTAAAAAAATAAAGCTCATGGCTTTTGATTGCCCTGTGAAAGCCAAGCCATATATTTATTATTATTTATTTATTTGCAGTATTTATACCCTGCTCTTGAGCTGCAAAGGCTCTCAGAGAGGATTACAAACTTCCCATGAAGTTCGCTCACAAGGATATCCTTTTGTCTAGAAAATCGACTCTCTCCACACTTGTGAAAAATGTAGCTAAGCTTCGAATGAAATACAGTGGGTCCTCTGTATTCATGGATTCAACCATCCATAGCTTTAAAATATCACATATATATACACAGATATATATTCCAAAAAGCAAACCTTGATTTTTGTCTTTTTAAATCAAATACCATTTTACTATACCTTTGTCTGTACTCCATGAGCCCCTACCGTGATGGTTTTAATGGCTTGTAAGGATTTTAATGTTATTAATGTGGGAGTTTTCGATATATATATATATATATATATATATATATTGGATTGTTTTAAAGGGATGGAGGGGATTTAAATTTATGTTATTTCGCTTATAACGATTATTATGTTGTATTATGTGTATCTATGTAAGCCGCCTCGATCCGCTAGGAGAGGCTGGGTACAAATAAATTGTTGTTGTTGTGTTGTTGTTGTTGTTATTGTTGTCTTTAATGGGACTTGAGCATCCACATATTTTGGTATCCAAGGAGTGTTCTGGAACCAAACCATAAGGGATACCACTGTAATGAGAATCCAGGGACGGGTAGATAATATTATTCTAGCTAATCCTCTGTGTGTGTGTGTGTGTGTGTGTGTGTGTATCCTTATTTATTTATTTCATTTGTATTCCACCTTTTCCCCAGAAGGGGAGACAGAAATCCTTGCACTTCAAGCCTATAAGCCCTGGTCCCATTGTAACACTCCTATTAACCAAGAGAATGGTAACCAAATGTTGCAGCAGAGAGCATTCTTGTAAGCAGAATATCCCTCCATTTTTCACCCCCAGCCAGAAAATTTTTAATTGTAGATGTGTTCAGTCCTAGTTCTGGGACAAGTGCATAGTCACTGATGCTTGACAACTCCTGTTCCTTTGTTTCTCTCCTTTTGCAAAGCTACAGGCTCTCCCTTGTGCATGGATGGCCAAAGCCAAGCATGCAAAACCCGCTACCCTTCCAGCTCTCGTTTGATTGCAATCCCCATCACCAGTTCTCTCATTGACATCTAGGGCTGATGGGAGTTGCAGTCCGACAAGCCGCTGCTCCCCGCCTTCCCTTTGGCTCCATCCCAGCCAGGCTCACCTTCAAGAACCCCGCAAGCTCCTTCTCGATGAGCTGCTTGGTTTCCCCTTTGCTCAGCTTGTCTGGGTGAGGTTTCAGGACCGAATATTGGTGGAAGATGTTGATGATGGTCTCGATGGCAGTTTCCAGCTGAGACATGATTCCGGGTTTCTCTGGAAGGAGGAACAGGGATGGAGATGATGAGAATGTTTGCCATTTAAAGATTTATTTTATCTATTTTAGTTGTATGTACAGTGCTGTGTAAATTTACATCGCTATATAAATAAAGCTTAATAATAATAAGTCAGGGAACAACTTCTGGAACTGCATTATTTCTGCAGTGCATTTTGGACCATAGTCAACAAGAGGCATTGCTGGCCTCAGCCTTAAACTACAAATCCAAAAATCCCATAATACTGAGCCACAGCAGTTAAAGTGGTGTCAAACTGGATTATTTCTGCAGTGCAGATTAGACCTCAGCCAACAAGGTGAGGATCCCATGGCATCTGGAAGTTTTTGCAGCCCCAATCCAGAGCCACTCTGCATTCATCCAAGTGAATTCACATGAATGCTCATTGAATTATCACACGTGAATGTTGTTACTATGAAGCCAATCCAAAGCCAATCCAAAGTCAATCCGAAGTTGCCCCAGAATTCAGTAACAACTGAATTCACAGAAATCAGTTCCAAGGTCACTTCAGATTCAATCCGAATTGGTCTGGTGTAATAAGATCCCTAGGGAGTTTATCAGACGACGGAAATTGAAAGTATAATCTAACGGCAATCCGAACGCAATCATGAGGTTTCATGTTATTGCAAATTAAAGTATCTCACACAATTTCAGGCAATGGGGGGGGTCATTTTCGGGTAATGGGAAGTCATTCTGAACGCATTTCGAACGCAATTGGAATTCACGTAAATTCGCTAAACTAGCGAATTCACGTGAATTCGAATTGGCTGCAATTGGCTCCATTCGAAATAAAGAGAAATTCCTCCCGTCTGATAAACTCCTAGGAGTAAACCTCCCAAGAACCTGGATCACTCTGTTCTGAGTAAATACACCCAAGCTCCAGCTAAACATCCGAAAAGGTTTCACTTACCTGGTCTCCAAGAATACAGGACCTTCTGCGATGAGCCAGGAAAAAAACTGGAATGAGTCCAGCGAGGTTCAGGACCCTTATATACTCTCTCAGAGTGGCTCCGACTGATGTTGAAACAATACCTTTCACTTTGATAACCATCAGCTGTCAACAAACGCACGCCTCTTACCCAACTCCAATTTTTCCATCAGCATAGCGGACATCAAAGAGGAAAAAGAGATCGCCTTTAGCCCACTCGGCCCGGGAGGAAAATATTTCTCATTCTGCAACCGGCAGATGTTCTGGGTGACCAAAGGAAAATTCCAGTGTAGCAACCTCTTTCTCCTTTTAAGGCCTTCCACCATTCCTTATTTTATTTTATTTTATTTTTTGGAAGATGAGATATTCACAAGGCTTTCAAGATGGACACACAAGGCCTGACTTCGGGTTCGGATCAATAGTGTGAACATTGGACTATGACTCTGAAGGCCAGAGTTAGATTTCCAGCTCGGCCATGAAACCCAGACCTTGGGCAAGTCACACTCTCTCAGCCTCAGGGAAGGGCAATGGCAAAACTCCTCTGGACAAATCTTGCCAAGAAAGCCCCATGGTAGGTTCACCTTAGGGTCACCATAACTCAGAAATGACTTGAAGGCACACAGCAAGAGCGTCTCTACATTTGATTCACATAGAATATGGTCTGACCACATATGCTTCAGAAATTCCAGCGAATTTCTGAAGTTCGAGGGCGAAAAACTCCACAAACTCTACAGAAGAAGGAATCATATTTTTTATCAGAGTTCCCATGAGTATTCATGAGAATGAGCATTATCAAATGTGTGGCCATCCATTCGCTCCACATGGATTCTCATGGATTCCCATTTTTGGTAGAAAAATGGTGAATAGATGAAAATTCACACAGACAATTTAGCGTTGATGCAAATGTATGAAAATGCACAGCAATGTACATGAAACACCAGTATGTAGACTACCTCAAACTCAACTGTTTGACTGTAATAGTGCCATTCAATTCTGTTTTGGTCAAGCCTTATCTGGAATATTGCAACCACTTCGGGGCACCATAGACAATAAAGGATATTGACAAGGTAGAACATGTCCAGAAGAAAAATGATCAAGATGATCAAAGATTTGGGAATCAAGTTCGATAAGGAACGACGTGGGGAGCTGGATATGTTTAGCTTGGAGCCAAATAAATTGAAAGGTGACATGATAACCATCTTTAAATACTTGATGGGATGTCATATAGAAGGTGCAGCAAGATTGTTTTCTGCTGCTGCAGAGACTAGAACATCAATTAATGGATTCAAATTACAAGAAAAAGAGATTCTACTTAAAAATTCGGAAGAACTTCTTGACCGTAAGAACTATTTGACAGTGGAATAGTTGGTCGTTTTTCCATCTTTAGAGGTCTTTAAACAGAGATTGGATGGGTATCTTTCAGGAGTCTTGTAACAGTGTATTGGTGTATGGTAGCTCTAAGGAGTTTATCACACAGGAAAAAATCCATTGCGGAAACTAAATTTAAAGTGAAAACAATCTTCTTCAGGTTGATTTTCACATAACATTCGGGGTTAACCGGAACGGAAAGTAGAAAAAACCCACTAAGGCAGGTTGTTTTTCAGATGACGTTTGCATGAAAGGGAAATGATGTCAAAATAACCCGAACGGAAAGCCAACAAAGCCCACTCCTTTTTACTTTTGGGACATTCCAAAAGTAGAAAGGAGTGGTTTTTTGTCAGCTTTCCGTTCGGATTATTTCCGCTTTATTTCTCTTTCCGCCAACGCATCTGAAAAACCACCTGTATTTGTGGGTGTTTAGAGGATTTTAAAATCCTGCTTCTGCACAGGATTTGCCACCGTGTGATATGGGCTTTATCACATGTGCACTTTAAACCACAATTGTATCAAGATAACATCGTTGGAAGTTCCTGCCATATAACGTCAGCCCCGACCGATTGCTGATGTGCCTCTGAAATGATGTTTTTGTTGTTAACTTCCCTCAAGTCAACCTTGACTCATGGAGACCCTATGGATGAGACATTTCTACATCTCCATCCTCAACTCCATATCCTCCATATCCTTTTTTAAGGGGTGGGGAATATTGTACATATATTGATGTCTCATTTTTATTGTTGTACGCTGCTTTGATTGTTTTGACAAAAAGCGGGATATGAATAAAAGTTTTATTTCTTATTTATTTATTTAACCGCTCTGCTTAGGTGTTGTAGACTCAGGCCCCTGATCTTCCTGAGTGAGTTTAGCCATCTGGCATTTGGTCTGCTCCTCTTTCTACTACCTTCCACCTTTCTTAGCATTATTATCTTTTCCAATGATGTGGTTAAAATATGGCATCCTCAATTTATATCATAAAATCATAGAATCATAGAGTTGCAAGAGACCCCAAGGGCCATCCAATCTAACTCCATTCTGGCATGCATGAAGATATATCAAAGCATCCCTGACAAATGGCTTCTAGGGAGAGTTCAGGCTTGATCTGTCCAAGGACCCACTTTTTGTCTTTTTGTCTGTCCTGAGAGATCATCTTGGCTTTCAGGGAGAATGCTATGATTCTGCGATTCTTTGTATACCATTGAAGTAAAATTCCCTTTCACATGAAACCTGGGGAAAGCAAACACTGTTTAATCCACATGAGCAATTGAAGTCAGAGTGTGAAACCCTTTTTCCTACAAAGGCGGTTGTTGGCCCATAAGAAAAGTCAAGAAGGGCCCCTTAGGAAAAGTCATAGGAAAAGTCAAGAATGAAGAGATCAAGCCCAAAACAATGTGGAAGTGTATCGCTCTTTATTCTCCGTGTTTAAAGACGACCAAAGAAAAATCAGAGCTTTACGCAAAAATGCTATCATTGTTGTTGTTTGCCGCTGAGTTAACATTGGCATGTTGACTCTATGAATGAGAGACCTCCACGTTATTTATTTATTTTTTTACTCTATGAATAATAAGGATGATAATTTATTTGTATTTCCCGCTTCTCCTGAAAATAATAATTATTATAATTTATTTATACCCCGCTCTTCAGCCAAAAGGATATCAGTGCGGCTTACAAATTGTTAATTAGACATTTCCCTGTCCTCAGGCTTACTCCAAGCTAGTTAGTTATTTATAACACCTTAGTAATTTTTCTTATTAATTCCATCAAGCATCCGATACTGTCCGGAGCTGCCGCTGCCTTGTTTTAATAATTGTTTTAATATTTAATAGTATTTTATTGTGGATGGGTGGGCTTGGGAGGCTTGGGATATAAAGATGATGACTGTTTTACTGTGTCTTAAGGGTGTTTTATTATTGTTAGCAGTCTTGATCTGCTTGGAGAGGCAGGATACAAATAATAAAATATTTATTTATTTATTTATTTATTTATTTATTTATTTTGCTTATTAAATCATCTCATGCAATTTTGGGCAATGGGCAGTCATTTTCGGGTAATGGGAAGTCATTATGAACGCATTCCGAACACAATGGAAATTTACATGAATTCGCTAAACTAGCAAATTCACGTGAATTCGAATTGGCTCGAATTGGCTCCATTCGCAATAAAGAGAAATTCCTCCCGTCTGATAAACTCCATAGACAGACCTGTTGAATTGATGCCTGGATGTTAAAGGCAAGACTTGTGTAATTTCCCATCTTTTCGATGGATCTATTTTAGTTGAGGACTAGCAATTTGGAGACTGAAGCCCAAACTGTTTTGCGGAGCAGCCCCTGGTCTTCTTTTTCATTCTTTTCTTCCTCTCCTCCCTCCATTAAGTTTCTTCATTTATCTTTCCAGCTCTCTCTTGGCTCACTTGGGGTTGCTAAACCTGAAGCTAAAAATGCTGCAGGCCCTTTAGGAAAAAGGTGAAGCAACTCTTCTTTCTCTCTCATTTTTTTGAACAAAGCTTGGGAAATTCAGGTAGAGATAACAACTGGAAATCCAGCCTCATCTGGTCTCAAAAATGCAGCCCTTGGCAGAACCAGATTCAACATATTCAGAATCATAAAACTGGATGGGACCACAAAAGTCATCTAGGAGTTTATCAGATAGGAGGAATATCTCTTTATTTCGAATGGAGCCAATTGGAGCCAATTCGATTTCACGTGAATTCGCTAGTTTAGCGAATTTACGTGAATTCCTATTGTGTTCGGAATGCGTTCAGAATAACTTCCCATTACCCGAAAATGACCCCCCCCATTGCCCAAAATTGCGTGAGATGCTTTAATACAAAATAACGTAAAATCCATGATTGCATTCACAATGACTTCCCTTTTGCCTGAAACTGCGCGAGATACTTTAATACGCAATAACGTGAAACCCCATGATTGTGTTTGGATTGGCATTAGATTATACTTCCAATTTCTGTCGTCTGATAAACTCCCTAGTCATACTCCTGCCGCCATCATCATCATCATCATCATCATCATCATCATCATCATCATCTTTTAAATTGTAGTTTTATTTGTTACTATTTTTCCTTTGGTGGGAGGTATGGGGAATTTTTTATTTTATTTTATTATTTTTGTAGATTGCTTTTACTATGTATTTTATTGTATTAATTGTATTTCTTTAACCCGCCTTGATCTGTAGGGAGAGGTGGGATATAAATTTTTTATTATTATTATTATTATTATTATTATTATTATTATTTGGTGGGCTGGAACTCCCGGCTATAGCTGATGGGACTTGAAGTCCAAAAATATCTTTATTCATTCTTAGCTACATGAAGTTGAAGAGGCCAAGCAGGTTTACTTGAAAAAGTCATATTATTCTAAACTAAAAAAGATCAGTTAAACAGGGAATGTAATAATCACTATGATGTCTTAGTTTAAGACATGAATATTAAGGAATATATAGGACTAACAATCACAGAGTAGGATCTAAGAAAAGGGGAGAGGAAGATATAAGTGGAATATATGGAAATATAAGTTAAGACTTGATGGATTTACCAAAATACAAAAATTTACAAAAATAATACAAAATCTACAAAAATACAAAAAAAAATTAAGGGAAGAATTTAAATTAAGATTAGAAAGTCAGGGTGTGATGATAAATGAAATATGCATAATAAAGGAGAAGAAGTCATTTTATGTGATATTATGTTATGTTTGTTATGTAAAGTGTTGTCTATTGTATGTTATTATTAGCTTAGGAATATTTTTGTACTGCAAGAATTTTTTTAATAATAAAAATTATTTTAAAAAAAATAAAGTCATATTATTCTAAATACCATTATTAATTTTTGTTGTATTTGCAGACCTTTCCAAATCGGAGTCCTCAAGCTGCAGCTCTTTTAACTTTTGCATCAATCGGACCCGGTTCTTTGAAGTCGCTGACTTTAAGCTCCTACCATCACATAAATCATAGAGTCTTAAATCTAATCCTCTCCGTACCTTGCAACTTTCTTTACTTAGAAGCAAAGGCCAAGGTGGGGTTTTCTTTCAAGTCGGTGTGCTTTGCTATCTTAAAAGAGTTCTCCTCTTTGGCGTTCATGGAAAGACAAACCGTGCCAACTCCCAAGTGAGAAAAAGGAAAATGATGGGTGCTTCTTTCGGGTTGGGCAAAAAAAAATAATGACCGGTTGGACACAGAAAGTGAATGGAAAAAGGAAGATTGGGAAACACCTTTAGTTTTTTTCCAAGGAAGGTTTCTTGTCAAAGCTTCCAGTGGAAATATACTGGAGTCTGGGGATCCTTCTATGAATTTCCTCTTCTTAGAGGTCAGTGAACGAGCACCTTTGGAAAGCCAGAGTATTAAGTATTATTTTCTTTTATATCTTATATCTTAATACTTATATCTTAAGTATTATTTTCTTTTATATTATTTTACCCTTATGGGTAAACTATGTTTACCCCTATGGGTAAACGATGGATGCCAGCCATGAAGGCCTTCGAATTCACATTGAAAGAAAGAAGTTGGCAGCATGGGCTTTCGTCGGAGTTTATCACACTGGGGCTAATTTTGGCATTAAAGAGAGATTAAAGCGCATTTAAAGCATCCCGCAAATAAAGTGAAAATGGTGAGTAATTGCGCAAATGATTATCGTGTGCAATTGCTCAAATAAACGACATCGGACATGCATCGTCGCTGGCATCTCAAAAGTAAAAAGATGAGTGTTAATGCTTCTTTGTGACCACTTTAATGGCTGGTTTTGTGTGACATTGTGCGGAAACAAAGGCTGGGTGGACGTCTGTTGGGGATGCTTAAGAATGGGGTTGGACTGGAGGCCCCTTCCAACTCTATGATTCTATGATTCTTTGAAATTGTTTTGCAAAGCTCTGCTGCTGCCTTCTTTCTTTCATTGAGTCTCAAAGATGCTACAAGATCTCTCTACAGTGGTCCCCCGGGATGTGAATCCCCCGGGGAACGAAATCCCCGGGACCCGAAACCGCCGGGGCCACAAAAAAGCCCCCGGGATCCGAAGGAAACCCCGGGTTGCGAAATGGAAAAACCGTGCGGCCCCTTTAAATTTGCCGAGCGGTCCGTCCACTAAAGCGGTCCCCCGGGAAACGAAGATTTCCGGGTTACGAAAAACTTTCGTAACCCGGGGGACCACTGTATATCCTGAAAGTACTGACTAACATGTCTATATCTATGAATTCTACTAGAAGAAATAAAGTTTGTGCATTTACGTGTGGGGGGGAGCACTTGAAGCACGTTATTGGCAAGGCTGGCATTAGCCAACATCGTCAGTATCGTATATAGCTATTTCCTTGAGAAGAGTCATATAATGCACACTCCTGTGATTAAATATAAGAGAAGAATATAATATATGGCCCTGTCTCCATCCCTTAACTGGCTTTATCTAACCCCATTACAGAGAAGCCTCTGGTTTTTATATGTTTCCCCCATAGCTGCCCACCCCACAGCATCCTATGAACTGTGAGAGGCTGGTCACACTAGGGGGCAAACAGGGGGCAAACAGGATTTAAACAGGAATTAAACAGGAAATGCCCTATGTTAAACATAAGGCATTTCCTGTTTAATTCCTGTTTGCCTCCTGTTTGCCCCCTAGTGTGATAAACCTCCAAAGTGTATCTAGGCTTGCCCAGTTTCATGTTTCGCAGATGCCTTGCTGTAGCGAGGGAAAAGGTACCACTGGCAACCATGATGCAAAACGTTTTTTGTTTTTTTTAAAAATGAAATCGTTTTAGAGATTATTCTGAAGGTTATCCTAAATTCAGGGCTTCTTCTGTGCAACATTTGCACATCAGTCTCCCCTCTCCAACAGAAAACAGCCTTTGCTCTGCAAGGAACGGCATAGGACTCTTTCAGACGTGGGAAATTGGAAGTATAATCCAAGGGCAATCCAAACGCAATCCTGGGGTTTCACGTTATTGCGAATTAACTCTTCTCACGCAAATTCGGGCAAAAGGGAAGTCACTCCGAATGCAATCATGGGTTTTGCGTTATTGCGCATTAAAGGTTCTCACGCAATTTCGGGCAAGGGGGGGTTATTTTCGGTACTAGGAAGACATTCCGAACGCCTTCCAAACGCAATGGGGATTCATGTAAATTCGCTAAACTAGCGAATTTACATGAATCCGAATGGGCTCCATTCGGATTTGGAGAAATTCCTCCCGTTTGAAAGAGTCCACTGCTTCTCAAGTTCCCTACAGCCTTGTAGTGAGCAGGCGGTGGAAACAGCCAATTGCAGAGCTCCAGGAGTCCAGCCAATGAGAAGCTGGCTGGGCAGGGCTATAAAAGAGCCTCGACCGGGAGCGAAAGGGGGTTTATTTTGTTGGAGTTTTGGAGGGAAGAGACACCTCAGAGGGAGGGTGTGCTCTTAGGGTTCCTGAGGGAACATTTGTAGATTAGTTTACAGACCAGGGAAGAGTCTGAGAAGTCCAGTATGGACTAGATAGGCTTGAGGGAGTCTAGGGCTGCGTTCACACTGGAGAAATAAACAGGTTTAAGTGCCATGGCTCAATGCTGTGAAATTCTGGGAATTGTAGTTTGTTGTGGGGCCCAGAGTGGAGCGGGTTTGGTGTCGTGTGATAAAACAAACAGATAAAACAACTTGAAACCCTATGATTGCCCCTGCGTTGCCTTCACATTGACCCTCAGATAACATCAAATTTTGCTCATGTGATAATGTCCATAGTGTTGGAAGAGAATAGGACCAGGTGGAAGATGCGGAACCATGTATACCACCTTGAGCTCATTGGATGAAAGGCAGATCTCTAACTAACAGTAAAGAAGGACACTTGACAATGTTTCTGCCTCAAATCTTTATTGTCTTAAACAGGCATTATCCAATGAGAGTCTTGGACGTCTGGGAGATGCGGATCTATTTATGCATCAGGTGTCCATGTCTGCAGCTCATGGTTGCTAGAGATACTTTTCACTTAAGACTTCTACAAGCAAATTGAAAAAAACATCTAGAGGGAGATATATATTCCCATCATGGTTTCCTTGTCCACGGCGAGGCTCGATGGCGACAAATTCCTGTTGATAGCACGTTTGAGAAGAAAAGGAAATAAGGAAGGAAGATAGTCATTATACACCAGGGAAGTATCTATCAGATAGAATTAAGACCATCTCTATCTCTTCAAATTGTCATTACTGCTACTACTACTAATAATAATAATAATAATAACAATATGATTTATTTATCTTCCGCCTTTCCCCATTGGAAAACAAGGTGGATTACAACAATTATAAAAACATCATAAAATAAAATTACAATTCAAGGTAAAAGCCCCCCTGTCCTGATCCTCCCCCCAATCATAAAAACCTTAATCACATACTAATGGTGTTGGTTATTACCTTTAAAGCCCTATATGGTTTGGGTCCAGGTTGCCTACAGGACCGCTTTCTCCCATATAATCTACCCCATATAGTCAGGTCCTCTGGCAGACATTTACTCCAGTCAGCCAGGACTAGGTTACTGAATCTACTCATGTATAAGTCTAGAACTTTTAGTCAAAAAATTGACCCAAAAAATCTGAGTCGACTTATCCACGGGTCAAGGTTAAGTATTGAACTTTAACAGTCATAAAAACAGGAACCATCCCCTGGTAAACGGCAAGAGTGTAATCTGTCCTAGAAGTACTGACTTTCTTCTACTCTTTCCATCCATCCATCCATCCTTCAGTGTGAACACAAACAGTTATGCCTCTTGCAATTGTCTAAATTCTTTGGCATTGTCTTCCTTTGTTTCATCCTTTAGATCCTTTTGTTGCATGACCATGAGTCTTACTCTCAACTTATCCATGGGTCATATAAAAAATCCATAATTTTACCCGACTTATGCATGAGATCGACTTATAGTCGAGTATATACGGTAATTACTTTCAGCCACCCCTAAAATGTGGAATGACCTGCCAGAAGAGATTTGACCACTGAATACCTTGTCCAAATTTAATAGAACCAGTCTCTTGGCAGATTTATCCAGATGATTTTTAAATTGGGAATTTTAAACAATAAACATTAAATGTGGATTGTTTTAATATGTGTTCATCTTGTTTGTCCACTTGTGTTGTCTGTCTGTTAATTGCTGTTGTTCCCTTCCACAATCAATAATTATGTGATTTCAATGATTATTGATAAAAAACAGTACACGAAATAAGAGCAGAAGACAGATCCAGATGAATCTTTCGAGTTTATCATACGACGGAATTTGGGGGTATAATGCAATGGCAATCCAAACACAATCATGGGGTTGTCCCTTATTGCGTATGAGTGTATCTCACGCAATCTCGGGCAATGGGACGTCATTCCGAACACAATCATGGGGTTTCATGTAATTGCGTATTATAGTATCTCACGCAATTTCAAGCAATGGGGGATCATTTTCAGGCAATAGGAAGCCATTCTGAATGCATTCTGAATGCAATTAGAATTCACGTAAATTCGCTAAACTAGCGAATTTATGTCAATTCAAATTGGCTCCATTCAAAATTGGGAGAAATTTCTCCCGTATGATAAACTCCATCCATGCTTGCCTCAAACTCAAGAAAGCGTTGGGATCCTGAAAATTCTTCAATTGAAAATCTTTCATATCAAAATTCACATTAAAATACATTTCAAGAATAATTCTGGCCCATCGTCGGAGAGCGTTATGCCAACCTTTCCAGTCTCTGTTGTTCCTCCTCTGAGTTTCTGCCCAAACTTTCTTCTCTGAGCCCCAAATTGCCCCCACACACACACACACAAAAAGCAGATATGTGGGTGGGAAAGAACTTTATAAATCCAAATCCTCCAAAGGCCCCAGATTACATTTGATCTTGGGAGCTAGGCAGTACTTTCAGTACTTTAGTACTTTAGTTAGTAGTTGGAAAAGAGACCAATAGTAATCCCAGGTGCTGCGGGCTGCGTTTCAGAGGAAAGAACAGGCCAAACCACCTCTGGGTATTCCTTGCCTAAGAAAACCCTGAGAAATTTATTTGTTCATCGTAAATCAACAGGAGACTTAAAGTTACACACAAACAGAAAGAGAGAGAAAGAGTCCAAAACACTCTGCAGAAATAACCCAGTTGGAGACCACTTCGAGTGCCCTAGCTCAGTGTGAGGGAATCTGGGGAAATTATACTTATCAAATTTGCAGATGACACCAAATTAGGAGGAGTAGCTAATACCCCAGAGGACAGGATCAAAATTCAAAGTGACCTGAATAGACTAGAAAGCTGGGCCAGTGCTAACAAAATGAAATACAACACGGAGAAATGTAAAGTTCTGCACTTAGGGCGGAAAAATGAAATGCACAGATATAGGATGGGGGACACCTGGCTGAATGAAACTACGTGTGAAAGGGATCTAGGAGTCTAAGTAGACCACAAGTTGAACATGAGTCAACAGTGCAATGCGGCAGCTAAAAAAGGCCAATGCAATTTTAGGCTGCATCAAAAGAAGTATAGCGTGGAACAATGGATGCAAGCTCCAGGAAAAGAGATTCCACCTCAACATTAGGAGGAACTTCCTGACAGTAAGGGCTGTTCGACAGTGGAATACACTCCCTTGGACTGTAGTGGAGTCTCCTTCCTTGGAGGTCTTTAAGCAGAGGCTGGATGGCCATCTGTCGGGGATGCTTTGATTTGGAGTTCCTGCATGGCAGGGGGTTGGACTGGGTGGTCCTTGTGGTCTCTTCCAACTCTATGATTCTATGATTCTATAGTTTATTGTGACGCCAGACCTCTCTGACAGGTAAGGCTAGATGTCGCACAGAACTACAGCTCCCAACATTCCCTACCATTGAGCCAGGTAGTTAAAGTGGTCTCAAACTGGGTTATTTCTGCAGTGCGTTTTGGTTCATAGATGCTGTAACGGAGCTATCTCATGGTAATCCCCATTTATTTACACCGCTTTGGAAGAACCCTCTTTTCCATTCTGGAACCCAGCTTATTTCCCACCTACTTGCACTGGAAAAACAATATGTGCAGCTTGACATCTCAAGGTCCCAGACCCTGTTGAGACACAGCCTGGTGGCTGACATTTCTAGTACTGGAACAACTTGGTTAAGGAAACGGGTGGCATGCAAGGGGAGAGCTGTTTTCTTACCATTTGCATCTGTGCTGGCAGGACCCTCATTGAAGCCATGACAATCATGTTGTCCATGTTGAGTTTTCTCTCTTGAGCTGAGGAACAGACAAACACAGAAATATTGTTACCGGGATTTCTTCCTCTGAGGCCATCATAGGTTGCTGGCTTGCCTAGCAGGACAATCTTTGGTTGAAATTGGGCAGAAAGTTTATTCCAGTATGAACCATACAGAAAAGAAATGTGGTTGAGACACCAGGATATACTGGAAACTAATAATGGAGACCCATGGCTAAAAACACTGGATCAATTGAGGAATGAAGGTAAAGAATGCAGCTGGTTCTTATATCATCAACTGAGAGCTACTGTATATACTCATGTATAAGTCTAGAAATTTAGGTCAAAAAATTGACCAAAAAAAACTGAGTCGACTTATCCATGAGTCAATGTAAGTACTGCATCTTAACTCTGTCCTGGAAGCACTGACCCCCTTTACTCTCTCATCCATCCAGTCTTAAGAATAAGCACAAAGAGTTATGTCTGATGGACCTTTGGAAGTAATTTGACATTGCTTTGTTTTGCTTCATCCTTTAGACCCTTTCCTATATGCCCCTAAATTTTACCCTCGACTTATCCACGGGTCATAGCAAAATCCATAATTTTGGCCCCAAAACTTGCCCTCGACTTATACATGAGGTCGACTTATAGTCAAATATATACGGTAGATTTACTATGGAAGTAAAAGCACCTAGTATAACACACACCCCAAAAAATGGATTTAGAGAAGACTATTTGGGATAATAAACCTGCATTGCTTTCAAGGATTTATTTTAAAAAACCCTCTGGTTAAAAATAATATGCTACCCTGAGCAAAAAACTGTGGTTATGAGTTACAAATTGATCAACGGGGAAAATGTTGGCAGGTTAGAATGAAATATTCCATTCACCAAGAAATTAAAGAAAAGTATTACAAAACAATATATAGATGGCATTTAACACCGGAGAGAATTCCAAAAATATATGGTATGGGAACAGAGAAATGTTGGAAGTGTGGGAAGGTGAAAGGGACTTATTTTCATATCTGGTGGGAATTTCAGAAGGCAAAGAAGTTTTGGAATAACATACACAGGAGTGTGGTAGAAATACTAGAAAGTGATCTGGGGGGAAAAACCAGAGGTGTTATTATTATGCATGTTTGATGATAAGATGGGGAAAAAATCTGTGGAAGAATATTATTTTATTTGTTGCAGCAGCTAGGTTAGTCTTTTCAAGGTATTGGAAAGTCAAAAAAAAATTGGGCAGAAAGAAGAAACAGGCACCCGTTGTATCTCATTCTATCACAAGACCAACTCTGTGGCATATCCCAATGAATCCTCTCCAGATCTTAGAGCAGACTTTAAAGGAGTCGTCCATGATGGACCTTTTGGAGGGAGACGATTCAGAACCTGGGACATCTCCTTTAAAACTATCCAAATCCGGAGCAGATTCACCACTCCCCTGACATGGAACCCACCAGGCATCACTAGACAACTTTTGAAATGCCCTCCTGGGAAGACCGAATGATGGGTAATATCACCATAGCACTCTGAAATCATGCAGTAGCCAAAGGGGCAAAAGGACAGGCAATCCCTTGCTCCACATTAAATACAAGACACTATGCTAACGTGGTCAACTGGGTCCATGAGCTCCTGGACATAAACTAGCTCAACGCAGGGCATTCAGTTTTGCAAATGCCATGGTCAACATCTAGTGGTCAACATCTAGTCGCTCTGCATCATTTCCCATTAGTGGGCATACTTGGGCAGGTGAGTGGCGGACTTCCCTTTGCAATCCCAAATATTAAGCTGTACACACACACACACACATTAAGATAATACTCCATGCACCTGATCGATTCCAATTGATAAGAAACTTGTACCATACTTTCACCTGTTGCTGTTAAAGGGATCACGGGATTCATCGCTGGGGCAGATATTCATCCAGTGATCTTTGCCAGAATGACAGACTGCCGCATTGGCCTTCATCACTTCCCCCTGGAGAAATTTTAAAAACTTTTCAGTCTCTGGTAATGAAGAAACTTACCTGGAGATTTACCAAAGCAGGCTGTCCGTTCCTTCGGAAGTACCGCGGAGTTGAGACAGTGAATGGTTTCACGGCAGGCTTTTTATATATAATCCTTTAATTTTCACTAAGCGACTGCCCACAAGTTAGTCAGCACCCAGATTCTCGTAGTTTCTGAGTGACACGTATTTCTTTAGAGATGGTGACACATCCACATGGAAGCTTTCCATGGTGGAAAGCCATACCTTCTGGAGTGGCGGGGCCATTCAGTTTGTATCCCTGCCTCTATCAGGTGGGAAGATAAGATCTCATAGACCAAGAGCTTCCAGTAAGGAAGATGCCATCTAACTTCTACAGGGAGAGAGTTGGTGTCAGACTCTATCTGGTTGGAACTAGAGCAGGCTTGGCAGATTGACATTTCTCCAGCAGAAGCAGAGCCCAGAACATACTAGACAACGGTTATATGTTGGGAGCAGAATGAAGAAGGGCTTCTCCCTGTTGTGCATCAGAAATTAAAGTCACCAGGAACAAAAGGACAGGCAATACCCTGCTCCGCATTAAATACAAGACACTAAGCTAATGTGGCCAACTGGACCCATGAGCTCCTGGACATAAACTAGCTCAATGCAGGGCATTCAGTTTTGAAAGGCAGCAACTCCTAAACCTCCATTCATCCATAGTTTTTTGTGGAGCTTTCGGGCTATATGGCCATGTTCTAGAAGAGTTCCCTTTCTCTGAAGATGCCAGCCACAGATGCTGACTCCACTCCATTCATCCCTTTCTGAGATCTCTGCCTTTTTAGATTCCTGACCACCAGAACATACCTTTGGATTCCACTCTCGAGCTTTGTCCCCTCTCAGTCTTGGAGTGGCTTTCCCCTTTGAACCTTGGACTGCTTGGATGATGATGATGTTGGTAACCCATTGTAAGCTGGCATAGTTTTCTCTTCCTGGTTCCTAGTGATTGTAAGTTGAATCACCTGGATAAAAGCACCCAAATGAGATGCAAGTCAGGAATGTATCACCATGATCAGATCCAACATCTCTAGGAACAGACTTAGGTGGCAAGCTTTAATGTGGGAGAGAGGAACCAGACAAGTAAAATAACATGCACCTGAGGAAGTAAGCTCAAGTCTATAAAACCCAGTGCAACAAACCTCTTTCTTTTGTTTAGTCTCAAAGGTGCTACACAATCCCTTTGCATACTGACCTCCCACGGAAATCTGCTTGGTCCTCAGGAAGTCTCAGAAGATGAAATCAAAAATCAGTGTCTAGTTACAGGACCATAGCCAGATGGTTGTGATCCCCTCCAATCTCCTGCTAAGGACAATTATTCTAGCAAAGAGGGCAGACAGGGAGTGGGGAATGGGCTTTAGCTTTTATGCTGGGAAGGAAGGACTACCTTTAGAAAAAGTGAAGAGATACTACAGAAATACATGGTTAATCTAATTGAATATGAGTCTCCAGGACCAGATGAACTACATCAAAGGATATTAAAAGAACTGGCAAATGTAATATCGGATCCATTGGCAATAATCTTTGAGAACTCCTGGAGAACAGGAGAAGTCCCAGCAGACTGGAGGATGGCAAACGTCCCCATCTTCAAAAAGGGGGGAAAAGACAATCCCAGCAATTATTATCCAGTTAGTCTGACATCAATTCCAGGAAAGATTCTGGAGGAGATCATTAACCAGAGAGTCTGTGAACATCTAGAAGGCAATGCCATAATCACAAAAAGTCAACATGGGTTTCAGAGAAACAAGTCATCCCAGACAAATCTGATCTCACTTATATAAAAAATTTTATATATATAAAATTACCAGCTTGGTAGATGAAGCTAATGCTGTCAATATAGTACAGAGTGGAGTAGAGAGTGGAGAGAAGTGACCAGTGGGGTCCCACAAGGCTCTGTCCTGGGCCAAGTCCTATTCAACATCTTTATCAATGACTTGGATAACAGAACTGGGGGCATACTTATCAAATTTTCAGATGACACCAAATTAGGAGAAGTAGCTAGTACCCCAGAGGGCAGGATCAAAATTTTAAATTATCTGAATAGACTAGAAAGCTGGGCCAAAGCTAACAAAATGAAATTCAACACAGAGAAAGGTAAAGTACTGCACTTAGGATGGAAATAATGAAATGCACAGATATAGGATGGGGGACACCTGGCTGAATGAAACTACGGCCAAAAGCAATCTAAGAGTCCAAGTAGAACCTAAGTTGAACATGAGTCAACAGTGAGATGCGGCAGATAAAAAGGCCAATGCAATTTTCGGCTCCTTCCATAGGAGTATAGTCTCTAGATCAAGGGAAGTAATAGTGCCACTTTATTCTGCTTTGGTCAGGCCCCACCTGGAATACTGGCCCGATCTAGATGGTCAAAAAGCGCCGTATTTAGGGCTAAAAAGCCCGCCTTTAGGGTTAGGGAGGGCGCAGCGTCTACACCCTCCCTAACCCTAAAGCATATGGACACCGCCATTTTCAGATGGCAGCATCTATATGGACGCGCCGCAAGAGCATCATCATGTGCGCAGCTGCCTTTGCGCCGTGGGAGGGTGCAAATCGCGCCCTTTCCGCGGCGCAAAAAAGGTGCTCCAAACAGGTCTTTGCAGCGGCTTTTAGACAGCCATGGCAACGACCAAGGGAGGAAGGGCCCCTTCCTCCCTTCCGCCCAGCCTCCACAAGCGGGGTGCAACGGGCTCCCAGGGCACCCGCTGCACTCCTCTTAGAGACCGCGGAGACCGGCAGTTTGCCACTTCCCCGCGCCCTCCAGAAGTGGTGGGATGGGGCCGCTGAGGCTGGGGCTGTCCAGGTCCGGGCACCACAATTCAAAGAGGATGCGAGGAAACTGGAGCATGTCCAAAGGAGAGCAACTAAAATGGTGAAGGGTCTGGAAACCATGCCTTATTAGGGAGCTGGGGATGTTTAGCCTGGAGAAGAGAAGGTTAAGAGAGGATATGATAACCCTGTTTAAATATTTGAATATATACTTACTTTTGTCCTTATACTTGATCTTTATTTTTTATTCTTTCTATCTCAAATGTACAAAACATTCATGTGGAGAGCCCTTTGCAAACTACGTACCATGCGGAGCTCAAGGGTTGTACCCATGCTCACTGGGTCTTCAGTAGCCAACATTCTTCTTCAGCTTTCTTCATCTAAACTCCTGCACTCCTGTCTCTCCCTGGTTTCCGGTCCAACATTTGCATCTGAAAAAGTAGACTAAAATCTACAAAAGCTCATGCTACAATCTTCTTTCTCTCCCCCCCCCCCCTTTTTTTTATCAGTTTGTCTCAAAGGTGCTACACAATCTCTATACATACCAAACATTTGATGTTCCCTTGGTCATTCCCATATATGAGTATTGCTTTTCCTGTTACATATTTTGTATATCCTGTTACTCTTTCTCAGTTTCATTCGCCCAAGACCCAAATTATCCGAGGAACACACGAATTGTTTCTGGAGGGAGCCAGAAGGCGTTGTTCTGGCCCTAAAATAATCCCACCCCAAGTTCTTTAGGGCTCATGCCTAGATTGCAACTACTGCCAAATTTCCTTCCCTTTTGGAAGACACAGAAGCAGGAAAAAAAAACATTTCTGTATCAAACTGATTTTCAGCCTGGGCCTCCAAAATTTGTCAGCAACCATGGTCCTGATGTGGTCCCTGAAACATTTTTAACTGTATTGTTTTTGTATGTTGTAAGCCACCCTTAGTCCCAGTTCTGGGAGAAAGGTGGAATATAATTTAATTTAATTCATTGGGTTTTTTTAATGTTTATTTTATTATTAAAAGAATTACAGAAAAAACATAGCAAAGTGACAATAATTAATTCTTTAAAGTTCTATTACAAATCTAAGTTGTCATCTTTTTTCATATCTTCCATCTGTTTTGTTTAGATCTTACAATTTTTTTTTATATTTAAACAACTTCTTATAAATTATAGTTAAATGAATGCTCAAAAGTTCTTATCTTATTGACATTGCTTTAAAAATATATTCCATTATAGCTCTACTATTGTATTAATTTGTTGTAAAAATTCATTGTCACAGCTCCAAATCTTTTGACAAGATGAAAATAAAGCTTCCCAGCTTAGATTGTGTTTACTGTAAGAGTTTCTATCAATAGCACATAATATTTTGTCCATTTCAGATGCTTCAATCGTTTTATATAGCCAATTGTCCACAGAAACTAATTCAAACGTTTTCCAAGTTTGTGCCAGCAAAGTTCTTGCAATCAAAATAATATATAATATTATTTTCCAAAATTTGTTTCTGTCTACGCTTTCCAAATCTTGTTACATGTTCAAAAGGTAAAATTCAGGTGTCATTTCAAAAAAGATTTCCAGTATGTTACAGATTGTGATGTGAATTGTTTTCAAAAATTTCTCTACCACCGGGATATGAAAAAAAAAATTGCTGTGGGATTTTCTTAGGGCCAAGAGAATGCCTTCCAAATCCTTCCAGAACGAGCAATGAACAATTCCAGTTTTTAAAATACACAGTCTATTTAATAATAAATAAATAAAAGGGCTGTCTTGGGTAATTTGTTAAAGGGCTAGTAAAAATGGTAGTAGCCTATCATTTTAAGCAACATTATTTGTCTTACCTTAAGGTTATGGCCTCTATGCATCTGGCGCAAGATTATGATTACTTGGTACATGTTTTACAGGTTGAATAACGTCAGTCCCACAACAGCTGCCATAGCATCGAGATTCTTCCTGGTCTTCTGCTGGTTTCAAGGTGCCATCTTTTACCGACAATGCCATAAACCTGGCTGTGCCCAGCTGTGGAAAAACTGAGTATCCTCCAATAGTTCACAAATAAAAACAGACACAAGTATAAAAAATCAGTATTGAAATGTGGACAAGATACCAAAATCAGACAGAAATGAAAAACGGGGAGCAACTGCAGCAGTTTCCTGTTGCCTTGGCCAACTATGGACCTTATCAGACGGGAGGAATTTCTCTTTATTGCGAATGGAGCCAATTGGAGCCAATTCAAATTCACATGAATTCGCTTGTTTAGCGAATTTACATGAATTCCAGTTGCGTTCGGAATGCGTTCATAATGACTTCCCATTACCCCCCCCCCATTGCCCAAAATTGCGTGAGATGCTTTAATACGCAATTACGTGAAACCCATGATTGCGTTCGGAATGACTCCCTTTTCCCAAAATTGTGTGAGATACACTCATACGCAATAACGTGAAACCCCATGATTGCATTCAGATTGCCATTAGATTATACTTCCAATTTCCGTCGTCTGATAAACTCCATAGTCAATTTTACATTTTCTAGCATCTAAGCTCACAAAGATCTTTGTGGTAATATAAAAGTAATATAAATGAAACAGTGAAAAATCATTAAATCATTAAATCATTATATATATATTGTCCCATTATTGATTCACATCAGCAATTCTATAACTGTTACACAACCCTCTGACCCCCTCTTATACCTCAGAGAGTAGATCTGGTCCAGAAAAGCACAGCAATGGGCTCCTAAATTTGGTAGCGACCGTAGTCCCTTGAGAATCCAGAATGGGCTTTTCTTAATCACTGAAAATATTCTTCCAGCTCCTTCCAGAATGAAGATGAATAATTCCTGTTTTTTAATTAATTCCTGTTGTTTAATTAAATTAAACAGCCTACTTGAAAAAAGGGCTTTTAAGAACTGCGCGTTCCTTGGATGATTTTGTTAACAGGCCTATAAACATGTCAATACCCAGTCATTTAAAGCAACATAATAATCATCTCTGAAGATGTGTACTTTGCAGAAAACTATGATTATTTCATACACGGTCTGCAGGATGTTTAACCCTCGCCTCGAGGCAACTGCTATGGCTTCGAGGTTGTTCCGGGGCTTCAGCCGGTTCCAAGGTGCCGTCTTTTACTGACAATGCCATGAACCCAGGAGGAGCCGGGTGGGAATGACCACATGTGAATGTGGTTGAGCAAGACCTGAAGATTATTCACTACTCTTTTGGCGTGGGATGCACCGCTCTTGAGATAGAATGGATGCCTGCTTCTTCTTTCTTCATGATTTTACCAAATACAATCTTAATAGGCCAGCCAGCAACCTCTGACGGCTCAGAAGAAGAAATCCCAGGAACAATATTTCTAGTTTGATCTGTTCCTCAGCTCAAGAGGGAAAACTCGACATGGACAACAGGATTGTCATGGATTCAATGAGGTTCCTGCCCCCACCGGTGCAGATACCAATGTTAAAAGAACAGCTCTTCCTTTACATTCCACCCACTTCCTTAACCAATTGGGACCTGAAAAATGCAAGGCCTTCTCTTTTGTCAGCTGCGTCTCAACAGGACTTTGGATATTGATGTGTCAAGGTTCATATCTTGTTTTCCCAACACAAGTTGGGGGGGGGGGAGCTGTGGTTTCCATAATGGAAGGGAGGGTAGAATATTTGGCCCAACAAAGTCCCTTCTCGCCCACATATCTGGGTTTATTTTTTGCAGGGGGGGACATTTGGAGCTTGACTGGTTTCAGGGACGAAAGTGTGGGCAGAGACCCAGAAGGGGGAACAACAGAAATAGGATGCTTCAGACCAATGCTCTCAGGGGATGTGCCAGAATGATTCCTTGATACATTTTTAATGTGAGTTTTGAGATGAAAGATTTTTCAGAGGAAGAATTTTCAGGTTCACAATGCTTTCTTGATTTTGAGGCAAGCGTGAAAAATTCATCTGGATTTGTCTTCTGCTCTTACTTTGTGTACAGTTGTTAATCATTAGTACCTTGTTTCCCTGAAAATAAGACCTAGTAGAGGTCTTGCTGAATTGCTAAATAGAAGGCCTCCCCCAAAAGTAAGACCTAGCAAAGTTTTTGTATTTAAATATATATACACAATATATAATAAATGTTCAATTGTTTTTGTTCAACAATAAATATGAATTATACTTCATAGAAAAATAAGACATCCCCTGAAAATAAGACCTAGCGCATTTTTTGGGAGCAAAAAATATATATATATAAGACACTATCTTATTTTCAGGGAAACATGGTAAAGATATTTTGAGGAGATACCAACGGTCTGATTTTCATCTGAGAAATGGTATGTACTGACCGTTTTTCTCCTTCCTTCCTTCCTTCCTTCCTTCCTTTTCTTCTCAAACATGGCATCAAAAGGAGCTTCTTGCCACCAACCCCTTCTTTCGTCACGTAAATACAGTAGGTCCTTGTTATCCGCTGGGGTTTGGTTCCCGGACCCTTCGTGGATAATAAAATCTGTCTATGCTCAAGTCCCAGTAAATATAATGGCACAACAAAATGGTGTCCCATATATAACATGTAAAATCAAGGTTTGCTCTTTGGAATGTATACCTTTGGGGAATATTTTCAAGCCGTGTATGCTCAAATCCGTGGATAAATAATCAGTGGATAAGGAGGGCCAACTGTATAAGCAAGGATAAAGAAGCTGAATTCCAGGATTTTGTTCTTCTTGTTCAAACAATAATTAACATGTTGTAGGGCATGTCCAGCAACCATTTGCCCATATATGAAAATCTGATCCATAAATCCACCCACAACTCCCAGACATTGGTTGATGCAACTATAAGATAATGAAGATTTGAGGAAGAAACCTTCAAAAACTTGTCACTGGGGCTTTACAGACTGCCCAAAAAGGGCAGTCCGTGGGCACCCCTTTCAGCTCTGGACTGGGGCCAGGGCAGCCTCACCAGCAGCCCCAGAGACCCCAATCCACTGCTTTTCCAGGCCACGTAGAAGGGGCAAAATGCCCCTTCTCTGTGGCCTGGAAAGGGCAGTCCTTGGGGCTTCGGAGCTATGGGAGAAAGGGGCCCTTTCTCCCTCTCCTTCTTCCCGTGGCAATCTGATTGCTGCAGGAATGAAGCGCTTCCGCAAAAGGAGCTCCTGTGCCACAGGAAGGGCTGGCGCAATGATGTCAGGCACGTGGCAATCCGTCTGGATGTGGCACGCACCGTGACACCATCAGCAATTTTAAAATGGCACCGTCCATACACACTAGGGCTGGGAAGTGTACGGTTGCTGCATGCTCCTCAGCCCTACCTACTGCACAGAGATGGCCCTTTTGGACCATCTGTATCAGGCCAATGTTTTTCTTTATTATTAGTTAGATTTCTGTCTTTCATCCAGTGAGCTCAAGGGGGCATACATGGTTCCTTGTCTCCAGCCTGATCCTATCCTCTGCCTGCTCTCTTCCTTTGCTTCTTCCTCCTCCCCTCTCCCTTCTTTCTCTTCTTCCACATCCTTACTCCATCCTTCACCCCATTCTCCTCCTCCTTCTCTTTCTGTAGGGTTTTCTTGGCTGTTCTGAAGAGTTGTGGAAAGCAAACCAGTACATTTGATGGCCATGGGGTTGTGACTTTTCCCTGTTCTGGCAAGAGAAATGACTGAAAAATCAGCTTGCTCCATTTGGGCGCTATGGGGAGGAGGGTTTCAGGCATCACACTGATATTGTGTGCCGAAAACATTGTTTCTTCCAGAGAAAAAGCTCCTTTCTGGGTTTGGTTTGGTTTTTTAAAAAGTGTGCAAATTTTGCACGGAATAAATCCTGAACTTGAAATAATCTTCAAAAGCTGTTTCCTTTGAAAAGTAAAAAAATTAAACCTTCTTGCAACGGAAAGAAAACAGCCAACGTGTGTTTTTCCCACCTGGTTGAATAGAATTGCTGAAGAAGTACATTCCTCGTACAGCAGATAAGTTTAAACAAACAATTCTTCCTTGCATCTGAGGAAGTAGACTGAAGCCCACGAAAGCTCATGCAGCCAATTACTTTTTTTTTTCATATTTTAGCTCCCTGGCCTTGCTTACGGAAGGGTCTCCATAACTTTCCCGCGCTTGACTGTCTGGGCTAAGAAAACTGGCAATACCCCATCATTTTAAGAATAATGAACCCTTAAGGTACAGTCCTCTGTGCACAAGACTATGATTACTTGGTACAAGTTCTACAGGTTGTATAGACACAACCAAGCCACTCCTGTCAGATGGATGTCCAGGCTTTCCCTGTAGGAAACCATTGGCTTTAAAGACCTCCCTAAGTACTCCCGGCCTTCATAGAATAGGTGCTAAATAAATCAATCTGGCTTTTATTTGTATCAGTACTGTTGGATCTCTATCTATATACTCAATCTCCATATCTATCTACAGCCATAATTTTTCCCTTAAGTCAACCAAACGCCTTTTTACCATCGGTGAACTATCCATTTAATGACTTATTGAATGGTAATATACAAAGGAACAATTAGATTCCAATAACTATTTCCTACCTTCAGCGACAGAACTCATTCTGGCTTTCATTTCAGTCAGTGCTTTTCAACCTCTGCTTAGATACTGGATCTGCAAATCTATCAATTTAATTCTCTATAACCACATTTATTCAATCAAGTCAACCAGATATCTTATTAAATTCTGTTAACTGTCTATTTAATTTTCTACTGAAATGCATGCCCAACTTTGCATTTTACATTACAAGTCACTTACATGACATAGTTGATTTTACATTTTCTAGAATCTAAGACCACACAGATCTTTAGTAAGGTAATATAAATGAAGGAGTTTAGAAAACCATCAAACCCTATGGGATGTGTGTGTGTGTGTTGCCCCAGTTGTGATTTATATAAGCAATTCTATAACAGCTTATACCACATTCTTCCCCCCCCAATACCTGAGAAAATAGACCTGGTCCTGAGAAACACAACCGTGGGCTCCTAAATTTGGTTGCGATTGTAGTCCTGGTTTAATCCCTAAAGAATCTGGGATGGGATTTTCTCAGGCTCTGAAAATTTTCTTCCAGCTGCTTCCAGAACATTTCATGGCCGAGCTGGGAATCGAACCCTGGTCTCTAGAGTTGTAGACCAGCACTCAGCCCACCAGTCCACACTGGTACCTGCGCTGAATTAAGACTTTCCCCAATAACACAGCACACATTTGTTCTGCAAGTTTGTCACCTAGTGGCTGAAGATAATATCACAATCTAGGGATTTTTTTTTTCCCCTCCACTGGCACAAAAATATTGCATTCGTTTCAAAATCATTTCAAAAAGAAGATACGCACTCCAACAATCCCATGAGTATCCAAAACCGTAAATGAACTGTTGCAGCCACAATGTGAGACTTGCTAAAACAAGTGTATCGATACCGTTCGTTATTTAATTGTGTTTTAATTTTTGCATTAATAGTTGCGGAGTTGCACTATGTACAAAAGATTCAGCCGGTCTAAAGAGCTGCAGCCAGATTGTTAAACAGGGAAAGTTACTGGTGAAAGCAGCTCCATTGGCTGATGGGGGCTGGTTATGAAGCCTAATATGTCCAAAGTGACCAGATGTCCTCCTTTTCCAGGATATCTCCTATATTTCAACCTTCTGTAAGGGGGAATTTCAACATACAGTATACCCCATTTTCAACATGACCAGGAAGCATGAATTCACATGTATATGAGTGTTCTTAGCTTTTATTTTTCAAGAGCCTGCTTCTTTCTTGAATGTCCTACATCTGATGGTGCCTTGTCTTACTTTGTGGTCGGGACATCTGGCCACCCTGAATGTAGGGCTATTCTCGTGTCTAGTCCATAAACTTCAACTAGTCCAAAATATGGCAGCCAGAGTGGTCACTGGGACAGCTAGAGGGGACCACATTACTCCTATCTTAAAATCCCTTCACTGGCTGCCTATTAGTTTCTGGGCGCAGTACAAGGTGTTGGTTATGACCTTTAAAGCCCTACATGGCTTGGGTCCAACCTATTTTACGGGATCGCCTCCAACCATATAATCCACCCCACGGATGCAGGTCCTCTGGGAAGAATTTATTGCAGCTTATAAAGACCAGGCTAACTACAACTTCCCAGAGGTTCGTCATGTTACCAGCTTGGATGGCTTTAAAAAGGCTGTCAAGACAGATCTCTTCTGTCAGGCTTTCCCTGAATAGCGAACCCGGCCTCCAAAAGAATCTACCTTCCCACCGAACACTTGTGCCCCATCTGCCTGTTCCTGATGATTTTAATTGTATTGTTTTGAATGTTTAATTCTGTTTAATGGATGTTTTAGGGGAGGGAGGGAAAGACTGGGATATGGGATATGTATGTTCTCGTTTTAATTGTAAGCCTCCTCGATTGACCCTGACAGAGAGGCGAGGTAAAATTAAAGCTTTTGTTGCTTTTATTTTTCTTTCCTGTGTATGTGACATCTTCTTGTGAAGAATTACTGTATGTGTCACTCAGAAACGACAGGAATCTGGGCACTGACTATCATGTTGGCAGTCTCTTTGTGAAAATTAAAAGATTCGAGGAAGGCATATATATAAAAAGCTGCCCAGAAACCATTCACTCTCTCAGCTCCTCGGTACATCAGAAGTGAGGAACTGAGGACAGCGTTGGTAAGTCTCCTGGTAAGTTCATTTGGTTATTTATTCCCAGAGAGAGAAAAGGTTTTTGGATATGTTCAGTCTCTCCAAGGGAAAGCAGGTGAACGTCAGTGGAGGAGCCTGTCTTTCTGTCAAAGGCAGCTGGAGGAATGTGAGCAACAGCAATGAGTCTTGGGGAATCTTAAAGAACAATTAATCTAAACAGGGTATCAGTTTTACATCATATAGGATCTATTAGATGCATTATACACTCATCCCCCCCATTTTGCAGATTTGATATTTGCTGATTTGATTATTCATGGATTTAATATGTTCTCTCTAGGGATATCCAGATCCTCCAGCCCAACTCTGTGGTCAACTTTAACAAAACGTTGCACTGAAAGAGCTATAGATTCCTAGAGAGACTACTCTACTAGGCATTTGTAGCAGCCTGCATCAGACGCATTCATCGTCCCGGCTGCAGACGGCTACAGACGGCTTTGGAATATCAGGTACATTTTTTGATGCATTTATTACCAAACGTTTTTAGATTCTTTCCGTCTCTCCAGAGGGAAGGAGCGAAGATCAGTTCTGGAACCTGTCCTTCTGTCTAAGATTACTAGCCAAATACCAGCCACACAGCAAGGAGTGCAGTGGCCCCTTAAAGAGCAACACATCATGGTTAAGTTTTTATCACCTAGAAGGAATCAGATGCATGGAGTATTATTTTAAGTTGATGTGTGTTTATGTCAACGTGTGTGTGTGTGTGTGTGTGTGTGTGTATGCCTTAAAATTTGGGATCTCAAAGGGAAGAGATACAAAGATCCCACCATCCACCTGCTGAATGATAGAAAAGATGCACCGTGACAAGGTATTGATCACTGAACAAATGTCCAATAGGCAGCACAAAATAGCCTAACAAGTGATCAGCTTCTTAATCCCTTTGCACGAAGGCATCTGAGGCGCTGCCATCCATGGGCTATGGCTTGGTTTCAGGGTGATATAGGGATACCATCCGTCCTTCAGTCTTTCCAGGAGGACATTCAAAGTGCCTCTAATGGTGTCTGGTGGGTTTCATGTCAGGGGAGCAATGGATCTATTTTGGGATATGGATAGTTTTCAAGAAAGTGTCCAAGTTAATGAATCAGCTCCCCCTGACCATGTCCAAGCACCTTAGATATCGAGAGTAAACCCGGCCACGGGCCACCAGCCAACTGAATTGTCCCTTTGAATATGTGGTAGCCCTATTCATCTGCTTTGTTTATTTTAATATATTTTTTTAATAGTTAACTGTTTGATTTGATGTTTTAGGGGAGGGTGGGAACTACTGGGACATGGAGTTTGTATGTATCTTTGAATCTGTAAGCCACCTTGATTGTCCTGGACAGAGAGGCGAGATATAAATAAAGTTATTATTATTATTATTATTATTATTATTAAAATCTGCTCTGACATTTGGAGAGGATTCACTACCGCCTTGACACCGTGTATGCCACAGAGTTGTTTTCGAGGTGGAATGGGTGTTTGCTTCTTCTATCTGCCTAATTTTCACCAAATATTGTCTTGATAGGCAAGTCACCAACCTTGGAAAACCTCAACGGAAGAAATCCAGAGGACAATCGTTCTGTATTCAGCTGATACTGAGCTCAACAGGGATAACTCAACATGGAGAACATAATTGTCATAGATCCGCTGCGGTACCTTCGAGGAGAGGTAGAGATACCAAAGGTAAGAGGATAGATAGGATGGCTCTTTCCTTACATGCCACTTTCATCTTTAATCTTGTCTTATGAGCAGGAAATGCAAGGACTTCTCTTTTGTCAGCCCCATTTTTGGTATCACCAAAGGTTTCGACCTTGGGACATCATGTTTCACATATTGTTTTTTACAGTGGGAGTGGGGGGGGGGACTCAGTTCAGGACAGTTGGTATCAGCTATTGGTCTGTGAAGTTAAAGGCTTTCATGGCCGCCATCCATAGTTTTTTGTGGGTTTTTCCGGCTATGTGGCTGGCATCTTCAGAGAATGCTGGCATGGAAGAAAGAGATATATATTGTTTCTCTCAAACACTTCCTCTCAACCAACAGTATATATACCCCACTCTCTTCCATGCCAGCATCCTCTGAAGATGCCAGCCATTGACGCCGGTGAAACGTCAGGAATAAACTCTTCTAGTTCCAGGCCACATTGCTCGAAAAACTCACTAAAAAAAACCTATGGATGCCAGCCATGAAAACTTCGAATTCTGGATAACGTTGCTCCAAAACACACTGCAGAAATGATCTGGTCTGAGACCCCTTTAACTGCCCTGCCTCAATCCTAGGGAATTTCTGGGAACTGTATGAGGCAGATGGGTCTCAGAGAGGGAGATGCAATATATTAATAATATTTATTTATTTATAAGCTGCTCTTCAGCCAAAAGGCTATCTGGGAGATGTGGGCATATACCCTGGTGCGGCAACAACAGAGACAAGATGGATCAGGGTTGTGATCCAGGAAGGTGTGTCAGAAGTACTCCTTGACACACATTTTGAGCTGAATTGTAAGAGGAAAGATGTTTAGATGAAGAATTTTCAGGTTCACGGGTCTTTCTTAATTTAGGGGCAAGCCTTCCAAATTTACCTTGCCTGGTCTTCTCCTCTTAATTTGTATGCTGTTATTAAAAACCAGTGACGATGGTGGGAAGAGCTACAGACAGGTCTTTCACTCGTCCCTCCATGTTCCCTGGGGTTAGGGACACGGGACCCCCGTGGATGTGGAAAACCCGCAAAGAACAAAAACACAACATTTTTACCCAAGAGAACACCTTTCTGGGAATCTCTAGGTCTTCCAGTGCAACTCTGTGGTCAACATCTGCCAGACATTAGCCATGGAGTTGTGCTGGAGGAGCTACAAATATCAAGCAGAGTGTTCTTTCTAAGAATCTCAAGGTCCTTCAGTATGACTTTTGGTTAAAGTTGACTATAGAGTTAAGCTGGAGGACCAAGATATTCCTAGAGAGAACATATTAATCAAATCCATGAATAATCCAAGCCACAAATGTGGAGGGACGAGTGTATTTCCATCTGAGAAATGTGTACTGACCATGTGTTTCCTTCCTTTCTTTCTTCCTTCCTTCCTTCCTTTTCTTCTCAACCATAGTTACCAAATTTGGCTGTTATCAATGGTCCTATCCTTAGTGAAATGAATGCACGTAATCTGGATGCCCTGTTCGAGAGGTATTTATTCAAGGTTTTCGTATTGTCATTTCCACGATCCTTGAAAATATGAGGAGGAGTATCTGGCACCTGTAGGCCCCAGACATGGAGATCTGATGCAGAAATCAACCTTATCTCCCAGACTTACAACACTCTCTTTGGCTGAAGAAGATGTAAGACAATAAAGAATTGAGGAGGAAACCTGAGAAGGTTGTCAAGTGTCTTCATTATTATCTTCCTAAGTGCCATTATTATTTGTAACTGACATTATGGCTATTAGCTAGATTTCTATCCTGCTCTTCATCCAAAAAGCTCAAGGTGGCAGACATGGCCCTCATTTTCCAATCTGCCCTTTCCTTTACTTCCTGCTCCTCCTCAGGGCTGGCACAATTATGTCAGGCACGTGGCGGTCCGTCTGGATGCAGCGCACACCGTGACACCATCAGCAATTTTAAAATGGCACTGTCCATAAGCGCTAGTGCTGGGAAGTGTACGGTTGCTGTGTGATTCCCGGCCCTACCTACGGCAAGGAGACTGCCCTTTTGGACCGTCTGTATCAAGCCAATGTCTTTCTTTATTATTAGTTAGATTATACATGGTTCCTTGTCTTCAGCCTGATCCTATCCTCGGCCTGCTCTCTTCCTTCTCTTCTTCCTCCTCCCCTCTCTCCTTCTTTCTCTTCTTCCACATCCTTACTCCTTCCTTCACCCCATTCTCCTACTCCTCCTCCTCTTTTTGTAGGGTTTTCTTGGCTGTTCTGAAGGGTTGTGGAAAGCAAACCAGTACATTAGTTGGCTGTAGGGGGGTGGCTTTGCCCTCTTCTGGTAACAGAAATGGCTGAAAAATCAGCTTGCTCCATTTGGGGGCTCTAGGGAGAAGGGTTTGAGGCGTCACACTGGTATTGTGTGCAGAAAACTTTGTTTATTTCAGAGAAAAAGCTACTTTCGGGGTTTTGTTTTTTGTTAAAAACCCAATGTGCAAATCTTGCACCGAATAAATCCTGAACTTGTAATAATCTTCAAACGCCGTTTCCTTCAAAAATGGATGTCATCAGCGTACTGCTGTAACACCGGCATCCAAGTCTGCTCTTAGTTGAGAGATTTTATCTGCAAAATAGTTGCTAAACACGTCACAGTGGGCTGTTGTCAGGTCAAGTAATGGGTCCTGCACAGATGGGATCTGTGTCAGATCCCTCACCACCCTAAACAGTTCTGCTGGACAAGAATTTGCAGATGCAATATGTGCAGAACAGAGGGGTCTCTTGGTGGAGGGGGCAAAATATTGCCCTTCTTCGTTGGCTTAGGCAATGCAAACCGCTGCAATCTCTCCTAACTTGTCACTTCTTCCTCATTTTGGCATCTTGGCCACATTCCAATATTGCTTGACCACACATGTCCTGTGAAATGTTGGAGGATAGGTGGTCATTCCCATCTGAGCACACCTGGGTTTATGGCATTATCAGTAACCATAAAACCAGCTGAAGCTCAGGAACAATCTTGAAGCCATGGCAGCTGTCCTGAGGCGAGGGTTAAACATCCTGCAGAACGTGTATGAAATAATTATAGTTTTCTGCAAAGTTCACATCTTAAGAGATGATTATTCATGCTGCTTAAAATAATTGGGTATTGCCATTTCTTTCTGGGACCCATTAACAAAATTATCCAAGGAACACTCAGTTCTGAACAGGAACTATTCATCATGCATTCTAGAAGAAGCTGGAAGAAATTTTTCAGAGCCTAAGAAAGTCTTATCCCAGATTCGTCAGGGACTATGGTTGCTACCAAATTTAGGAGCCCATTGCTAGAGGTCATAGTGTTGTATAACTGATATAGAGTTGCTGATGTGAATCAATAATGGGGCAATGTATTTACATAGCATAGGCTTTAATGATTTTTCACTACTGCATTTTAATGACCTTACTAAAGATCTTTGTCAGCTTAGATGCTAGAAAATGTAAAATCGACTATGGAGTTTATGGACCTTATCAGACGTCAGAAATTGGAAGTATAATCTAATGGCAATCCGAATGCAATCATGGGGTTTCACATTATTGCGAATTAAAGTATCTCACGCAATTTCGGGCAAAAGGGAAGTCACTCCAAATGCAGTCATGGGTTTTGCCTTATTGCGAATTAAAGCATCTCACGCAATTTCAGCCAATGGGGGGGGGGGGGTCATTTTAGGGTAATGGGAAGTCATTCTGAATGCCTTCCGAACGCAATTGGAATTCACATAAATTCGCTAAACTAGAGAATTCACGTGAATTTGAATTGGCTCCAATTGGCTCCATTCAAAATAAAGAGAAATTCCTCCCATCTGATAAGGTCCTGAGTGATTAAAAAACTCATAGGGATTACAGCTATATGCATTGCATCTATCCTCTATCCAGAAACATCTGAATATAAGTTACAAATAGTTACAAATATACATAAAACACAAATATAAAGGTATAAAATGGCATATTAAAGCTAGTCAGAGCTGCCATGTTTTTAAATGATGAGTTTCACAGGGATTACTGCTATTTGTATTGCACTTATCCTCTAGCCACCATCATTCATCTAACTCTTATTGCTGCGGCACAAAATTTGGCAACCTTAAATGTTATATCAGGATTAGTATAACATTGGGGCGGTACAGACCGTCCAAAAAGCGCGGTCTGGCGCCACCTTTTTTTGTGGCGCAACTGCGCCACAGCAGCTAGATGCTGCTGCGCAGTTGCACCACAAAAAAGGAGCGGGTAAACCAAGCACAAGGCAACAAGGTGCCATGATGCACCTTTGCACCTCTGCAACTGCGCAGCTCCATCCGGAAGCTGCACAGTTGCAACGGCGCCATTACATACACCGTGTAAACATGTCAGGGTTCGGGAGTGTGTAAATGATGCACGCTCCCGAACCCTAATGGCACCACAATGACCCCTCTTCATGCCCATCTGTATCAGGCCATTAAGAAAATTTAAAAAGCTTCAGAGTCACCTGGTTGATTCCAAAGGATTGGAGAAATAATGTCAGTTCTTAAATCGCTGTAGAACATACAGTCTAAAAGTATGTGTTCCACAGTTTCAATCTGTCCAGAATCACATGGACAGTTTCTCTCCAAAAAGGGGATTTTTTATATATATCATCCCTCAAGGACAGCAGAATGGAGACTGCAACATTGAGCCAGGTTAAAAGCCAGGCGATATTTGGTCAACTCTAAGGGGGGGGGGGGTACAGACTGGCAGAAAGGAGCAGCAAGATCTGCCCTGGATGGAGACAGCGCCAACCAAACCATGTCGCCTCCAGGAGGACTAAAAGGAACCTGCTCTTTTTATGCCATGCACAGGGTGCCACTGGCACGCTTGCATGTAATTTTGATGTCCGCACAACGCTGCGCTGTTTGGGGGCTGCACTGCGCGGACATCATCGTCCTGTGAAAAGGCACTTGATTCTGTCAATTGGAAACTTCTATTAGCAATTTTAAATAAGATTAAAGTGGGAGAAAATTATATAAAATGGATTGACCTATTTACCGAAGGCAAAGGCACAAATAACTATTAATGGGGGGAAAAACAAAACCGATACAAATTTCCAGAGGAACTAAACAAGGGTGCCCCTTGTCGCCATTATTATTCTTATTAATAATGGAATTATTAATCAGACATTTTAAAAAGAAGATAAATTGAAGGGAGTGTCAATTAGGAAATATAAACATAAAACTAAGGCATTTGCCGATGATTTAGTTATTAATTTGGAAAAAAAACCTAGAGAATACAGAAATATTTTGTATTCAAAATCATATATATATATGAGAGCCAGTATAAAAATTTAATTAATTGGGGTTTAATGGAATTGTACCTACTGTTAAGGGAAAGATAGTAAGTAACAGGGTTTATGCTATTAAGCCTAGGAAGAAAAAGAATGTCACTCAATATAACAAATACAAGATTAAATCGACAGCGAGGAAGTTTTCATGAGAGAATGGAAAGAGAGTTTGCCAAGAAGTTGGTTTAGGTTAAACATCAATAGTCAGGTAGATAGTTATAGTAATTTGATAGTTGGAGGAAGAAAATACAAGGGTAAAGTAAGTAGAAGAAGGTAACAAATGTTTAAATGTATGTGATATGTACGTGGTTGTATAGTATGTGTGGATATGGAAAATAATAAAAACTTTATACAATAAAAAATGCTTCAGGGATCATTGCCAGGACTGTGGTTACTGCCAAACTTTGGAGATCAATGCTGAAAATCGGTGTGTAACGTAGGACCTTATCAGACGTCAGAAATTGGAAATATAATCTAATGGCAATCCCAACGCAATCATGGGGTTTCACATTATTGCGAATTAAAGTATCTCACGCAATTTCGGGCAAAAGGGAAGTCATTCCGAACGCAATCATGGGTTTTACGTTATTGAGAATTAAAGCATCTCACGAAATTTCGGGCAATGGGCGGTCATTTTCAGGTAATGGGTAGTCATTTTGAACGCATTCCAAACGCAATAGGAATTCACATGAATTCGCTAAACGTGAATTCGAATTGGCTCCATTTGAAATAAAGAGAAATTCCTCCCATCTGATAAGGTCCGTAGAAATATTTTTCTTTTGGCCATCCTATGTCTTCCAGAAGGGAAAGAAATACTCTGCCCTGCATAGAAAAGGTCTTTATGGTAGAGGAGGACACTCCGGCCCCTTTCTCTGCTTCAGAGAGTAGTCCTGGTCAGGAGAAACTCAGCTGTGACCTCCAAAATGTGGCAATAAACACAGTCCTAAAGAATTTTCTTAGGTCCGGAACAACGCCTTCCAGATCCTTCCAGAAAGCACAATGCGCAATTCCTGCTTACATCATACACAACCTCTTTGAAAAAGGCTTGAGGAGCAGAGTGTGCCTTGGATAATTTCGTTCACGGGTGAATGAAACTGGTGGTACCCCATCATTTAAAACAACATGAGCTGTCTTCCCTTAAGGTACCTGGCACAAGACTATGATGACTTGGGACATGTTTTACAGGTTGTGAAACGCTGGTCTCACAACAGCTGCCATATGGCTTTGAGATTCTTTCCTTTCTTCAGCCAGTTTCAAGGTGCCGTCTCTTAGGAGTTTATCACGAGAAGGAGATCGGGAGTTTATCTCGTGAATATCAAGGGGAAATTGTGCATTTACACGTAATGATTTCACACGACATCGCACAAAACCTGCCATTAAAGCGGTCACAAAGAAGCATTCGTTTTTAAAAAATATTTTTACTGAATGTTTGCAAGTATTACAAATATAACAGACATACATACAATACAGAAACTTACATTAACATATAAACTCAAAAAGGAGCTGATGTTATCTTTGGCCATGATAGCGTTCAGATCTTCTCATTTCTTTCTTAACTTTACTGTATTTCCTGATTACTCTTTGCTCATATCCTCTGATGTTACCATTCCTAGAAGTTTTTCCCTTCAACTACTTTCTTCTTCTGTTTTTCTAATCTCCTTTCTCCATTATCTCCTCTCTCCTTCTCTTCTCTTCTCTTCTTTTCTTGCTTGCTTCTATCTCTTTCTGCTTTCTACAAAGAAACATTAATGTGCATCTTTTTACTTTTGGGATTTCAGCGACAATGCATTTGCACTTTATTTATCACTTTATTTGCGCAATCACTCGCCATTTCCACTTCATTTGCGGGATGCTTTAAATGTGCTTTAATCTCTCTTTAATGCCGAAAACAGTGTGATAAACTGCTTACTGACAATGCCGTAAAGCCAAATGCACCAAGATGTGAATGACTGTATATCCTCCAACATTACACAGATGGAAGCTAGGAAACATGTGTCCAAGCAATATTGGAGTGCAGTCAAGATGCCAACAGGTTATAATCAAGAAGAAAGACAAGTTAGGACAGGCTGCAGGGGTCTGACTATGCTTGAGCCAACTGGGAAGGGAATAGTTTGCTCTCTCCTCTCCTCTCCTCTCCCCGCATTGTGTTAAGTCAGCGCAGCGTACATTTGCATTTTAAGCCTGGTTTCCACTCATCGAAATAATCTTGGACAAAGTGGGGAGATAGGAGCAGGAGAGAGAAACTGGCGGAGAGTGATGGGGATCAGAGAAACATCTGGCTATGGCCCCAAAATCAAGATGCGCACTTATGACATCATCTCCGGAGACTTCCAGGTGGCCCAGCAAATCTTGGTGGAAGATGTTATGGCTCTTATCTTTCTATGAAAGCATAACCAGACGTTTATCCGACCCCACTCCCTCCTCCCGCCCTTTAAGGCTTTCCAGCTATATCTGTTCCTAGAGATGTCGGATCCTGCCACTGTGTCACACGCCTCACTTGCTTCTCATTTTGGGTGACCATATTCAGTGATCCCACTTACATCCTAAGTTTATAAGCAGAAGCATGATCCAGGTAGTCTTGGGGGGGGGGGAGACACTCCAAAGCTGAGAGGGGAGTTAATGGAGAGAGAAGTCCAAAGGTACTGTATGTGCCGAAGGTCAGGGATCCAGATAGACAGAGATCTCAGACAGGATTGCATGGAAATTTGGGAGTTAGCTAAGCTCATTCCATGGACATTAGCTAAGCTCATTGGCCCAGTTGGCCTAGCTAGCTCAATGTCCAATATTTAATGTGCTGCATTAAAAAAAATTTTTGCTGCCTTGGAACCCATTTTGGAGGGAAATCCAATAAATAGATAAATTTTGCTCCCGCGCACTTTAATTTCTGAATCATGACAAGGTCAAATGTCCCTTCCTTCTGTTTCCAATGTGTAGCTGTTGTCTGGGGTGGACTGGGCTCTGCTTTTGAAAGATCTGCCATCCTCCATTTATTACAACCAGATAGGACCCGACAGCAACTCTCTCCCTAGAGAAGTTCGGTTGGCATCCTCCTTAATGGAGAGTCTTGTTCCAAGACCCTTCATCCATCCTTCTGGTGTGGCCACTGTCACAAACTAAATGTGCCATACTTTGGAAGGTATAGCCTTCCATCACTGGAAGCTTCTATGCACATGTGGCATTGTCTTGTGAAGGATTACGTGTCACTTACAAACTCTGAGAATCTGGGCAGTGACTCCCTTGTGGGAAGTAACTTTGTGGCAATGAAAGGACTCCGGAAACCATCTATATAAACAGCCTGCATCGGAGGCATTCATCATCCCGGCTGCCGACGGCTACAGACGGCTTTGGAATATCAGGTATGTTTTTTGATGCATTTATTTAGCAAATGTTTTTAGATTCTTTCCGTCTCTCCAGAGGGAAGGAGCGAAGATCAGTTCTGGAACCTGTCCTTCTGTCTAAGATTACTAGCCAAATACCAGCCACACAGCAAGGAGTGCAGTGGCCCCTTAAAGAGCAGCGCATCATGGTAAAGTTTTTATCACCTAGAATGAATCAGATGCATGGAGTATTATTTTAAGTTGATACGTGTTTGTGTGAATGTGTGTGTGTGCATGCCTTAATATTTGAGATCTCAAAGGGAAAAGGTACAAAGATCCCACCATCCACCTGCTGAACAATAGCAAGGATGCACCATGACAAGGTTTTGATCACTGAACAGACGGCCAATTGGCAGCACAAAATAGCCAAACAAATGATCAGCTTCTCAATCCCTTTGCACGAAGGCATCCGAGGTGCTGCCATCCTTGGGCTATGGCTTGGTTTCAGGGTGATATGGGGATACCATCCGTCCTTCAGTCTTTCCAGGAGGACATTCAAAGTGCCTCCAATGGTGTCTGGTGGGTTCCAGGTCAGGGGAGCAATGGATCAACTCCAGGATATAGATAGTTTTCAAGAAACTGTCTAAGGTAATGAATCAGCTTCCCCGACCAGGTCCAAGCACCTGGGATATCGAGAGTAAACCCGGCCACCAACCAACTGAATTGTCCCTTTGAATATGTGGTAGCCCTATTCATCTGCTTTGTTTATTTTATCGTATATTTTAATAGTTAACTGTTTAATTTAATGTTTTATGGGAGGGTGGGAACTACTGGGACATGGGGTTTGTATGTATCTTTCAATCTGTAAGCCATCTTGATTGTCATGGACAGAGACATGGGATATAAATAAAGTTATTATCATTATTATTATTATTATTATTATTAAAATCTGTTCTAACATTTGGAGAGGATTCACTGGAGAGGATTGACACTGAGTATGCCACAGAGTTGTTTTCAAGGTAGAATGGGTGTTTGCTTCTTCTATCTGCCTAATTTTCACCAAATATTGTCTTGATAGGCAAGTCCCAACCTCTGACAACCTCAACGAAAGAAATTCAGGGGACGATTGTTCTGTGTTTGGCTGATACTGAGCTCAACAGGGAGAACTCAACATGGAGAACATAATTGCCGTAAATCCAATGGAGTACCCTCTGGTAGAGGCAGAGATACCAATGGTAAGAGGATAGACAGGATGGCTCCTTCCGTACATGCCATTTTCTTCCTTAATATTCTTGTCTTAGGAGCAGGAAATGCAGATACTTCTCTTTTTTCAGCCCCCTTTTTAGTGTTTGGACCTTGGGACATCAAGTTTCACATATTGCTTTTTACAGTGGGAGTAGGGGGGGAGGACCTCAATTCAGGACAGTTGGTATCAGCTATTGGTCTGTGAAGCTGAAGGCTTTCATGGCCACCATCCATAGTTTTTTGTGGGTTTTTCAGGCTATGTCGCCATATTCTAGAAGAGTTTATTCTTGACGTTTCACCAGCATCTGTGGCTGGCATTTTCAGAGAATGCTGGCATGGAAGAAAGTGATATATACTGTTGGTTTCTCTCAATTGTTTCCGCTCAACCAACAGAATATATACCCCACTCTCTTCCATGCCAGCATTCTCTGAAGATGCCAGCCACAGATGCTGGCGAAATGTCAGGAATAAACTCTTCTAGAACAAGGCCACATAGTCCAAAAAACTCACTAAAAAACCTATGTATGCCAGCCATGAAAACCTTCAAATTCCCGATAACGTTGGTCCAAAACAAACTGCAGAAATAATCTGGTCTGAGACCCCTTTAACTGCCCTGGCTCAATGCTAGGGTATTTCTGGGAACTGTAGTCTTGTGAGACATTGAGCCTTCTCTGTCAGAGAGCTCTGGAGCCACAATAAACTACATTTGCCGGGATTCTTTAGCACTGAGCCAGGGCAGTTACAGCGGTCTCCAACTGGATTATTTCTGCAGCGAGTTTTGGACCAATGCTCCATTGGAATGGGGTTGCTTTCCAGTTTGCTTTCTGTGCCTGTGGCTAAATTCAGTACAGTGCTATGAAGTGGTGATCTGTTTATGAAACTGGTTCATCTACAATCCACTGTGGTGCTAAAGATCTCCTATTCTCAGCAGCAACAGTCAGGATTGTAACCACATCACTGTTTTACTCATCCACAAAGATCAAGATAACAGAAAGCATGAGTTCTCCCCAGTCTCTGCCCTTGGAAATGGGAGTCTACATTCTCTTTCTCCGATCAGGCCAGAGCAGAATGGACCAAAAGAGGAATGAAAAGAATACTCAAAAACAGTTGTAAAACGATTGAAACCTTTTTATTTCTTGAATGTTAGGAAAGCTTGAAAAGGGAATCCGGGACTGAGAAAAACATTTCTCTTTCTCCGATCAGGCCAGAGCAGAATGGACCAAAAGAGGAATGAAAAGAATACTCAAAAACAGTTGTAAAACGATTGAAACCTTTTTATTTCTTGAATGTTAGGAAAGCTTGAAAAGGGAATCCGGGACTGAGAAAAACATTTCTCTTTCTCCGATCAGGCCAGAGCAGAATGGACCAAAAGAGGAATGAAAAGAATACTCAAAAACAGTTGTAAAACGATTGAAACCTTTTTATTTCTTGAATGTTAGGAAAGCTTGAAAAGGGAATCCGGGACTGAGAAAAACATTTGGGATTTGAGATTTATTCTGTGCCAAATACTTTTTGGGGTGCAGAGAACAGCATTGCTGTGCAGGAAGCAGCATTGTCTACAGGGAAAATAATGTACTTGCTTAGAACCATTGTCTGGCTTTATCATCCATAATAATCTAATGGGGTCCATATATCATTTGTGGACAAGTTTGTAAAAATTCTCTCTGGTCAGGGCTGATCTTGATTTCAACAAATGAGATGACCGGATAACAACCCATTCAGATTCAGAAATGAATATAGTCATATATTAATATATGATAAAGTCCATGTCCCCTTTACGTTGGAGAGGATGCCCAGTTCCAGGGACATATAACCATATGTGGATCAACTGCCCTAAAATTAATCTCTTCTGGTGTGAAGTGTTCAATCAGATTGTTTAATTCAAAACAAAAAACCAACTTTTGCCCAGCTCTCGTGTTACTTTCAATTTACACTAGGGGCAATAATTTCTGAAGACACAGAATGCTGATTGCATTTCTTTTGATGGCTATTCGACTTGAAGTGGCCAAATCTTGGAAGACAGGACTTGGGTCCCTAGAGAATTGGTGGGAAAGAGTCTGGGACCAATGGCTAATGGAGATGCTATTCGAGAAAACGAAATGTAACTTCATACAACAAAACCAAGAACCCTTTTGTGAAAAATGGCTTTCTTTGATTGATTTTGTGAAGACAAATTTTAGAATTGTCCATCCTCCAACTTGCCAGTGGTCACTATGGTGCGACCTATTTCAAACAACTTAAACCTTATAGAATGTGGAAAAAGCACAAAGAACAAAAACACGACATTTTTACCTGAGAGAACACCTTTCTGGGACTCTCTAGGTCCTCCAGCGCAGCTCTGTGGTCAACATCTGCCAGACATTGGCCATAGAGTTGCGCTGGAGGAGCTACAAATGCCTAGCAGAGTATTCTCTCTAGGAATCTCAATGTCCTTCAGTGTGACATTTGGTTAAAGTTGATCATAGAGTTGCGCTGGAAGACCTAGATATTGCTAGAGATAACATATTAATAAAATCCGTGAATAATCAAATCTGCAAAAGTCCAAGCCACAAATGTGGAGGGATAAGTGTATTTCCATCTGAGAAATACCTAGTTGGTGTGTACTGACCATCTATTTCCTTCCTTCCTTCCTTCCTTCCTTCCTTTTCTTCTCAACCATAGTATCAAAATGTGGCTGTCATCATTGGTCCTATCTTTCGTCAAATGAATGCACGTAATCTGGATGCCCTGTTTGAGGAGTATCTTCGCCGTTTCACAATGGCCGTTGACATGAGGCTTCAAAATTTGTAGGAGGAGGAGTATCTGGCACCTGTAAACCCCAGCCATGGAGACTTGATGCAGAAATCAGCTTAATCTCCCAGACTTACAACACTCTCTTTGGCTGATGCAGTTGTAAGACAATAAAGATTTGAGGAGAAAACCTCCGGAAGTTGTCAAGTGTCTTCATTATTATCTTCATTAGTGTCATTATTATTTGTAACTGACATCATTGTGAGCTAGATTTCTATCCTGCTCTTCATCCAAAAAGCACAAGGTGACAAACATGGTCCTCATCTTCTAATCTCCCCTTTCCTTTACCTCCTGCTCCTCCTCCTAATTTTAACAGTTTTGTTGAGTGTTTCAGGAGCTCTGAATGTTTGGGAAAGCGAGTCACGGCATTACTGGGCCATCTGGAGGATTTTTGCCCTGTTTCGCCAAGAAAAATGGCGGAAAAATCACCATTTGTAGCAGGCAAACCTTCTAGCCATCCCAAGAAGGGAAATCCAGAACTGGGGGCATCCACTGAAAAGCTTTTCCTAACTTTGGAAGTGGTGACAGAATTTCATTGAGAGCTCCCAGGTATCGAAAACATTTTCTGCACTCTTTCCAAAACGTAGCCAGGTTTGTCTATAGCAGCAAAAAGAGCAAGAATCTCATGGCCACTTCATTTAAACAATAAAACACAACACAGTACTGAGTTCATTCTTGCATCCGTTTATATCTTTGTTTTAAAGCAAGGTGGGCCGCAGACTGAGGCTTTTTGAATGCAATTCACACCATCCCTCTCTGTTGATTGTATTGGCTTGGTGTTACCCAAGATGCAAGGGTCCTAGAAGGGTACCCACAACTAATATTCAATAAAGGAATTGTATTAGCTGTCATGGACTGCCCTAGGCCTGACTTAGAGATACAGTCAGAGGACTCAGGCCTGATACAGATGGGCAAAAATGCAGTGTCCTGGGACTGATTTTAAGGCGTCCATACACACCCAGCCCAAATAGTGGTGCCTGTGCTCCATCTTGTTGCGGCCCTGCCCACATGGGGCACGTAACGATGACATGCCCGCTTGCCAGAAGCAGTGGTGTCAGGACATGTGAGTGCCATTATGGCGCTCCTAAAAAGAAGCCTCTCTAGGCAGCTTCTTTTTAGGGAGCGCATCAGTGCCATGCGGTGCGATTGATGCAGCGCCAATGAGGGGTAAAGATGGGTGGTATGGAGCCACCCATCTGTACAGCCCTCTTGACTCTGAAGACATGGACGAGGCTGAGATGGGCAGATCTGGGGCTGCCTGGATCAACAGTCTCAGAGGGGAGGCTCAGGAAGCTGCAGAGGGAGAAACAGACTCCATGGATTCTAGGCTGCAGGTGCCAGGACCTGTGGAGTGAAGGCAGGTCAAGGAGTCTTTGAGGCATTTTGAGGCATGAGGAGAGCTAATAGGTTTCAGCTGAGAGAAGCAGAGGCCTTTTAAACCACCTCCAGCTGCAGAGATTCTTTGCAGCTGATAACCAACCTTTTTTGTTTCTTGCTCTTGGATTCATGACTCTGGTGATCTGACCCCCGGACTTGCCTTGTGACTATGCTCTTGCCTCTGCCCTTTGCTGTGAATGACTGGTATTGCGCACCCTTTGGACTGGACTCTGGAGTATTTCTTTGTATATTCCCCAGCTGTGCTGCCCTCAGTAGAGGTAAGCAGGACATTAGCTCAATTAAAAGCAGCTGGGAGGGCTCAGGCAATTCAAAGCAGGGATCAAGCCTGTGTATATCCATTCCAAGACACATGATTGTTGCCAAAAGAGTGTTTCAAAGCTACGTGATGAAACTCAGGGATCCACAAAACCATTTCTATATTTGTGTACCATATAATTTGGATTCCAGTTACTGGAAAAGAGATTCCATCTAGACATTGGGAAGGATGTCTGTCCTGCAAGCATTGTTTGGCAGTGAAATTCTCTATTTCAGAGGGTGCTGGGTTCCCCTTCTATCTGCAAAACCAGCCCAGGCCTACACTGATTGTCTACAATTCAATCCAGCTCCCCAACAGCAATTGCAGCTACCACCATAGCCTTTTCCCAGCATTATATATGGACTATGTACACCTGCCTACTGAACAAGGTAAGAATGTCTACTTGTTTTAGTTTGTCATCCACTCTACCTGAATGTTGCAAATGCTTTTTTAGCTAGCTGCCTTCCTAAAAGCTAGTTTCCCAGGTCCTCGTTGTTCCTAGTGTATCATATTTCTCAACTGTACACTTTTTGCTGCCCAGTTGTTAATTGTCGATGTATGGTTTTCTTTATAAATATGTATGGTTTAGGTTGTGGATAAGATTGCTTGTGTTAAAATTAATGAATGCATAATATTAAAAAGTAATGCTGATATTATATACAACCTCTGTTTAATAAATCAATATATTTGTATTATACACTTCTGCCTCCAAGAACATAAGGGTTCTTGGAAAGCTTGAGCTCAGACATGTGGCGTCTGTGGTGGTTATTCAAGGTTGGTGATGTCCAGTGGGGGAGTTAAATGAATAAAGTCTCCTACAGGAACTGTGAGACCATCTAGAACAGTGGTTATCAAATTGGTTGCAACCCCTTTGGGGGTCAAATAACCCTTTCACGGGGGCCGCCTAAGACCATTGGAAAACACATCTTAGGAACCGGGACCATCAGTTGGGGGTCACCACAACATGAGGAACTGTAGTAAAGGGTTGTGGCATTAGGAATTATGAAGAATAACTGATGTAGAGAACCATTGATCTAGAAGGTCCCCACATTTGATGCCATAGGGGTGGGACAGGAGGAAGTCCTCACAGTTGGTGGCAGTGGTGGGATTAGTGAAAGACCTCATAGGAGTTTATCGGATGGAAGGAATTTCTCTTTATTTCGAATGGAGCCAATTGGAGCCAATTTGAGTTCACGTGAATTCTCTAGTTTAGTGAATTAACGTGAATTCCAATTGCATTTGGAATGCGTTCAGAATGACTTCCCATTACCCGAAAATGACTTCCCATTGCCCGAAATTGCGTGAGATGCTTTAATACGCAATAACATGAAACCCCATGATTGCGTTCAGATTGCCATTCGATTATACTTCCAGTTTCTATCGTCTGATAAATTCCATAGTGTCCATCCCCATGAACCACCAAACCCACCCAGATCTGTGTCTCCCACAAAATGAAGTACTCTCCCTCTCCCATATGAGACAACAAATATTTGGACCAAAGTTCTCCAGAACGTTTTATGGTGTCTTTATTCATCATTTTGAATTAACATTGTAGATATCATTGCGAAACATATACATTGTTCATCCCATCTTTATCCAAAGGACTCAAGGTGTGCTACAACAGCATGGATGTGTTGATCTAATATTGAGGCAAATGCTTAATAAAGAGCTAATGAAACATGGGGCGAATTGCTACTAGAACTGGACCTTCTATTGAGTGCGACTTTGAACAGAACAAGGATCAAAGTGGATGCTACCCAGAGGAAGCAAATATTGCCTTTATAGAAAGAAATGAAAAGCAACCTTCCATGTGGCTGAAGCCTGTGGCTCTCCAACTCTTGTCATCCGGATGTTTGAGGCTTTAATCTCAGTAATCCCCAAGCATTGGACATATTGGCTAGGATTTCCGGGAGCTGAACTCTGAAACGTGTTCTCTACCATTGTGGGTGAAAAGATATGTGGTTCCTGTAGCCTTTTCCCTGTAGAAGCAAAAGTATCCTGGGAAGATGGCATGAAGCAGAAAATGGCAGTGGAGAGAGGGTTGATGGTCAATTCTATGGATGACTAATGGTAATGTTTTTCAGTTCAAGAAAGTTGGGTGGGGGGAGTCAGAGATTATTCATCTCATAACCTAACTCCTATTGTTAATCCTGACTAGAGTAGACCCAATGGGTTGATTCACCATTCAACAAGTGATTGGATAGTCTACAACTCTAGAGATGAGGACTCAATTCCTCACTCGGCCATGGAAACCCATGGTCAAGTCATCCACTCTCAGCCCTAGAAAACCCCACGATTGGACCACCTTAATGTTGACGTAAGTCAGAAATCACTTGAAGTCACACAACAACAACAACAACAACAACAACAACAACTCTAGTTGGGACTAGCCAATGCCAGCTTTGATCACCTAAGGAAGAGTAAGGGAAAGTTGGGTCTCCCAGATATTGTTGGTCTTCACCTCCCAGAACTTGACTTAACCCAATGGGAAGAAATAATGGGAGGTGTAGGCCAGAAGATCTGGAGATCCATAGCTTCCCTCTACTGCTTTCAAGAAGGGAATAGTAAGACAAAAGGATTCTAATGTATATGTTGCAATGTGATCTTCTGAGAGGAGATGGAGATCAGTCCTTGTCTGGTCCACACCGGTCCTCGCCGTGACTGATGCGATGAGCATCATCAGCCAGGATAGCGAACACACGGACCGTCTCCTCGAAAGTCAGCTGCTTGTTCTTGTCGACATCTGCTTGTTTGAAGAGCTCCTGAATGTAGCCTGGACGGCTCCGGTTCTGTGCAGGTGGAAACAAAAAAACATAATAAAACGTTGTTCAGCAAATGCTCCTGTAGGAGAAGTAAAACCTTTCAGCCAAAAGATGTCTTCCTCTGAACACAGCTGTATCTAGACCTGCGATTCTCAGCCTGTGGATTGCGTCCGCATTGGGATCAAATGATCCTTTCAAGACATATTTCCGATGGTCTTAGGAACCAAGACGAAAATAATTTTATGGTTGGGGGTCACCACAACATGAAGAAAGGGTCACAGCATTAAGAAGGTTGAGAACCACTGATCTAGACTAAGCAATTTGTGTTAGGTCTGTGGGCCAGTTTTGGTGGAATCCATGCTGCTTACCGTTTGCTGACGTGTGCCTGTCAATTTCATTGAAGCTATTTTATTGTAAAAAGCACATCTATGTGCCCTCCATATTTTCTGGGATTAGAGGACCCCAGTGAAAATTAAAACACACACACACACACAAATAAAACTTTTTTAATCTGAGAGAAGACCTCTATAGGAATCTTTAGGTCCTCCGGCACATTCAGCAGAGGTTGACCATAGAATTGCACTGGAGGACCTACAAATGCCTAAAGAATTGTTTTCTCGAGGAATCTCTAGGTCCACTAGCGTGACTCTATGATCAATGTCCGGTAGAGATGCACTGGAGGACCTAGAGATTCCTAGAGAGAACATATTCTTCAAACCCACAAATAACCAAATCCACATAAATCAAAGCTGCAAATGTGAAGGACCAACTGTGTATCAAACACATTCATGCTTCTTACATATACTTAAAATGGGCATGTCCGAATACTCTTCCCGTCTCTGACTATTTTATTATTATTGCAATGTTTTCATTGTTGTTATTATGGGGGATTTTATATGTTTAAGGGAGGGAGGGAATAATTTTGGGATTATTTTATATTGTATGTATTTCTATTTTGTTTGTGTTGTATGCCTCTTCGATCCTGGTGGAGAGGTGGCATATAAATAAAAATTATTGTTATTATTAGGGGCCATGGAGAGGTGGCATATAAATTATTATTATTATTATTATTATTATTATTATTATTATTATTATTACTAGAGGCCATATCCTGGCCTGATCTTAGAAAGACTTTCTACCAATTCCTGGTTTGGCATGCATCCTTGCACAACTGTTCCAAAAAAAAGTCCCTTCCATTGGGATTTACTTACACAAGCAGCAAGGAAGGTAGGAGCCTGGCCTTTCAGGAGTTCAGTCAAATCCTGGAGGCTCAAGCAGTCATCCTTGAGTTGGCGGGGAGCATACTGGTGGTAGATGTTGATCATGACCTCCATAGCCTTCTCCAGGCTGCAGTTCGGCAGTGCGTTTGACTCATGCGCAGTTCCGGAATGAGCTGTTGTGGCCATGATGTGTGGCTTTCAATCTGGAAAGGCTGAAATGTGGGACAGGATGGAAAGAGGTTTGCAACCAGCCAGTGGCAGAATCCTTTGTAATGTTTTAATTAATAATAATAATAATAATAATAATAATTTATTTTTATCCCGCCTCTCCGACAAGATCGAGGTGGCTTACAACACGCTAAAATACAATACAAAATAAAATAAAGCCCCTTATCCTTCCCTCCAAAACAACCACATTATAATTCTCACAAACAGTAATAAAATGCCATCTAGATTATTAAAACAGTCGGACAGCGACAGAGAGATGGGCGTCCTGGGGTATTCTGTATGATGGTCTGTATCAGCGAGTGACCAAGTCCGTTACTTTGCCTGTTGGAAAAGATCCATCTTGATAGCCTTTCTTAAAGCTGTCGAGATTGGCAATATTTCAGATCTCCACTGACAGGCCATTCCATAATTTGGGAGAGGTTTTTTTGCACTAATATTATTCATAAATTATAATTCCCATATATCAGTGGTGCTTTGATTTTGAGTTCCCACATGGCAGGGAGTTGAACTCGATGGCCCTTGTGGTCTCTTCCACTTCTATCATTCTATGATTCCATAAATGTAATGGCAATAGTTGTGACATAAACAACTAGCAACATCAAAATTCTACCTTAATGTACAATATCATAAGCACAGCCTACATGTATTAACATTTACAGCAGGCAATTGGTATCTGCTGGGGTTTGGTTCCAGGAACCCTCGCGGATACCAAAATCTAGAGGGTTTAGGGACGGCTTTCTTGTTCAGCCCTGACTTAGAGAAATGGCTTGTAAAATTTATCCTAAAAAGGATGCAGATCTGACAAAGCTGATCAATAGATAGATAGACAGGCAGACAGATAGATCAGCATTTACAGATCTGCCTCCTCTTTTGTCATTTCTTGGAGCACAGCATGATACAAGGAGTTTTCTGCCAAAGTATAACACATCATAATATCAAGAGTGTTGGAAGCCATTGCAACTGCAGTTCCCAGAATCCTGGGGAAACATGGAATGGATTTGGGGAGTTGTAGAGCCAGTGAAGCCCCGTGGTTTCAGTGTCAGACTACAACACTGGAGACCAGAATTCGCATCTCCACTTGACCATGAAACCCACTGAGGTGACCTTGAGCCGGTCACACACTCTCAGCCACAATGGAAGGCCAAGGCAAACCTCTGAACAAATCTTGCCAAGAAAACCTGCGACGGGGTTGGAAACGACTTCGAGGCGTGCAAAAATAACCACAACAAAGTCCCAAAGGGCCACCTTTTCCTCCCCAGGTTCTGCGACCAATGAGATCAACTCCATCTGTGCCATTCTCCAGAGTCTCCTGGAGCAGGAGAATGGATGCCTGGGGAAATGCCACACGATGCGCTATGCCATGCCATGCTCAGAGATCTTTAGTAAAGAGAAGACTCACCAAAATCACTTGCTGATTCCAAGAGATGGCTGTGATGTTTGGAAGGTGCTGCCAACCTAGTTTATATACCTCCTCGGAGCTGGATTTCGACAGAGGTGATGAAACCAGCGTTGGCAGCCCTGCAGCAGCATGATTTGCCAACACCCAGCAATGATTACAGAGTTTGATTCCTTCTCAGCCCATTGAATCTTCCGGGTGCGATTTTCCACCTGTGTTTGGTAACTGTCCAAACAACCACACCTTCACCTGTCTTCCCCCTTCTAGTTACGAAGCAAAGTAGATCCGATGGCAATATGTCTGTGCATTCATTGCGCTCATGTGGGATGCTTCTGTTTTTAGAAACATGCAACCGAATGGTATCGAATGTGCTAAAGATGTTTCGGCTGGATCAGATTACAATAGTTAGACCACACTTCCTTGGAACCGTTTTTGGGTTAAGGTGGACCTGTAGGCCATATCTGGTCCACCAAGATTTTGTAAAAATCTACTCTCTTTTAGGCCTCATTCCCACTTACAGATAAATTGGTGTGTGATCCGAATAATAATAATAATAAAGTTTATTTATAATCTGCTCCTCTAATGAAATACTCGGAGCGGGGTACAGCAAGAGTTTAAAAATACAGAGTGAAATAACAATCATCTCAATGAATCAATTCAACATTGGATTGTGTTTTACACTACACTTGCCCTGATCGTATTTTCTGGCGCAAAAATAACCCACTTGTGGTTCGCATTCATGAATGAATCGATTCAAAATGATTTGGCTCCAGCCGGCCGAAGGACAAATTTGAATCGATTCCGATCCACTTCTGGTTCACACTTGCGTTGAATCGATTTGGTGGGGGAAAAAACACGGAAAAAGTCAGCGCCAAAAAGATGCAGGTTAAATGGGTCTGGTGAATCAGTGAATCAATTTGACATTGGATCCTGTTTTACACTACTCTTGCCCTGATTGCATTTTCTGGCGCAAACCTTCTCTGAAGACATCTGCCCAGGAAAACCCTCAGATAGGATTGTCCTAAATTGGATCTGACTTGAAGCCCCATCGTCACATTTTACTAATGTTTGTAATTTTAATTTTGGAAATGTTTGATTCTTTTTTAAAGGGGGGGGGGAATACTGTATATATTTGTATTGTTTTAATTGCTGTAAGCCACTGTGATTGTTTTTACAAAAAACAGGATAGAAATAAAAGTTATTGTTATTATTATTATTACTACTACAACTTGAGATTGAAATTTTGAATTGGATATCCTTGGAAATTCAGCCAACACCCAGCTTATGTTCCACCACCTAATAATATCAGAGCCACCCCAATCTCTTCTGCAGGGTGTTTCAATGATGCAACGCAAGTGTGGATTTTAATCCGTCACTTCTGCAAAGCTCTTTTTACGGGAACGTCGAGGAATTTCCTGGCATGCACCCAAGGAACTTCAGCGGGGAAATAGTACCTTCTACAGACGGATGAGTTCAGCAGGAAGAGAAAGCCGAGGGACCTCATTCATCATTGTTTTGTAACTCTGCTTTGACAATCCTGACTTTGCATCTCTTGGTCATGGTCAGGCTGTCGGATCAGAGACACCGTGAAGCAACGTTTTTGTGTATACAACACAATTGGCTCCCATGGGTGAGGCCTAGATACGTGCAGATAGAAAGGCAGGATCAGGAAGGAGACCAATGCTGGGAAAGAACGCCTTGGATGGGTGGCCTTCTCCATCACGGACCCAATCCCTTTAACATTTTGACCTTTTCCAGACTGATTCACCTTCTGGGAACATCGACAGGTCTTCCTGGTCAAAGGAGACGTCTTATGACTTGAAAACATTGCCTCAGTTTCTGTTCCGGTTGAGTTTGCCGAATAACATCTGAAGCAAAGAGCACCTGATGACTTCCATGTCATCTGAGAGGAATGTTGTGGTGGATCCACTCTAGGTTTTTCATCCAAACTTTACAGGAGCTGTCCAAGGTGCTGGGCTCCAGCCCCTGATATAGGATCACCAACCTGCATAGCTCCTCTGAAGTTCAAAATGACACTTGGTGCACATCCAATTCCCCCCACTCACCCAGTAGCACTTAGATGCTACCAGAATAATTTATGTACTGGATGGTTGAAGGCAAAAGTAGTTTATCTGATGGGAGGAATTTCTCTCTGTTTCAAATGGAGCCAATTCGAATTCACGTAAATTCGCTAGTTTTGTGAATTAACGTGAATTTGAATGGCATTCGAAATGCGTTCAGAATGACTTCCCATTGTTTGTAAATGACTTCCCAATGCTCAAAATTGCATGAGATGCTTTAATACAAAATAACGTAAAACCCATGATTGCATTCGGAATGACTTCTCTTTTGCCCGAAATTGCGTGAGATACTCTAATACGCAATAACGTGAAACCCCATGATTGCGTTCAGATTGCCATTGGATTATACTTCCGATTTCCATCGTCTGGTAAACTCCATAGAATCCTGGAGCTGGAGGAGTTGAAGTTGACCTTCAAAGGCCAACCTTTCCAACCCACTTCTGCCATGTATGAAGACACAATCCAAGCACTCTTAACAGATGGCCATCCAACCACTGTTTAAAAACTGAAGAAGGAAACTCCACCACCCTCGAGGGAGCAATTGTTGGACAGTTCTTACTGTCATTAAGTTCCTCCTAATGTTTAGGTGGAATCTGTTTTCCTGTACCTTGCATCCATTGCTCCAGGTCCTATTCTCTGGAGTAGCAGAAAACAAGCTTGCTCCATCATCAACATGACATCCCTTCAAATATTTAAACAGGGATAACTTATCACCCATTCACCTTCTCTTCTACAGGCTAAACATCCCCAGCTCCCAAAGGCCAGATACAGCTGGGCAAAAAGGGGCATGGCTGCGGCAATACTAGGGTTAGGGAGAACGCACCGACCACACACTCCCTAACCCTAGTACATGTCAGGGCTGCCACGATTGCATGGCCTTGCCCACACATTGCACTTGTTGATAATGTTGCATGCGCACTGCGTCCAAATGGCATGGTGCACATGTGACATCACCGCGCTTATGGTGTCACAGGTGCGGCGTGGAAAGGAACTGCTTCTCAGCGCACCTTTTATGCCGCGCAGCTGCACCTGGTTGCTGCAGCAACGCTGCACAGCAAACAGGGACGGCTCCAGCCTGCCTTTTCCAGGCAGTCTGTCGAGCCCCTATGTCCCTCTTCATAGGGTTTTATGTTTTCTAGACCTTTCACCATTTTGGTTGCCCTCCTCTGGACACGCTCCAGCTCCTTCAACATCCTTCTTGAATTGAGGTGTCCACAACTGGACATAGTTTCCAGGTCTGACCAAAGCAGAATAAAGTGGCAAATAATAAAGCTAAAGTCCAGCCATGTTCTGTGTGATGCCATATGTTTGCTTGTAAAAAAAAAAAAAGTCCTTGATTTATTGGGTGAGAAGGAGATAAGTAGGGATGCAGTGGACTGGTGGTTAAGACGCAAGTTCTTATGATCAGAAGATCAGAAGGTTGGCAGTTCGAGGCCCGAGTGCTGCATGATGGGATGATCTCCTATCACTAGTCCAATATTTTGCTAACCTAGTAGTTCGAAAGCATGCAAACGCAAGTAGATAAATAGCGACCACTTTGGTAGGAAGCTAACAGCATTCAGTGCAGTCATGTGGCCACATGACCACCAGAGCACCCCTTGGACAACACTCGTTCTTTGGCTTAGTAAGGGGAGATGAGCATCATCCCAAACACTAGTCATTCATGTCAAGGAACTTCCTTTACCTTTTAGGAGGTAAGTAACTGTTGGGAGTGGGAAGAGAATGCACTGTTGAACTGGTTGCTGATTAATGGAAAGATATTTACATGGGAAAGTTGGTGAGTGGAAGTTAGGGTTTAAGTATGAGTAGAGTCAGTTTAGCCTGTGGTTTGAGAAGAGTGTATCTGGAAATGTGTTTGAGAGGAGTGAGAGGTAGAGTAGAGACAGAGTGGAGATCCAGCATGGTGTTGTCATTTGAATGTCGGATTACAACTCAGGAGACCAAGGTTTGAATCCTGACTCAGACATGGAAACCCATTGGTGCCCTTAGAATCATAGAGCTGGAAGAGACCCCAAGGGCCATCCAGTCCAACCCCATTTTGACATGCAGGAACTCTCAGTCAAAGCATCCCCGACAGATGGCCATCCAGCCTCTGTTTAAAAATTTCCAAAGAAGGAGTCTCCACCACTCTCTGAGGGAGTGTCTTCCTTTGTTGAACATCTCTTGGTTTCAGGAAGTTCCTCCTAATGTTGAGGTGGAATCTCTGTTCCTGTAGCTTGCATCCATTGTTCTGGATCCTATTCTCTGGAGCAGCAGAAAACAAGCTTGCTCCATCCTCAAGATGACATCCCTTGAAATATTTAAACAGGGCTATCATATCACCTCTTAACCTTCTCGTCTCCAGGCTAAACATACCAGGCTCCCTAAGTTGCTCCTCATGTGGCATGGTTTCCAGACCTTTCACCATTTTGATCACCCTCCTCTGGACATGCTCCAGCTTAAGCAAGTCCAGCTCAGCCCCAGAAAACCCAATGGTAGGCTCACCTGAGGGTTGCCATAAGTTGGAAATGACTTGAAGGTACATAGCAACAACCACAAAGGGTTGGGGTGAGAAAAAGGAGTTTGGGTTGTGTGATTTGATCAAGGTCTGATCCGTCTCAGGATACTTTTATGAGTCCAGCTGGCACCTGCTCTTCCTCCTCTCACCAGGTCAAAAAAAAATTTAAAAATACAGGATTTGGGGCACCAAAGATAAAAATATTTAGTGCCTAGTCTAGGGCCGCTTTGAGACTGCTAGGCCTGAAGCATTTGGACCACCAAGGGCCCTGTTTGCATTGGGATGCCAGCCTGGGAAGAGTGATGCACACTGACAGAGCCCAATGCCCATCAGTACCCTCTTGCCGCCATCCCTTTATACATCTTTGCAATGCACTAACAGGCTTTCTTAGCACTTACGCTATGTAGCTAAGTATACATAAAGTTACACCATCACAATAAATTCTACACCGTCACGATAGAGGATTCCAGCCCATATTTCTAAACGCACACTGGAAGAGCTAAGTTACTGCAAAATTAGAAATCTGTGGACTCAATGGAAATTTCATTTGTGGGGCGGTGGGGATGCAATGCTCTCATTTTTGCCCCCTTTCCATAACTACACCCCCAGCAAATCCCACCCAGAAGGCTACCACATATACTCAACTACCACCTATACTCAACATATACTCAACTGTAAGTTGACCTTGTGTATAAGTCGAGGGCAGATTTTGGGGCCAAAATTATAGATTTTTATATGACCCATGGATAAGTAGAAGGTAAAACCTAGAGGCATGTAACAAAAGATCTAAAGAATGAAGCAAAGGAAAGCAATGCCAAAGAAATTACAAAATTCCAGCAGACATAATTCTTTGTGTTCAAACTAAAGGTTGGATGGATGATGGAACAGAATGGAATCAGTGCTTTCAGGACAGATTATGCTCTTGCCTTTCACCAGGGAATTGTTCCCTTTTTTATAAGAGTTAAAGTACACGATCTACATTGATATGTCATGGATACGTCGATCCAGATTTTTGGGGTCAGTTTTTTGACTAAAATTTCTAGACTTATACATGAGTATATACAGTACCCTACACTGCAGTGCCCTACCCAGAAGTATGGAAAGTTGCCTTTTCTGTCCTGTTGTGTCATGTCATATGATCTCAGGAATCCTGGACTAAAACAGACGTATAAGAGCCAGCATAGCATTGTGGTTTGGATGTTGGACCTATGACTCTGGACATCAGGGTTCAAATCTCTGTTCCACCATAGAAACCCACTGGGTGGCCTCTGAAGAAATAACCTTGCCAGGAAAACCCCATGATAGTTTTGACTCTGCGTCACTGTAAGTCAGAAATGAGTTGAAGGCACACCATAACAACCGACCCAGAAGTATAGTGTCATCATTGGACCTTAGCCTCTGGTGTTACTCAAGAGCAGACTTCCTCGGACCCTGGAGTTTCTGCTTGAGTGTCCCTGTCAATTACCATGGCTCCAAGCATGCAAATCCTCCGCGTGATAATCTAATAAAGTTTCAGCATAGACAGGCGAGTCATTCAATTCCCCCATTTCGCTAATCTCCAATTCACCCCTATTCCACAAGCTCAGACCTGTTTGCATCCTGCCTCTACAGGTTTTCAACATCAAGTTGCCCTTTTAATCTGTTAAAGGCGGACATGTGTCTCCACTGGCCTTGTTATCCTTTACCTTCCCTTTGCAGAGCCGACAACAATGCTGGTGTACGAGAATCACAGAATCATAGAGTGGGAAGAAACCTCAAGGGCCATCCAGTCCAAGCCCCTGCCATGCAGGAACTCACAATCCAAGCACCCCCAAAAGATGGCCATCCAGCTTCTGTTTAAACAACCTTCGAAGATGATGCCACCACACTCCAAGGCAGCATATTCCACTATCAAACAGCTCTTACTGTCAAGAAGTTCCTCCTAAAGTTGAGATGGAATCTCTTTTCCTGTAGTTTCAATCTATTGCTCTGGGTCCTAGTCTCTGGAGCAGCAGAAAACAAGCTTGCTCCCTCCTCAATGTGACATCCCTTCAAATACTTAAGCAGGGCAATCATATCACCTCTTAACCTTCTCTTCTCCAGGCTAAACATCCCCAGTTCCCTAAGACTCTCCTCATAGGGCTTTATGGCTTCCAGACCTTTTAGTTAACCGTCTTTTAGTTAACTGTCTTAGTTGCCCTCCTTTGGACATGCTCCAGTTTCTCCACATCCTTTCTGAATTGTGGTGCCCAGAACTGGACACAGTATTCCAGGTGGGGCCTGACCAAAGCAGAATAGAGTGGCACTATGACTTCCCTGGATCTAGACACTATACTTCTATTGATGCAGCCTAGATTCGCATTGGTCCTTTTAGCTGCCACATCACACTGTTGACTCACGTTCAACTTGTGGCCTACTTGGACTCCTAGATCTCTTTCACACGTAGTTTCATTCAGCCAGATATCCCCCATCCTATATCTATGCATTTCGTTTTTTCTGCCCAAGTGCAGAACCTTACATTTCTCCTTGTTGAAACTCAATGTTGTCAGTTTTGGCCCAGCTTTCTAGTCTATGAAGGTCATTTTGAATTTGGATCCTCTCTTCTGGGGTATTAGCAACCTGTTGAATTGTTAGAAATCATTTGAGATGGCAATGGGAAGTCATTCTGAACGCATTCTGAACGCAATCAGATTTCACGTAAATTCGCTAAACTAGTGAATTTACGTGAATTCGAATTGGCTCCATTCGAAATTGGGAGAAATTCCTCGCACGTGATAAACTCCTAAGACATAGGTTGATTTACACAGCAGAGCCTACTTGTTTGTATACTCTGTAGAAATTATGTTTGGGGCTTAATAGTACCAGACATGCCCATTGCTGACTGCCAGTTTCTGGTCACAAGAAGATTATCATTTGCAGGTCCTCAAGATCCAGGAAGGGGCATAGTTGGCATATCAACCGAAGCTGATATCAGGCACTTCTAGCCGTCGCATCTCTCCGAGCTGAAATCTGGAGTATTGGGCTACATCTCTGGAGACCAGGGTTCGATTCACAGCTCAGCCATGAAACCCACTGGGTGACCTCGGGCAAGTCACATGCTCTCAGCCTCAGAGTAAGGCAATGGCAAACCACCTCTGAACAAATCTTGCCAAGAAAAACTCACAATATGGGTCTTAGAATTTCCGTAAGTCGAGAACGACTCAAAGGCGCGCATTGACAACAAATTCTATTTTAAAAGGAAACTTTTTAAAGTTTCACCCTCAAGAGCAAAATAGTTGGGGTGGGTAGAGAAGTTAAGTCTGGTACGCTTTTACAGGAAACAATGGCCAGCGGAAGGAGGAATAGGGGGAAAAACCAGGTTTCCGGATTTCCATATCTGGCTCACCCAAAGAACCCGCTGGTTCAGTCTTGCCCCATCTAGAACTGGCAGAGGAGTGGTGGCAGGACAGAGCAGACATTTCCAAGAATTGCCCAAAGCTCTGTTTATAATCCAGCGCAACCTAATAGGGCCTTGGGTATGAGCCCCGGAAAAAGTAATGACTCAATGGGGATGGGCAAGAAGAAGAAAAACAGGGAAGACATTTCTCTATTCCTTTCCTTCTTCCCTTGGTTCTCTCCACCCTTTGTGTTTCCTGACTTTAGAGAATGTCTAAGCTCAATGCCACAAGGCAAAGTCTGCACTATTTGTCACATTTCTAGGAACACAGGCTGCATCCACACTGGAGAAATAACCCGGTTTGGCATTGCTTTAACTGCCCTGGCTCAAGGCTATGGAATTCTGGGAGTTGGAGTTTGTTGTGGGGTCCAGAGCAGAGCTATGTCTATGTCTATACCTAATAGTACTCACCCTAGCTTGGTATTGCCTACATTAGCTATTGCTCCATTCAGATCAGTATTGTTTGTACCTAATAGTACTCACCCAAGCTCGGTATTATCTATACCAGCTATTCTTCCATTCAGATCAGTATTGTTTGTACCTAATAGTACTCAACCTAGCTCAGTATTGTCTATCCCCGATACTGCTTCTTCTAGCTCAGTATTGTCTGTACTGTATCTAATAGTACTCACCCTAGCTCCGTATTGTCTACACCAGGTACTCTTCCATTCAGCTCAGTGTTGCCATTCAACCAGGTATTACTCCCACCAGCTTAGCATCATCTACACTCAGTATTGTTCCTGGTATTGTCTATACTAGGCATTTTTCTTACTAGCTTCGTATTATCTACACCAGGTATTATTCCATTTAGCTTGGGAGTTTATCACATGGGAGGAATTTCTCTCAATTTCAAATGGAGCCAATTCGAATTCACGTAAATTTGCTAGTTTAGCGTATTTACATGAAATCTAATTGCGTTCAGAATGCATTCAGAATGACTTCCCGTTTCCCGAAAATGACCCCCCATTGCCCAAAATTACATGAGATACTCTAATACGCAATTACGTGAAACTTCATGATTGCGTTCGGAATGACTTCCCATTGCCCGAAATTGTGTGAGATACACTCATTCGCAATAACGTGAAACCCCATGATTGTGTTCGGATTGCCATTGCATTATACCCCCAAATTCTGTCGTATGATAAACTCCTTGGTATCGTCTATACTAGTTATTCTTCCCTCTAACTTGGTATTATCTACACGGGGTATGGTTCAGTTTAGCTCAGTATTGTCAATAGCCAGCATTGCTCCCTCTAACTCAGTCTTGTCTATACCTCATATGGCTTTCTCTAGCGCCACATTGTCTATACCAAGATATTGCTCCATCTAGCCTGAATACCGACTGCATCTAGAATTGCTCCTTCTAGCTCGGTATTATCTATCCCAGGTATTGCTCTTGGATTCCTGGCAAAGTGCGGACACAACCAAGAACTGCCTGGCAGACCGGGTTTGAAGCAAACACTTTCCACTGATGCTAAGCATCCATGCGCCCACACTTCCAAAGATAATCCCCGGCCTCTGCACCTCCTAACACACCTCATGAAGGTATTTCTTTGTAGTTTTCGCCACAATGCCACCTGCTGATTCTTATCTTTGGGATGCTGTATCTGAGGAGGTGTCTGCCATTACCATTTGGTCAAGAGCCAGGGAGCCTTGAGTCCCTGTATTGAGAAGAAGGCATGATGATGATGATGATGATGATGATGATGATGATGATGATGATGATAGAGTTCTGCTCCTGACCTATCAGCTGGGACTGATTCCCTGTGGAAAAGCAGCTTGCATGCAAAATTATTTCGTTAATTGCCTAGTCTTCTTTGAAAAATGACCTCAATGTGCCTCTTGTTGTTGTTGTGGGCCTACAAGTCATATCTAATTTATGGCAAACCTATCTATCGTAGGGTTTTCTTGGCAAGATTTGTTCAGAGGAGGTTTGCCACTGCCTTCCCCTGAGGCTGAGAGAGTGTGACTTTCTCCCCCAGAGGAATTCATGGCCAAGCTGGGAATCAAACCGTGGTCTTCAGGGTCACAGTCCAGCGCTCAAACCACTGTGCCACACTTGCTCCCCAAGGTGCCTTTACATTGGAGTTTATCAGACAGGAGGAAATTCTCTTTATTTTGAATGGAGCCAATCGGAGCCAATTCGAATTCATGTGAATTCGCTACTTTAGTGAATTCACGTGAATTCGTATTGCATTCGGAATGCGTCCAGAATGACTTCCTATTTCCTGAAAATGACTGCCCATTGCCTGAAATTGAGTGAGATGCTTTAATTCGCAATAACGTAAAACCCATGATTGCGTTCGGAATGACTTCCCTTTTGCCCGAAATTGTGTGAGATACTTTAATACGCAATAAAGTGAAACTCCATGATTGTGTTCAGATTGCCATTAGATTATACTTCCAATTTCCAACATCTGATGGGGGCCAATGTAGAAATAATGCAGTTTGGCACCAATCTTAAGTGCTGTAGCTCCATCTTATGGAATCGTGGGATTTGTAGTTTTACAAACCTTCTCTGCCAAACAGCGCTGGTGCCTCGCCAAATTGATTCCAACCATGGGGCACTGCATAACAGACATGTTGTACATCAGAATATGAGGGTGACCAAAATGGTGTAGGGTATGGAAACCATGCCCTATGAGGAACACTTTAGGGAGCTGGAGATGTTTAGCCTGGAGAAGAGAAGGTTAAGAGGCCCTGCTTAAATATTTGAAGTGATGACATATTGAGGAGGGAGCAAGCTTGCTTTCTGCTGCTCCAGAGACTAGGACACGGAACAATGGATACAAATTGCAGGAAAAGAGATTCCACCTCAACATTAGATGGTCCTTCCTGACAGTAAGAGCTGTTGGACAATGGAACACACTGCCTTGGAGTCTCCTTCTTTGGAGGTCTTTAAACAGAGGGTGGATGGCCATTCATTGGGATGCTTTGATGGAGAGTTCCTGCATGTCAGAATGGGGTTGGACTGGAGGGCCTTTGTGGTCTCTTCCAACTCTATGAATCTATGATTCTGTTATTCTAGAACTGCTGCTGTTTGGGAAACATTGGTTTGAATTCAGTATAGGACCTGTGCCTACCTAGGTAAACTTACAGTAGTGGGAAGTAGAACTGAGCATTTTCAGAACATCAGTATTCAACAAGGGGCTGTCATAGCATTACTATGCAGGGGAGCCAGGGAAATGACTGTTGGACTTCAAGACCCAGGTGCATCAGGATGATTGCACGTTGGGATCAATGCGCATCTGGACTCATGCGCATTAATCAAACTGGTGGCCATCTGGACAATGGCTAGGCACTGCCAGTGTGTATCCAGCACTCCTGACTCCCATCAAGACATTGCCTAGGAAATGCCAGGGCACTTTGATATGCGTCTTCATAATTCACAGAAGGACGCCTCATTCCCATTACCTTTTGAACTGGATCGCAACCCAGTTTGTACCGGTTCAAATGACCCTGGTTCCCATTTAAATCAAATCGCTGAAGCGATTCCAAGAAGGGGCCATGCACCAGACCCATTTAACCCGCGTCTTTTTGATGCTGGTGTTTCCTGTGCCTTTTTTGGATAAATCGATTATGCGCAAGTGTGAACCAGATGCAGATCAAAATTGATTTAAATTTGCCTTTCAGCTGGCTGGAGCGAATCCATTCTGAGCTGATCTTTTCGTGAATGTGAACCACAAGTGGGTTATTTTACAGGGGGAAAAAATGTGATCCAAAAACATATCCCCCATGGACACAGCAGTCATACTGTACCTAAATGTAAATTGGACCTAAATGAAATGAAATGTAAATTAAACCTAAATGTAAAACGTTACAGAATAAACATTTTTAAAAATCCTTCATTTTTTATTCTTTCTCTGATGCACATTGTACATCCGTCTCTGTCTGACTTGACTAAAGTTAGACTTCTGTGTCAAACAGAACAAACCCACAACATAATGGCTCTTTCTTTCTTTCTTTCTTTCTCCATTTGGCTTTCGCACAAAGACTCTGTGATTATCAAACTCTGAAGGGGGAAAAAAAAGCAATTAGGCCTTAATGTCAAACATTTGGAAGGCGGAAAACATCTCTCTCCTTGTTCATCACCCATCAGATATGCATCCTGACTGCGTTTTACTCAAATCAACCCACTTTGCATATGAGATTTAGACACCTGGGTGTGACAAGTACAGTTTGGCATTGCACAAGGCCCAGATCTTTGGAAAGGGGGGGAAACCCTCTCTAGCGGATGGGAGGAGTAAACAACCCAACTCCTACTCCGAGGAAAGTATAAAAGCCATCTGGTTGGGATATCGGCATTGACAGCATCTCCTCTCCTCCCAGATCTGATACCTTCTGGTAACTTCTGGTAAGTTTTAAAGCTATAGCTGTGTTAGTCTGTAGAATCAATATGTAAAGAGATCTTGGCGCACATTTGAGACTACCCATATATACTTGACTATAAGTCAATCTCATGTATAAGTCGACCGCAGGTTTGGGGGCCATAATTATGGATTTTGATCTGACCCGTGGATAAGTCGAAGGTAAAACTTAGGGGCATGTAATGAAGATGTAAAGGACGAAGCAAAGGAAAACAATGCCAAAGAACTTACAAAATCCCAGCAAACCTAACTGTTTGTGCTCATACTAAAGGCTGGATGGATGAGAGAGTAGAAGGGGGTCAATGCTTCCAGTTCATATATGACTTAAAATAGAGTACTTACATTGACCCATGGATAAGTCGACTCAGTTTTTTGGGGTCAATTTTTTGAACTAAATTTCTAGACTTATACATGAGTATATACAGTCACTGTAAGAAAGAAGTTGGCAGCATGACCTTTCCTAGACTAAACTGTATTTCCTCAGATGCATCTGATGCATCTCAAAATGCATGTCAAATGCATCTGAGGAAGTAGACTGAAGTCTACGAAAGCTCATGCTGCCCGTTTCTTTCTTTCTTTCAGTGAGTCTCAACGGTGTTACAAGATCTCTCTAAACACTGATTCTGGTAAGTCTGTGTCTCTCTTTCCAAGTATTTGGATGGTTGCTTTAGAAGGCTAGAGTTGTAGGGTTAAAAGTATCCCATGGGTCCTTTAATCAAATCTGAAAAAGTATAGGCTGGCTGGATATCAAAACTGAATGCAGTAGGGAAATAAGAAGAAGGCACAAAAGGCAGATTGGCTGCATCAAAGAAGCTACATTTGAAAGACCCAAGCAGGGCTCCTATAAGATCACTGCCCCGATCTGATAAGATAGGCGGGGTAGAAAATAATAAAAATTATTATTATTATTATTATTGTTGTTGTTGTTGTTATTATTATTATTATTATATTATTATTATTATTATTATTATTGAATAATATATGGAAAACAAAATGTATAGATATAGGATGGGGGACACCTGGCTTAAGGAGACTATATTGAAAGGGATCTAGGAGTCCAAGTAGACCATAAGTTGAACATGAGTCAACAGTGCGATGCGGCAGCTAAAAAGGCCAATGTGATTTTAGGCTGCATTAATAGAAGTATAGATCAAGGGAAGCAATAGTGCCACTCTGTTCTGCTTTGGTCATGCCCCACCTGGAATACTGTGTCCAGTTCTGGGCACCACAATTCAAAAAGGGTGTGGACAAACTGGAGTGTGTTCAAAGGAGGGAAACTAAAATGGTGAAGGGTTTGGAAACCATGCCCTATGAGGAACGACTTTGGGAGCTTGGGATGTTTAGCCTGGAGAAGAGAAGTTAAGAGTTGATATGATAGCCCTGTTCAAATATTTGAAGGGATGTCATATTGAGGAGGGAGCAAGCTTGTTTTCTGCTGCTGCAGAGACTAGAATGCGGAACAATGGATGCAAACTGCAGGAAAAGAGATTCCACCTCAACATTAGGAGGAACTTCCTGACAGTAAGGGCTGTTCGACAGTGGAACACACTCCTTCCTTGGAGTTTAGTGGAGTCTCCCTTCTTGAAGGTCTTTAAGCAGAGGCTGGATGGCCATCTGTTGGGATGCTTTGACTTTGAGTTCCTGCATGGCAAAATTGGGTTGGATTGGATGGCCCTTGGAGTCTCTTCCAACTCTAGGATTCTATGACTCAATGATTCTAAGTCTGATGGAATTTCTTTCTATCTCTACTCTGGACTGATATAAAAAGAAAGTTGGCTTCCTTCCCCCCCCCCCTCCAAACTTGCTTCTATGGTGCCCTTTGAATGTTCTTCTCCTTCTTTCAGTTGCTCACAAACCCTCAGCGAAATGAAAACCGACCTGGAAAAAGCCTTGGAATGTGTGGTCAACATGTACCACCAGTACTCCATTCTGAAGCCTTCCGATGACTACCTGCAGATGAAGGAGTTTGAGAAGATGTTGAAGGAACAGGCCCAACCGTTCTTGAAGAACACCTTGCCTGTAAGTTATCTTGAGCAGAGCTGGATAGCCATCTCTCGTTGTGGGACCAAGCTCAGATTCAAGGGAGCTGTGACCACACCACCATTACCACCAAATGTTGAGCTAAAGCTCCTATCATCCCACATCCACTGTGTCTCCTAGATAGGACAAAAGGGCATTGCAGTCCATCCACATCCAAAGGACTACACCAGGGTGGGCAACCGTGAATGGCTACAGGTCAACATTAGCCCTCCAGGAGACCATAGAGGGCCATGCGTACCTACCACAATGCTGTACAAAAAACAACAACACCGCAATATGGCCCCAAACGCATTCGAAAGGAAGGCCACATTATACATGGAGCGATTCAATAGAGAACCTCATGGTCCTGAGCTTGTAGGACCTGGGTTATTGTTGTCCCTCTTGAGGTCTCTCTTTCATGAGCGCCACCATAAATCAAAGTTGACTGGACAGCAAATAACAACCACCAACTTTGCACTATTATGTATTACGAATATTTAGTTAATACAATGGTGTGGTGTGAGAGAAGAGGTGTCTTCAGATATTAATGGACTATTCTGTCCAGAAGCATGACCATTGCCCATGATGGCAATTGCTTTTGGAAGCATGACAACATCTTGGGACCAAAATATGGGATCCTGTATGTTAGTGAACCCTTCATCTCAGACTTTCCCTACTACACCCTTTCCTTGATTCTGCCTTCTTCTATGTACAATTTTATAAAGAAGAAGGTGTTTCCATATCAAGCCCAACCATCTGAAGATGTCCAATAAACTAGTCGTGGTGACTCTACACAAACACGCTGTTGCTACATATAGCTATATATTAATATTGGGAAGTGTCCTAAATCATAAGGATATGGGGTGTACTGCAATGCTTTTTAGCCTGAGTTTTGAAGTCCTCGGACTTTATCAGACGGAAGGAATTTCTCTTTATTGTGAATGGAGCCAATTCGAATTCACATGAATTCGCTAGTTTAGTGAATTCACGGGAATTCCCATTGCATTTGGAATGCGTTCAGAATGACTTCCCATTACCCGAAAATGACCCCCCCCCCATTGCCCAAAATTGCATGAGATACTTTAATTCACAATAACGTGAAACCCCATGGTTGTGTTCGGATTGCCATTGCATTATACTTCCAATTCCCGACGTCTGATAAGGTCCCTCAGGAGAAATATCCTAGATGTGATAAGTATCAGGTTCTCGGTATCACATGGTTTTTTTTCCCTCCAGATTTCAACTCTAGTTTCTAATTGGTAGAGGACTTCAGGAATATAATGCTTTTAAACAAACTTCTGAAGTCTTCAGGTGGGATGTTCTAGATTTGATAAGCATCAGGGTTTAGATGTTACAGGGGTTTTGGATTCCCCTAGATTCCCATTCTAGTTTCTAGTGAGCGGATGAATTCAACATGCCCTAAGACTAACTTCGAAGGATATCAAAAAATCCTTTCGCTCCTCAAGACTCAGTTGCATCCACTTTGTGTTCCCTTTGTTCATCTTTGTTTTATCTTTCCTTCTACAGCCCAACCTCGACATGAATGCTTACATCAAACAATTATTTCAGAAAGCAGACAAGAACAAGGATGGAAAACTCAAATTCACAGAATTCCTGCCTGTGCTGGGGGCTGCCCTTATCGAGGCCCACAAAAGATCCCATGACCTGGATGGGGGACATGGCCATGGCCACAGCCACGGCCCTGACCATGGCCATGGCCACGGCCACAGCCATGACCAAGACCATGGCCACGGCCACGGCCATGGGCACTGAGTCTCTTCTTGGTTATGGTTCCTATCAATTCCAGGCATAGCTGTATCAGTCGCATACCAACAAAAAAAAATTAAACTGAAAATGGTGTTTTAGAAGGCAATGAATTTAACTGACTTCTTTACTCATGCATAAAGCAATAAAATGCTTCTCTAAGAACTCTCTGGTATTTCTCATGCTTCTATGTGACAGACTCCTTGGACAGAAGATGGCATGTGAGAGGGATCTGGGAGTCCTAGTAGACCACCAGTTGAACACGAGTCAACATTGTGAAGTGGCAGCAGCTAAAAAGGCCAATGCAATTCTAGGCTTCATCAATAGAAGTATAGTTTCTAGATCAAAGGAAGTAATAGTGCCACTCTATTCTGCTTTGGTCAGGCCCCACCTGGAATACTGTGTCCAGTTCTGGGCACCACAATTCAAAAAGGATGAGGAGAAACTGAAGCATGTCCAAAGGAGGGCCACCAAAATGATGAAGGGTCTGTCTGGGGATAGTGTTGGTATACTGTCAACCCCGTTGTCTAACAGACTCCCTGGCCGAGTTGACACAGCTAGTCTCGGAGCTGGTGTTGGAGTCTCCCAGGCTTCTTGTCCTGGGGGACCTCAACATCCCCACTAAGGCTGGCTCCTTCGATCTAACAGGTGCAGCTCGGGAGTTCATGGATTCCATGATAGTCATGGGCCTGTCCCAATTAGTCTCAGGGCCGCACATTGTGCAGGTAATACATTTGATGTGGTCTTTTGTACGGATCAGGAAAGTGTGTGGGCAGAGGTCATGGACGGACCATTTCCTGGTAAAGGCGACTACCTATATACCCCTCAGGGGTGGAAGACCTATTAGAATTGTCCACCCTCAAAAGGTCATGGAACCCAAAAGGTTCCAGGAAGCTCTAGAAGGTTATATGGTTGGGAATGACAGCGATTCTGTTGATGCCTTGGTTGATACCTAGAATAATAATCTTACCAAGGCTTTAGGCAGTATCTCTCCTGAGCGTCCTCTGCAGCCCAGTCAAATAGGAAACCATGGTACACTCAAGATCTTCGTAAAATGAAGTGGGCCGTGCGACGACTAGAGCGCCGCTGTCAGAAACAGTGCCGCTTATCTGGCAAGACACTCCATGGAGAACTTTTGAATTCCTATGGAGTGGCAATTGATGCGGCAAAGAACTATGCTGCGTGTATTGCATTGGCAGAGTCTCGTCCAACAGAGTTGTTCAGGGTGGTTAGAGAGAAAACCCAATTGCCTCCCACCCTGAACCCTTTATTAGAACCAACTACAGCCTGCTGTGATGCATTTAAGGACTTGTTTGCTGATAAAATCTCTCTGATAAGGGTCGATCTTGACACCGGCATTATAACAGAAGATACAAGAGAGGCATCCAGCGCCTCCGTGGACTGTGTTAGACTGGATTGTTTTGAGTTTGTAAATACCGAGGAAGTGGACGAGCTTCTTGGATGAGTAAGGAAGACAGCATGCCCTCTCAATCCTTGCCCATCTTGGCTGACCGCTCAGGGAGGGGATGCAGTAACAACACTACTACAATCTATTATTAATGCATCCCTTAGGGAGGGAAAATTTCCATCTAAACTCAAACAAGCACTGGTCAAACTACTCTTGAAAAAACCCTCCTTAGATCCCCTGGTCTCTTTATTGCCATTCTTGGGCAAGGTGATCGAGGAGGCAGTTGCCCTCCAACTCCAGGCAGTCTTGGATGGAGCCGATTACAGTGGTCCCCCGGGATCCGAATCCCCCGGGGAACGAAATCCCCGGGACCCGAAACCGCCGGGGGAGAAAAAAAGCCCCCGGCCAATGAAAAAAAAACCCGGGTTGCGGAAGAAATTCGCAACCTGGAAGTTTTAAAACAGCGCGCTTCCGGCGCGCTGTGCACTAAAAAAAGCGGTCCCCCGGGTTGCGAAAACTTCCGGAATACGAAGGTAATCCCGGAACGGATTACCTTCGTAACCCGGGGGACCACTGTATCTAAGACCCATTTCAAACCGGCTTCAGGGTGGGATACGGAGTTGAGGCTGCCATGGTCGCCCTGGTCAATGATCTCCGTCTGGGCATCGACAGGGGAAGTGTGACTCTGTTGGTGCTCTTGGACATCTCAGCGGCATTCGATACCATTGAGCATGGTATCCTTCTGGAACGTCTGAGGGAGTTAAATACCGGAGGCACTGTACTCCATGGTTCCAGTCCTATCTCTCGGGCAGATTCCAGATGGTGATGCTGGGCAGCAGTTGCTCTCGTGAAAGAAAGCTGACATCTGGTGTGCCTCAAGGTGTCATCCTGTCCCCCAGGAGCTGGATTTTTATTGTTGTTTTTTTAAATTTTAATTTAATTTTTTGATGTTGTTATACATTTCTGTCTGGCTAACCTGGATATGTTTTTTTAGGAGAATGGTTGTTACTCCCTAATTCCACACGATGGTGCTGCAATACAAACTAAAACCACTCTTGAGTTTATCACATGGGATTAATTTCTCTCAATTGCAAATGGAGCCAGTCACCCTCTTATTCAGCTAAACACAACATTATAAAATACAATCAAATCAATAAATTAAACATAATTAAAACGAGGCATCATAGGCAGGCAAGACGCATAGTCCAGAAAACCAGGAAAAAAAATTATTTATTTTATTTCTTTCGAGGATTTCTAAGCGGGCGAAACGCCTCGCCATATATTTTGTACATTTGGGTCGGTCCAGAAAAGTATCCCTGTTTCATGGATTTTTATTGTTATTTTTCTTTATTTTAATTTAATTTAATTTTTTGATGTTGTTATACATTTCTGTCCGGCTAACCTGGATATGTTTTTTTGGAGAATGGTTGTTACTCCCTAATTCCACACGATGGTGCTGCAATACAAGCTAAAACCACTCTTGAGTTTATCATATGGGATTAATTTCTCTCAATTGCGAATGGAGCCAATTTGTAATTAGGTGAATTCGCTAGTTTAGCGAATTTACGTGAATTCTAATTGCGTTTGGAATGCCCCCCCCCATTTGCCCAAAATTGCGTGAGATACTCTAATACGCAATAACGTAAAACCCATGATTGCGTTCGGAATGACTTCCCTTTTGCCCGAAATTGCGTGAATATTTTAATTCGCAATAACGTAAAACCCATAATTGCGTTCGGATTGCCATTGGATTATACTTCCAATTTCTGACGTCTGATAAATTCCTCTGTTTCCAACTTACGGCGGCTCTCAAGCATCATGGGGTCTTCTTGGCAAGCTTGGTTCAGAGCCGGTTTGCCCTTGCCATCCTCTGAGGCTGAGAGAGTGTGACTTAAAATAATACACTTTATTCTTATACCCCGCCTTTCTGCTGCAGCAATTAAGGCGGCTTACATGACTAAAATATATTGGAATAATACATACTCTTAATAAATAAATTGACTTCTTTAAAGCAGGATTAAATACAATGCAGTATTAACAGACTTGCCCTGGATCACCCAGTGGGTTTTATATAGAATCATAGGAACTGAAGGAGTTTATCCTGTGAAGAATATCCTGGGAAAATCGCGTAACTACACATAATGATTTCACATGACGCCGCACAAAACCTGCCATTAAAGCGGAAACAAAGAAGCATTAAAGTGCATCTTTTTACTTTTGGGATTTCAGCCACAATGCATCTCCTATATCACTTTATTTGTGCAATTGCGTGTAATAATCATGAGTGCAATTCCTCTCCATTTTCATTTTATTTGCGGGATGCTTTAAATGCACTTTAATCTCTCTTTAATGCCAAAGTTAGCCCCAGTGTGATAAACTCCATAGAGTCATAGAGCTGAAAGAGACCCCGAAAAGGGCCATACAGTCCAGCCCTATTCTGCCATGCAGGAACTCTCAATCAAAGCATCCCCCGACAGATGGCCACTCAGCCTCTCTTATGGATTCGAACCCTGGTCTCCAGAGTCATAGGAGATTATCAGATGTCGGAAACTGGAAGTATAATCCAATAGCAATCCAAATGCAATCATGGGGTTTCACGTTATTGCGAATTAAAGTATCTCACGCAATTTTGGGCAAAAGGGAAGTCATTCCAAATGCAATCATGGGTTTTATGTTATTTTGTATTAAAGCATCTCATGCAATTTCGGGCAATGGGGGGTCATTTTCGGGTAATGGGAAGTCATTCTGAATGCATTCCGAATGCAACTGGAATTCACGTAAACTAGCAAATTCACGTGAATTCGAACTGGCTCCAATTGGCTCCATTCGAAATAAAGAGAAATTCCTCCCGTCTGATAAACTCCATAGTCCGAGGCCAATTTAACTCAGCGCACACGTAAATTGTACACATAAAGTCCGGGAACAGGAGGAGAAGAAAAGATTAGGGATTCCGAGTCTGGTGGCCCCCTTGAGCATCTCTCGCACGCAAAACCCACAGTTTGAGAACCATTGGACTAAAACGTGAATTCATGCAATTTATTAAAACATCAACATTATTTTTTAAAAAGCCCAATGAAAGCAGCTAAAACCCTTTAAACAGATGGAAACCATTTCAGGGGTGAACAGCTCCTGCCCATGGAAGCTCCGTGAGGTTATCACCGCCGATGGTCACCGATCGACCTTTCCTCTCCTCTTGCGACAAGCGTTTATGCTCGGGATTACAGAATTTACAGATTAGATTAGATTAATTTCCAGATTAGGTTGAACCCTCAGAAGTTTCCCCTCGACGGATTATCTCTTCTGTCGCAAATAGGGAAAAACAAACTTTCACAAGGCTGAACTGAGCTCATCTTTTCGGGGGAATAAAAAGAAACCAAGGCGAGGATCGTGCGGTTCCAGACGTCGTTTTGCGTGACTCTACAGCCGGCCCTCCGTATCCACGGATTCTTCATCCACGGATTCAAGCATCCACCGTTGGAAAGAATATATTTTTAAAAAATACAAATTCCAAAAAGCGAACCTTGATTTTGCCATTTTATATAAAGGACACCATTTTACTACCTAGCTGCCATTTAATGCAATTTAATGGATTTTGGTCTGGGAGCCAAACCGCAACGGATAACAATTTTATAATATATTATTTAAAATATATAATTATTATTACTAATTTTAAAAAAACATATACATAATAGCGTACACAAGTAAAACATAAAATAAAATAGACAATATAACCACCTCCTTATGGTCTGTGTTGTTTTGAGTCTTTATACATTAATGTATAATGGCAGGAACTATAAATAAAAATATTATTAATATTATTATATTAATATTATTGATATTATTGCTTAATCCGGAGATATTATTATTATCATTATTATTATTGGAGGGAGATATTATTATTATTATTATTATTGGAGGGAGATATAATTATTATCATTATTATTATTGGAGGGAGATATTATTATTATTATTATTATTATTATTGGAGGGAGATATTATTATTATCATTATTATTATTGGAGGGAGATATTATTATTATTATTATTATTGGAGAGGTTGTTGTTATTATTATAATTATTATTATTATTATTACTCTTACTATTATTTGCCGTTTAATTTCTGTTTAACATCAATCATACTATCTCATTTCATTTTATTATAATACTCTTTTTTAGGTCCAAAACAAATTCTATATAATCTTTATCTGTATTCATATCATCTTTTGAGTTTAGGTTTTACCAAATAAAGTTGGTAATTTTTTTTAATTTTATTTTTTTTTTTTTGAATTTTGAATTTTTATTTTTTAAAATTTTTAAAATTTAAAATTTAATTTTTTTAATTTTTTTTAAATTAATTTTTTAACGTTAATTCCCATTGCCCGAAAATGACCCCCCATTGCCCGAAATTGCGTGAGATGTTTTAATTCGCAATAACGTAAAACCCCACGGTTGTGTTCGGAATGACTTCCCTTTCGCCCGAAACTGCGTGAGATACTTTAATTCGCAATGACGTGAAACCCCATGATTGCGTTCGGATTGCCATCGCGTTATACCCCCCCAAATCCCCTCGTATGATAAACTAAAGCGGTGTCAAGCCGCATCAGGCTTGCAGTGGGGATGCTGCAACCAACTAGCTGGGTGCAAAAGCCAGTCTTTGGTCCTCCTGGCCAACAGGGGGCGATGTGGAGGGAAGGGAGGGGAGCCTAGGATGGTGGAGGAGGACCAGGCCAGCAGGCAGATCATGGGTTAGCAGCAGCAGCAGAGGCAGCAGGAGAGGAACAGAAGCGGGATAGGCGTCTGCACAGGTAAAGGGGCTGCATTGCAATCTGGTGCATTGCATTGCATTGCAGTTTCTGCATTGCATTGCATTGCATTGCATTGGGAACAGCTGGCTGCTTCTCCCCCCTTTCCCTTCTCTTGCTTTATATAAGGCTTTTTCCCTTTCCTATCTATCTATCTATCTATCTGCTGATATACTGGGAGATTGATTGATTGGTCTCTCTAGAATGAGAAAGTGATGGGTATCATTAGCATTTAGTATTATTATTATTAATAATAATAATAATAATGCTGTTTTAGATTAGAATGTGGAAAGGAAAGGAAAAAGGAGAGATCATCATCATCATCATCATCATCCTCATCAACATCAACACTGTTTCCTTAATGTAGCCAAATCCAGATTGGGACTAGATTGAGAAATTAAGAGAAGGGGAGGTTGTTGTGGTTGTTGTTGTTGTGGTTGTTGCTGCTTCCCCACTGCAGCCAGATTTGGGTCTTCTTCTTCTTATTATTATTATTATTGGAAGGGATTATATTATTATTATTTGCTGTATTTCCCCAATTGAGGAAGTAGGGGAGGGAGGTATTGTTATTATTATTATTATTGGAGGGAATTATTATTATTATTATTATTATTTGCTGTATTTCCCCAATTGAGGAAGTAGAGGACTGGGGATATTATTATCATTATCATTATTATTGGAGGGGATTATTATTATTATTATTATTTGCTGTTTACAAGAATTGAGGAAGTAGGGGAGGGGATATTATTATTATTATTATTATCATTATTTTATTATTATTATTATTTGCTGTATGCCCCAATTGAGAAAGTAAGGGAAGGGGGACATTATTATCATTATTATTATTATTGGAGGGAGATATTAATGTCATTATTATTATTATTTGAGGGAGATATTATTATTATTATTATTATTATTGGAGGGGAATATATTATTATTATTATTGTAGGGAGAAATTATTATTATTATTATCATCATTATTATTATTGCTGTTTTTCTCCAGTTGAGGAAGGTTGAGGAAGTAGGGGAGAGATGTTATATTATTGTTGTTGTAATTATTGCTGTTTTCCCCAAGGCAGCCCAGATTTGAGTCTGGAAAGAGCATGTAGGGGAGGAAAAATATTATTATTATTATTATTATTATTATTATTATTATTATTATCCCAAGACAGCCAGCCCAGATATGAGTCTAGAATGAGAAAATAGGAGGGGGCTTCTTCTTCTTCTTCTTCTTCTTCTTATTATTATTATCATTGCTGTTTCCTCAATACAGCCAGCCCAGATTTGGATCTAGAATGAAAAAGTTGGGGATTATTATTATTATTATTATGTTCCCCAATTTATTATTATTATTATTATGTTCCCCAGTGCAGCCAACCCAGATTTGGATCTAGAATGAAAAAGTAGAGGAGGTAGATATTACTATTATTATTATTATTATTATTACTACTATTATTATTATTATTATTACTATTACTGTTTTCCCAAGGCAGTCAACCCAGACTTGGGTCTAGAATAAGAAAATAGGGTTGGGGGGTAGGCTATTATTACAGTATTATTAGTTGTAGTAGTAGTATGTTCCGTAATGCAACCATCCCAGATTTGGGATGAGAAAATCGGAGGGGAGCTATTGCAATGCCATCCCTTTGGCTTGAAATGAAATTAAGATTCTAGTCCTCATGGTTCTGGAATAAAGGGCTGGCTTTAAATATAGGAACGTGGGGACTTCCTTGGGCCAAATCAGGCCCTCTAGCTCAGTAGGGCCGTCTCTGGCGACCAGGGTTCGAATCCCCGCTTTGGACGCGAAATCCACTGGGTGACTGTGGGCAAGTCACACTCTCTCAGCCTCAGGGGAAGGCAATGGCAAGCCTCCTCTGAACCAAACTTGCCAAGAAAACCCCATGAGAGGTTCACCTTGGGGTCTCCATTGACAGCCGCAGTCGTTTCAGCTGTGACTCTGGAGGTCAGGGTTCAAGTCTCCACTTGAGCATAAAAACCCATGGGCAAGTCACAATTTCTCAGCCTCGGAGGAAAGCAATGGCCCATCCCGATGAAAAAATCTGGCCGAGAAAACCCCATGATAGGTGTGCCTTAGGCTCGCCGTAAGTCGGAAACAACTTGAATTATTAATTATTATTAATAATATTAATTTCATTTTTATTTGAAGGCACACATCACAAAAGAGCCTTCTCTCGCCGTCCCCAATAATCCTTTCACTCCTTGGCTGTCAAAACCAAGGAATCCCCACATCTGTCCTCTTTGGCTTCTTAAATCTCACATCAACATCTGGCCTGAGCATGGACCCACTCTCCAGAGTTTATCACACAGTTTAGCGAATGTACGTGAAATCTGATTGCGTTCAGAATGCATTCAGAATGACTTCCCATTTCCCGAAAATGACCCCCCATTGCCCGAAATTGCGTGAGATACTCTTATATGCATTAACGTAAAACCTGTGATTGTGTTTGGAATGACTTCCTTTTGCCCGAAATTGCGTGAGATACACTCATTCGCAATAACGTGAAACCCCATGATTGCATTCGGATTGCCATTGCATTATACCCCCAAATTCCGTCGTATGATATGGCTTTGCTTAGATTCCCCCTTATCTCCTTTCCATCCCACCTAAATCCCATCGCTCTGCCTTTCCGATAACAACTCCCAGCGTCTCCTGGCCTTTGCAAGACCTCTGAATTGCTCCATTGATTCCCGCCCGGCCCGACGTCATTTCGTCGTCTGATACCGGATTATCAAGGGACCCGTCTGTTCGAAAGGCAGCTGGCGGGTCGCACAAATCGTGATGTGTCTGTGTGAGTTTCGGGGAGGGCGGGTACGCGTGTGCGGAGAAGAACGCACAACTCGAGCCCTTCGTTGTGCAGATGTGGGACACTTTGTTTGTCTCGTGTCCTGCCCCCCGGGGCTGGGATGGAGAGATCTGGTGAATCGGGCCCTTTGTGCGGGCGTGTGTCGCGTGCCGGGTTTTGTAAGGCAGTCACGAGCAGAGTGCGTCTCCGCGTCTGGATTTTGCTTTCTCCGCTCCGAACCTTTCCATTCCAGCACTTGCAAAAGACATTTCCATGCATTGGACTCCAGCTCCCAGAATCCACTAACTTGGATTAAACTTGCATGCTCTATTTATGCTTTTTAAAAAATGCGATTGAATAGTGGTTCAAGTGTCGGACTATGACTCTGGAGACCAGGCTTTCCAGTTCCGCCTTGGCCACAAAAAGCAACAAGTCGCACTCTCTCAGAGGCTGCGTGACCTATTTAGGTTCTTCGCTTACTGTATATACGCAACTATAAGTCGACCTCGTGTATAAGCCGAGGGCAGGTCTGGGGGCCAAAATTATGGATTTTGATACAACCCGTGGATAAGTCGAGGGTAAAACTCAAACTCATATAATGGCGGATGAAAAGGATGAAGTAAAAGAAAATAATGCCAAAGAACTTACAAAATTCCAGCAGGAATAACTATTTATGCACATACTAAAGGATGGATGGATGGGAGAGTAGAAGGGGGTCAGTGCATTTGTACATTCGTGTATATATATATATATATATGTATATATATATATTTACATTTGTACATTTGTGTATGTATATATATATATATATATATATATGGTGAAAGGCAAGAGTTTAATCTGCCCTGGAAACAGTAATCCCTATATATGCATTAAAATACAGTACTTACATTGACCCATGGATAAGTTGACACAAGTTTTTTGGGTCAGTTTTTTAACCTAAATTTCTAGACTTATACATGAGTATATACAGTAAATATGTTTTATATGATTTTAGTATTATGATTATTATTAAGCTTTATTTATAAAGCGCTGTAAATTTACACAACGCTGTGCATCCAATCGATCAAAATAGATAAAAGAAAATCATGTTATTTTGTTATGAAGTATTATATGAAAAGAATTAAACATAATACATATTTAATGCATCTTAACATTCCAACAATAAAATATAGCAGGTGGCATCATGCGCAGTTGCACAAATACAGTGAAGTTGGAAATGTGTCATTGTGGAAATCCTGAAAGTAAAAAGATGCACTTTGATGCTTCTTTGTGACCACTTTTGTGCCATGTCGTGTGAAATTGTGATGCATAATTGCGTGATTTTTTTGGGTTGTTCACAGGATAAACTCGTGATCTCCTTCGTGTGATAAACTCTTCAGCTTTGGCTATGAAAACCAAAAGAGTGATCCTGTGCAAGTCGCACTCTCTCAGCCTCAGAGGCTGCATGCTCTGTTTTATGTTTTTCACTTTGATATGTTTTATGTGGTTTAACTGTGGTTTGGGTATTGGACTGGGACTCTGGAGAGCAGACTTTCGGATTCCAGCTTGGCTATGAAAACCAACAGGATGGTCCTGTGCAAGTTGCACAGAGGATGACAATTGTAGGGGGATGATGGTATTTGTGTTCCGGCAACATCAAGAGGGCCCCAAGATCCTCATCCCTGGTTTCAAGATGCAGCTTCAATAGGCTCTGCTCACTTTCTGCGGCTGTGTTCAGCGTCAGGGTTCATAGAGTTGGAAGAGACCCCAAGGGACATCCAGTCCAACCCCCTTCTGCCATGCAGGAATTCTCAATCAAAGCATCCCTGACAGATGGCCATCCAGCTTCTGTTTAAAGACCTCCAAAGGAGACTCCACCACTCTCCAAGGGAATGTCTTCCACAGTCGAACAGCCCTTACTGTCAGGAAGTTCTTCCTAATGCTGAGCTGGAATCTCTTTTCCTGGAGCTTGCATTCATTGCTCTGTGTCCTATTCTCTGGAGCAGCAGAAAACAAGCTTGCTCCATCCTCAGTATCCCTTCAAATACTTAAACAGGGCTCTCATATCACCTCTTAACTGTTTCTTCTCCAGGCTAACATCCCCAGCTCCCTAAGCGGTTCCTCATAGCGCATAGTTTACAGACCTTTCACCATTTTGGTCGCCCTCCTTTGGACATGCTCCAGTTTCTCAACATCTTTCTTGAATTGCGCTGGCCAAAACTGGACACAGAATTATTCCAGGTGAGGCCTGGCCCTAGCACAATATGCAAGGACGCAGGAAGAGAAAGCCGGGCGGTCCGATTTCCTGAGAAAAAAAAAGTTTTGGAGCTATGGCACCATCACCAAAAAAGCCCCGTCTCTTGTCTTCACCTATTCTTCATCCCTTGTGGGTAGGAATGGGAGCAGGCTCTCCAAACCTTATTTTTAGACTCGGACAGGTTCACTGGAAAGTGATGGATCACATGTTCGCAAAGGGAAAAAGTGTAAAATCTGGCCCAGTTTGGTACCAGTCCTATCAGTGCCCACTTTCTGCCAGCTGTGCCCAGCAAGGAAGCAAAACAACCGTGCCCCTTTCATCGTGGTTGCAGCTTCCTATTTCTTGTGCGTACTTGTGTTCAAGGTATCAAACAAATGCACACACAGGCACAACATACACACAATCACACTTCCCTTTCTCTGGGTTTTTTTTTTCCCCCTCTCTCAGTTCATTTTCGCTCTGCCCTGTTCTTGGCACCGCAGAAGGGAAGTGCGACCGTTTAACAACTCCCTTCCTTCTCGAGAGGAAACGTTGACCTTTCTCGCTTGCAACGGCACGACGACTAGGCTGTCTGGAAACTTCAGCAAAGGGAGCGGGTTCGAAATCTGCCAGCCCCCGAACCTGGATTGAGAAGTGAGTAGCGCTTTCCTGCTTTTTGCTGCAGGTCTTTAAAGCCGGATCGGCTTCCTCTGTCCAATGCTTTGGCTTGCTTCAAAAATCACCCGCAACTTCTGCAGATCGCACCAAAGTGTGCTCAAGATGTGTGGGTTGCATGGGTGCGCATTGCGATACACAGGGCTATGAACCACATCTTGGGAAATACTCCTTTTTAGGCTACTTTTCCCATCGGAGTTTATCATACGACGGAATTTGGGGGTATAATGCAACGGCAATCCAAACGCAATTGTGGGGTTTCACATTATTGCGTATGAATGTATCTCACGCAATTTCGGGCAAAAGGGAAGTCATTCCAAACGCAATTATAGGTTTTACGTTAATGCGTATAAGAGTATCTCATGCAATTTTGGGCATTGGGCGGTCGTTTTCAGGGAATGGGAAGTCATTCTGAACGCATTCCGAACGCAATTAGATTTCACGTAAATTCACTAACTAGCGCATTTACGTGAATTCGAATTGGCTCCATTCGAAATTGGGAGAAATTCCTCCCGTGTGATAAACTCCATCATCTCCTAGCTGGAAAGCCCAGCGTTCTGGGCTTATAAAAGGTTGTAGTTTGAAGCCAGAGGAACTTTTTCAAGCTCCGAACGTGCACGTGCTTTCATTGCATGCGGAGACCGGAGAATAACTTGCATTGTTCCTAAACAGGGAGTCCTTCCCTCTTATTCATTTTTCTTGTGTTTATCACTGTCATTGCAATTATTATATAATCTTTCTTTGTGCGGCAGCCTCGGTTGGCGTCGCTGGCATTTTACAGGGGAAAATCACAGAGCGGCAATGTGGTTACGGGCCAGGATTTAACTCAGCAAGGCTCCTGTGTCCTGCTCAGCCACAAAGCTGGGGCAACAGTCTGGACTGGCCTACCTCGCAGGGTTGTTCTGTAGATAAAAAGGAGGCATAGTAATGAGGAATGAGCTTCTCTGTGGAAAGGCAAGAAAATAAATATATTCCCTGCACACTGAGAATCTTCATAGAATCGTAGAGTGGGAAGAGACCCCAAGGGCCATCCAGTCTAACCTCATTCTGCCATGCAGGAACTCACAGTCAAAGCATCCCGACGGATGGCCATCCAGCCTCTGCTTAAAGACCTTCAAGGAAAGAGACTGTACCACTCCACAGAGGAATATATTTCATTGTTGAACAGCTTTTATTGTCAGGACTTTTCTCCTAATGTCGAGCTGGAATCTCTTTTCCTGTCGCTTGCACCCATTGTTCCAAGTCTTATTCTCTGGAGCAGCAGAAAACAAGCTTGCTCCATCCTCCATGTGACATCCCTTCAGATATTGGCAACCTTGGAAAACCTCCTCTTTTTTCTAGACGTCAGGTTTCAGAAAGGTTTGGAGATGACATGCTACTTGAAAGGGTGTCCTGTTGGAAATGGAGCAAGCTTGTTTTCTGTTGCTCCAGAGATTAGGACACAGAACAATGCGGTCTTGGCAACAGGAAGAATTTCCAGGTGATAAGGGCTGTTCGACAGTGGACTAGCCTTCCTTGGAGTATGGTGAAATCTCCTTCTTTGGAGGTTTTTAAAAAGAGGCTGGATGGCCATCTGTGCCAAGGAGGCTTAGGAAGTATAATCCAAATGGCAAATCGAACACAATCATGGGGTTTCACGTTATTACGAATTAAAGTATCTTGCACAATTTCGGGCAAAAGGGAAGTCATTCCGAACGCAATCATGGGTTTTACGTTATTGCGAATTAAAGCATCTCACGCAATTTCAGGCAATGGGGGGGTCATTTTCGGGTAATGGGAAGTTATTCTGAACGCATTCCGAACGCAATTGGAATTCACGTAAATTGTCTCAATTTGCAATAAAGAGAAATTCCTCCCGTCTGATAAGGTCTTTAGATTGTGTCTCCCTGCAAGGCAGAGGGTTGGACTGGATGGCCTTTGGGGTCCCATCCAACTCGGTGAGTCTATAGATGTGAGCAAAATGGAGTTTGTGCATATGTTGCTTTCGCTTTGAGTGCTAGGGACGATGTGGCTGTTGTACAGGTTTCACATAAGGTTTTGTTGAAAGAAAGTCATCTTCTGTATCTACACAAGGATTCGAGCCCTTGGCTTCCTGCTTCTTGCAATTCTTGCAGCGCTGTGTAATGAGGACCCATCAATAAAAAACAGAGTAAAAACTGCGGCTTTTGAGGACACGAGCTGCTGCTTCTCACTTCCCTTCTCTTGAGCGCAAACACGGTTTCAGGATGATGACGTGGCAAGGGCAGGCCTTAGGTTACTAAATTCAGCAGCACCTCTTGGCTGAAAATACACATTTCCATCGATGTGCTAGTTTTCTCTCTGCAGGGAGTATTCCCTCGATGTCCTAGATTTCTCTCTGCAGGGAGTTTGGGCACATTGAAAAGTTGAGTTTGCCAACCTCTCATCTCAAAGCGGTTCAATCCAATCAGGACTCTGGTTGCTGCCACACTGCAGAAATAATTCAGTGTGACACCACTTTAACTACGGACCTTATCAGACGTTGGAAATTGGAAGTATAATCTGATGGCAATTGGAATGCAATCATGGGTTTTCACATTATTGCGAATTAAAATATCTCACACAATTTCGGGCAAAAGGGAAATCATTCCGAACGCAATCATGGGGTTTCAAATAATTGCGTATAAGAGTATCTCACACAATTTGGGGCAATGGGGGGTCATTTTCGGGTAATGGGAAGTCATTCTGAATGCATTCCGAATACAATTGGACTTCAAGTGAATTTGCTAAACTAGCGAATTCACGGGAATTCGAATTGGCTCCAATTGGATCCATTCTCAGTAAAGAGAAATCCCTCCCATCTGATAAGGTCCTACATGGTTCTGTGCTATGGAATCTTGGGATTTGTAGTTTGTGGTGGCACCAGATCTCTCTGACTGAGAAGTCCGAAGTGTCTCATGAAACTGCAGATCCTGAAATCCCATCGCGTTGAGACGGGGCAGTTAAAGCGGTGTCAGACTGGGTGAATGCTGAAGTGTAGATGCAGCTCAAGTTGTGGCTGGGTGTTGGACTAGAATAGAAAGATTCTGTGATTCTGAAATCTCGCCTGTTTTTCCGTACAAGGCCCAGCCTCGGATGTGGGTGCAGATTCACGGTCACTAATGCCCTTGCCTACATCCATCAATTAAGTGCCAGAGATCTGTGTGTCGTCATCATCATCATTATCATCATTATCATCAAATTGGCTGGCATCCCCCTTACTCACACACTGCCACCCCTTTGGCACATGGTTTTTGTGGTACCCTGCAAGAGCATCCCTCGCCTGGCAGAGGAGGGGAAAAGAGCCAAGGAACGTGGCTTCCTATTTGGGCCGGTGGGTTGGCAACGGGTGGGAGTGTTTGTCTCTCTTGTGGGTGCGTATTTCTACGTGCCAAGGTTTAAAATAGCACAGTGGTGCTTTGGCACGGAGAGGAGGAGAGTTGGCAGGGAGAAACAGAAAGAGAGAGAAAGCACAGGGGTCTGCCTTGGAGGGCACCCGGGAAGGGCACTGAGCTTCTGGTCAGCTGGGCATCAATCAGGCCAAATGAGGGTGATCTGCTCTCCCTCTTCTCCTGCTTTTTCCTAAGTGGGACTCCATCTACATTACAGAAATAATCTGGTTTGATGCCACTTTAAATGCCCAAGCTCCATGCTATGAAATCCTGGGGACTGTGGTGACACAAGAGCTCTGCGGATTTCATCCTAGACAATGAGGGAATTGACATAGTTGGAGAGTTCCCATGACTTGCGTCAATAATAATAATGATGATGATGATGATAATTACATGTATTGATATCCCGCTCTTTTCCCAGACCCAGAGCAGCTCATAATACAATTAAAAAACACAGAAAAGGGATACATTACAGCAGAAATTAAATTGTTACAGTATTAAAATAGATTCTTTGTTAACCTTGATCAGAATGGAGACTGCAGTCAAAAAAAAAAAAATCAGAAAATTCTTAGGAGTTTATCAGACGGGAGGAATTTCTCTCTATTTCGAATGGAGCCAATTTGAATTCATGTAAATTCGCTAGTTTAGCAAATTTACGTGAATTCTAATTGCGTTCGGAATGCATTCGGAGTGACTTCCCATTGGCCGAAAATGACCCCCCCATTGCCCGAAATTACGTGAGATACTCTAACACGCAATTACGTGAAATTGTGTGTTACGTAAAGAGAAATTCCTCCCGTCTCATAAGGTCCTATGAGTCAGGATAGACACGAGGGTGGCTAACAGCAACAACAACTGGATTTTAGTCTTGTATATTGAAGTACAGTTGTCTCTCCAAATATTCGGCTCTGACTTTTGCGGCTTTGATTATTTGCGCTTTTGACTAATGTGTCCTCTCTAGGTCTTTCAGCACAACTCTGCCAGAAATTGACCATAGAGTTGTGCTGGAGACCCTAGAACCTCGTAGAGAAAACCCGTCTCTAGGCATTTTTTGGTCCTCCAGCATGATTCTGTGATCAGTCCCTGGCAGACGTTGACCATAGACTTGCACTGGAGGACTTAAAGGTTCCTCGAGCTGCGTTCTCTTCGGAAAAAAGAATAGCGAGAAGTCGGAGGCTTTCATGGCCGGCATCCATAGTTTTTTGCGGGTTTTTCGGGCTATGGGGCCGTGTTCTAGGAGAGCATATGTCTGACGTTTTGCCGGCATCTGTGGTCTTGAAGTCATCTTCAGAGACTGCAATTCAACATCTCCGAAGATGCCAGCCACAGATGCCGGCGAAACGTCAGGAATAAACTCCTCTAGAACATGGCCACGTAGCCCAGAAAAACCCACAAAAAAACCTATAAAAAGAATAGTATTTATGGATTTGCAGTTTATAAAACATTCACAGGAGTCTGTCACATGTGGAGGGACCACTGTGGTTGTCAATGTCTGATTCTGTTGCAAAGCGCCACGTACATCGATGGCGCCGTGTCAACGTAATAATAATAATTAATGGGTCAAACGTTCTTTTTTGACGGTTCTCTCTCTGTGTGGGTGTGTCTCCTTTGCAAGGGCCGTTTTTCTTCCTTTTTTAAGAATGAAGGAACCCTGTGTCCAAGCCACTTCCCCTCTCTTTCCTCTCCGCCTTTTGGGGTTTGTGCTATATCAGCAGAACGTGGTTTTCTTCTTCTCTCGCCACTCCCTCGTTCGCTTTAGGTGATTTCCTTCCCTTTTTCTGCTTCAGAGTTTGTATTTTGCGTGCGTGGGTGCTTAGATCTCCGTCCCTTAATATTAAGCAATGATTTGACCGAGAATTATTTTCCATCAATCCCTTGCTCCCAAAACTTCCGGGATCTATAACAAATCAGTTTTTCACGCCGTGGCGTACTTGCGCAAAAGCAGAACTTAGATATAGCCTTGCAAAACAGTGTATGGACCTTATCAGATAGGAGGAATTTCTCTTTGTTGCGAATGGAGCCAATTGGAGCCAATTCGAATTCACGTGAATTAGTTAGTTTAGCGAATTCACGTGAATTCCTATTGCGTTCGGAATGCATTCAGAATGACTTCCCATTACCCGAAAATGACCCCCCCCCCATTACCCGAAATTGCATGAGATGCTTTATTTCACAATAACGTAAAACCCGTGATTGCGTTCAGAATGACTTCCCTTTTGCCCGAAATTGCGTGAGATACTTTAATTCGCAATAACGTGAAACCCCATGATTGCGTTTGGATTGCCATTAGATTATACTTCCAATTTCCAACGTCTGATAAGGTCCTATGGAAAATCGCTCATTTCCAAAATGTTCGTCCTCGCCCAGCTTCCTACACAAAGGACCAAGAAACCCAGAGTTTAGAAGAGATCCTCTTTTGAAGGGTTGCAACACCCAGAATCCCCAGCTGCCATGGATAGGGGGCAGTCTGCACTGCTGAAATAATCCAGTTTGACACCACTTTAATAGCCGGGGCTCAATACTAAGGAATGCAGGGTATTGCAGTTTGTTGTGGCATTGGCACTCTTTGACAGAGAAGGCTCTCATTTCCCAGAATTCCATAGCGCTGAGCCATGGCAGTTAAAACGGTGTCAACCTGGATTATTTCTGCAGTGCGGATGCGGCCTGGAAAGGCCTGTTGGATGATGGTAAGAAGTCTATTTTCTTAAAATTCACAAAATAAGTCTTGAAGAGCTGGGAGAGCCTGCATTTTTAAGAGAGAATTCCACTTCCTATAGGCTTCCGGGGGGAAAATCAGAACATCATCATCATCATCATCATCATCATCATCATTATTATTATCCCGCCTTTCTGTCAGGATTTGCTTACAAAGCAAAACATAATATGGATACAAAATAATCTCAATTTATCCCCTCCCTCCCTAAACACATATAATCCCTGCATAACAATAATAAAAGTGTTTAAAACATCAACTGCCTAATTTTAACTGTTTAATAATTAATTTAAAGCTAAAATTGTTACTCAGTGTGTTTTTTGAAATTGTAATTAATGTGTTTTTATATTTATGCTGGTGGAGGGTTGGGGGTTGTGATAATTTATGATTTATTGTATTATATATTTTTATTCTGTATTGTAACCTGATTCAATTCATAGGGAGAGGCGGGCTAGAAATAATAATAATAATAATAATAATAATAATAATAATAATTAAAATAATCAATTAAAATAGCCAGAGGCAGGAAGACAGGTTTCTAGAGGTATTCCATAATTGTTTGTTTTGGTGGGTGACCAAGTTGGTTTATTCAGGGAAGACCAGTTGGAATATTCCGCGTGGCATCCCGCGCAGGTCTCCCATTGGCTGGAATTTAGTCGGTAGGCGGGGATTCTCAACTCGATGGTTCCAACCCTTCCGTTAGTCTCTCGATGTTTCTCTCCTCTTCGCCATAGATGCCGTGAGCCGCCGTCATGACGGAGGAGTGGGCGCCACAACTGGTGGACTATTTTGTGGTGGCCGGCTTGGCGGACACCTCGCAGCCCCTCGAGGATGAGAGCCAGCCCCCGCCACGGCCGGCCCGACCCAGCGAACCCATCGTGGACGTGGCGGTCATCGTCCGCTCCCAGAGCGAAGAGGTCCCCCACGGGTTCACCTGCATCGACCGCACCACCTGCGGGCACCCCGTGGAGCTCAACGCCGGGCTCCTCAACAACCCCCAGATGTTCATCTGCTATCGGCGAGGCCGGGACAAGCCCCCCATCGTGGAATTGGGGTATGGGCTACGAGGACCGAAAAGAAGATGGGTTTTGACCATTGCTGGAGGTTCCTAGAGAGGTCTTCTGTCAGGTCAGTGGTCCCTCCGCATTTGCTGGGGTTCGGGGTGAAGGACCCCCGTGAATGTGGAAAGGCGACACTGTTCTTTTGACCTGAGAGAAGACCTCTTTAGGAATCTCCAGGTCCTCCAGTGCAACTCTATGGTCAACACCTGCCAGGCGTTGATCATTGAATCATCCTGGAGGACCTACAAATGCCCAGAGAAGCGTTTTCTCTAGGAACGTCTAGGTTCTCCAGCACAACCCAATGGTCAACGTTGGGTAGAGTTGTGCTGGAGGACCTAGAGATTCCAAAAGAGAACATATGGATCAAAGTTGCGGATAATCAAAGCAATAAATGCAGAGGTCCAACCGTATATACTTATGGATAAGTTTAGAAATTCTAGCCCAAAAAAATCAACCCAAAAAACCTGGCTCAAGGACTGAACCTTAACTCTTATCAAAATATGAACCATTCCCTTCTCTGGGTAGAGTGGTGAACGGTGAGACAAGGAAAATGACATCTTTCTTTGGCATCTTCTTTCTTCATCCTTTACATCCTTGGTTACATACTCCTGAGTTTTGCCCTCAACTTTATCCATGGGTCATATCAAAACTCATAATTTTGGACCCAAAACTTGCCCTCAACTTATACATGAGGTTGACTTAAACACAAGTATGTACAGTATGTATTTCTTGCTGTTGTGTGTCTTCAGAATTGAAGGTTTTCTTGGTGAAGTGTCTTTAAATTGCCTTTCTCTGAGGCTGAGATAGCGTGACTTTGCCGAGGACATCCAGTGAGTTTCCAGAGCTGGATTCAATATGTCAGACCACTACATCATACAATAAATGATGTTTTCCGTGCATTTAAGCCATTTCCAACTTATGGTGACCCTAAGGCAAACCTAAGAGCCAGAGTGGTGTTATGGTTTAGGCGTTGGATTGCAACTCTGGAGACCAGGGTTCGAATCCTAGCTCAGCCATGGAAATCCGCAGTGTGATCTTGGGGGCAGAATTCGGAGACTTAGGGATATCAGTATGCAAAGGGCCCTTGTAGCACATTGGAGACTTAGCTGCGGGAAACAAGTTGTAGCGTACGCTTTCATAGACATGGTCTGCTTCCTTAGATGCATGGGTGATCTTGGGCAAGTCACATTCTCTCAGCTTCAGAGGAAGGCAATTGCAAACCCCCTCTGAACAAATCATTTAAAAAAAAAAAACAACCTGCGTTAGGGTCTCCACAAGTCGGAAACAACTTGAAGACAATGTGAATTCAAAGGATTTCATGGCCGGCATCCATAGATTTTTGTGGGTTTTTCGGGCTATGTGGCCATGTTCTAGAAGAGTTTATTCCTGACGTTTTGCCAGGCATCTTCGGAGATGCTGATGAAACGTCAGGAGTAAACTCTTCTAGAAGATGGCCACAGAGCCCGAAAAACCCACAAAAAATGTGAAGAAACACAGCAACAACAAGCCATATTGAAACATTTATATTTTCAAACAATATCATTTTGTTTAAACGGTGACATCTAAAACCATGATCAGAACAAAGACAAATAAGCAATGAAAAAATGGACACAGATCCCATTGGAAACCAAACAAGTTGCTTTTCCAGGGTCTGATATCACCAAGATTGTGGCAATCCTCCAGGTTTGCAAAATAATTATTATTGGGGGACTGAAAATGCCTAAAGGGTCATGGGTCCTTCTTGCCTTTTCCTTCCATCGTATGAATGACTCTTTCCTGCCGATCCCGTTAGGGTGCACTACGATGGGAAGGACCGTCCCAAACCGGGCTTCAAGATCATAGACACGACCCCCTACAGCCACTCGGCTAACATGGCTTCCGGGAGTCCTGGGCACCAGCGCACTTTTCTGATGTACCGGCGGGCCACTGAGGGCCAAGCCTACAGCACCTTGGGGATCACGGACATTTGCCTTATCATGCCCAGCAAAGGGGAGAGCACGCCCCACACCTTCTGCCGCGTGGACCGGAACCTCAACGCCGGCATGGTGAGTACCAAAGAAGACAACCTGGTGGGGCTGATGCTCCAATGTGTCGGACTTTGGGGTTGTAGGCACCTCTGCAAGCTTCCTGCAGTTGATTTATTTCCCTTCTAACTTCGGTCAACCCACAGGTTGGAAGAATGTGAACACAACTTCCACTGTTTGGGGAGCAAAACACACTTGCCTTTGATGGGGGAGCAGACCATGGACCTTATCAGATGGGAGCAATTTCTCTTTATTGCGAATGGAGCCAATTCGAATTCATGTGAATTGGCTAGTTTAGCGAATTCATGTGAATTCCTATTATGTTCGGAATGCGTTCAGAATGACTTCCCATTACCCGAAAATGAACCCCCATTGCCTGAAATTGCATGAGATGCTTTAATTCGTGATAAGGTAAAACCCATGATTGCATTCGGAATGACTTCCCTTTTGCCCGAAATTGCGTGAGATACTTTAATTCGCAATAACATAAAACCCATCATTGCATTCGGATTGCCATTGGATTATACTTCCAATTTCCGACGCCTGATAAGGTCCTATAACTCATCTGTAGAGCCCCAGCTCATCTGTTTGGATGGGGGGCAGGCTGTAGTTTGTCTGTAGAGCTGCAGTTCATCTGTTTGGATGGGGGGGCAGGCTGTAGCTCATCTACAGAGCCCTAGCTCATCTAGTTGGATGGGAGACAGGCCGTAGCTCATCTGTAGAGCCGTAGCTCATCTGTTTGGATGGGTGGGGCAGGCCGTAGCTCATCTACAGGGCAGTAGCTTAACTATTTGGATGGGGGACAGGCCATATCTCTTCTGTAGAGCCATAGCTCATCTTTTTGGATGGGAGACAGACTGTAGCTCATCTGTAGAGCCCTAGGTAGGTGCTCTAGGTTTGAATCCTTGTGTCTTCCAGTAAGATAGTCAAAACCTGCATCTGAGACCTTGCAGAAGTGCTGCCAGTCAGTGCAGATGATACTGGGTTAGATGATCCAGAGGTCTGACACTATAGGGCAGCATCACATCTCTACTGAGAACCATGTGGGTTGCACGCTTACTATATTTTTAGGGGATGGGCTGTAACTCAATAAAAGAGACCCTAAATTACACATGGATGATCTCAGGTTCAGTCCCTGGCATCTCCAGGTGGGGCCATGCCTCGCTGAAAGCGGGTTGGACTGGATAGCCCTTGGGGGTATTTTCCAGCTCTATCATTCTACAAACTCTTATATTTATCCTTCCATTAATTTTTTTAAATTTTTGTGTTGTTTTGAATAGGTTGTTAGCCACCTTGAGTCTTGTTATTGGGAGACAGGCGGAATATAAATGAATAAAACTGGCTGATCAGTAAACGGATTTGAAAAGCCAGGACTTTCTGGGTTAACTAATATACTTGCAGCCTTTTCTCTACACTGGTTTGGTGATTTTACTCTGCAAAAAATGTCAGCTGCATTAGCCAAGGCTGCTGCACAGAGAATGATTGTATAATTCTGTAGCATGAATTCTGGTTCAAAGGAGCTCTCTTTTCCCCCCGAGGGCTGCTTTTTTGTGGTTTGTGCAATCATTTAACCCTTCTTTGCTTATCATCCTCTCTTTTTTCCCCTTCTACAGTGGGGTCCTGCCCTCTATATCTGCTACAAGATGGCATTGGCCAAAGGAAACACTCTGGTGTACGAAGCAGGTACGCATAGCGGCACATCGGAGAAACAGGGAGCAGCTTTCCGTGTCCCATATTAAGCTTAGGGTTGCTCTGATCTTTAATTTATCCAGGTTGAGTCTCCCTTATCCAAAATGCTTGGGACCAGACTTGTTTTGCATTTCAGATTTTACTTGCATTTTTTGGAATATTTGAATACACAGAATGAGACACCTTGAAGAGGGTGACCCAGGCCTAAACACAAAATCGGTGTATGTTTCTCGAGTCCAAAACACACTGTAGAAATAATCCAGTTTGAGACCGCTTTATCTGCCCTGGCTCAATGCTAGGGAATGCTTGGATTTGTAGTTTTTTAACCTTCTCTGTCAGAGAGCTCTGGTGCCACATCAAACTACAATTCCCAGAATTCCCTAGTACTGAGCCAGGGCATTTAAAGCGATCTTAAACTGGGTTATTTCTGCAGTGTGTTTTGGACCATATAAACCCTTGTACACAGAACCTGAAGGTAATTTTATATACAATATCTTTCATAATGTTGGGCATGAATTAAAGTTTGTCATGAAGTTAGTTGTTAAGCACTGAGATGGAAAAGGATAATACTTATGAAAGGTTGTTAAATGTAATAGAAGATAAATTTAGAAACAAAAGTTGTGTGTGTGTGTATGTGTGTGTGTGTATATATATATATATATATATATGAGTACATGTATAATAGATGTAGAAGAATATGTTTTCTTTTTCTTTTATGTTTAGCTACTAAGGTGTGTTTTTTAAATATTGTTTGTTTTTCTAATTGTCTTTTTAATGTACATTTTACACTTGTAAGTTTTGTTTTAAATAAAATTTAATATTAAAAAAGAAAGAGAGAGAGAAAGAAAGAAAGAAAGAAAGAAAGAAAGAAAGAAAGAAAAAGTCTCACTATCTTAGCCGCCCAGGTAGACAATTTTGGATTTTGGAATATTTTGGAGTTCGCAATTCTGGATAAGGGAAGGCAAATTAAATCTGTTTACGCCGCTCACAATTCAGGTGCAGACCCTTCCAGCTAGTGTACAACAGCAGCCCCATGTGGAGCATCAAGGATGATATTTGCTTAGGCATATCTGATTTTTTTTCCTTTTCTTTTTTGTTATTGTCATTCTACCCAGGTCTCCTTAGTCGCTATCCAGAGGAGGACCATGAAGCTTTCCCCCTACCCGAGTCTGTGCCTGTTTTTTGCTTGCCCATGGGTGCCACCATTGAGAGCTGGCCGGCTGAAACCAAATACCAGCTTCCCGTCTTCTCCACCTTTGTGTTGACCGGAGCCTCCGGGGACAAGGTATGGCGATTACAAAGTGGGAGAGAGTTATTCTTAGGCAGGAAGGTGTGGGTCAGACTTGTTGTTGTTTTTGTGTCCCTTCAAGTCATTTCTGACTTATGGCGACCCTAAGGCCGCCATCGGTCCTGACCTCAGGGTGTCCTCCTTCCTGAAAACACCAAACTCCATCGGGCCTGTCCTAGATTAAGAAGCCGAGCTCTCCCTCCAGTCCATCAGCCTTGGTCCAGGCGTCAGAGGGAGAGAAGAACTGCTAGACCTGATCCCCTTCCCCACCACCATTCCCTTTTCCTTTTGTGTCGTGTCTTCTTAGATTGTAAGCCTTAGGGCTGAAGAGCGGGGTATAAATAATAAATATTATTAATATATATCCTATCACGGGGTTTTCTTGGCAAGATTTGTTCAAAGGGGGTCTGCCATTGCCTTCCGTTGAGAGTGAGAGAATGTGACTTGGCCAGGGTCACCCAATGAGTTTCATGGCTGAGCTGGGAATCAAACCCTGGTCTCCAGATGTTTAGCCTAGATGTTTAGCCTGGAGAAGAGCCTGGTGATATGATAGCCCTGTTTAAATACTTGAAGGGATGCCATATTGAGGAGGGAGCAAGCTTGTTTTCTGCTGCTCCAAAGACTAGGACCCAGAACAATGGATGCAAGCTCCAGGAAAAGAGATTCCACCTCAACGTTAGGAGGAACTTCCTGACAGTAAGGGCTGCTCAACAGTGGAACACATTCCCTCGAAGGGTGGTGGAGTCTCCTTCCTTGGAGGTCTTTAAGCAGAGGCTGGATGGCCATCTATCGGGGATGCTTTGATTGGGGGTTCCTGCATGGCAGGGCTTTGGACTGGATGGCCCTTGTGGTCTCTTCCAACACTATGATGCTATGATTCCCTGCCTGGTCGCATGCAGCCATTTCTCTGCTAGCCCCTGGCGAGCGGCATTTAGTCAAGGTTGTTGTTGTCATTGTAACTCTTCCTGCCCTTCCTTCTCGCCCTAGGTATACGGTGCCGCCATCCAGTTCTATGAGCCCTACCCACGGGAATGCCTCTCGGAGCGCCAGTGCATGCGGCTGAACTTGCTCACGGTGGTCGACCGGCGCCCCATCACCAGCAAGTCGGTGCAGACGCGTAAGAGTATCTGTGTCCTCTCCCACTGGCCTTTCTTTGACGTCTTTCACAAGTTCCTCACTTTCCTCTACCGTTACAGCATCTCGGGACCGCACGTGTTGCCGCTTGAGGTGTAAGTTGGGGCAAATGTAGTGGCTGCGTTGCGTCTTCCACGGCAGCGGGTGGAGGCATCAGTCTTGTGCTCTTAGCCTTCATTAAACCCATGCTTTTCTGTTTTTTGTATTTGTTTTGTTTTGTTTTGTTTTTTGCATTGCGATGAAACTGCTTTGTGTGTCCTACCTGGAAGTAGAAGGGGGTGGAAAATAAGATTTTATCGGGACTCGGGCTTTTCATTTATATCGGAAAATGTCTTGGGTCTCAGTTATAGGAGAAAATCACAGAGATGCTATATAAAAAAACAAAGCCTCAGGCGAATAGCTCTTTGTTCCTGTTTCGGAAACAGAAAAATGAAACTACTGTATATACTCATGTATAAGTCTAGAATTTTTTTTTTTACTCATGTACTTTTTTACATGCTGTTAGCCGCTTTGATTGTATCTACAAAAAGCGAGATATAATTAAATGTATTATTATTATTATTATTATTAGAAATTTAAGTTTAAAAATTGACCCAAAAATCTTGAATTGACTTATCCACAGGCCAATATAAATACTGTACTTTAATTCATATATGTGTGTGTGTATATATATATATATATATATATATATATATAATTATCCCCTGCTGAATGGCAAGAGCCCTGGAAGTATTGATCTCCTTCTACTCTCTCATCCATCCAGCCTTTAGTATGAGCACAAATAGTTATAACTGCTGGAATTTTGTAAGTTCTTTGGCATTGTTTTCCTTTGCATCATCCTTTACATCATTTGTTACAAGCCCCTAAGTTTTACCCTTGACTTATTCATGGGTCATACCAAAATCCATAATTTTGGCCCCAATACCTGCCCTCGGCTTATAGTCAAGTACATACAGAAATTTTTGTTTGGAAATGTTTCCACACTATATAGGTATATAGAGAGCCACTGTAGTGTAATATTTAGATATATAGAGAGCCACTGTAGATTATGACTCTGGAGACTGGAGTCTGAATATTGTCTTAACCATGGAAACCCAATGGGCAACCCATAACAAATCACACTCTTTCAGCCTCAGAGGACAGCAATGACAAACCCCCTGGGAACAAATCTTGCTAAGAAAAGCCTTCACCTGAGCAACAACCAAAATCTATGTACAGATTGAATCTCCCTTATCCAGAATTTCAAACTCTGAAACGTTTCAAAAACCAAACTTTTTTCAGGGTTTGCTGAAAGAGCAGAGTTGTCCCTTGCTATAATCTCCACGGATCAAACTGCAAGGAGGTTCGGCATGGGGAAGATCTTTTGGGTTGCGATTTCATCACTGGTGTCTGGGGGCGTCTTGTCTTTCTTCCCTGTGACTTCTTTGTTGCTCCTTCTAGGCACATCTCTCATTTCATGCACAATGTCCCCTTCCCGTCTCCACAGCGGCCTCGGATCTTGGTTCAGGTGAGCAAAAGCGGACATCCCAAATACCTTGTCCTGCGCGATTGGGGCAGTATAGGAGGGGGATAAAGGGATGGCAAAGGAGGTCCCGCTAACTTCAGGGAGCCAAAGTACGAGTGTGTCATTACTCCAGAATACTTTTGATTCTAATTCAAAGATATACTGTATATACTCGTGTATAAGTCTAGAAATTTTAGTCAAAAATTGAACCAAAAAACCTGGGTCGACTTATCCACTGGTCAGTGTAAGTACTGTTCTTTAACTCTTATCAAAAAGGGAACCATGCCCTAGCTTTGGCATTATTTTCCTTTGTTATCATCCTTTACATCCTTTGTTACATGCTGCTAAGTTTTACCCTCAACTTATCCAAGGGTCATATCCAAACCCATAATTTTGGCTTCAAAACCTGCCCTCGAGTTATACCTGAGGTCAACTTATAGTTAAATATATATGGTAGCCGTGTAGAATCAGCATGTAGAGAGATCTTGTTGCATAACTGAAAGAAAGAAGTTGGCAGCAGGAGCTTTCGTGGACTAAAATCTACTTCCTCAGATGCATTCTTGAGCCTGTAACCCAATAAAGACACCACTCACAATTCAGTCTTGATGCAAGCATCACTTTTTCTATTCCTCTCCAGATGTCCCCCTATGACAACTTGCTCCTGTGCCAGCCGGTCTCTTCTCCATTGCCTTTAAGGTACGGCTCGCTTGGGTGGATGTGAGCGTTCGTGGGAACGTTGTAGAACGGATCCAGAGCAGTAGTGCAGTGGTATTCCAGTTTGCAAGCTCAAAGTTATAAGACAAACTGCTGTGGAGGGCAATGGAGTCTCCTCCTTTGGAGGTTTTTAAACAGAGGCTGGATGGTCATATTTTGGGGGTGCTTTGACTGTGTCTCCCTCCATGGCAGAATAGGTTGGACTGGATGCCCTTTGAGATCCAACTCTATGAAGCTATGACATTTTGATACGCAAAGGCATTGCACAAGCTCCAAAGTGGTTACAGTGGACCCTTCACATTTGCTGGGGTTAGAGGCACAGAACCCTTGTGAAAGTGGAAAAAATGCAAATGAAAATAAACACTTTTTTAAAAAAAATAGAATAATAATTTTTAAAAAATGTATTTATACCCCACTTCTCCACTGAAATCGAGGTGGCTTACAACAGGATTAAAAAGCATTAAAATACAATAAAATACAAGACCCCATAAAGCCACCCACCCACCCCCAAACTACTGGAACTAGTTTTCCCTAATCTATAAATACCTTAGCTGTGGATTCTTGGAAAGGGATGTGAAAATGTCATCTATAAAACTACCTTTGACATGCTTTTTGCTCATACCCCTCTTCTTGCAGTGGTGCCAGTTTCCTCACCCTGTTGCAGACGCTGGGCCCTGAAAATGCCATTGCCCTCCTGGTGGCAGTCCTCACGGAGCAAAAGTTGCTCATCCATTCCTTGCGGCAGGACGTCTTGACCAGCGTGGGCGAAGCCTTGGTCTCAGTGAGTTCTGGTTGTTTTTGGTCTAGTTGGGGCAATGGCTGGAGAGCAGAGAGCGATGGAGGCTACGGGATAACTTTGGAAGACTCACCTGCAGTCCTAAGGTATATCTACACCATAGAAATGATGCGGTTTGATACCACTTTTACTGCCATGGCTCCACGCTACAGAATTCTGGAATTTATACTTTGGGAAGGCATGGGCTTGCTTTGCCAGAGAAGGCTAGGGACCTTGCAAAACTACAGATCTCAGGATTCTATAGGATGGAGCTGCAGCACTTATAGTGGGGTCAGACAGTGTTATTTCTACAGTCTAGATGCACCCTCAGTTCTCGCCTCTTTAGGAAGTGTGTACAGGGGATAATGGAAAACAGCAATCCAAATGAATATGGAGAGGAAGATTCTTGTAGGAACAATCCCCCCACAATCGGGAGCAACTAAGGGGGCTAGGATTGCCAGAGTGAAAACTGGAGAGGCCACTTGTACCTTTAAACCCAGGTGAACAACTGCGGCTGCACTGGGGGGCACATTGGGGCATGTGAAACTACTTAGGAAAATATATGTATCTGTATTTTAAAAATTGTTTGAGTTCTTGGAGTAGAGGTATTTTGTCATGTTTTCACAAGTTTGGGGGGGGGGGGTCTTTCTGCATATTTGGGGGGCAAAGATTGCCCCAGAATTGCACCAGCTTTTTAAAAAATGTTGGTGGGGACCTTTGTGGACTTTTTGGAGAGGATACAGGGATCACAAACGCAGAATCCAGGCATCGCTTTCTTAAACTGGTGCCTCCAGATATTCTGGGCCTCATTCTCACTTACAGATAAATTTGTTGTGTGATCCAAATCAATGGATCAATTTGACAGCGGAGCGTGGTTCCCACTACATTTGCCTCGATCACATTTTTTCCCTTCAAAATAACCCACTTGTGGTTCCAATTCACCAATAAATCAATTCAAAATGATTCAGTTCCAGCTGGCCAACATGGAAATTTGAATTGACTCCAATCTGCCCATGGTTCACACTTGCGTGGAATCGATTTATCGAAAATGAAGTGGGAAAAAACAGCATCAGAAAAACAGCGGGTTGAATGGGTCTAGAGCATTCCCCCCCCCCCCCCTCGGAATTGCTTCAACAGTTCGGATTAAGTGGGAACCAGTTGTTTGAACCGGTTCAAATCAATTCATGATCCAATTTAAAAGATAATGGGAGTGAGGCCCAGGACTGCAATTCCTGGGCATGATGAACTCTGTAGTAATATCTGCCTGGGAGGTACCACTTTGCTCCGTGCCATCTGTAAACCCTTTTCCAGCACGTTTTCTTTACCCACTGGGTTTCTTCACTCTTTGAACGTTTTGCTCCTTTCCCACCTTTCCTCAGATGATCTTCCCACTTCGCTGGCAGTGCCCCTACATCCCTCTATGCCCGCTCACCCTGGCCGACGTGCTTTGTGCCCCGGTGCCCTTCATCGTGGGCATCCACTCCAGCTACTTCGACCTCCACGACCCGCCGCATGACGTCATCTGTGTCGACCTGGACACCAACACCATCTTCCAGTGAGTGCCACCTGCAGATGGGCCCCTAAGAACAGCCTGCTCCCCATTCCTTGCAGGATGAGTCCTTGCCACTCACTTACTGACTGGGATACAGAATGGGCAGCAGCTTAGGTTTTGCAAACAGAAGGCCTCTCTGGAGATGGCAGGGACTGAAACCTGGGATCTTTTGCATGTCGAGCAAGGAATTTACCACTGAGCTGTAGTCCGTCCTCAAAGACAGAAGATGCTGAGCCATATTTTCCTCCCCCAAATAGTTTCCGCGTTTTGCAAAACTTCTTTAAAGCGTGGACTGTACCCCAGCATGGATTCACCACTGTGCCCTCTTCCCCCAGGCATGAAAACCACCAACTTCCATTTCAGCAGTACTGGCCCTAAGTGGACCAGAGATTTAGTTCTTTGCCTCTGAGGGTGCACTTATGCTGTAGAAATAATGCAGTTTAGCACCACCTTCATTGTCATGGTGCCATCCATATTGGATCCTGGGATTTGTCATTTCATGAGACACCAACACTTTTGGCAGAGAAGGCTCAAAAAGTGGAAAGCTACAAAACCCAGGATTTCATAGGATGGAGCGACAGCACTTAGAGTGGCATCAAACTGCATTATATCTACTATGTAGATGCACCACACATGCTTACATGGAAGGAAAGCCTTTTGAACTCATTGTGAGTTCTTTCCAGGGAATTAGATATCATACCAAAAGGCCCATCCTTTCACTTTGGGCATCACCTGGTGACTGCATTTGGTCACAAGGGGCTGGGTAGTCTCTCCATGAGTGAGGAGCAGGTGAGAGGGTATGGCTGCCTGGCACATTGGCAGTAGGCACTAACCGTATGGGCAGCTTTGCTCTGCATGCAGGTGTGAGGAACGGAAGCTGCTGGCACCACGGTCCCTGCCCCGGAAACCTTGCAAGGTGCTCTTGGCTTCGCTGAGCTCCCAGTACCAGCAGCTGGATGAGAGTGAGTAAAAAGTGTGAGTGCGCATGCACACACATGCACACACACATATGCATTGTGGGGTTGGGAGGGAATGGCAAAAACCACAGAAAAGCTCAAGAGTTTTGTCAATGATAGATATTGTAGAAAAGGGGAGTGAAGAGGAAGTGACTATTGCTTATCTTGATCCATGTTGCTGAAAGGAAAAAAACTGTAGCTCAGCCTAAAGATGTTGCAGAAGGAGAGAGAGAAACTTTGGCTAAGCCTTATTATTATTATTACTACTACTGTTGTTGCTGCTGCTGTTGTTGTTAATTTATTTCTTACCCCCCTCTCCCCCAGGCTCGAGGTCAGGTGTGACATAGAGTAAAACACAATATATAACCAAACATTAAATACATAAGTCAAAACACAGAAACATAGGACTTAAATGACCATTCCAATTAGACTTCATTCCCACTTACAAATAAATCAGTTTGCGATCCGAATCGATGGATCGATTCGAAGTGGAGCGTGGTTCACACTACATTTGCCACGATCGCATTTTTTTCCCTGTGAAATAACCCACTTGTGGTTCACAGTCACAAATGAATCAATTCAAAATGGACCCGCTCCAGCCGTTTGAAGGGCAAATTTAAATCAGTTCCGATCCGCATCTGATTCACACTTGTGCGGAATCAATTTATCCAAAAAGACACAGGAAAAATCAGCATCAAAAAGACGTGAGTTAAATGAATCGCTTCAACAATTTAGTTCAAGTGGGAAGCAGGGTCATTTGAACCAGTTCAAACTGATTTGTGATCTGGTTTAAAAGATAGTGGGAATCAGGCCTCAAAATCATCCAGATTAAAATATACCAATTTAAAATTCATAATTTAAATCGACTGGGAAGACTTGTCAGAAGAGACGGGTCTTTAATATTGTTTTAAATTAAGATAGTGTGTTTAGCTGTGAAATCTCTTCTGGCAGGTCATTCCACAGTTTAGGGGCTGCTGATGAAAATGTCCTCTGGGTGATGCCAGGCTGTCAAACTACATCCACTTAGTCTCAGTTTCTTCATATATTCAATAAAAGGTTTTCAAATTTCCTTTAAATCTCTGCCTCTAACTAGATTTACCAGTTCTGCCAGATCATCATTTTGTCTATCCATTTGGGTTCTCTTCTGTTTTCCAGTTTCTTGCAAAGACAGTCCTCCTGCTGTAACCATGGCCCGGCACAAATCTGCCGGAAGTGGCGTGACGGTGGTGATTTTAGGGTTTGGGAGCGCACACCAGCTGCATGCCCCCGAACCCTAAGACTTACGGGTGCTGCCATGACTGTGCGACCCTGCCCACACGGGGTGCACATCTATGTCACAAGCATGGCGCAGTGTCTGTATGTCGCTGCTCTGCGCTTATGTCATTGACACGCGACCAGCGCAGTCATGGCGTATGGACCACTCCACAAAAAGATCCTGCTTTTAGCAGGTTCTTTTAACTGTGGAGGGACACTTCGCAGTTTGGCTGCGGTGGCATCCCTGTGCAGTTAAAAGGGGCACATCCAGCCTGCCGTTTTCGGGCGATCTGTCAAGCCCCTATATAACATATCAATATTTCCATGATCAGTCATATTAAACAAATATAATTCTACTGGAGGAGCTACATCTTCCCCCAGTATCTTTACTGGAGTGGTTTTAATATTGGTGTGATATGCTAGATGTCCCAGCGATCATTCTGGCTTCCGTAGGTCATTGTAGGCATGGTGTTCTCTGACTATTGCATCTGAATAACCCTTTTCCCTTTTCCCTGCTCAAGTGTACAATAGACCAGTAGAGGAAGCCACCCTGGAATTTCTGCTGACCGATTATGACCTCATCTACGGACGGCGGAAGCAGCTGGAACTGGACATCCAGGGCGCATTTCTTCGCTTCATGGCCTGCCTCTTAAAGGGGTACCGTTCCTACCTCTTGCCTATCACCCAGGCGCCCTCGGAAAAGACCCGCGACTCCAGCAGCCTCTTCTATCTACAGGGTACAGCAGATTGCTTCTCCTTGCTTTGGGGATAAAACTGCAAGCCCCCAAAGTTGTAGGTTCTAGGCTTGGGGGAGGTTTGCAGAAAGCCCCAAAGTTTGTAGAAAGTCTTTTAAAATACTTAAAAAGAGAGGTTTGTAGAAAGTCTTTTAAAATATTAAGTACTGTATTCCCCCCCCCCCCCCAATATCCATGGGGGATACATACCTGGATTTACCATGGAAATGCAAAACTGCAGGTAATAGCAAACCTCATTGAAAGCCCCGGTGGCGCAGTGGTTAAATGCCTGTACTGCAGCCACTCACTCAAAACCATAAGGTTGTGAGTTCAATATTAGCCAGGGCTCAGGCTCGGCTCAGGCTTGCATCCTTCAGAGGTCGCTAAAATGAGGACCCAGCTTGTTGGGGGCAATTAGCATACAGTTCTAAACTGTTTAGACACTATTAGTTCAGTATGAAGCAGTATATAAATGAAACTGTTTGAAATGGATGACCTCTGGCATAAACATATCATAGAATCATGCTTGTGGACATAGAACATGCCTAGAGAGAACTACTGGAAACATGATTCTTATTGCCATTCCCACCCCAAGAGGAGTTCCTAATTTTCCCTCTTATGCTTTGTATAGGTTTCCTGAAATCACGCGATCGTGCCTACCACAAGTTCTATGGGCAGCTCTTGCGCACCCAGCTTTTCACGCAGTTTATCGAGGAGTGCTCTTTCGTCAGCGACCGGCACACTTCCCTGGAGTTCTTTGACTCCTGCGTTGAGAAGGTGACTGAAAAAAGAGCTAGGTAGAGATGGTTTGGCTTGGTTTGCATTGCAGGCAGGGCTTTTGGCTGGTCAAAACTATAGTGCGCAAATGTGGGGTGGGTCCCACCACTGAGAAGGCCCTGTTTCCATGCATCGAAGCATTTTTTTAGCTCAGACACTACAAACCTGACTCCGTTACAATACAGTGCTGGCAGTGCAGATGCTGCTTCTCTTGACATTTGTCATGGAAAATTGGGAAAATGCCAGATTGAAGGGTCTGAAAAATGTCCCAGCCGGTTGGATCGGTTGAAACAGCAGATCCAGATTCCTTGTGGCAGGAATGAAACTAACAACAACCAGCTGAAATATCTAGTAAAACAATGTTAAATGTCAAAATGTAGTGTGTGTGTGTGTGTGTATGTTTGGTTTTTTGGGGGGCAGGCGTATCAATAAGCCTCCCCAACTAGCCCCGTATATTTTTGTTGCAGCTTTGTGGAAGAGAATGATGGCAAACCTGTCTTTGGCTGAATCTCCTTTCCCCTTCTCTATGCCTACTCAGGTGCAAGTGGATTTGGAAAAGCCAGAGGAATTGCCCCTGATAGAACTGGACGACACACACGGCAGCGAGCACACCGTTTTTATCATGCCTCCTGAAGAGCCAACTGGCCCCAATGGTACTGAGCTTCCACCATGTTACCAGTGAGTCTCCCTTGTCACCTTTTGTGTCCTATCCAGTGCTTTGCTCAATTAATCCATTTGGGTTTATTCCGTATCCTGGTCTAGAGGGCTCAGAGCAGCATGCAAGGGCCAGGATCCTCTTGATGACTTATACCAGCATAACATTCCAGTACGCTGATGTAAGGCACTTTTAGAGTGGTGTGTAGCTTCAGCAACAGTGGGGAACTAAAGAGAAAACCATACCTAGAGAAAGCTCCCCTGCCAGCTCCCAGGAAGCTCATTTAAAACCCATCAATTTGCAAATACAGGATTGCTTTCTGTATTCACCAAAATGGTGACGTGCCTGGAAACCATGCCTTATGAGGAAAGACTTAGGGAGCTGGGTATGTTTAGCCTGGAAAAGAGACAGTTGAGAGGTGATATGATGGTGCTGTTGAAGTATTTGAAGGGGTATCACATTGAGGATGGAGCAAACCTGTTTTCTGCTGCTCCAGAGACTAGAATACGGAACAATGGATGCAAGCTACAGGAAAAAAGATTCCACCTCAACATTAGGAGGATCTTCTTGACAGTAAGAGCTGTTGGACAGTGGAAGACACTTCCTTGGAGTATGGCGGAGTCTCCTTCTTTGGAGGTCTATAAACAGAGGCTGGATGGCCATCTGTCGGGGATGCTTTGATTGTGAGTTCCTGCATTGCAAGGGGTTGGACTGGATGGCCTTTGAGGTCTCTTCCAACTCTTTGATTCTATGATCACCAAGCAGCTTTCTCTCTTGGCCCTCCTTCTGGCAAGTGACTCCCACTTTCCACTTCTATACTGCCACAGGTACTCCATCCAACAGGATCACAGCCAAAGTTTTTCTCCACCTCTGTCCTCAATATATCTTTGGGACACTCTTGTCAAACAGAAGGACATGGGAGATACATGTCTGGCACAGGGGTCTCACTTGGCTGAGGGAGAGCCAGAAGCCAAGGTCTCCACAGTCTTGAGTTTTTTGACCCAAAAAAACAGAGTCGACTTATCCACGGGTCAATGTAATAAATACACACTATCCTCTGGTGAAAGACAAGAACTTCATCTGCCCTGGAAGCACTACCACCCCCCCCCTTTCTACTCTTGCATCCATCCAGCCTTTAGTAAGAGCACAAATAGTTATGTGTGCTGGAATTTTGTAAGTTTGTTGGCATCATTTTCCTCTGATTTGTCATTTACATTCTTCGGAACGTACCCCTAAGTTTTGCCCCTAAGTTTTACCCCCAATTTATCCATGGGTCATATCAAAATCCATAATAATCCCAAAATCTGCCCTCGATTTAAACACGAAGCCAACTAATAGTCAAATATATATGGTACCTTCAGGCATAAAACTGACATACATACATCTGACCTTTCTAAATTGCGCCCTCTTTTCATTCCTTGCTGCCTCCAGGTACGATGGCTTCCCAAAACTACAACCCAAGCTCTTTGAGCGCCTCCAGGACCAGCTCATGCCTTCGCTCTGCCAAGCTCGGACTAGTGCTCCCAGCAGCCCCGCACCACGCCGGACCAAACAGGTAAAAGGCATGGGTTGTAGAAGCGATCCAGATGTCATTGTGTGTTGGAAGATCATACAGTTGGAAGGAGACTCCGAGGGTTCGTCCCATTGCAGGAAGCCACAGGCCTGGAGTTGGATGCTGGTCACTCTGCTTATACAATATGACCCTCCCATCCATGGGACTGGTACCCACTGTCTCACCTATCTGTGTCCCAAAAATATGGTCTTTCTAGGCATTTGGGGGTCCTCCAGTGTGACTAAGGAACACTCAGCCTCTTTTTGTATAACACAGGCCTGCAAATTGAAGGTCATAAATATTGCTCTTTTTTAAATGCAATACTGGTTTGATAAGAATTTGGCATTATCAATCCAGAAAGGACCTCAGATTTGTTCCATCGTGTACAGTCCCCCCCCCCCCCCCCCGGCAACTTGTTTTGCTGTTTCTGTGTTGTAATACGAAACTGAATGAAACGATCCTGCAAAGAGAAAGGGTTTAGTAGACTTTGAAAAAACTTTAATTCACTGATATGAACCATAAAAATGTGTTCCAAAGGTCTAACATGTGGTTGTCGTTTCACTGATGTTATTATTATTAGTTAACAGTATGTTTATTCGTTAATAAAAATATTAAAAAGGTCTAAAAAGAAATTGCACTGGAACATCAGCGTCTGCACTTTATCAAAGCTGAGTACCAACTAAATTGATAAAGATAATTAATTTGTGAAAAGACTGTGTGTGGCATGACATTTTTATTGTGTGTTTGGAATTCGGCACTCAAAATATATTAAAACCAGCTACAATATTGGGAGAAAAAAATTCATGGCCGGCCTGTCTAATTAAATTAAACTGAAGCATATCTGTTAAAAATTAAACTAATGCTTCATCTACCAACCATGTTCCTTCTAGGAAATGAAGGTGGCTCAGAGGGTGGCACAGAAGTATTCGTCCGTGCCAGACATGTGGGCAAAGTGTTTGCTGGGCCACTGCTATGGCCTGTGGTTTATTACACTCCCAACCTATGTGCGTGCTGCGCCATCGAAGGTGAGGGCGCTACAGACGGCATATGAAGTTCTCAAGCAGATGGAGACCAAGAAGGTGGTGCTGCCAGATGAGGTACTTTATCTGTGGTCTAAAGCATGGGATAATGGTTTGAGTATTAGACTAGGACTCTGGAAGACTGGGGTTCGAATCCCTGCTCAGTCTTAAAAGCCCTACTGTGTCATACGACGGAATTTGGGGGTATAATGCAATGGCAATCCAAACGCAATCATGGGGTTTCACATTATTGCATATGAGTGTATCACACAATTTCGGGCAATGGGAAGTCATTCCGAACGCAATCATGGGGTTTCACGTAATTGCGTATTAGAGTATCTCACGCAATTTTGGGCAATGGGGGGTCATTTTCGGGAAATGGACAGTCATTCTGAATGCATTCCGAACGCAATCAGATTTCACGTAAATTCGCTAAACTAGAGAATTCACGTAATTGTGAATTGGCTCCATTCACAGTTGAGAGAAGTTCCTCCCATGTGATAAACTCCATAGTCTCTCAGCCACAGAAGAAAACAATGGTAAACCTTTCTTCAAATAAATCTTGCCAACAGCCAGTAGGTGTCATGTTGAACTAGGACTCCATAAGACTAGGGTACAAATCCCCCCCCCCCCCAAATCCACCAGGAAAACCCATTGGGTAGCTTTGGACCAGTGACATGCTCTCAGCCTCAGAGGATGGCAGTGGTAAACCTCCTCTGAACACCTCTTGCCAAGAAAACCCCATGATGGGGTTGCCTTAGGGTCGAAAATGACTTGGAGGCACACAGCAACAACAGTTATGGTATTCCAAATACTCTGGACCTAAGCTGTGTAGTGCTTTAAAGGTCAGTTCACAGTTTTTATGCAAAAAAAGGTGGATGTTGGAATTGGGGATTCAAAAGGGACCAAAAGGGACCTTATCAGACATTGGAAATTGGAAGTATAATCCAATGGCAATCCGAACACAATCATGGGGTTTCACGTTATTGTGAATTAAAGTATCTCACGCAATTTCGGGCAAAAAGGAAGTCATTCCGAATACAATCATGGGTTTTAGGTTATTGCAAATTAAAGCATCTCACTCAATTTTGAGCAATGGGGGGTCATTTTCGGGAATTGGGAAGTAATTCTGAATGCATTCCGAATGCCACTGGAATTCACGTAAATTCGCTAAACTAGGGAATTCACGTGAATTCGAATTAGCTCCAATTGGCTCCATTTACAATAAAGAGAAATTCCTCCCATCTGATAAGGTCCAAGGCTGCTCATGTCCCACAGATTTCCCATCTCTAAAACCACTGTGCCACACTTTCCTTCCTGATCTAGGGCCTTGGCAAATGCCACACAAAACTATACTTCCTAGACTTCCCTGTCTGATAGGAAAAAAGGGTTAGGCTTCAAAGATATAACCATGTTAATATGTAGGAACAGTCTGTAGAGAGATCTTGTAGTACCTTTGAGACTTAACTAAAGAAAGAAGTTGGCAGCACCATGGGCTTTCTTAGACTTAAGACTACTTCCTCAGATGCATTTGAAAGAAGGTAGGCTGGGTCATACAAATTCTTTGTCCTAGATCAGTGATCTAATTTCTCCCAACCTTGTCATGACCTCTCTGTGGGTTTCATTCCCAAGGTTTGCTACCGGATCCTGATGCAATTGTGCGGACAGTACGGAGAACCCATCCTCTCCGTCCGGGTGCTGCTTGAGATGAAACGGGCCGGCATTGTACCCAACACCATCACTTATGGCTACTACAACAAGGTGACCAGCTCCCTTTTCCATTTGATTTCTTTTATTTCATTAAAATAATTCTACATGTTTTTTTTTTTTAAAAAAAAATGAAGTTAATTCTGCAACAGAATTAATGGAATTGGGAGGATAATATTTTGTATACTTGTTGAGTTTTCTTAGTACGCTATCAGCAAGTCTTCTAATAACAATAACAGAGCTTAGAAGGTCTCCGGTTAACATCTCCAATTGTGGGTTTTAGAGTTTTGAGAAATACAGAATCGTTTTATTTGCAGACATCTGGATAAGATTTTATTAAGATGCGTGATAAATTTCTGATTAGCAAGTGGGGGGTAGAAAGAGTTGACCTAGGTCCAAAACACACTACAGAAATAATCCAATTTGAGACTGCGTTAACTGCCCTGGCTCAATTATAAGGAATTCTGTGAGCTGTGGTTTTGTGAGACATTTAACCTTCTCTTTCTGAGATCACTACAATTCCCAGGACTCCTGCACACTCAGTCAGGGCAGTTAAAGCAGTCTCAAACTAGATTATTTCTTCAGTGTGTTTTGGACCGTATATAACCACTGAGAGTCGAAGTGATATAATGGTTTGAGTATTGGACTAGGACACTGGAAGACCAGGGTTCAAATTCCCACTCGGCTCTGAAAACCCACTGGGTGACCTTTTCTGTGATGTTTTATGTAATGTTTATCTGTTTCTCCCCTGCCTCCCTACTCCCTCCTTCCCATCCCAGGCCATTTTGGAGTGCAAGTGGCCATCGACAACCCAGAGCGGCCGCCTGCGTTGGGCCAAGCTACGCAACGTGGTGCTGGGGGCCGCCCAGTTCCGGCAGCCATTGCGACAGCGGCAACGTGAAGCCGAGTTACAGAGCATTGGCACCCAGTCAGGTAGGGACGTGTTTGTGCGTGATGGAAATTTGGGAGTTTGACTCACGGTCCACACGTTGCCTTTACAATGGAGAAAAATGCCATTATCCCTTGTTCAGGTGCAATTGTAATGCCGCATAGTCATGCCTTAGAAACCTGGGGAAAGAGTTGATTACAGGGCAGTAATCACTGGTTATTTCCAAACTCAGATTCCAGCCAAAGCAGTGGAAAGGACTACCTTGAATCCCATTGTGGGAGAAAAGTGGGATATAAATCCTTGAAATAAATCAACATACAAGGATCTTGCCTTCTCGCTTCTCCATTAGTTGCAGTGTGGAGAAGTGCTTAGAGAAAATGTTGGCGGGTCGGAGACGTTAGCGGTTTTTAAGACGAAGCATTAATGGTTTTTCATTCAACTGATATATTTTTGGATGAGTCGCACTCAGCCCCAGGAAACCCTGTGATAGGTTTCATAGAATCATAGAGGTGGAAGAAACCCCAAGGGCCATCCAGTCAAACCCCCTTCTGCCATGCAGGAACTCACAATCAAAGCATCCCTGACCGACAGCCATCCAGCCACTGTTTAAGACCTCCAAAGAAGGAGACTCCACCACTCTCCAAGGGAGTGTGTTCCACTGTTGAAAAGCCTTAGGGTCACCATAAGTCAGAAACGGCTTGAAGGCATACAACAACAAGATAGATGGGTTGAACAAGAGACAGAGAGATGGCAGAGATCTCAGGCATAATGCTTCCAGTCCAAACCAGTGATCAAAGATGGTGTTTCCTTTCATTTTCTGTGGTCAGAGGGCCGAGGAACTAAAGCACCCAGATCCCGGTCCAGGTCCAACCTGCAGCGGCAGACCACTTGGTCCGGGGGCAGCTTGATTGAGAATCTCCCATCCACATCGCTGGTGAAGAGTGGCAGCCTCAGTTTCCCAGAACGTGAATCAGAAGGTGAGTGAGAATTCTGGGCCCCACAGTTCGAAAAGGATGTTGAGAAGTTGGAGTGTGTCCAAAGGAGGACAACTGAAACGGTGATGAGTCTGGAAACCATAAAGCCCTATGAGTACCCAGATTGTTGGGGGCAATTGGCTTACGTATTGTTAAAGTGCTTAGGGAGTGAGTAAGTGCACTGATAAACGGTATAAAATGTGCAGTCAGCTCTCTGTATCTACGGATTTTTTTATCCACAGATTCAGGCATCCACGGTTTGAAAATATTTTTAAAATGTATGCATTCAAAAAAAAGCAAACCTTGATTTTTGCAATTTTATATAAAGGAGATCCTTTTACTATGCCATTGTATTTAATGGGACTTGAGTATCCATGGATTTGGCTACCCTACCCATGAGGAGTCCTGGAACCAAATCCCAGCAGATAACAAGGGCCCAATGTACTTGTCGTTGCTATTGGTATGAGTAGAGACCTGGGGAGCTGGGGATGTTTAGCCTGGAAAAGAGAAGGTTAAGAGGTGATATGATAGCCCTGTTTAAATATTTGAAGGAATGTCATATTGAGGATGGAGCAAGCTTTTTTCCTGCTGCTCCAGAGACGACACCCCAGATCAGTGGATGCAAGTTACAGTAATAGAGATTGAACCTAAACATTAGGAGGAACTTTCTGACAGTAAGAGCTGTTTGAAAGTGTAGTCGTCTTCTTTGGAGATTTTTAAACGGAGGCTGGATAGCCATCAGGGGTGCTTTGCTCGTGTGTTTCTGCATGGCAGAGGGTTGGACTGGATGGCCCTTGGGGTCTCTTCCAACTCCATAATTCTATGAGAGGAAGGTTGTGGAAGCCAGATTTTCCCTCCAGCCTCCCAGAATAAATGGGAAACTATTTCCTGTTTAACTCTCGTTTAACTCTTGTTTAAATCCTATTTGCCCCCTAGTGTGATGAAACAGTAGGATTCCATTGCATCGAGCCATGGCAGTTGAAGCGGTCTCAAACTGGATTATTTCTGCAGTGTGTTTTGGCCCAGTGTCTTTAAATTCTGTTTTCTAAAACAGACATTTTCTAAAATTTCTTCTCCCCTCCATGTTATAGCAACAAAGGCCTTGGGCGAGCCAAACCGTGGAAGTAGCGACACCCTCCCTGCGCTGCCTGCCTGGCTCCGAGGCAGACGGGACAGGCCTGGAAGCTCGGAGGACGGCAGCCTCTCCGACGTCAGCAGCTTCCTGACGGACGAGAGTGACCGGTTGACCCTGAGTAGTGTGGATACGCAGCCAAGTTTGGGGCCGCTCGAAGGGGTCACACAAGGACCGCCGTCGGAAAACCGGGGAATGGGAGGCACGCCGCGCCGGAGCCTATCTGCTAAGCTTCATCAGCTGCTGCTGTCCCCCATAAAGCGACCTTCCCTGAGGCAAACTGGAGCCGCAATGGAGCATTCGCACGCGCGTTCCGGGTCGGAGCAGCGCGAGCTTCCCCCTCGCCGTAGTCCACTGGAGACCCACTTTCTGCTTCCCCGTGAGCGTCCCGGCTCCACCGCCTCTGAGGTAGGTAGGCCAAGTGAACCAGTGTCCAAAATGATGGCTGGTTCTAGTACGCTTTACATGGCCTCTTATCTCCAAACCCAGGGGTGCACCTCCACTGTAGAAATAATGCAGTTTGACACCACTTTAAGTACTGTAGCTCCATCCTATAAAATCCGCTCTTTAGGCTTTTCTGCCAAAGAATGCTAGTGCCTCACAAAAACAACAAATCCCAGGACTCTGTAGGATGGAGCCATGGTACTTAAAGTGGCATAAAACAGCATTATTTCTACAGTGTAGACTTGCCCCAGCATGCGGATTCACAAGAAGGTGAAAGAGACCAAGAGGTCCTCAGTTTGCCACGTCCATCTGGGGAGTGAAGTTTCCCCAATTCTTTACATGTACAGTTGGCTCTCATTATCCACGGATTTTTCATCCACGGATTTGAGTGTACATGGCTTGAAAATATTCCGCAAAAGTATAAAATCCAAATAACAAACCTGGATTTTCCACTTTATATATGGGACACCATTTTGTTGTGCCATTATATTTAATGGGACTTGAGCGTCCACGGATTTTGTTATCCATGGAGGGTCCTGGAACCAAACCCCAGCGGATAAGAAGGGCCCACTGTATAATAATAATTTTCTATATGTTTCATTTCCACTAGATTTTTAGAGAGAAAACCCACTGCACACCTAATGTCTTGTTAACCCCTTGCATTATCCTGGTTTGTCCACTAAAATTTTTCAGTAAATGGCTTCTTCAGTCTAGGTTTTTTCTTATGGAATCATTTGTTGTTCAGTGGTGTAACCTGTGAACGTAAGTTCCAGTGGCGAACACAAAGATATACAATGTTAGGAACAGAACTTGTGCTTAGGTTAGTCCTTATAGTGTCAGAGTTTTTTCTTTTCAAATAACCTTTTATTTAGTTTTTTGTGGGTTTTCCGGGCTACGAGGCCATTTTCTAGAAGAGTTTATTCCTGACGTTTCGCCAGCAGCTGTTGCTGGCATCTTCAGAGAAATCTTTTCTTTACTATATTAAGGTTCATATATAGCTACACCAGAACCTTAGTCATTCTCTAGTCCAAGTTTATTGTTTTCTAGTACAGTATTTGTTAGGTGGGTTGCAGGGTTTATCCTTTCCAGTAAATCCATTCTGATAAAATGAACACTGCTCCCTTCCTTTCCGCGACAGAGCTCCGTATCCCTGGGCAGCGAATATGATCTCTCAGACAATTCTGTGTGCAGCTTCAACCTCCGCAAATCCAGCGACCAGCTTTCAGAGTCCCCAGCTGTTAAGGTATATTCCAGTGGCCAAACCTGGTATCCTAGAATCAGAAAAGACTGCAAGGGTCATTGAATCCAACCCTCTGCCATGCAGGAGCCCAGCACTAAAGCACCTGGGACCTTATCAGACGTTGGAAATTGGAAGTATAATCTAATGGCAATCCGAATGCAATCATGGGGTTTCACGTTATTGCGAATTAAAGTATCTCACGCAATTTTGGGCAAAAGGGATGTCATTCCAAACACAATCATGGCTTTTACATTATTGCGAATTAAATCATCTCACACAATTTTAGGCAATAGGATCATTTTCGGGTAATGGGAAGTCATTTTGAATGCATTCCGAACGCAATTGGAATTCCCGTAAATTTGCTAAACTAGCGAATTTATGTGAATTTGAATTGGCTCCATTCGCAATAAAGAGAAATTCCTCCCGTCTGATAAGGTCCCTAGAGAGCTGGGGTCTCCAACCTCCTTTTAAAAAGCTCCAGTGAAGGAAAGTCTACTGCCATCTGGAGGTACTTATTTATTATTTACTTATTAAAATATTTCTAACCCACCCCTGTGCTCTCAGAAGTTCTTGGGATAGATGTACAAGAAAACCAACATGATCATGTTGTTGTTGTTGTTGTTGTCGTCACCATCATCATCATCATCATGTTTATATCCCACTTTCTCCCCAAAATTGGGACTCGGAGCAGCTCACGATTTACAATTAAAAACATACAAAAAGAAAATAAGACCTAGCACATCTTCGGGAGCCAAAAATAATATAAGACACTGTCTTATTTTCGGGGAAACATGGTAGATACAAAATAAAGAAAACGTACAATGGGTTTCCAATTCATACCATTATTACTTTGAATGTCCTCCATGTTGATTCAAATTACATCTTACCAAAATATTCGTTTAATTAATAACCAACCTCAATTAATAACCAACCTGAAGGGCTTTCATGCCCCCCTTGCCCAACAATTTGTCTTCTCTTTGACCACCTTTCCAATTCTTTTCATTCAGGTGCTGCTTTCGAGCTGCTCGCTGTGCCAAGCCTGCGACTCGCTGGTCTACGACGAAGAGATCATGGCAGGCTGGAGCTCGGATGACTCCAACCTCAACACCACCTGCCCTTTTTGTGCCCGTCCCTTTGTGCCCTTCCTCAGCATCGAGATCCAGGATTTCCAGGTTGCTCCTAGGTCTGAACCCTACGTAGAGTCCTGCTCTTAATTCTCCCATAGCCTCCAGAGTCTAGTGTTCATGTGCTCAATATATATATATATATATATATTCATTCAGAAATACCCAGAAGGCATGAGGTCCCATCTGATCTTGGAAACTAAGCAGAGTTAGGCCTGGTTAGAACCTGGATGGGAAACTATCAAGCAGTACCAGGCGCCTGGAAACAGACTGGTAGCAGGTTTAGATTTTGGAACACAAGAGCTGTATGATCCCTGTATCATTTGAGGAACTTGGCCGGAAATAGACAAGTAACCTGAAAATTAGTTTTTTGTGGTTTTTTCGGGCTGGTGGCCATGTTCTAGAAGAGTTTATTCCTGATGTTTCGTCAGCATCTGTGGCTGGCATCTTCAGAGAATGCTCTTCCAGAGAATGGAGCATTCTCTGAAGATGCCAGCCACAGATGCTGGCGAAACCATTATTACTTTGAATGTCCTCCATGTTGATTCAAATTACATCTTACCAAAATATACATTTAATTAATAACCAACCTCAATTAATAACCAACCTGAAGGGCTTTCATCACGAATAAACTCTTCTAGAACTCTTCGGCCACCAGCCCGAAAACCCCACAAAAAACTATGGATGCAGGCTATGAAACCCTTCGACCTCAAACCTGAAAATTGTTTCAACCCTGTTTTTATTATTTCACAAAATGACTTATCTCCTTTTCATAAGCTTGTAACTTTTATACCAAATAGTACTTTCTGTAATAATGTATTTTTATGTGATTGTTCTTAGGCTCTGAGGAATGTCATATTTGGTTCTTATTTTGCCTATGTTTTGTTAACTGTAATAAAATCAATTGAGTTTCTCCTCTCCTCTTTTTGCTTCCACCTGCCCAGCGTTACAGACAGTTCGGACACCAGTTCGGTCTCATCCGATTGGCCGCGGGATAGCGAAGCGCCAGCCCCCGGTAGTCAAGGCCCGGTACTCAGTGACCGTTACCACTGCCTGTCGCTGGATGAGGCAGAACCGGAACCCGGGCGGGAATCCAGAGCAGGATCGTTATGCAACGGTTTCACCGAATCTCCGGTACAGACACTTTTGGAAATTGCTTCCTATTCTGCATTACCTGTTGTCAGAGAAACAGGACATGATGGGTGGGAGGAAGAGCGAGAATTGGAAAAAGAGCAATATAGGATGCCCAGCTAGGCATTTCCTATTCTTCCTTCTGCCTCCTGGTTTCTCCTCACTATCCCTCTTTTATCCCACCAGGTCCCTCGGACCCCTGCCCCGCACATTGAGCACCTGGCCTTTGCCTACCTGAGCCCCTTAGTTCTGCGCAAGGAGCTGGAGACCCTCCTGGAGAATGAGGGAGGAGAGTTCCTCTCCCAGCCGGAGCTGGTGGACAACCACCCCATCATCTACTGGAACCTGGTGTGGTATTTCCAGCGCCTGGGTCTGCCCAGCAGCCTTCCCCAGCTTCTCCTGGCTTCTAAGCACGTCCAGGCTACGTCCCAGGTAAGCCCATCTCTCCCCTCTCTGCTACAACACCCTTCATTTTATCCCCACAACAACCTTGTGAAGCAGGCTGAGCTGAGAGAGAGAAAGGAAAACTGATCCAAGCGCTGCCTCTTTGACTGAGTTTGGAGAAGCGACTTCTGCAAGTCATGGGAGTTTTATCACATGAATGAAATCTTTCTGGGGAAAAAAAATGGGATTTAAGCTTGATTTACATTTTTTTAAAAACTGCAAATGTGTTAACTTTGTCACACCACGTTCCTGCAAAGGTGAAATAACATGAAGTTAAAGCGAAGGCAAAAGGGAGAAAAACGGCAGCTTTTTTCTTTCTGGAAGTTCCGAAAGTAAAAAGCTTTCATTTTTCTCCCCTTTGCCTTCGCTTAAACTTTGTGTTATTTCACTTTAACAGTGACACCGTCTGATTTTTTTCCTAATTTAAATCTAGTTTAAATCCCATTTTTCAGTGGGATTTCGCTAGTGTGATAAACTCCATAGACTATATCATAGAGTTGGAAGTGGCCTCATGGGCCATTGAGTCCAACTCCCCGCTCAATACAGGAAATCCAGCTAAAGCAGTAGTTCCCAAAGTGAAGTCGAAGGCTTTCATGGTCAGCGTCAATAGTTATTTTTAGTAATAATAATAAATAATAAATTGTTATTTATATCCCATCTCTTCCTGTAGGATCAAGGCAGCTTACAATCACAATAAATCATTTTTGTGGGTTTTTTGGCGATGAGGCCATGTTCTAGAAGAGTTTATTCCTGACGTTTCGCCAGCTTTGGTGGCTGGCAAACTTTGGTCCTCCAAATACTTAGACTCCAGCTCCCAGAATTCCTGACCAGTGGGCCAAGCTGGCTGGGGCTTAAGTACAAAACACCTGGAGGACCAAAGTTTGGGAATCGCTGAGTAAAAGCAACTCAAGTAAGCTTAATTTGAAGACATCCAGAGAAGGAGATCCCACCACCTCTCTAGGAAATTGGTTCCTTTGCCAAACCATTCTTGCCATAAGAAGTTCCTCATAATGCTCAATCAAAATGTACCCGCCTGTAACATCAAACTATTAGATCTGGTCCTACCAGACAACAGAAGACAAGTCTGCACCTTGGAGACAGCAGCGACCCTCCTCTATGTGACATCCTTGAGTGAGATCATGTTACCTTTCCATCTTCCTTTCATTTGGAGAATTTATTTGAAACATTTACAGACCAATACCAGTTGAGGGATGCTGCAAGTGGTTATCCCAAAAAGTAACGTTGGCGGAGTTCTGCTCTTTGGCAAGCTAGAACTCCTCCTATCCCTTATTTTTAATTTCTTCTGACCCTGACACTTTCTTTGCAATTCCTTTTCTCCCCTTTCAGAGTCCGGTCCAGGAAGGAGCCCTCGTGAGCGTTCATTTGCTCTGGGATGTGTTAATGCCAGACCCGGACAGCTTTCCACCGCTCTACATTCTCTGGAGGTTTCACAGTGAGTTGCAAGCTGGTTAGACTGGGACAGAGGGAGAAACAGACTAAATTCCCTCAAAATTGCCCCTTTTGGTTTTTTGTGGGTTTTTCGGGCTCTGTGGCCATGTTCTAGAAGAGTTTATTCCTGACGTTTCGCCAGCATCTGTGGCTGGTATCTTTGGGTATCCCATTGGGGTATCTGACCAATGTGGAGAAATGTAATTGTGAAGAGCCTTTTGGTCTGATCTTGAAAGCCTCCCCTTCTGTCTATATCAACTGCAACAGTTAGGAATGGAGCCTTCCTTTCCCAACTTCATTCTTTAGTTAGTCTCAAAGGTGCTACAAGATCTCTCTACATATGGATTCTACAGACTAACACTGCTATATCTTTGAATTCTCCCTTTCCCGAGGCAGTCTACCTCAAAAGACTGCTTTCTTGCCTTTTAATGAGCTCCAGGTGGTATCTTTTTATAAAAAAAAAAAAAACACCTTTTTACATTTCCTTTAAAAACAACACATCTTTGCAAATTTGCACTTTGGCCGCATGAAACTATGTACATGTGAATGCATTTAGGCTTTTGCACCAAATGCATCTGAGGAAGTAGACCGAAGTCTATGAAAACTCACGCTGCCAATTTCTTTCTTTCATTTTGTCTCAAAGGTGCTGCAAGCTCTCTCTGCGTTTAGGCTGTGTGTACAGTATTTTAATGTAAAAGAATAATTTTAATTTTGCTAGAATTCAAAAAAATATAGCCATGTTAGCCTGTAGAACGAGTATGCAGAGAGATCTTGTAGCACCTTTGAGACTCACTGAAATATATAAAATGCAAAGATATAGCCATGTTCATCTGTAGAATCGTTATTCAGAGAGATCTTGTAGCACCTTTGAGACTCACGGAAGGAAAGATGTTGAGCTTTTGCAGAGTTAAGTCTACTTCCTCAGATGCATTTGGAGATTTAATTTTGCTAGTTGTTGACGTCACAACTCTTGCCCTTACATTCAGTGATATGTGGGAATTACAATTTATGAGGAACATTGGTACAATTTTTTTTTTACAGTCGGCCCTCCTTAACCACGAATTTTTTATCCATGAATTCAAGCATCCACTGCTTGAAAATGTGTTTTTTTTTAATATAAATTCCAAATAGCAAACCATGATTTTTATTTTTATATAAGGGACACCGGTTTGCTCTGCCATTGAGATTCCACAGATTTTGTTATCCACAGGGGATCCTGGAAGCAAATCCCAGCGGATGACAAGGTCCCACTGCACTAAGCATTCTGTATGGTGTGGTATGGGAGGAGGTCAATGTGGGGCTGAAGCCATGAGTTACAGCATCAGATGATACCAACCCTAGTGGTCCAGAAGGACCATCTTAAATTCTTAATTACCTCCCCTTCCTTTCCCTCCTCTTTCGGCAGGTAATATCCCAACTCGCCTCCAGTCCTGGCGCCGACACAACCATCCCTTCTCGCTCTCCTTCCTGGAGGCCGTGCTGAGCTCCGTCGGGATGGGGGAAGTGCACAAAGCGATTGCCCTCTTTTTGGAAACAGTGGCGGGGCAGCCCAGCCCCATTCATGTACAAAGGTAGGTCTGTTCTCCTCCCCACCAATAGAGGAAATCAAATGATGATAAGGATGATGTGGTCGCTGATGCGATTGACCGATTCCAGCTTCATGTGCCAGACATATGCCCTTTCCTCTTTTCTGCTTTCCAGGAGTGTTTACCGCGAGATCTTGTTTCTCAAACTGGCAGCTTTGGGCAGAGACCATGTTGACCTTGGTAAGAGCGATAATAAAATAATAAAATTTATTTATATCCCACCTCTCCAAGCAGATCAAAGCATCTAACAATAATAAAACAACATAAAAATACAGTAAAACATCATAACCCATAAACCCTCCCATCCTTAATAAAAATACATATTAATTATATACTAAGCAGGGACAGTTGAGGGGCAATTGATGGGAGGTCACTGCGAGGCTAGTCCAGGAAAGCCTGCTGGAAGAGATACGTCTTGACTGCCTTTTTAAAGCAGTCAAGACTGACAGTCAGATCTACTCCGGCCGGCTATTCTATAACTCAGGAGCGGCAGAAGAAAAGGTCCTCTGGGTAACCGCCGTCAGCCTAGTTTTTGCTGGCTGCAGTAAGTTTTTACCAAAAGACCTCAGTGTGCAGAGAGGATTTGTACGGGAGAAGGCGATCCTGTAAGTAAGACGGGGTAAGACGAGTAAGACGGGGGTGGGTCTCCCCATTTATAGAACCACGGCAGTTAAAGAGGCATCATAGCACTATCATTTGTATAGCGTGCCAGGACCCAAAAGTGTATTCTGGAGGGACGGTTGTAATGCACCTTGTGTACTTCTCTCCCTTTTTTCTCAGCTGACTTTGACAAGAAATACAAGTCTGCCTACTCCAAGCTGGCCAGTAGCATAGGGAAGGAGTCGCTGAAGCAGCGAAGGGCCCAGCCGCTCACCTCGAAGGCCATCGATTGCCGGAAGAGCTTTGGGGCCAACCTTGAATGCTAGCAGGATCTCTCCTCCTGACCCTCTCTTTCCCACTGCCTCCCATCCACCCCACAATCTCCCCTGACCTCCTAGTATTCCAGCTACATAGGAATAATCCAGGATGGAACTGGAGCTGATACCAAATTAGGACAGGAGGCATGTGCCACGATGGCACCCTGTTTCCGTCTGCCCCGAGGCCTCCATCGAGGGACGAACTGGGAGAGGGGAATTGTAGGATGAGAGAGATTAGGCCTGTTTGCTGGCCTGTCCGTTTTTTGACTTGGCTCTCTCGGATTGTTTCCCCATATCCCACTAAGGAAAGGGACAAGGGGCCCGTCGCAGGTTCGGAAGCCACACGGTGAGTCTCAGAGGACCACAACCATATTGAGGTTCAGGGTGTGCAGCCGACGGTTGCCTACTCTTGGCACTGCACTTTGCACGTGCATGCGACACCCTGGCACGGCGCCGTGGCTCCTTGTGTCTCCCCATGCCACCCGCTTCCTCCGCGCCAGGGTCGCCCTAGAGTTTGTCTATATATATTTTTTGTGCGCAGTGTTCCCTTTCACAAGGAAGATGTTTCATTTGTCCGTCCGTCGGCCGTGGGGTGCCAGCCGTGTCTCATCTCCCTCAACCAAAACGGATCAGGGTTTCATTTGGGAAAAGAGAGCCCTAATTATTATTATTTTTTTGGTGGGGGAGTGTCTCCTTGCCATGTTGGTTTATTCTTTTTTTTTACCGTCAGTATTAAAAAAAGAAAAAGAAGGAAAGCTATTTTATAATTTATTTATTACTGAGCCCTTTTGTGCCCTCCCCATCTTTGCTCCATACTTCTTTTGTTGGTGCTTTAACTGTAAAAGAGAACCCTGAAACAGGTGACTGGGACAGAAGGGAAGCAGAGCATGGAGAAATTGCTTATTTTTTACTGCGATTCCCAGAATCCACCCAACCAGCGTGGCTACTATGCTGGTTGGGGGGAGTTCTGGGTATGTTCATCCCCCAAAGACAACTTTTTGGGAAGAAGGGGCACACCATGTGCTCCATATCCCTCTTACTTCTCCTTTACCACATTCACACATCCATGGGGCAGCCCCCCCATATCTGTTGCAGAGACTGTTTTTCCCCACTTATCCTGATCCTGGGGGTACGACTGTATGAAGGGATGAAGTGGCCAGGGGAAAAAGAGAAAGAAAAGATTGCGTAGTTGAACACACTCTCACACACGCACTTCTCGCCACTTTTGTCTCCTCAGGGCTCGAATTGTGCAATATGGAGTGAGCCTCCATCACGCCCCCCCACCCGTTGTATTGTTCCCTCTCTCTTTTGTTCTTCTTAAATTTGTTTTGTTTGTTTGTTTGTTTGTTTGTTTTTGATGTTCCTGGTTCTGTAAATAAAGAGGCTTCTGTATTTTCCCTTCGCGTCCCCTGACTGTGTTTCCCTCCGGCATGCAGTAAATGAGGAATACCGAATTATGACAGTTTGGTCCTGACTTACGACAGCCATGGTGCCACCCTGGGATTTGTAGTTTAGTAAGTAACTTAGAATTCTCTGCAGACAGGTATGAGAGAATTCTCTAGATAAGAACTGTATGTTCCTCAACTAACTACAAATCACAGGATTCCACAAGTAGAGGCTAATTATTATCATAGTTTAGTAAGTTACTTAGAATTCTCTGCAGATAAGTATCAGAGAATTCTCTAGATAAGAATTCTGTGCTCCTCAGCAAACTACAACTCACAGGATTCCACAAGTGGGGGCTATTTTTTATTATTGTCATCATCATCATCATTTAGTAAGTTGCTTAGAACTTTCTGCAGATAGTTATGAGAATTCTCTAGATTAGCCACCTCGACTGATCCCAAAGGGGTGGGGTATAAATATTTTTTATTATTATTATTATTATTATTATTATTACAATTCTATGATCCTCAACTAACTACATATCACAGGATTCCACAAGTGGAGACTATTTCTTATCATCATCATCATCATCATTTAGAATGTTACTTAGAATTCTCTGCAGACAGGTACAAGAGAATTATTATTCCCTCTCCATTGATCGAGGCAGGGAACAACAACGCACCAACAAGTACACAACATGTTAAAAACACAACATCCGTTAAAACTCGGATCAATCAAAAGAATGGACAAGACACGCATATTAAAACAATCCACGTCATTTAAAATTTATACAGTTCAAAATCATCTAGAATAGATAAGCCTGCCGAAAAGACTGGGTTTTTAATGCTTTTTTAAAATGAAGACTGTATGCAAGCTGTTGAATCTTTCCCGGCAGGTCATTCCACATTTTAGGGGCGGCTGAAGAAAAGATCCTCTGGCTGACAGTTGTCAAGTTAGTCCCGGCTGAATTAAGTAAATGATAGAGTGTATATTAAGTTATAGCACCATGAAACGGTGATAAATAATGCGCTGCAAGATACGTCCCTTGGGTTCGAAGGTGAAATTTTTGTTTTTATACTTTATAAATTTTATATGCTGCATCGGAGAATAGTCTTTTCTGGGACCAAATAGTAAGCTGCTACTATCATGACCAGCCCAGTGGAAGATTCGTAGGAGGTCGTGGCTACTCAGGTGCAGGAGCAACCTAAGGCCATGCCAGGTCCCAGTTCTGCCCTGCCAGGTCCCAGCTCTGTTCCTCCAGCCCCAGTGATGGAGGATCAGCAAGACCTGAGATCTATGAGGTCTCCTCTAAAGGCTCAGCAGCCTAGGGTTGCTCCAGAGGAAGAACCAAGCATGCAGGTCCCTTCCTTCAGCCAAAGGAGGGCTGAAAAGGCTTGCTTAAGGAGATCTAAGAGGTTGGTAGACAAGCATGCTGCAGATAAGGAACAGCTGGGATCAGCTTTGCTGATTTAAGGCACCTGGAGAAAGCTGATTCTTTGCCAGAGTTTATTGCAGCTCCATCATATTGGATGCTGTCGGCGCTGGCTCCTGGAATTCTCTGCTTCTTGTGCTTCTTGAACCTATGTCGGACTTAGACCTACGATCCTGGAACGGACTTGACTACTCTAAACCTTCTGGCTCCCCTGACGTTGGCTTGCTCCGACCTCCGTGACTTCTGGTATCCTGACCCTGACTTTCGTTTGTGGTTTGCTACTTTCGGACTCCGGAAAGGTCTGTAGACTGTTTGCTAGTTGCCTCCTTGGCTTTCCTCGCTGAGCCATTCCTATCCGCGTTTGTTTGTGGGTGGGTGCTGGCAGCATCCTTAGATTCAACTGGAAGTAGACTGAAGTCTAGGAAAGCTCATGCTGCCAACTTCTTTCTTTCAGTTAGGAGTTTATCAGACAACCGAAAATGGAAGTATAATCCAATGGCAATCCGAATGCAATCATGGGGTTTCATGTTATTGCGTATTAAAGTATCTCATGCAATTTCGGGCAAAAGGGAAGTCATTCCGAACGCAATCATGGGTTTTACATTATTTCATATCAAAGCATCTCACGCATTTTCGGGCAATGGGGGGGTCATTTTTGGGCAATGGGACGTCATTCTGAACGCATTCCGAACACAATTGGAATTCACGTAAATTTGCTAAACTAGCAAATTCATGTGGATTCGAATTGGCTCCAATGGGCTCCATTCAAAATAAAGAGAAATTCCTCCCGTCTGATAAACTCCATAGTCTCACAGGTGCAACAAGATGTTTCCAAATACTACTGGTAGGTTGTAATGTATTTACAGTACACTTTTATTTCAGTTCAGTTCATTTCTCCCAGAAAGGGAACCCAGGCAGCTCACAAATAGAAACATTTATTAAAACTTTATAGTCAAAGTTGTAAAACAATTACAAAAGTCACACTATGGCTGCATCCACACTGGAGAAATAACCTAGTTTGGCACTGCTTTAATTCTTTCTGGCTCAAGGCTATGGAATTCTGGCAGTTGGAGTTGTGGGGTCCAGAGTGGAGCGTTAGCTCTTTCTGGCTCAAGGTTATGGAATTCTGGGAATTGTAGTACGTTGTGGGGTCCAGAGTGGAGCCTTAGAAGCTCTATTTGGCTCAAGGCTATGGAATTCTGGGTGCTGGAGTTTGTTGTGGGGCCCAGAGCGGAGCCTTAGAAGCTCTTTCTGGCTCAAGGCTATGGAATTCTGGGAGTTGTAGTACCTTGTGGGTCCCAGAGCGGAGCCTCAGAAGCTCTTTCTGGCTCAAGGCTATGGCATTCTGGGAGTTGGAGTTTGTTGTGAGGCCCAGAGTGGGCCCACAACAAACTCCAACTCCCAGAATTCCATAGCCTTGAGCCAGAAAGAGTTAAAGCGGTGCCAAACCGGGTTATTTCTCCAGTGTGGACGCAGCCTATACTTTGATAGCACTGCCATGGCCGCATACCTGTGGCATTCTGGGGTTTGTAGTCTAGTGAGCCCCTCCCTAAACTACAAATCCCAGGATTCCACAGGAAGTTGCCATGACACTCAACAGTTGTCCACAAGTGTGGCCAACCTGACTCCCACAAAGTGCCATTTAGGGCCTACAGTATGACAGAAGGCCCCCAAAGTAGTATGTATCTGTGAGCTTTTATTGTTATGACATGTTTTATTTATGTATTTATTGAAATGTTTATTTTTAAAAACTGACAGTGAAAAGGCCTAGGCTTTTTTAAAAAAAAGGTCTACGGTGGCCACTTGGGGCCAAAAAGGCAAAGCCTAAAGAGAGAAAAGGTGGGGAGGCTCCTCTCCTTTTATTTTTTTATTTCTGCCCTCCGACACTTTTCACCCACTCCCCTCATCCATGAGGCCGCCGGGTACCCGGATGTGGCGCCTTTAAAAATGAAAAAAAAAAAGGGGGGGCGAAGTTATCAAAAAAAGGCGCCCCGCGGGGAACTCCGTCGCCGCTCATTGGCCCCGCCCGACGCCAATCACCCTCTGGGCTTAACCAATCGGCGACGAGAGGCGGGACCTTTTATGCCAGAGTCGTCGTCTCATTGGGGCCTAGGCGCGTCGCTCAGGGGAATTGACCAATGGGCGTCGTAGGCTGCCGTCGGGAGGCGGGCCGTGCCCGGCGGGGCCTTCTGCCCAATCAGGAGCATTGTTTGTGGTGGGTGCCGGCTCCGGCGGCGGTGTCGGTGTCGCTGGTGGTGGCGCCGCGTCTCCTCCTTTTCCTCCGCTTCCCTGCCTCCCTTTCGTCCCTTCCTTCCTTCCTCCCTTCGCACCGAGAACGAAGCCCCTCAGGTGAGGAGGGGGCGGGGCCCAAGCCGTGATTGACAGGCCAGCGGCCAATGGGGGGGCTCCATCGGGATTGGGGGGGCCAATGGGAAAACGGGGGGACCTAAAGCGAGGGGAGGTTCATGGGGGGCATTTATAGAGGGGGACTTTTATTATGGAGGGGGGATTTTGAGGTTCAAAACTGGGGGGGGGCTCATTTGTGGGTCCCCTCTGTCTTTCTTGGGGGCCACTAATAGCCTTTGGGGTGCATTATAGTTGGGGGGAATAAGGGGGCATTTATAGAGGGGGTCTTTTATTATGGAGGGGGGATTTGAGGGGTGCAAAAGTGTGTGGGGGTCATTTTGGGGGTTCCCCCTCTGTCTTTCTTGGGGGGCCTTTGGGGTGCATTATAGTTGGGGGGTGAATAAGGGGTCATTTATAGAGAGAGGACTTTTTATGGAGGGGGATTTGGGGGTTCAAAAGTGTGGGTGGGCTCATTTTGGGGGTCCCCCTCTGTCTTTCTTGTGGGGGGCACTAGTAGCCTTTGGGGTGCATTATAGTTGCGGGGTGAATAAGGGGGCATTTATAGAGGGGGACTTTTGATATGGAGGGGGGATCTGAGGTTCAAATGTGTGGGGTGGGCTCATTTTGGGGGTCCCCCTCTGTCTTTCTTGGGGGGCCTTTGGGGTGCAGGAAGAATAAGGGGGCATTTATAGAGACCGAACTTTTTATGGAGGGGGGATTTGGGGGTTCAAAAGTGGGGGCTCATTTTGGGGGTCCCCCTCTGCCTTTCTTGGGGGCCCACCAGTGGCCTTTGGGGTGCATTATAGCTAGGGGGGAAGAATAGAGGGGGACTTCTTTTATGGAGGGGGGATCTGGGGGGTTCAAAAGTGGGGGCTCATTTTGGGGGGGCCCTCTGTCTTTCTTGGGAGGGCCCTAGTGGTCTTTGGGGTGCATTGTAGTTGGGAGAGTAAGGGGTCATTTATAGAGGAGGGGGACTTTCTTATGGGGGGATTTGGAGGTTCAAAAGTGTGTGTGGGGGCTCATTTTGGGGTCCCCGCTGTCTTCCTTGTGGGGAGGCCTTTAAAATGCAGGGAGATTAATGGGGGGGGGCTTTGTCGAGGGGAAGGCTTTCTTTTAAGGAGAGGGATCTGGAGGTTCAAAATTGGGGGGCTCATTTGGGGGGTTCCCCTCTGTCTTTTGGGGGGGACCCCACTAATGACCATCCTGGTGGTTTTGGGGGATTTAAAGGGCAAGATAAATGAAGGCATTTATGGGGGGGCTTTTTAGGGATGGGAATTTTGATGCTTAAATATGGGAGGGGTTCATTTTGGGGGTTCCCTCTATCTTTTTGGGGCGAGGGCTAGTAGTGGCCATCCTGGTAGCCTTTGGCCTGGGAGGGATTTATGGGGAGACTTTCTGGGCTTTTTAAAGGGAAATAAATCTGGAGGTTCAAAAGTTTGGGGGGGCTCATTTTGGGGGTTCATCCTTTCTTTCCTGAGGGGCCTTTGGTCTCTGGGAGGGAAAGGGGGTGTCATTTATTGGGGGGGCTTTTTAAGGAAGGAGAAACTTGAGGTTCAAAAGTGTGGGGGGTATATTTGGGGGGGCTTCTCTGTCTATATGGGGGGCAGTAGTGGCCTTTGGGCTTCAAGGTGGGGGGGGAGATTAATGGAAGGCATTTATGGGGGACTATTTGAAGGAGAGGAATGTGGATTTTTAAAATTGGGGAGGTTCATTTTGGGGGTTCACTTTGTCTTTTGGGGGGTGGCTAGTAGTGGCCATCCTGGTGGCCTTTAGGGGAGATTAATGGGGGCATAAATAGGGGGACTGTTTTTAGGGGAGGAAATTAGGTATCTCAAATGTGGGGGGCTCATTTTGGGGGTTCACTCTTTCTTTCCTAGCGGTGGGCAAGTAATGTCCCTCCAGGTTTCGGAGAGGGAGGACGAAACTAATGGGGGGATTCATTTTTAGGGAGGGGAAAGCTGGGGGTTCAAAATTTGGGGGGGGATGTTTTGGGGTTTGCTTGTCCTAGCCGGGTTCGGGGGTGAGGAGTGACATATGTCGGAAGGGAGATTTATGGGGGGCTGTTTAGGCAGGGGGATCTGGAGGTTCAGAAGTGGAGGGGGCACATTTGGGAGGTTTGGGGGCAAGTAGTGGCCCTCCTGGTGGCCTTTGGGATGCATAGCTTAACGGTGAGTTTTTTAGGGATAGGGACACCTGGAAGCTCAGACGTGGGGGGCATATATTTTAGGGGGTTTGCTTCTCATTTCCCGAGAGGTGAGTATTGGCCTTAGGGCTACATAAATAAATATAAAATCCAAATATAGGGCTACAAGGTTGACTGTGGGGGGGGATGGGGGGCTTGAGATTATTTGAGAGCAGAGGGTGGTCCTCTTTAATACTAGAGTACATAAAAGAGGCCATCTGCACCTTCTTTGGGTGGATAGGTTGACCCCCTTGTCCCTTTCAAGCTGTGGTTGTGCGTCGGGGTGCAGGGAGAAGGAGGGCAAAGTGGCTCTCTTCTAGGGTTGATGTGGATGTTGGGGTCCAACAGGTGTGCCTGAGGGGTGCAATAACACCCAGAATTCACAAAAATAGTGATACCTTTGTGGGACCAATATATGTGCCCAAATATCACTGTTTTGTGGATTTGAGATGTTGCTGTACTTTGCTATATGGCCATCACAGCCGGGGGGGGGGGGGGGCGGATATCTTTTCTGCTCTGGAGGTGAGGCATCCATCCACCTTTTAGGGGGCTAAGGGAGATGTGTGGTTTTGGGGAGATAGATTATTTTGGGGGGGGGGGGTCAGAAATGCCTTTATAGAGACTGGTTTTCCTTCAAGGGACAGTCGTTTCTTTTAGCAAGTAATAAATAAGCTGTGCATGTCTACTCTAATGAGTGGTTCAGGTCTTTTTGGAAGGTGCCATCTTGAACGTTGGGGTTCAGGAGACTGTTTATGCCACAGAGTGCAAAGTGCCATTTTAATCCAAATTTAGATGAGATGTTGATGCAGGGGTCACCCCATGGGGATTTGCAAGAGCGTTCCTGAATTATTATTATTTTTTTTGGAGGAGTGGGGAGGTCCATTTATCCCATCTATAACCATTCTCACTCATTTGGGGTGCATGAATGTTGTCTCTTTTCCGAATTAATGAAGCTTATTTTCCCTCTAGAGTTGCACTGTAGCCAATAAAAGTTCCAGAGGGGTTTGGAGGGATGGCACAGCGTTGGGTGCCATTGCCTTGAACAGCTGGAGAAAATGTGTATTATTTATCTATATATTTATGAAATAAATAATACGGGAAATGTGTGAGTCCAGTGAGGATGTGGGTGTAGCATTTCATAGCTGACCCTGAATTTTGGGGTTCAGGCGGACTCTGAAGGAAGCTAAGGTTTGGGGGGGGGGCTCACTTTTTGCAGGTGAGTGTTGTCCTGATTTGGGGGTGAGGCTGTGCCCAAGGGAGGTGTCTGTTGTAAAGGCTGGTGTGGTTGCTTTTTGGGGGTTATTTCAGGCTGGAAGGAAAGTTGGTCTTAAAATTTCAGGGGATATTATGAATAAGATTGATTGAATGTTGAATGAATAAGATTGATTGAAGGAGATGTCTTTTGTCCATGCTGGTTGTGAAGTCTCGGGTGGTGCTCTCATGGGTTGGAATATGTACAATGGTCCCCTCCACATTTGCTGGGGTTAGAGGTGAAGGACCCCTGTGAATATAGAGAACCCACAAATGAAAAAAACCCTTAGGACCTTATCAGACGGGAGGAATTTCTCTTTATTGCGAATGGAGCCAATTGGAGCCAATTCGAATTCACGTGAATTTCCTAGTTTAGCGAATTTACGTGAATTCCCATTGCGTTCGGAATGCGTTCAAAATGACGTCCCATTGCCCAAAAATGACCCCCCATTGCCCGAAATTGCGTAAGATGCTTTAATAACATGAAACCCCATGATTGCGTTCAGATTGCCATTGGATTATACGTACTTCCAATTTCTGTCATTTGATATACTCCTTAGAGGGGACACCCCTCTTAATCTCCATGTCCTCCAGTGCAACTCTGTGGTCAATATCTGCCAGACATAATCATGCTGGAGGACCTACAAATGCCTAGAGAAATGTTTTCTCTAGGAACTTCAAGGTTCTCCAGCACAGCTCTATGGTCAACGTCTGGCAGAGTTGCACTGGAGGACCCAGAGATTCGTAGAGAGAACATAATGATCAAATCTGAACATAAAACCAAATCCGCAAAAGTCAAAGGTGCAAATGTGGAGGGCCGACTGTATCGGCTAGCTATGGGTGGATAGCACTTGTCTTATACAGATCTGCAGAATTGTTGGTGTCTAAGAGGGGGCCTAGTGTGTCTGAAATAAGAGTTGGCTATCAGACTTCAAATGCGCATTGTGCAAGTGAGTGGCAGTAGGAACTTTCCCCCCCCCCCCCCCCAATATTATTTTTGAGGGATCTTGGATGCTTGGCGTTTGTCGAAGTTGGCCCTCTGTTTGGCATGTGGCTTTGCTTCCAAAGAAGAGAGGGAGTTAAAGGTCATTTAAGGCAGTGGTTCCCCAACTTGGATCAACATGTTAAAGATGAGGGATTCTGGAAGTTGGAGTCCAACAACATCTCAGGGCCCAAGTTGGGGGCCCCTGATGTAGGGGGCCCAAATCAAAGGAAGATTGCCAGGAGGAGCAGATGAAGAAAGGGAAATAGCTAGGTATTGATAATGGCGAATAAATGGGAGATGTCTCTTGTGGAACAAGGATGAATCGGATCTTAAATTAAAAAAAAAAATCTGAATGTGAATGGGATGGTCTGTTGTCCTGGTGGAGATATGTCTTAGTCCAGGGATGGTTAAATCCAGGTGTTGTGGAACTGCAGCTCCCATTATCCCTCATTATTAGCTGTCTGAGTGTCATTGATGGGAATTGCAGTCTGGAAGACAAGTCCCTCTACTCTCCTTTAGGAAGCATTTCAACGGTGGTGAGAGCCAGCAAGGTATGACTCTAGGACATTGGGAGACAGGGTTTGAATCCCCAGTCAGCCACAGAAACCCACTGGGTGACCTTGGCTAAGTCACACTCTCTCAGCTGTAGAGGAAAGCAGAAGCGAATCACCTCTGAACAAATCCTTTTAAGAAAACCCTTTGAGAAAATGACTTGAAGGCATCCACTTGCCCCAATGGCAGTGGTAGTACTAAATATGTGTGTATATGTGTTTGTATGGAGGGTGAGAAGACCAGGCTTGGCGTAACCCAAAGTCCCTGAAGGTGTCATCTGCTGAAGAGTGCTGAGGATGGTGGGGGACCATCACCCCATCATCCAATGCTGTTGCCTAGCAACCCAAAAAAGGGATGAGCATCGGGCCCTGGGCTGTGGGATGGGCGGTGTTTTGACCTGAACCTAACCGGCGGTGTTTTGACCTAAGCAAATTGGGAAGATAGAGCAAAGCTTGTGGCGTCGGAAGGTTGACTGGGAGGAGAGGTGGGGGTGTGGGTGGAAGATTTACTGGTTGGACAGGAAGCAAAAATAAGATCAGGAGACCATTGAGAAGGTGGCCACCCTCCTGGAGATACCTTCCTTAAGAGGTAGCTATCCTTTCTGAAGAAGTTGAGGGATGAGTCTGTCACTGCCCCCTTCACCTGTGTAGCCTGTGGGACAGGGAAAGGATGAACATAGCCCTGTTTTGTGTCGGAACTAGGCAGCGAACCTTTGCCAAGACCATTGCTGTGCCACACTCACTGTTGTCGACTCCTTCTCTGGGCAGGCAGAGGCACGTGGGGAATGGCGAACCGCTCCCCAAGGGCTGGGGGTACAAGCTGCCTGGGCCCCAGTTGCTTCGTCTTGGAGGAAGGTGTGGGGCTTGGGATGACATGGGAGCATAAAGGTGTGGCGTGGTGGGGGAGTATTGTTGTCGTTCTCCTTCAAAACCCATCTTATTTTAAGATGGTCTTTCCTCCCAAAATCTGGGCTCGGTGAGTCTCTTGTCTCCTTCCTTCCCTTCCTTCCCTTAGATCTAGGAGTGTGATGTGTGTTTGGGAGGCGTTGGCATCTCCTCAGCGCCTAGTCTTCCTCCACCCTTGAGCTGTTGTGCACTCACAATTATTGTGCTTTCTCCACCCACCCACCCAGCCCCCTAGGCACCGCCACCACTGATGCCTCCTCTCATGTGGGTGGCAAGGCGAGGCCGATCTACGCCTTTGGATGAAAAAAGAAATTAAGGAACAGTGGTGAAAGGAGAGGGCTCCGTTCTCTTCCTCCAGGCGCATCCTTCCCAACCTGAAAAGGTGGGTGGGTAGGTGGGGGTCGAGGTATATACCTATGGGGGGCAAAGTGGCTTAAGGCAAGGCACATGCCGGCAGTCTCTGAAGTGGCGCTGAGCTGCCGCCGTGGCTGGGAGGAGGAAGAGGAAGAGGAGGTGGCGCGTAAGACTTCTTGTGCCCTGCCCCCTCCTTCTCCTCGGAGAGGACATTTTATTTGGAAGTGTGCAGCTTTCTTGTTCCTCTGCCAGAGCGGAGGGAGGGTTAATGCTTCGGAGGCTGTGACCGGAGATGGTGGAATCGACATGGGGGCGGAGGGAAGGAGTGAGAGAGAGAGAGAGAGAGAAAGGCATCACGCAGATGCTGGCTTATTGATCCTCTCCACCTGACTGTCATCTCGGTCAGCTTCTCCATCCCCAGCAAGCTGGGCAAAGAGAAGGTTTTATTGGGAAGAGAAAGAGAGAAGGGGGCTCTTATCTGAAATCGCGGGGAGGGTATTTTTGGATTGGGGGAGCTGTGAGCAAGGACTCTTGATTTCTAAGCATCATTATGACTGAAGGATACATGATCAAACAATTTGGGAGGTGCCTCAAGCTGTGGCTTTCTGGGTGGGCTGGAAATGTCCCCCCCCCTCAAAAAAAAAGGTTTGCTTTCTAGTCCTCATGGGTTTTGACTGCCCTGAGAGAAAGTTGAAGACACACACGGGAGAAGTGCTTTGGTGGGAAGTTTGGTGGGGCAGGTTGGGCAAAGAGAAGGTTTTATTAGGCAGAGAAAGACAGAGAGAAGGTGGATGAGAGAAAGGGTGCTTCATCTGAAATTGGGGGGGGTGGCGGGGGGGAGATGTGGTTGCCATATCTGAGTGAGGATTTCTAAGTATCATTATGACTGAAGGATACAAGAGAAAACATTTGGGGGATGCCTCAAGCTTTAGCTTTCCAGTTATGCTGGGAAAGGCTCCCCCCCACCCACCTCAACAAAAAAAGGATTTGTTTTCTCAAAAGAAAACACAGGTTTTGACTGCCCTAAGAGAAAGTTGAAGACAACCAAGACAGGCAAGAAGTGCTTTGGTGGGATGGTTGGTGGGTTTTTCCCCCTGGAATGTCAGAGCCCCACCTTAGCCCATAGGTAAAACAAGGTGTGTGTGTGTGTGTGTGTATGTATGTATGTATGTATGTATGTATAAGCCCTAATGGCTGTGTTGAGCACAGAGGTAGGTCCCCTAGAGGCGTTTTAGGTTTGGCACTCCCTTTGCCCCAAGTCCTGTTCCAGATGGAGCCGATGGAAGGAAGGGAAGTTTGAAGTTATGTGTGTAAACTGGAGAAACCAATAAAAGTTTCAGGGTTACACTGCTTCTTCTTCTTTTTTAAGTGTGTGCTATACATACACTTCATGCCATTGTACAGAGCATCGTGTTGCTGTGGCAGCATCTGGTTTTGGAAGATCTCCTGGCACCTCTGGTACCCTTACCCTGTCAATTTGGTTGCATGGTTGTAGCAACCAAACCCCTTAACATCATATTTGTGCATCCATTTGTTTAGCGTTTTCCTCCTGTCTGAATGGAGCTGTGAGTTTGAAATCCTCCTCTCCATTCCAGGTGAGCTCCTTTGGAGAGGACTTGGAAATACCCGAGTTGTGGCATATCTGAAACTTGGGGGAATGTAGAGGAAATTATTTGGGTGTAGAGAGTTCTTGGAATATCCTTTTAGGGCCGAGAAGCACACCACCAGCTTGCTAAATATACTTTTCTCAACTAGGGGCCAGTCTGCATGTAAGTGTACTATAAGAATTAGTACACTTTTCATCCATTTGTATCAATGTCTAATTTGTCTTCACTTTCCTGCTGAAATTCACATCTATTTGCATCCATTCATCCTCCCTCTGTCAAAAATGCACAGCCATCTGAATGCATGGAAAGCAGGTGGATGGTGGCCACACACACAATAATGCGAATTATTGCCAATTTTGCTGGATGCTTCAGTAAAGATTGTAAAGCCTTCCCCCACAGAGTTGAAGGACTGTTTCACCATCCACAAAAAGCCTGAACTTCTGTGAATTGTGTGTGGCTGAATCACATTCTGTTAAACTGGAATGAGGAGTATTTTAAACATGTAGGTTGGTCCCAGGTCTCCCAGCACACATCAGCATGGCCAATGCGTGCCAATGGCGATGCCAGCTAGAGGGATTCTGGGATTCATTGTCCAAAAAAGGTAACTTTGCCAAAGTGAACTTGAAGGCTTTAAAGGCTGTCGTCATGGTTTTTTGTAGGGTTTTTTTGGGCTATGTGGCCATTTTCTAGAAGAGTTTATTACTGATGTTTCGCCAGCATCTCTGAAGATGCCAGCTACAGATGCTGGCAAAACATCAGGAATAAATTCTTCTAGAACATGGCCACATCGCTAGAAAAACTGACAAAAACCTAACTTTACCAAGCTTTGTCTCTGCCTGAAACTCCAGAGAGCTTCTTCCAGTCTGTCAAGACTAAACTGAATGAGATGGACCAGTGGTCTAGCTTGAGATTCCTGGGTTCCTTTTCCTATTTAGGTCCCAGATAAGTGTTTTGTTCCCATCCTAGGCATTAAAGATATCTTTCAGAGATGTGGGATTATAGTTATTGGCATCCATCGCCAGCACAGGGCATTGGATTAATGGAGTTGAGGTATGCACATCTGGAAGCATCCATGTTAGAGGAAGGTTGACCTGTGGTGGCAGGGAGGGCACAGCTGGGAGCCTTCTCTCCTACCCTGAGCCAAGATTGGCCAGGGTCAAATGCTAACTAGACTGTTGCAGATCACTGTTGGATTTCTACTTGGTAACCAAGGTCACAGCTGTCCATTCCAGGAATGGATTTCCTGGTATTTTTATTGTTTGAAGGAGGGGGGGGAGCTCTCCAAATATGATCGGGTAGGGACTCTTTTAACCCTTTCCTCCATGCCATTTTGCACGTCTCCAAGGAAGGAATGATAGCATCATGTCCCAGTCCCATTGACATGTCATCCCAACCCAATTTAAGAAGAAATTTCCACCTTGTATTGCGTCGGAAACCATCCAGACCATCAAGAGAATGGCTGTCTTTTGTATTAGGCTGAGGGAAGTTACTCATAGCCCAGCTTCCTGTAAGAGGCAGGAAAAGGTGAGGAAGAAATTAGACTTGGACAATTCACTGTGTTTTCCTGTTTGTGAGTTTAGGAGCTGTTTGCAGTTGTGCCATTTACCATATACTCGATTATAAGTTGACTTCATGTATAAGTTGAGGCTAGGTTTGGGGGGCAAATTATGGATAAGTTGAGAGTAAAACTTAGGGACATGCAACAAAGGATCTAAATGATGAAGCAAATGAAAACAAGCAAGCTTGTTTTCTGCTGCTCCAGAGAACAGAATCTGGAACAATGGATGCAAGCTGCAGGAAAAGAGATTCCACCTCAACATTAGAAGGTACTTCCTGACAGTAAGGGCTGTTCGACAGTGGAACACACTGTCTTGGAACGTGGTGGAGTCTCTTTCTTTGAGGTCTTTAAACAGAGGCTGGATGGCCATCTGTCAGGGATTCTTTGATTGAGAGTTCCTGCATGGCAGGGGGTTGGACTGGATGGCCCTTGTGGTCTCTTCCAACTCTACAATTCTGTGATTCTACGAATGCCAAAGAACCTACAATATTATGGCAGATGTAACTGTTTTCGCTCATGCTAAAGGCTAGATGGGGGAGAGAGTAGAGGGAGGTCAGTGCTTTCAGGACAGATTGCACTCTTGCCTTTCACCAGGGGATGGTTCCCTTTTTAATAAAGTTAAAATATACTATTTACATTGCCCCTTGTTTTTTTGGGTCAATATTTTTGACTATTCTGCTTTGATCAGGCCCCACCTGGAATACAGTGGTCCCCTGGCTTACGAATCCCCCAGGTTACAAAAACCCTGGGATCCGAAACCGGCGGGACCGCTACTGTATCCCCCCTTTAGAGACCGCCCTTTTGAGGCAGTCTGCAGCCGCCCCTTTAAACGCCGGGATGGGGCCAGGGCTGCCTCACTGGCAGCCCCAGAGGCTCGGTCCCGCTGCTTCCCCAGCCTACAGAGAAGTGGCAAACTGCCGCTTCTCCACGGCCTGAAAGCGGGATGCAGCGGGCACCCTGGGTGCTCACTGCACCCCGCTATCCCCGGCTTTACTGAGGAGAGAAGTGGCCCCCTTCCCCTTGGGATCCTTGGTGCGGCTGTCTAAAGGCCGCGCCAAGGACTAGCGCCAAAAAAGGAGCTCAGTTTCCAAGCTCCTTTTGGTGCTAAGACATCAGGTGTGTCCCAAGACATCAGGCGCGCACAGCATTGTTTAAACGCTGCGTGTGCCATAACACCACCATGGCGCGTCTGTATGGACACCGCCATTTTAAAATGGTGGTGTCCATACGCATTAGACTTAGGGAGGGTGTAGATGCTGCGCCCTCCCTAACCCTAATCGCGCCTTACAGACAGCCCTTCAGGCCAAAGTGTATTCCATCGATTTAGGGTACGTTGAGCCATTATTTCTGAGGACATGGTAAGCAAGACCACAGAGAGCTGATGCTGGATTCAGAAGTCCCAAAAAATGATGGAAGTTTTGAATTGGCTTCTTTCCATCCTTCTTTCTCAGTTTGATAAGCCTCAATTCAGAACTTCTGCAAGGTTTCAAGAGAATGCTCTTAGGAAATATTTGAATACCTTTTTTCACAAATGAGATGAGATGCTCTCAGAGAAGCAGTTGGGATGGGGCAGCCCCGAAAATCAAATGTGGCATAGTGCGCTTCCTTGTCCAACCCATGCGCTCCTTGGCTGGAGGAGAAGACTGATGGCTCATGGCTCTCCCAAAAGGAAAGGGGGCTTCACTAAGGAAATATGTGGTACAGTATTCTGTACAAATGTGTATGGAACGTACTCAGACCATTAGTCTGTCTATCATAGTAATGTCTCTCTGAACCAACACGGTATAGTATTTTGAGTTTTGGACTAGTGATTTGGGAGACCAGGATTCAAATCCTACTTGACCATGAAAACCCACTGGGGGATTTTGGGCAAGCAGCCTCAGAGGAAAGCCATGGCAAAATCTTGCTGTATAAATCTTGCCAAAAACACCTCGCTTTAAGGTTGCCATAAACTGGAAACAGTTTGGAGGCCCACAGGAACAACAGCTGTATCTCTGACTAGTAATAACAACTCTCTGGCATCACTGCCAAGGGAGAATCTTCTCTGTTCCCTTCAGCTTGGGCTCCTTTAGTTGGAGCTTGAACCTGGGAGTTTGTACTTGCAAAGTCTTTGCCCTGCCTGTGGTTTTTCCCCATCCCCAATTTAGAAGCTGGCTTATAGTCTGGTCTATTATTTGTGCTGACTGGTAGCAGCTGTCGAAAGCAGTTTTGCCAAACCTGCATTCCTCCAGATGTGTTGGACTACAACTTCTGTCAATAAAGACTTGAACAGTTGTATTAGAGGCATTATTTTAAAACAAGTTAAAAAGACAAATGAGGCATAATGATCATGATACAAATACAGCCCGGCATGTCTTGGGAGACCTGTTGATTTTCACTCAAGGAGGTGTCAGGGACCTCTGGATGGAGACTGCAAAGCTCAGCGTGGAGATGTGGCCAGGAGGCTCAAATGTTACCCAAGCTGCCTTTCTGGTTTCCATACAGTATGATGCAATTTCAAGCTACTCCTCAATGTTTGGAAAATGCCAGCTGCCAATGGGCACCAGAAGAAGGTATAGATGAGGTGTGGCCACCTTTCTGCCCCTGGGATGCTCCTGGGGGCCAGAGTGGCTGCCAAACTTACCCCCAAATGGAAGTCCCCTTCTGTTTTTGAAAAACAGATTTTCTTTAGTGTTAAACAGTGCAGGATATCCCTGCAGCCTATTTAAAAGGTGAATTGGAACCTACTAGGAGATGCAGTTTGCCCCTTTTATTTAGTCATTACAGTTGCTCCTTCTTTTTCATGGGGGATCCGTTCCAGACCCCTCGTGAAAATGGAGTTTCGCCTATATTCAAGCCCCATTGGCTTGAATAGAGGCACAGTGGCACACAGGTGCATGCAACAGGCACGCATCCCATTCATTCTCCCTCCATTCGTCTCTCACACATAAGTGAGGGAGGTGGGTCCAAAGACCGCGAGGATGAAGGGAGGACTGTAAATGGCTATTCTGAAGATTGAGGAGGGGGTCAGGGGTCACAAAACCAAATCCAGGATGCTGCGTTGGGCTCAGGGCTGTGCTTTGCCCACGCCTGGTGTAGACAATAAGTAATTGACACGACGTTATTATAATATTATTATTATTATTATTATTAACCTTTATTTGTATAGTGCTGTAAATTTATACAGCACTGAACATAAAATCTGTAATTAAACGGTTCCCTGCCCTCAGGCTTACAATCTAAGAAGTAGATTTACTAAGTGTGATGGCCTTTTCCCTTGAGTCATGTCATCTCTTGATATGGCCAAAGTATGAAAACCATACTTTAGTCATTTTGGCTTCAGTTCAGGCTTGATGTACCCATAAGAGCCATTCATTTATCTTTTTAGCTGTTGTGATATCCATAGAACTCTCCTCCAGCACCACATTTCCAACGAGTTGATTTTCTTCCTTTCAGCTTTCTTCACTGTCCAGCTTTCACAACCATACATAGAAACTGAATAAGGAAAAGCGTGTGTTTCTTTAATATCTTGAAAGAGGTCAGTAGAAGATGGAGGGAGCTTGTTTTGTGCTTCTCCAGAGGCTAGGACACAAGCCAACGGATTAAAATTACAAGAGAAGAGATTCCACCTAATCATTAGGAAGAATTTCTGTGCTGTAAAAGCTCTTTGACAGTGGAAGAGACTGCCTTAGAGAGTAGTGGACGTTCCTTCTTTGGAGGTCTTTAAAGAGGGACTTTTCAGGGTGGGATTCTTTACTTGCATATTCCTACATGGCAGGGATTTGGACTGGATGACCCTTGTGATCCCTTCCAACTCTGTGATTCTGTGATCTTTCTGTGTTTGTGCACAGAGCACTTGCAATTGTCATCCCTTTGATGAAAATATGGAAGCATCAGCAGGACCAGCCACCTGTGTGTAACATTGTATTTTCAAAATCATGCCTTGTGGATCCTGCAATGAACAGCAGGTTGGTCTAGAGATCTCTAAACTCCCTTCCTGCCCTTATTCTGTTGACGTAGTGTGTTTTTAAGTGGGTGAAAAGACTAAGAGTTGAAGAGTCTAGAAACCATGCCCTATGAGGAGAGACTTAGGGAGCTGGGTGTGTTTGATCTGGAGAAAAAGATGGTTAAGATGTGATATGATGGCCCTGTTTCAGTATTTGAAGGGATGTCATATTGAGGATGGAGCAAGCTTGTTTTCTGCTGCTCCAGAGAATAGGATCTGGAACAATGGATGCAAGCTACAGGAAAAGAGATTCCTCCTCAACATTAGGACGAACTTCCTGACAGTAATAGTTGTTTGACATTGGAAGTCACTCCCTCGGACAGTGGTGAAGTCTCCTTCTTTGGAGGTCTTTAAGCAGAGGCTGGCTGGCCATCTTGATGTTTTGATGGTGAGTTCCTGCATGGCAGGTGGTTGGACTGGATGGCTCTTAGGGCTTCAAACTCTATAATTCTGTACACTGTAGAAAGAATGCAGTTTGATACCACTTTAAGTGCTGTAGCCTCATCCTATGGAATCTTGGGATTTGCAGTTTTACAAGTTCTTTAGCTGCCAAAGAGTGCTCACAAAATGACAAGTCCCAGGGTTCTGTAGGATGAAGCCACAGATGTTAAAGTGGTGTCAAACTGCATTATTTCTACAGTCTTGATTCATCCCAAGACCCCCTGATGTTTGGTCCCCTGTGTATGTTTCTTCATGAGTTACTGATCTGGGCTGATGTCTTGACTGGAAAGAGGTGAGCTCAGTGTAGTACTTTGTGCAACAATGCAATTAATGTTTTACATTTGTTTTAAACTGCTTTAATTGTGTGCCTTTATAATAGAATGGTTTGTGTGATTGTAAGTTTTTTTACTTTTTAAAAATAAGATTTCATCTGGACTTTAATTTTTTGTAATTTACTTTTCTGGGATTAAGGTAGAGAATTAATTAATCGATTAATTAATTAACAGGTTTCCCTCCTTTAGGGATGGCTCATTCTGCTGTATCTGTCTTTCTGTGGATGAGAGAGTGACCCATATGTACCCATTGCCAAGGCAAGGTGAAATTATCCATCGGACTTTGATTCGAAAGAGGACAAGGGCAGAGGAGTCTGTCATGTAAAGATGTAATAGGGCAGCCTCATCTGAGGATCTGTAATTCTGCTGTCCCTCTGCATTGGGAGTAAATGAATGAAAGTGGTATTACTATTATTTTATTTATTTATATCCCGCCTTCCTTGCAGTACAGGGACTCAAGGCAATTAATAATTTTGTATTCAAACTGTGGGGCGTGAGAGTTGCTCAATGGGGACACAAGAGTCTTCTTCTGCCTCCTCTTCTTCCCAGACTTCTTATGTGTAAAATGTACACATGTGTTGGGTTAAATATTGAGTTTGCGTAAGTAAAACTGTTCTAATTACCACAGTGTTATTGCCTTGTAAAATGTTAAAATATGAATATACATGATTGTGCGAATGAAAATACGCATGCTAAATAAACAAAATATTTTTATCCATACACTACGTCGAGTGGGGGATTGGGCGCGACATCTGCATGTAGATGGAAAGGCGGGTCCCAAGGGTAATACGTTTGAGTGCCACTGAATTAAAGCATTGTGGGGTGTAGTGGTTTGAGCATTTGGACTATGACTTTAGAAATCAGGGTTAGAATCCTGGCTCGTCCATGTAAACCTGCTGGGTCAGGGCAAATCACACTCTCTCAGCCTCAGAGGATGGCAGTGGCAAACTCTTTATGCAGAAAGTTGCCAAGAAAATCCCATGATAGGTTTGCCTTAAGGTCATCCTAAGTTGGAAATGACTTGAAAGCACACAACAACAACAAACCCATTTGCGGCAGTGTAGCTGAATTTCCTGCTACTGGAAAGGTATTGAACCTAGAACAGTGAGTAACAAAGGGGTACAACAGCCACTCTCCCCATGGAGTGGCTAATTCTGCTGCATCTGCATTGGAAATGATGGAATGAGCAGAAGCATCCCAGACAACACTGACTGGAAGTATAGTGGGCCCTTGGTATCCACTGGAGCTTGGTTGCAGGACTCCCCATGGATACCACAATCCATGGATGCTCAAGTCCCATTAAATACAGTGGTGTAGCAAAATAGTGTCCCTTATGTAAAATGGTAAAATCAAGCTTGGTTGTACAGTTGGCCCTTCACATTCATGGCTTTAACTTCTTTCCCGCATGGCACGGTAGTGTCCCTTATGTAAAATGGTAAAATCGAGTTTGGTTGTACAGTTGGCCCTTCACATTCATGGCTTTGACTTTTTTCCCGCATGGCATGAGGTTGGACTGGATGGCCCTTGTGGTCTCTTCCAATTCTATGATTCTGCGGATTTGATTATTTGCCGTTTTGATTAATATGTTCTCTCTGAATCTCTAGGTCCTCCAACACAACTCTGCCAGAAGTTGACCATGGAGAACCTAAGGCTTCCTAGAGAATACACTTCTCTAGGCATTTGTAGATTCTCTAGCATGATTCTATGACCAATTTCTGGCAGAGGTTGACCATAGAATTGCATTGGAGAGCCCGGAAATTCCTAGAGAGGTGTTCTCTTTGGTGTTTGCAGTTTTTCCACATTCACCCTTCCTTCACCCCTAACCCCAGCAAATATGAAGGGACCGCTGTATTTTAAAGCCATGGATAGTTGAATCCATGGATAAGGAATCCATGGACATAGAGGGTTGACTGTACTGGAGCCTGGAACAGTGACTCAGTCTGAGACAACCTAGCAGCTTCCTCTGTGGAGATCAACTTTCAAGTTCATGGGACCTCCTAACCTTCTCTTGGTATGCCAGGGTGCCCTAGAGTGTGGTTTGGAAATTAGTACGTTGGCGCAGAACCAGGTAGGTTAATGCAGCTCTTCTATCAATGGTTCCCCTTCCACATGCCAACTTCCTTCCTTCTCTGCTCCTTTGTTAGGCTCATTACATCTCCCTTTGCCACCCATCAACCAGGCATTCGGGCGGGTGGCAACTCAGCCTGCAATATCTTGGTGGCGGTATTGAATCCTGTTTCTGAGGAGCGTCGGCGACATTAAGTGAGATGGATAACTGGAAAAGGTTCGGGAGACAAGGTTTTTATTGCTGACTCGCACACTCTCTCTCTCTTTTTCTCTGAATGGGTTGCTTGTCAGCTTCCCACCTCCCCTGCTTCACTCCCCCCCTGCCTGATACTAGTTTGTGAGAGGAGGGAGATAATTCACTTTAATGAATTATAAAGCTTGTTTCGCTGCAGTGGGTCTTCATTTTTTAGCCCCCTCCCCACGCTGCCACAGATTTACAGTGGGAGCGGAATAAAATTAACACAGAACTCTGCTTCTCTCAAAGGCTGCAGATTCCTCCCTGGCATACGCGGCTGGAGCTAGGGAGAGTTGTTTAAGGAACCTGGATGATGGGACATTGCTCCAGAGAAAGAAGCGCGGGGAGAGGCCTTACCCAAGGCCATGAAGTTTCAGGATCTGAGATATGATAGAAACAGGCAGGTGCTCTCAAACCAAGTAGAGGTCAGCTCTTGAGCAGAACTTCTCAGTGTGCTGGTCCCTGAGCACACTGCTGCCAAGTTGGTAGAAAGGAACAGTTGTACCTAACGGGCACAAAGATGGTGCCAGTCCCCGTTACATTGGAAAAAGAATACCATATATACTCGAATATAAGTCGACCTCATGTATAAGTCGAGGGCAAGTTTGGGGGCCAAAATTATGGATTTTGATATGACCCAAGGATAAGTTGAGGGTAAAACTTAGGGACATGTAGCAAAGGATCTAAAGGGTGAACCTAAGGAAAGCAATGCCAAAGAAGTTCTCAAAATTCCATCAGGTATAACTGTTTGTGTTCATACTAAAAGCTGGATGGATGAGATAATAGAGGGGGGTCAGTGCTTCCAAGACAGCTTCCAGGACAGATTATGCTCTTGCCTTTCACCAGGGGGTGGTTCTTTTTTAAAATAAAAGTGCAGAAATTACATTGGCCTGTGGATAAGTCCACCCAAGTTTTTGGGGTCAATTTTTTGACCAAAACTACTAGACCAATGCATGAGTATATGCAGTAATTGCTGGTCTCCCAAATCACATAGCCTGAGAAGCATTGCTCCAGAGAACACTAAATGGAGGCCAAAGACAATCATGAAGTCAAAACCAACCAGGGTTCAAAGTTAAGGGGGCAGGAGGTCAGCCAGTATCCCATCCCAGTGTCAAGTCACTTGGCCCAGGGGACACTTTTTGAGGCTAGAGCTCTCTGTAGAGCCTGGTGGATGTTCAGCTATGCTGCAGAAACATGTGCCCTCCCCAGTGTTGTTGGGCAGTGACTCCCAGAACCTCTGGATGTCATAAATGGTGAAGGCTGGTGAGAATTGGAGTCCAGCGACATTGAGAAGGCCAAAGGTTTCCTCACCCCTAGGCTAGATAATGTCCTGAAGCCCAGAGCTGAGAAGTCCAGCAGTATTGTGCAACAGGGGTCCATGGTCTCGCTCATGCTTGTCTCTGTGCTGGTCAGGCATTTAGACCTTGGAGTACTTGGCCAGGCACAGAGGTTGGGCAAATCAGCATGGCTCCAGTTCTCATCCGTCTCCAAGTCGAACCAGAGAGAGTGGATGTGTTGTATTTCTTTGTTGTTGTGTGCCTTCAAATTGTCTCTGATTTGTGGCGACCCTAAGGTTTTCTTGACAAGTTTCATCAGAGGGGGTTTACCATTGCCATCCTCTAAGGCTGAGAGAATGCAACCTCCCCAGGGTCATCCAGTGGGTCTCATGGCCATGCAGGGGTTTGGGCCCTGTCCTCCAGAGTTATAATCCATGCATTGTACTACCTGTTACTCCTCCACCACAAGGTTGTATGATAATGGCAAAGGAAGCAAGCACATTTTGCTCACTTCTCAACCTGTGTCTCCAGTGCCTTGTTACCTTCACAGGTTCTACATCTGTGGCCTTTTCCCTCCTGCTGTCATTTCTTTTTGTGGGCAAAGTGTGGCCCCAGGTTGAAAAAGTGCAGAAATACTATTATTTATGCATTGGTCCAGAATGCCATCTGGGGAGTGGAGGAGCATTTCTACCACATTTGGGGGAAAGGCCCAGGGACATGGTTAAAATGCTCTGGAGAGGGCACTTGTGGGCAAAAAGCTGCTGTTGTCTTTCTGGATCATGTGCAAGCGGGGGCCCTCTGCGGTCTCCTGGGGGGGGTGCTGATGTGACCCACAACACTTGCGCAGTTGCAAGCCTAGTTATACTGGTGTAGTCTGGAAAGGGATCCTGTAGCAACTTTGAGGCTAACTGAAAGAAAAAAGTTGGTAGTATGATGCATCTGAGAAAGTAGACTCAGGTGTTGAATACAACTTCTCCTTCCCTTGAACTTTTAAGAACTAGCCATAGTTGATGTTACATGCATGCTAGTTTTAATGCTAACTGTGGTTTGCTTCAAAGATATAGCCGCGTTAGTCTGTAGAGTCAGTACATAAAGAGATTTTGCAGCACCTTTGAGACTCACTGAAAGAAAGAAGTTGGCAGCATGAGCTTTCCTAGACTTCAGTCTGCATCCTCAGATGATTTTTGATTTTCTGTTAACTTAAGGCACAGAACCAGGCTTGCAAGCTGGTTTGAGATAATCGCAGCTATAGGTTAGTGTGCATTGTAATGACTGGATGGCCCTTGGGGTCCCTTCCAACTCTAGGATTATATTATTAATGCTAACCACGTTAGTTCTGAAAAGAGGGATGGATTTGAATGTGAGAAGCAAGGGGTGTGAAGCAGGAATATGAATTAAAAGGCCACACTTTGGGCACAGCTCAGCATCCGAGGTACAGTTAGGTGACTGGCATCACGTCTCAATTAGCTTTCGAAGTGTCTCAGGTAAAGATGGCTCCCGTATCTGTTTGTTGCTTTTCTTTTCTTTTCTTTAAATGGGAAGGTTCTGGTATATTTGCCGCAAGCAAACTCTGCATATACATTCTGAGCAAGACAGCTAGGGCTCTGTCTCTCTCTCTCTCTCATTTTTTGTTTTTTTCCTTTGCTTCCTTGGAAAGAGGAAAACCCATCTGCCAGAGGCTGGCATTCAAAATGGTTGCATGGGAATGATCCCTTTTTGCTGCCGAAGAAGGCCAAATCGATGGCATCTCTCTTCTTTTCTCTTCTCTCCCCCTCCTTTCCATGAATCATTCCTTAACTTGCTGGCGTCTCCAATTATCAGACAGAGAATTTGGGGGGAGGGGAGGTGACTTGACAGCGTAAAATACTTATGGCCTTGTTGTTTCAATAGCTTATTGTTCAGGTTTTCTCAACCATTATGGACAAACAAGGAGCAGCATGGGGGACTCTGGACATTGAGCTGGGCAAGATTGTAAAGAGCAAGGGAATGCTTCACATTCCAGGACATCAGATTCCAGTTCTTAAAGACACCTGGGTTGGGGGCTTCTTTCTTTCTTTCTTTCTTTCTTTCTTTTCTTTCTGCCCAGGAGAGGGCTAGTTTCCAATTTGGCAGGATGGTCTCTTTGGGACAGTTTGTCTTGGAGTGAAGAAAAGTCACAGGACATCTGATTTATTTTAAAAAGCACTAGCCCTTCTGGGCTTGAATATCTGCAGGTAATAACAGCTGAAATGGTGGACTCACCCCACTGTGGCATGTCCTTCAGTGGCTCTTTACTGCTGATACCTGATAAAGGTGTTGTGAATTATTTGCAACTCGAAGCTTGACTTTAAGTGGCGTAACTTTTGTTGCAGAAGAGAGATTCTTTATTGCAGAATTTTTGGATTATAGTCAGAATTGCTTCTTTATTCCCTGGTTTTACAGGCAAGTCCATAAAATAATTTTTGCTGCCTCTATCTATCCATTCATCCATCTATTCACTATGTGAAAATACATTTTCCTGCCACTAAAAATAATTCTCAAGGCAGCTTACAAACATTATTAAAACCAGGGTCCAAAACACACTGCAGAAATGATCCAGTTTGAGATCACTTGAACTGCCCTGGCTCAGTGCTAGAGAGTTCTATAGTTTTTGTGAGACATTTAGCCTTCTCAGTCAGTACCACAGTAAACTGCAGTTCCCAGGATTCCCTAGCACTGAGCCACGGCAGTTGAAGCGGTCTCATACTGGATTATTTCGGCAGTGTGTTTTGGACCCAGGTTAAGCACTGAAACAAGTCCTCAAACCAACACGATAAACGTGAATTATTGTGTATATATCTGGTTAGACATGCACATGTATACTTCTATATCATCGTGTTTATATATGCACATCTATACTTTTAAATCCCTCCACACTCTAGTTCCCATGAACCCCAGCCAGCTGGAGGAATTTTGTTGCAGTTGTAGCTCACTAACATCTGGAGCATGATCAGGTAACTTTAGGACAAAGTGTATGCTATTCTGTTGGTGTGCAAACACTGTAAATTTATAAGCAGGTGAGCTATATACAGTGGGTCTTTGGTATCTGCTGAGGTTTAGTTCCAGGATCTTCTCATGAATACCAAAATCTGTGGATGTTCAAGTCCCATTAAATACAGTGGCATAGTAAAATGATGTCCTTTATATAAAAAGGCAAAATCGAAGTTTGTTTTTATCTTTACAGTACTTTTACCTTTACCTCTACCTTTTTTAAAGCTGTGGATGGTTGAATCTGTGGATATGGAGGGCCGACTGTATTAGAAGAAGAAAAAGATGCCTTGGAAAAATAAGAACAGCTTGGCGAAATCAGATCTAAGGTCCTTGCTGACCCTGCATCTTATCTCTGATAGTGAGCAACCAGGTTTTTTTATTAGAAGTTCACAAATGGGGCATGAAGAAGATAGCTATTCCCTTTGACCCTACGCTCTGCTATTCAAAGGTAAACCACCTCTGATGTTTCATTTATGTAGAACTCCCTGGAAGACCAAGTTCGGATGGTGAGTGCTGACAGCTGCGTTGTCAAAACGGGGTAACTGAGAAACAAGGGGAGGGCATATAATCACTTCTGACAAAAGCCCCCAGATTTGCTTTAGTAGGCAGAAATGTGAAATGAAAAAACAAAGCCTGGAAAAGCGACTTCTTGTGCTACAGTTCTCGGACTCCCCCACTGACCATGCCAGCTGGGAGACTCTGGGGATTGTAGTCCTAAAGGTAATGTTTCCCAGGCTCTGCCAAATTGTTGGACAGGGATTTCTATTAGTTAACTATAGGTTTTGTGAAAAGCAGGGCTTTATTTAGGTCTTGAGGGGCAGGGGGAGAATTGCATTTTTCTTGAGCCCAAACTAGAAGATGCCTTCTAACATCAACTCTTTAAAAGCCACTAGCTCACAAAGTTTTAGATAATCACTCCATGGTGTGATGTAAAGGGGCATGGGATGGAGAAGTACGAGATACGTTTTTGCTCCTGAATCTCCTCTTGTTTGGTTGGCTGGAGACAATTTTCACTCAGCACAGGCGACTGGGCCACTTGCAGATCCTGGGGTCAGTTCACTGGGAGAGTCTTGCCTTTCAGTAGCAGTTCTATTAATTCAACACATTTTTTTTGCTAGTGCATAAGATCTCACCAGAAATTTGCATAGATTCACATGTACGAAAATGTTTGTGGCAACCTGGGACATCCATCCCATCTACTCATAGGTGAGCCGCCTTTTCCTTCTCATCCTTTACCCCCTTCTCTTTTATCCCTGGCATCCATTCTTGATTCCCTCCTTCTCCAGACTTCTCTGTCTTGCTAGCCAGTCCCCACTATCTAGAGCACATTCTTCTGTAGCCACAAAAACAAAATCAAACCAGTTTGATCCGTATAAACTATACAGATTAAATGGGCTTGATGGACATAATTTTGAATAGCAATCCCGCTGTGTCGGGGTCTGCAGAGACTATATTCCATTGTATTTATAGTTGCCCATTGCTCACCTTCTTGGCTTCCATTCTGGGCCGCCTACCCCAATAGGCCTAATTTTGTGGGCAACAAAGTGGGCATTGTTATTTGCTGTCAAGTCGACTTTGACCTATGACGACCCTGTGAATGAGAGACCTCCAAGAGTCATCAACTGAAGCCTCGCAAACTCAGGGCAGCCCTGAATACTTGATGGCATCAATTCACCTATAATACATGACCCCCCCCCCCTTTCCTACTGCCTTCCACTTTACTGTCACGTTATTGTTTCTTCCATTGAGACATGTAATCTCTTGATATGTCCAAAGTACAGCATTATAGTCATCTTCAAGCAAGAGTTCAAGCCTGATTTGCTCTCGGACCCATTTGTTTGTCTTCTTGAGAATCCAAGGTAGCCATAGGATTCTTTTCCAGCATCACGTTTCAAATGAATTGATCTTCTTCCCACTAGATTTTTGCTGGCTTTTAAATGGCTGGTTTTAAAGTTTCTTAAAGTTTCTTAAAACTTAGGAAGCAGTATAGTTTTGATACTGAAACATTAATTGTCATTGTGAAACACGCCACCAACTTTGGGTGGTTTCCCCTACAGTCTTGTCACCACAACTTAAGGTGGCAGAGTCCTAAATTGATAGACTACCGCAGTTGGGGAATCACATTTTTGACAGCTACGGTACCTCATGAAAAGTTTCTTGTGAATGGATGGAATAGGTTCTAGCATGGTAAAGAAGCCACTAAATGTGTGCAACCCAGACTGGAGAGACCCAAGTTCAAATCTTCACTCTCCCCTGAAGCTGATCAGTTCACACTAGATCACCTGTGTACCTCACAGGGTTGTTGTGAAAATAAAAAAAATGTGGAGGAAGAGTGCTGTGGATGGTTCCTTGGAGGAAAAAAAGGACATAAACATAACAAATAGTGCATTTGTCTGGTTGAGACTACTCCCTGGTGTGCTAGTTTTCCACTTGGAAAGAGATTCTTATGTAATGGATTGAAATGCCGTTTTCCTCACCTGCTCCCTGCAACGCTTCAGCCAAGCCTCTCGCCTCAGGACTCTACCGCTTTGTTCTGCCACATAGAGAATCAGTCCCCTGCCTCTTTCTCCCCTTTCTTCCATTCCTTACATTATCCCTCCCTGTGCAAGCTCAGCAAAGCAGAGTTAGCTGTGTGGGGCCCTGCTGCTTTTGACACAACACGCTTTCCACATTGCCCCTCGGGGTCTGAAAAAAGGGCACTGGCACATGAGGGAAGAAGTGGCTGTAGCTGCGCAAGCTGTCCATCTCCTCCAACTGCAGTGGTCCCTTTCTTCCTAGGGCTGTTCTGCAAGCACTGAGTTCATCCCAGGACTTGGAAACATCTCTCTTTTACCTGGCACCATCTAGAACCCACATCACCCACCCCCCTTCCCTTCCTTCCTTCCAGCCTTGAAACTATCCCTCTCACTTCCAAAGGCCAGTTGCTGGACTTGTTGTGGGTGGGAATGATGCATACCTCTACATGCTGATGGACTATTTGTTGTTGTTGTTTTTGTGTGCCTTCAAGTTGTTTCCAACTTATAGCAACCTAAGGCGAACCTATCATAGGGTTTTCTTGGCATGATTTGTTAGGAGGAGGTTTGCCATTGCCTTTCCCTGAGGCTGAAAGGGTGTGACAAGGTCACCCATGGGTTTCATGACCGAGCCGGGAATCGAACCCTTTTCTCCAGAGTTGTAGTTCAACGCTCAAACCACTATGCCATACTGGCTTTCATCCTGATGGACTGTAACTCCTAGTCTTCCTCACATTGGCTAGGTTGGGTAGGCTTGATGGGAGTTGTAGTCTAGCAATAGCTTGAAGGCTGCACACCCTTTTGCTAGATGACACACCAGCACATGTTGACCAAAAGACAGCATCCAAATAGAGGGACAGGACTTGTAGAAAGAGGTTGAGTTGAGTTCTTAACTGTACCACTACCACACTGGATTCTGTGAGATGGATAAAACATGCTCCAATATGCTGCCCACTTCACTGTGAGGCCCTATTAAAGCCCTATCCCCAATCACACCCTGACTGTTTTCAATGTAAGTCAGTGGGAGACAGGTTTCCAATAGAATTGCCTTCTGCCAACCATCCCTTACTCCGCATCTGAGATCTAAGCGATGGAGTGATAACTCCCCGTTTGAGGCAAGTGCTCTTAACAAAGTGTGCATTTCTTCCTAGCTTGGGGCAAATCATGTTGGGGTCGATGGGGTGGCAAGCTGCCTGGCATATTGGCATCATTGGGGCAAAGGGATACAGCGGAGCATTGCTTCCTTACAGCCCATAGCAAAAAGTTCCTTCACCCATACCATCATTTTAGTGGGTGTTTCCTCTTGTGAAACAATTTAAAAAAAAAAAATCCTACATTCTAGTTTGAAATATAGTGTCAGGTAACTTTGCATAACTATTTCAGAATGTAGAAAAAGACAGTATTGGAGAGCTAGAGCTCCAGATACAGTTAATCCAAATTTATTTCATGTTGTTCCTAGTCCAGAGCAGTTCACAAACAGACAAGGCAGAAGCTATCCTGAACTTCTGGTGCTAACTTCAAAGCTTTGCTGTTGTATGTTAAGTTGTTTGCTGTTTCCCTACAGCTCTGTGATGAAAGGCCTGTATTGCCCAGCACTTGCCTTGAAAGCTTCAACCGGTTGAGTTTTAATAGCTAAAGTGCTACTAAGGGCTGTATTGGAAGTAGACGCCAGCTCCCAGCAAATGCTTGGAGGCACTCAACCAAGAGAGAATGGGGGGAAAAAAGAGCCCAGCCAGTCATAGAAGGATATGTAGGTTGTTTGCTCAGTTCAGAGAGAGAGGAAAGGATACTGTCAAAAACATAAATCATTGCAAGAGTGCCTTCAGTTGCACCAAGTGAAGGATGGACTGCCATGGAGCATTTGTTCCCGGTAGCAAAAGAATCTCAGCCTTTGTAAGGGACCGTTGGGTGAGACAAGTGGAAACGCTGAAGTCTCCAACAAGAGGGGTTATCTTGATAACTTGAGCTCCGTTCGGCAGTGGCATGGAAGGAAGATCTGAGGGTACGTTGGCCTTTATCCTTGGTGGTTTTCCATCTGGGTTGGGTTCTCATGGCTCGGCCTAGGGCTGGACATTCACCGAGACGTGTCTGACAGTGGTGAGGCCTAGCCGAGCACTTGGCGACCCAACTTGTGTCCGGGTGACACAACTGGTGGGGTGGGTGAATGGGCCGCTAACTTCCACGGTAGTTGAGTTCCATTTTCTATCCGTGTGCCACGTTGACCAATTGCGTATGTCAAGAACCCGAACACAGGTTGGCTTCCTTTTCACCATCTTCTTTTGAGAGGGTCCTTCTTTAGGCCTCCAGATTGAAGGTGTCCATTGGTGGCGGCCGTGGGGGGGGGGGGTTCCTTTCTTCTCTTCTGCCCCCCTTTAACCTCTCCCCTTCCTTCCTACCCCAGTCATTTTATTATTGGTAAAAGCAAGAGGGAGAGGGATCCTTGGAGGGAAAAGAAGCCCACACTTATGAATGAGAAGCAAAGTTTGGCAAGGTGCCAGCCTAGGTTTTTTAAAGGAGTGGGGGGGGCAACCAAGGGAGCAAGAGAGAGACCTGAGGATGATGAGGATGATGATGGAAGTCATGGGATTGGGGAGGAAGGATGGAAGGAAGGAGGCGGGCAAAGCGGGTGACGGCATGGCAGGGGGGAGAAACCTCAGCAGTTAACTGGCTCGTCTATGCCACAACCAACTTAATTTTTTTTTTAAAGCGATAATTCCATGTCCTGAGGTTACAAACCGGCTGCAACTGGTTTTATTTTTTTCCCCTCTCCCCTGCCCCCGCTAGGCATCATGGGTAAAAGTAAGCATCCCCCCCTTTTCTTTTGTTTAATATAACGGCACCACAGATGATTGGCAGGGACGTGCCCGTTCCACGACTGGGTTCCGGCAGGTCCCTGGAGGGGGATGGCACGCCGTGGCCGCCCATGTTCCACCGAGGGGGCGCCTGGTGAAAAAACACCCTGGCTCTCCCCCCTGCCCTCCTGGCGTGCTCCCGATCTGTCTTCCCCTCCATCTGTCTGTCTCTCCCCTCCTCTTGTCAAGTCGAGGAGGGAGGCAGAGCACGCTACCTGTGAGTATTCTTTGGGTCTCATTTTTGGAAACGGAAAAAAAAATCTTCCCTCCTCCTCTTCTTCCTCCTCCTCCTCCTTCGTCTTCTTAAACAAAGGGCTCTTTAGGGATTAGCCGAGACCTTTTTTTATTAATAATAATGTTATTCTTTTACGACCACGAGCTTCTGAACGTCGGGCTTTTTATTATTTTCTTTAATTTTTTTTCTTTCCCCAAAAGCTCTCCGTGGAACCATTCATTAAATCGTTTTATTTTGGCAGATGCCCACTCCCTTCACGGTGGATACCAGTCTGGATCTGCAGAGGAAAGGGGTTGTGGGGGTGGGGGGGTGAGGATTTGTTTTTGGGAAGGAGAGAAAGGAAAGGTAGATGATTTGGGGAAATATGGCAAAAGCGTTCTATTGTCTCTCTGGCATGCTGGTGGCGTGATAGAATACCCCCGAACCTTTCTCTCTCTCTCGTTCTCTTTCTCTGTGCCCCCCCCTTTTCCTCCTCCACCCCACACCCCCCTTCGTTTCATGTCAGCTACAACCCCAGTCTGTGAATGGAGGCGGCCAGCTGACGAAGGGAAGCGCTGGCACGATGCCAGGGGCTGGAAGACGCACGTTTGCGCCTGTGTGAAGTCTACGCCGGAGCACAAAGCGGTGGCAGGGAGGAGGGGGATGATGGAGGCGGGCGTCGGAGGGAGGGGAGGCCTTCCTTGCGGTCTAGGAAATCGCAGCCCTATTATATAAGGCAGCCTGCGTCACTCGGGCTTGATGGGAGGAGGGGGACGACGCCGACGATGATGATGGTGATGATGATGATGACGGTGGGGGTGGCAGTGATGTGGAGGGATGGAGAGAAGAAGGATGGGACTGGTCTTTTAAACCTCCTTTGCCACCTCTTGCCTTTTATTTTATTTTTTTCCCAATTCTGTTTACAGCAGCCGGTCAGTTTTTGAGCAAATGCCAGTGGCTTTTCTTCTGTCCGACATCTTCCACCCACTCTTCTTTACACACACACCGCACACACTGAGAGAGAAATAAAGAAAAGCTCGGCTGCTTGAAAGCCATGGCTCTTGAGGAATGCCTCCGCCACCTTTCATGGCGGAGCCCCTTCCGTTTGACCCAGTAAATCCAGGGACAAGGCTTTAAAGCCATCCCCGCCTGAACAATTTCTGGACTGTGCAACATTCCTCCTTCCCTGTACTCTTCTGCACAAAACCTTGTGTCAAAGTTTCTTTCATAATGCATTTAGGTTCGCTGTCAGATGATGCATTTTGATGCCTGGTTTGTTTGGCTTTTGTACGGGGCTTTTAGCTTGTGTCGCGGTGGTTGTCCTCAAGTTACCCTGCTGCAAGGGTTTACCACTCTTTTCCATCTGATGATTTCTGTTTTCTCCTCTGGTACCATCTTCGAAGACCTAAACTTGTGCATCTCCTGTGGCGGTCGACTGCAATTGCTGGGTGACCAGGGGAGGGCACTCTGTACATGCTTAGTGAACATCTTCTATTCCGTCTTGCATTCCCACGGCTTCTTTGGTTAAGCTCTATTGAAAGCCTTTGGAGAAAATTGTGGTTAGAGTTACAGTGAATTTAAGTTCTCTGGAAACAAAGAATCTGAGAGTGGAGTGTTTGGGGGGTGTTTTTGGAGGAAGATTCACGCTGCATTGGTGATGGAGGTGAAAATATAAACTTGTAGGAGTTCTTGCTTCTTCCAGGAGCCAGTCAGATGCTTCCAAGTTGCCCACTGAGTGGAGAATGAAGGCAGCAGCTCAGTCGCGCTGTTGTTACCTGGAAACTGGTCTTTGGAGGTAGACTGCTGCTGAAGCTGGGACATAATTTAGCTGGTATAGTGAATGCCTTCCAACAGGCCTGTCCGTTATGACTTTATCTCATATTTTGTGGAGAACATTCTTGTCCAGCTGATTTAAGCCAAAGGTCGGTCAGTTGAGAATCCCATTGACCTCAGAGGCTCAAGATGCAATGTTGTTTCCCACTTAAGGTGAACCTACGAGGGGATATTGTAAAGCTTTAATGGTCACCTTTTTTAAAAAAATTGACAGAAAATTTGTTTTGATTTGTAGTTGTTAACATATCTCATGTAGTCACTATCTAGATTTATATATTTTTTCCAGTGTATCTTGACCCTCCGAATACCTGATATTGTAGAAGTCTGCAGATTGCACCTTAGGAGGGGGTATCATATTGGAAGTTATTATGGCATATTGATGAAATTTTGTCAGTATCATCATTGGTCCCTAAGTGCACGTTGCTGAGAAAATCAACTCATTGCGTCCTTTATTTCTGTGACTGGCTCTGCCAGAAGTGACTGAGTGTAAAATCCTTGTCAGGCGCCATCTACAGACTTCTACAGTAATGGTATTTGGAGGGTCAAGAAACTCTGGGAAAATGTGTAAATCTGGATGATGACTACATAGAGATAAGTTAACAACTACAAATCCAAACAAACTTTCTATCAATTTTTTTAAAGGTGATAATTAAAACTTTTGGATACGCCCTCGTATCGTAGGGTTTTCTGGGCAAGATTTGTTCAGAGGATGTTTGCCAACGTTTTCTCTGAGGCTGAGAGAGTGTGATTTGCCCAAGTTCACCCAGTGGGTTTCACGGCCAAGTTGGGAATTGAACCCTTGTCTCCACAGTCCTAGTTCAACAAAGCACTGTGCCATCCTAGCAAAGGTTAACGCTTCCGTATACAACACATAATTGGTATTACATACTGGATTTTTTCGTGATTTTGCCATTGTCTTCCCACAGTGGCTTGTCAGGTGCTCCTGAAAAGCTGCAGAATCAACCATTGCATCTCATAGCAACTAAGCAAAAAGGTATTCAGAGGAAAGTTTCTACTAAACTGGATGGATCTATTCAGTATTTGTGACTAAAGGAGCTTGGAAATGTTACTTTTTGGATTACAGTTCCCTGAATCCCCAGCCAAAATGGCCAACTCTTTGTGTTGCTGTAATTTCTTTTGAATCAACCTCAGACTATGTGTTTCTTCTGCTTTCTTTCTGTCTCTTTCATCCCTGGTCTATGCAGCAAAATGGGGAGTTATTACTGGAGGCAATAGTTGCAATGGGCCTATACCACTTGAGACTACAAGTGGGGAATGTCACTTTTGGAATTCCCTCTTCGTTTTTATGAAAGATGCCTGGCATCCCAGACTATAGCATATTGGGGGAAAGCATCCTAACCCCATGCTGTTCGCCGCCTTCTATTGCACCAGGAGCTTTTCCAAGATGTGTGATCCTTCTGTAGTTTGAAAAATTATAGTCCATTTGGGTGTCTTCGTACCCAGGTCTACATGGTAGGCAAGAAGTCGAAAGAAAAACTTTCCTTGGAGGTTGAAAGGTAACACAGCAAGGGGAGGATTGGATTCAAGCATTTCACTTTGAAATTCTGCCTTTTCTGCTTGCGAGAGCGAGAGAGGTCATTTTGGCTTTAAATTCAGAAACTTGTTTAATAACACAGCCCTCTTTGAATTTGCAGTTGGAAATGGTACCATTTGGGGACTCTTAGGACCTCTGTTGTTATTCATAAGCCCAGGCCAAAGAGTTATAGCGAAGGAGGAATGCACTCTGTCCATTCATTTTTTGGCTTCTGTGCTGTCTATAAACTTACGGACACCATAGATAATGAAGAGGAATCTTTTTCTCTTGACTGACCCATATCTCTAGAATAGGGAGGTGGTGGTGTCCCAGAAAACCAGACCAGCAGGAGATTCATAGCAGGCAAAATTAAGCACTTGCCTGTACCATGCCTAATTTATTTAAGTTAAATTAAGTTACTGCCACATGACAGAAGGGGTTTATGAAGTGGTAGAAGCACATGGAGCCAGCATGGTGTAGTGGTTTTAGTTTTGGACTATGACTCTGGAGAGCATCGTTCAAATCCCCGCTCGGCCATTAAATCCCACTGGAGGATTCACTCTCTCATCCTCAGAGGATCCTCATAGAGCATCCTCAGGGCATCCTCAGAGGATGGCAATGACCCTCTGAAGAAACTTACCATGAATCCCACTGCATGCCTTTGGGCAATTCACACTTTCTCGTCCTCAGAGGATCCTCATAGAGCATCCTCAGAGGATGGCAATGGCCCTCTGAAGAAACTCAGCCAGAAAACCCTGTGATAGGGTCACAATATGTCGGAAAAGACTTGAAAACACAGAACGTACACATGAATGCAAGAAGAGCTCAGAAGATGCAGCAAAGGCCCATCAAATCCATCTTGTCCCGTTTGCCCATAGAGGCCAGCAAGCAGTCTCAAGCATGGCATAAAGGAGGTAGCTTCCAAAGTTACCTTTAACAAGGAATTACTTGACATTGTAGTCTAAGGCCCCTGAAGAATAGTTATGCAAAGGGATTTTATAGCACCTTTTGAGACTAAGTGATAGAAAGAAGCTAGTAGCATGAGCTATCGTAGACCTGAGCCTCTGATTCTTGGAGAGAGTAGGCCTAGGTCTACAAAAGCTCATGCTACCAGCATCTTTCTTTCACTTGGGAATTTATCACATGAAGGAGATCAGGAGTTTGTCCCGTGAATATCTTGGAAAAATCATGTAATTACCCAAAATGATTTCACACGACGTTGCACAAAACCTTCCATTAATGTGGCCACAAAGAAGCCTTAACACACATCTTTTGCTTTGTGGATTTCAGTGACAATGCATTTCGTATATCACTTTATTTGCTCAATTGCTTGTGATGATCATTCGCGCAATTGCTTGCCATTTCTGCTTCATTTGCAAGATGCTTTAAATGTGCTTTCATCTCCCTTTAATGCCGAAATTAGCCCCAGTGTGATAAACTCCATAGTCTCAAAGGTGCTACAAGATCCCTTTGCAGACTGATGAATATTTAGCTACCGTCACAGCTGCACTTTTTACAAAGTAACACTTTGCTTACCCTGTTTCCCAAAAGTATCATCAAAAGCATTAACAATTATTTTAGTTACTTTTTAGGAAGTAACCTTTGAATGCTACCAGCCAGTGGTGCTCTTCATGTTCTCTTCATGCTCACCTTGCTGGCTCTACCACACTCATAATAGAACATGAGGTAGCATTTGAACCATGTTATATTCCTCCTCCATCGGGAGGTTACACACACCCCTTAACAGTGAAAGTCACAGAAGGAAAGAAGTTATCCCTTGTTATGTGACAGCTACAATGCAACTTAGTTAAGAAATAGATATTGGGCCAGTGCAGACCGGCCCTTTGAGGCGCCCCCATCACATGCTAGGGTTGCCTCAGGCCTGAGCTTACAGACACCCCACAACCCTAGCATGTGACGGCATCATTGCTGCGGAGCGCCATTTACATGGCACAAGCAGTAATGACGTTGCAGCTGCGCAGCATCTATACGGCGCTGTGAAGCTGAGACATCACAAAAGTGCTGGCAGTGCTTTTTGCGTCGCAATTGTAGCGCAAAAAGAAACTGTGTTTCGGCACTCCTTTTTTACTGGGTACCATCCCTGCTCCGTCGAGATGCTGCGGCGATGGTACGCTGTAAAAAGAGGAGGCTACACTCTGCCCTTTTTGGGTGGTCTGTAAAGCCCCATTGATATCAAGCAGCTTTGTTGCTGTATGCCTTCAAGTCATTTCCAACTTATGCAAACCTATCATGGGGTTTTCTTAGCCAGATTTGTTCAGAGGAGGTTTGCCATTTCCCCTGAGGCTGAGAGAGTGTGACTCACCCCAGGTCACCCAGTAGGCTTCATAGCCGAGCTGGGAATCGAACCCTGGTCTCGAGTCCCTCAAACCACTATACTATGCTTCCTCTCAGTCAAGCAACTAGTTACCTGTAGCTACATGCTTCTAAACCATGCTGTTAAGTTTGTGCCTGTGGCTGCAGTTTGGTGGCAGACAGCCTCTGAAAAACAGACCACCTATACAATGGTTGCTTGACCCTCAGTAAGCCTCTTCTCCTCCATCAGAATGTTGTCTAATCTCATTGTTCAGTCAGGACATGGGTCACATGGCTATCTCCCCCCAAAGGAAACATAGAAGGAAGCCTCATACTAAGCTGGATTGCTGGTCCATCTGGCCAGGAATTTGTCTGCTCTGGTCAACAGGAACAGAAGGAGGTCTTCTCTATTGCCCTCTCCCTGAACCTTTTATTTGCTGTTGTTGTGTGCCTTCAAGTCAAATTTCTGACTTACGGCATCCATAAAGCATCCATAATCCATAATATCATGGGGTTTCCATGGTAAGATTTGTTCAGAGGAGGTTTGCCATTGCCTTCCCCTGAGGCTGAGAGCATGCGACTTGCCAAGGGTCACCCAGTGAGTTTCATGGACAAGCTGGAAATCAAACCCTGGTCTCCAGAGTCATAGTCGAACCCTCAAAACCACTGTGCCACATGCCTTTCCTTAGCTGCTGATGCTGGGGACCAAACCAGGAATTTTCTACTTGCAAAACCATGTACCTCTTAAGTTGTTTCTGATTTACGGCAACTCTAAGGCTTGAGGTTTTCTCGGCAAGATTTTTTCAAAGGGAGTTTTGCCTTTGCCTTCCTCTGAGGCTGAGATAGTGTAGCTTGCCTAAGGTCACCCAGAGGGAATTCAAACCCTGGTCTCCAGAGTCGTAGTCCAACCCTCAAACTACTACACAACACTGGCACTGTATGCCTCTACCACTGGATAACCCCCTTCTGTCATGTGGCAGCAAATAACTTAAATAAATTAGGCATTGTCAGGTAAGTGCTTCAATTTGCCTGCCATGAATCTCCTGCTTGTCCAGTTCTACAGTTTTGGGACTGTCAAGAGAAAAAGATTCTTCCTTATTATCTTGGCTGTCCCTAAGTTTATAGGCACCTACCTTGTCCTTCCTTAAGGCTTCTTCCCCACCAAACTAACTGCTTCTGAATGGTTTCTTGTAGGGAAGTTGTCCCATGCTGCTGATCACTTTGACTGTCCTTTGGGCAGCTTTTTTTCAGGCCTGCAATCTCTTCTTTGACACTGGGCAACCTGAAAGCAGAGATAGAGAAAGGCTTTGCCTTACCATCTGTCTTATCTTCTGCCTGCTTCCCTAATGGCACCAGCGTAAGACTTGGTCCATTTTTCCATACCAATAGCTTTCCTCATAGAGCTCTTGTAAGACTTGCTGAAATAATATGTGTAGAATGCCTTGAACCCTCTTCAGATCCTTCCTCCCACTCCACCGCTGTCACATGTTACTACTATTGCTCCCTGCAGCCTCAACCCAAGCTGAAAACTTTCTCGATTGCTTTGAAGTGGCGTTGGCTGCCGTCTCTCTTGGAGCGAAATAGCTGAACTTCCTATGCTCTCGCCTGCAACTGAGTGCAGCTCTATTTATATCGCAGTAGGCCTAAGCATTCCCTTCCCATGCTCCATTCATTTTGCTTCCTCGACTCGTAGACCTCCTCCAGGCCCCCACCCTCCATGCTGCATTGCGAGCAAATCCCCCACTTCTTTTTACGCTGAGTCCTGTTCAGATATTGGCAACCCTTTTATTTCTGGAGATCTTTCTCCTTTCCTTGTATCCGTTGACTCTGACTAGCCAGAAGGGCGAAGACACTGAAAGAGAGGGAGCAAAGCAGCCGCCGCAGAGTTGTTTCCACTGCGTTTGCGCTGAAAGGGGCTCATAGGGATCCTGCTTTGGTAGCTGCCTCCATCTTCCTTCGAAAACAAGTGTCTGGACAGAACCGATCTTGGTCGCCGCCTTCTGAGAATCCTGGTTCAGCCCCCCTTGGAGGAACTTTGTTTGAAATCCTCTTTTCTCTTGTGACGGATCCTCGCAGCGGAAGGCAGATGGCGGGCATCTCGGTTGCGTCTGTAAGGCGATCCTCTTTTGCTATTGACTCTAAGCGTAAAATCCTCTTCCCCCTCCCCAAAATCCTCAAATGTAAGATGCAGTTGTGGCATGGTGCATTGTTTTGGTGAGCTGCATACGGAAGGAGAATGTGAGATAATGTGCGGACAGCCGTAGGGTCAGAAGGACGCATCAGGGGTTAAGCTGCCTGTCTTGTGGGGCTGGAGGGAGGATAGGTTTGGCTTGATCTGTTCCTCTCCCCTCCCCCCCCCCCTTAAAACCCAAACCTCTGCTTGCCTAGCTGCCAAGCCCCCATTTCTTTTTTAGGTGATGGACCTTTTATAGCATTGTATGGAAATGGTTTGTCTTGGGAGACAGCCATTTTGTGCGTTCTGCCTTGAAATGTTATCTTTTACGGCGGCGACGTCATTCTGCTTTTAGTGCCGGCTGGCGAAGTCAGAGGCGGAGCAGCTGACAGCGAGCGGCTGGCTGGCTGGAGGCTTCAAGCTGGTCTTTGGGCTTCAAGCTGGTCTTGCCACCTCTCTCCAAGGATGGGCTCCGGGGCAAAGCTGGAGGAATTGCACTGCCCAGCCGTACTTGCTTGCTCGCTTGCACCTGGCCTTTCCCCCTTTCCCTCTTTCCTTCCACCTAATGTCAGCTAGGTATATTTTTGGAATTCAGATAATGCCAGGGCTTGTGTAAAGTCAAGCAGGATGGACACATTTGCAAAGGGAGAGCTTTCAGCAGCTATTAGCCAACATAGTTAGAGGGAACCTTCATGTACCCGGCTAGTTCACCCCCCCCCCCCCCCAAAAAAACGGTCTGTGGGGAAAGTCAGAAGGGGAAAGATCTCGCCTCCATGCTTTCCAGAGGAACCTTCCTGGCTAGATAACAATATGCCACACCAGATCAAGTATGGGCAGCTTCCAGAAACGAGGCTGAAAAATGTGCCAGTGTGCCACATATTGCCTATTCACACCAGCCTGACCTGCCTTGGTCCAGTTCAGCAGGCCTGGTATGAAACAGCCTCACATTATCCGAATCCCCGGTGAGCTTAAATGAAAATGTAAATTGGTCAGTTTGAGTTTCTCACTGTCCTTCTATACCCTATATTTTTTGCCTATGTTTTCTTTTTTCTGAGTCTTGGCAGGATTGTTCTCATCACCAGCTCTGCTGGCTATAGAAGAGGTTCTGTGAGCAGGAAAAGAAGAGTACTTTTGAATTTAACAGAGTCACATTGTGTGAGCTGTGGATTCGATAGTTTATATATATATATATATATATATATATATATAGAATACTTATAGGCCACTGAGGAAGACTGCTGTCGAAACGCGTCTGGCCTTGAGTTTTATTATTATTTAAAAGTTGCATTTTGCCTATTTTTAGCATTTGAATACTTATCAGTGGAGTATTGCTACCCTTTTAGAAATTATACCGGTTCTTTCTGCTCGTGAGTTTATTTCTATTAAGCTTTTCACATTAATGTTTTTTTTTTCATTGGGAAGTGTGACATCATTAATATTGTTTATTTCAAAAAAAAAATTGGTAGAACCCTCCAGTGCTGTCTTTGTGAAGGCATTTTCTTGGCATCTGGCTGGCCAGTGTTGGGAAAAGGGGGTTGTGCATGTGGAGAACCGTTGAGCTCCGCGTTGAGCCTCCTTTTCAGAGAAAGATGAAAAATAACTTAACAAATCTGCGGCTCTTCAAATGTGTCTGGACTCCAACTCCCATTACTCTCAACCATTTGTTTCACCAGCCAGAGCTGATAGGAGTTTCACTCCAGTGATAGCTGCAAAGTCAGCCTTTATACTCCGTGGAATGATCTTAAGAGTTGTTGTTGTTGTTGTGAACATGGAGGGACGTTCAGATGTGTTTTCATATGGAACCCAGCTGTTGAATGATGTTGCCATTGGCTTAGATGGGTTTTTTGAAAAAGACTTTACAAACACGTGGAGCAAGTGAAACCATTGGGGTGGTGTTCCTAAACTCACTATATAAATTGGGGGAGACTGACAAAAATATGTAGGGTGTCATTGGAGACCAGCAAGAATGCATTCCTACAGAACTGATGTTAGCAATTGTACTCAGCCTGCCACAGGTTTTAAAGAGGTTCAAAGAATAAAACAGCAGAATATTCTTTTTCCAGGCTAGAATAACCCCTTCTTTTCAGATTGTTAGATGTCAGTAGTTCATCCCTAATCTGAGCAAACAGAAAACTCCAGGATTCCAGTTTCTTCATTCCCCTTCTAAGCAGGGAAAGCTGACCCCTTCCTCCAATGTGTGTCAAGATTTGAGTTTCTTCTTTCATGCTCCTTTTCCTCGAACAGCTTTCGTCTCGTGTCTTGTCCTGGGATGAGGGGTGCTGGGTGAACCAGGCATATGGTGTGTGAAACATTTATTTATATATTTATGGAGAAATACTTTAAAATTAAAATGTTGTAAATTGAGGCGACTACAGATTGAACTTGCCTTTACCTAAGTCTACCCTTTGAGCTGCTCTCATGCTCACATAGACAAGAGATTTCATGCATGTAAGTAAAATGTTGCATTAGGTACTGAACAAGCCAATGCAGAAGGCAAGGAGTAATTGCCCTTCCTTTTTTCAGTTCACTTGGTAGAAGCTTTCTTTTTTTTTTTTCTTTTGCAGCACAGTCTTCCTTATCCACTAATTCAAGCACCCACAGCTTGAAAATATTTTGAAAATATAGATTCCCCAAAAAGCAAAGCTTGATTTTGCCATTGTATATAAGGGGTGCCATTTTACTATGTCAATATGTCTAATGGGACTTGAGCATCCATGGATTTTGGTATCTGTGGAAGGTCCTGAAACCAAACCTCAGTGGATACCAAGGACCCACTGTACATCTAAGAAGGTAATACTGTAGTCTCCTTTGCCAGCCTTCCCTTGGTTATTTTTTACTTTAAAAGTTTTGTATCCCATCTATTCCCCAAAGGCAGTTGACAACAAATAAATATTTAACAGCTGAAAACATTTCTTCATAAGATAGAACCCAGAAGCAGCAGAAAACGGAACACACTGAAATATGGATAAATAAATAAAATATTTAAAAACACAAACTAAAAATAGCAGAACGTATACTCACCCAGTGAAGGGCAGAAAAGGTGCTGCTCCTCTTCCTCCTCCCCATCTTCCTCCTTTTTCTTTTTAAAGTAATGGTTTTAACCAGGTTTGATAAAGTTGTTAGTGTGGAAATGAGACAGGCCTTTCTGTTTTTGCAACCTGCATAGGAATACATACCCCTTGCAGCCTAGCTTTTTTAAAAAAAAAATCTGCATGCTGTGATGTTTGTGGGCATATTTATAAGACTAATGGATCCTCCATGTTCTGAGGCAGTCTACCATCGGACAGCAGTTTGCTAAAGGCCAGTGGTATGGAAAGTCTTGCTCTCTTTATGGTTATTGTTGAGCTAGTTGCTGTGGAAAATGGGATGCTGAAGTTGGTGAGATCCTGTTTTTTTAAAAAAAATAAAATAATAGGCAAAACCATTCTTATATTCCTGAAGCTTCTGCAGAAGGTGGTCTGAGTGTTGGACTACAACTCTGGAGACCAAGGTTCAATTTCCCACTTGGCCATGAAACCCACTGGGTGGTCTTGGCCAAGTCACATGCTCTCAGCCTCGGGGGAGGGCAATGGCAAACCGCATCTGAAGAAAGCATGGCAAGGAAACCCCAGGATAGGGCCACCATAAGTCAGAAAACAACTTGAAGACACAAAACACACAAACACACACATGAAGCGTTCCACGTTGCCTGTGTCAGGGTGCAAGAGCAAGTAAACCAGAATCTCGAGGCACAGAGCTGTCACTTCACTCCTTCACCTTTTCCTTTGTGTCTATTTGCCATAATTCAATAGGTGGGACCCATATGAAGAGATGTAACCTAATGTGAGCTTTTGTTGTTGTTAGTTATCTCTTGTGGCGATAGAATTAAAGATATAGTCGTGTTAGTCTGTAGAGTCAATATGTAGAGAGATTTTGTAGCACCTTTGAGACTAACTAAAGAAACAAGTTGGCAGCATGAGCTTTCCTAGACTTAAGTCTTGTTCCTCAGATTTGGACACCAACTATCATTGGTGATAGTTGATGGCAATGCGAGGCATACAGTTCTGAAAGCCTATGGAGTTTATCACATGGGAGGAATTTCTCTCAATTGCGAATGGTACCAGTTTGCAATTACGTGAATTTGCTAGTTTAGCGAATTTACGTGAAATCTGATTGCGTTTGGAATGCATTCAGAATGACTTCCCATTTCCCAAAAATGAGCCCCCATTGCCCAAAATTGCATGAGATACTCTAATGCACAACAACGTGAAACCCAGTTATTGCGTTCGGAATGACTTCCCATTGCCCAAAATTGCGTGAGATACATTAATTCACAATAACATGAAACCCCATGATTGCGTTTGGATTGCCATTGCATTATACCCCCAAATTCCGTCCTTTGATAAACTCCTATGTCTCAAGAGGGGCACCAGAAGAAGGGGGCCTTCATCTCTTGGCATTCAATTTCGAGGAAGGGATCTTTGCCTGCGTCTTGGCTTCCAAGGAAGAAGGAACTGCCATGCAGGAGGAGAAATTTGGGAGTAGGCTGAGAGTGGGGCTGCTAGAAAGTAATCTTGAGTCGGATGAAGTGAGACCTGGATCCCTGGATCCTACACCATCCTTACTCCTTGTTTGCTTAATTTCATTTCCGTGCTCACCATGCTTGAGTTAAGATACCTCCTGTTGCCATTTGAGTGGAGAGTTCACTCCCTTGAATGCATGTAAAACGCTCACCACCCAGCACAGAAGAACAAACTGACTTGGGGAGGTTGGAAAAGAGTTAAATTCATGGAAGAGAGCTCTCCCAGTGGCTAAAGTTAGACAGGAGCAAAGCTTTGCCCCCTCCAGATGTTTTGGATTACAGTCCTCGCTGTCCCTTACCACTGGTGACGTTGGCTGGGGCTGCTGGAAGTTGAAGTCTAACAACATCTGGAAGACAGATGTTCTCCATCTCTGGGCGAAGGGTAGCTTGCTGGAAGCGACTAGTCCAGACCTCCTCAGGGTGGAACAGTTTACCTTGAGCGAGAGCAGGAAAGCCAGGGAGATCGTAAAGGTCATAACTTTCATGCCATACCCCTCAACTCCTAGATTTGTTGGGAGGGCATGGCGCCTGTCAGAATGCTAGACTAGACAGACCTTTCCTTTAAACCTGGGAAGGCAGCTCCTCTGCCCTTGTGCTGAAGGGCCAATGGAAAGGGCAAGGAGGAGTGTTTTTAGGGTGTTAGCTGGGAACTGGGGTGGAAAAACAACATGCCGAAGACCTTTGGGTCAGACAGGGGCCAGCCTCTTCCATGTCAGCCTTGTTCCCAGAAGCTTTGCATCTTTCACAACTTATTTGTACTGATAAATGAGACTGATTTGATTTCCCCGATTGCTGCAATTTCTGTTCTATATCAAAGGAGATAGCTTTCCCTTTGACTTTTGAGTGTTCTCGTTTCTCTTCGTCTTCATTTTGTTTGTCCTCTCCCTGTCTCTTCCTTCCAAACCGCATCTCCCAGCTTTCTTAGTGCCCATGTGCTGCTGTTGTTACTGCTTTGCACTTCCACAGCACTTGGCAGGGAGGGAACATATTTGGGGTCAGGAAGGTCCATGGCCATGAACATTAGAAGGACTTTATTAACAGTAAGATCAATTGAGCAATGGAACCAGTTCCCTAAAAAGACGGTGGCGTCTTCTTCTCTTGGTGTCTTCAGAAATAGGCTGGACAGCTACTTAGTTTGGGATGCTTCAGTTGGTTGGACTTGACCTGCAGGGTCTCATTCTGTGTGGTTCTCCTGAAGGAAATACTGTATATACTCATGTATAAATCTAGAAATTTTAGTCAAAAATGAACCAGAAAAACCTGAGTCGACTTATCCACGTGTCAATGTAAGTGATGTACTTTAACTCATATATATACATAAAAAGGAGCCATTCCCTTTGTGAAAGACAACAGCATATACTGCCCTGGAAGCACCAGCCTTTAAGGTGAGCAAAAAAAGTTAGTCCTGCAAGCTCTTTGGCATTATTTTCCTTTGCTTCATCCTTTAGATCCTTTCTTACATGCCCCTAGGTTTTACCCTCGACTTATCCATGGGTCATATCAAAATCCATAATTCTGGCCCCAAAATCTGCCCTCAACGTGTAGATGAGATCAATTTATAGTCGAGTATATACAGTAGGAGCTTTTAAAAATCCCAAATGTGATCCAGCCAAAATCAGGGAATATACTCGCAACCCACCTTTCCTCCAGTGAGCTCAGGATACCATACAGGTTTGCCCTCCCTTCCCACCTTTAATCCTCAAAATAACCCTGGAGGGTTGGCCATTTCAAAAGAAAGGACCAGCCCTTAGATCACCTGCTGAGACCTTGAGCCTAGATCTCCCAAGTCCCAGCCCAACCCGCTTGACTCTCAACCTTATAAAGGTTCCCTTGAGTTTAAAAATTCGAGGCCAGGGCCAGTTTCCATGTAATTGTTGCTGGCAGAGTAATCCCAAAGCCAGGGAGGGCAGTTGAGGGCAACATTTGGCTCAGGCTCACTCATGTCGCCCTGGTATATGTTCACTTTTGATTCATTGCGGTCACGTAATGAGTGGGGCCGGGTGAGCTGGGCAGAGGTCTGATTCGAGAAGAGCCGCCTATAGCTCGTGAGAAGCATCTGGGTTAAGTCGGGTCATGCCAAGTGAGGACTGGAACAAAGAAAGTCTTGTGCCAAGGGCAGCTAGGTCAGTACTGAAGCAGAGAGGTTTGGCATAAGGGTTCCCAGGCAAGGAGTGGGGATCCATAGAATCATAGAGTCATGGGCTCATAGAGTTGGAAAAGACCCAAAGGGCCATCCAGTCCAACCCCCTGCCATGCAGGAACTCTCCATCAAATCATACCCGACAAATGGTCATCCAGCCCCTGTTTGAAGACCTCCAAGGAGGGAGACTCCACCACTCTCCAAAGGAGTGTGTTCCACTGTCAAACAGCCCTTACTGTCAGGAAGTTCCTCCTAATATTGAGGTAGGATCTCTTTTCCTGTAGCTTGCATTCATTGTTCGAGTCCTGTTCTCTGGAGCAACAGAAAACAAGCTTGCTCCCTTCCCAATATGACATCCCTTCACGTATTTAAACAGGGTTATCATATCACCTCTTAACTTTCTCTTCTCCAGACTAAACATTCCCATCTCCCTAAGGCATTCCTCATAAGGCATGGTTTCAAGACCCTTCACCATTTTAGTCACTCTCCTTTGGACATGTTTCAGTTTCTCAATGTTCTTTTTAAATTGTGGTGCCCAGAACTGGACACAGTATTCCAGGTGGGGCCTGACCAAAGCAGAAGCGAGTGGCACTGTTACTTCCCTTGATCTAGACACTATGCTTCTGTTGATGCAGCCTAAAATCGCATTGGCCTTTTTATCTGCCGCATCACACTGTTGACTCATGTTCAACTTGTGGTCTACTTGGACTCCTAGATCCCTTTCACAGGAGTCCAAGTAGACCACAGGTTGAACATGAGTCAACAGTGTGATGCGGCAGCTCAAAAGGCCAATGTGATTTTAGGCTGCATCAATAGAAGTATATTGTCTAGATCAAGGGAAGTAATAGTGCCATTCTTTAACCAATCCAGTGGTTAAAGGGGAGACAATTGACGGCAGAACTCTTTCATGGCCTGACACCCCTGGTTCCTGAGACAGCCATACCAAATGCAGACACCCTTTGCACATCTCCCCATAAGCGTGCCTCAACCTGCCCAGCTGCCTTATTTTAGGCTCCAGTTTTGCTCTCCAAAATGCTTTCCTAGCCAAGCCTGCTCCAGAGAAGGAGGAGGTTCTCCCCCAGGGCTGCCATAAAATGTTGTCGCAAGAATGTGAGTGTGTGATTTATTATTACTATTTTATTAACTTTTTAAAAAAAAACATAAACAATCCAATTCATGGTCAAAGTAATATACGTTCACAAAATGAAAACACAAAACGAAAAGAGCAAGTAGGAAAACATGTAACTAATATACGCTTGTCCATCCATATTCTCTAGGGTTTTTACATATTCTTGATTTACTTGGTTTTTGTACAGCGCTGTGTACACTTACGGCGCTTTATAAATAAAGCTAATAATAATAATAATAATAATAATAGGGGCACAAGACCCCCGTGAATATGCAAAATCTGCAAATAACATAAACACCATGTTTTTATCTGAGAGGACATCTCTCTGGTCAGTGTCCATCAGACATTGATAGAACTGCACTGGAGGAGCTACAAATGCCTAATAGAGTATTCTCTCTAGGAATCTATAGGTCTTTCAGTGCAACTTTTAGTTAAAGTTCACCATAGAGTGGTGCTGGAGGACTTAGGTATTCTTAGAGAGAACATATTAATCAAATCCGTGAATAATCAAAGCTACAAATATGGAGAGATGCGTGTACACCAGGACTTAAATTTAGCAAGTACCTTGCCTTTATCATACCAGAGACAACTATGCCAACCAAATCTTAAATTACAGTCTTCATGTTGCAAGAGCCTCACATCTCTATAAGCAATATGCGTTCTTCCATCCCTACAAAACAACAGGCCTGATAGCACAACTTGACACTAGGGACACCCAAGCTGCTCCTTTCCTTAGCATCAAACAGTGTTTTAAATTTTATTCTGGGTTTCTCTGCCTGCCGGACAAATCTAGAAATCTCTTTCTGCCGTTACCCAATAGGGTTTGTTTTGAAAGAGAAATAAAAATCTTGGCAAAATGTTCGCTTTTATTACTGCAGTGTGTGATTTATTCAGCTAGCCAGCTAGCAGTCCAAAATATTTGCACCTTCCTTTCTTTCTTTTTTCCACAAATGGGCTGTACGTGGGGCTGCCTATGAAAAGTGGTTGGAAAATTCAGCTGGTTCGAAGAGCTGCTGCCAGGCTGTTAACATGGGCAGATGACAGAGACCATACAACGCCCCTCTTGAAACAGCTTCATTGGCTGCCAGTTTGTTTCCGGATACAATTCAAGGTGCTAGTTGTAACCTATAAAGCCCTACATGGGTCAGGTCCACACTATTTGACAGACCGTTTCTCCTGATATGAACCGGCCCGGAGTGTGAGATCCTCTGGAGAAGCCCTTCTCTCCGTCCCAACATCTTCACAAACACTGTTGGTGGGAACGCAAGAGAGAGCCTTCTCGGTGGCTGCCCCTAGATTCTGGAACTCCCTGCCCAAGGAGATCAGAATGGCTCCCTCCCTGATGGCCTTCCGCCGGCAGGTTAAGACCTACCTGTTCACACAGGCGTTTAAGGAATTGTTATGAGGACAGGCGGAGATGTTGAATACATTTTTTAATGTTTTAATTGTACTGTTTTTAATGTTGTGAAGCTGCTCTGAGTCCTACTCCTGAGAAAAGAGTGGGATGCAAATAAATATAATAAATAAATTAACAAAGAAACCAAGAGCTTCCTCATCCTTTTCAGTTTCTTGCATCTGCTATAAGCTTCTTTTGCTGCTATTTGAATCTGTAGTGAGGAACCCCTATTAGTGAAGTTGAAGGCTTTCACAGCCTGCATCCATAGTTTTTTGTCGGGCTGTGTTCTGGAAGAGTTTATTCCTGATGTTTCATCAACATCTGTGGCTGGCATGGTTTGAAAATGCCAGCCACAGATGCTGATGAAAAATCAGAAATAAACTCTTCCACAACACAGCCACATAGCCCAAAAACATCCACAAAAAGCTCCTGTTATAGTGCTATGAACAGAGAGACTTGATGGTCGAGATCAGCAGTTCCCAACCTGTGCTCCAAAGAGCCCTTCGGTCTCCGCATGCACTTCCCAGGTGCTCCGCAGCAAGACGAAAGAAATATAAATTGAATAAAATTAAAGAATAAGAATCTGTTCTTACATATACTCCTAAACACCATTTACTTGTAAGACATAGGGTAGGACTCTTAGCGGCTCCACCACAGAAATAAGGGCTCTGTGAGTCAAAGAGTTTGGGAATCTCTGGTGAAGATGGATGCATCAAGATGGAGGCTTGGAACAGTCATTGGAGATTTGACTGGTACAACGCATCTAGCTATTCCCCTCCCTTCCTTCTGTTGCTTCTTCTTGGAAGTCATGGTGATTCTGGATTGTTGACGGCCGTAGTAGCAACTGCAAATAGAAGCCTTGTTCTGTTGTATCTATGTGTGTGTCATAGTGTATTAGGAGTGATAAAAGTCCCCTCGCCAATCCATGTGACGTTCTTGTTTTGTACCCCTTCCTTGCAAGCCGAAACTGAATGTTACAAAAAACCATCCTTTTCAGACATTAAGACGGATATAGAAAATCACTCTCAGCAAAACTGGAGCGGGGTCTTTTTTGCAGGAGCTCCAAACCTGCAGGACACTTTTCCCTGTCTTTTGTGGTTTCTCAAACTGGAGTTGTTACACTCAGATGTATTAAGCAAGCTTTTCGGGAGCAGGGGGAGTAAAGTTTTTAGTGCTGTTTTCGTTTGGTTTTCATCAACTACTCAATAAGAATGTAATTTAAAATTAAATGACTCTTTTCTTTCTAAAATATATTTTATTTTCGTTTTGCTTTTTAGGGCTGTCATCCTACGCAGTGAAATGTTAAACTCCCCCCCCCCAAAAAAAAACCCCACAAAAGTTGGTTTTCAGTGTTGGAGTTTGCTTTGGGGCTTTTGGAGGGAGTTGTTCATTAGAATTTTTATCTGCTAAGCTTGCAAATAGCAATTGAGCAATTTACTGTCAACCAAGGGAAATCTTTGCTGTATTAAAACACATGATATACATTACATTCACTAATGACTGATTCGCACCAAGAGCAAAAATAAAAACAGGGCATGAAGAGCAGGCATATAGTTTTTTTTACTTACTTACTTACTTATTTATTAAAATATTTCTCCAAATAGATCACAGGGTGGCTTGAGCTTAAAAGAATAAGAACAATTTTTTTAAAAAAAAATCTAAAAACCTATTAAACATAATGAGTTATATACTGCTTTACTTCCATAGGGGACCCAAAGTAGCTTACACCATACATTAATACGATAAATACATTAAAATGATAAAACAGTCTGAGAGAACCAGCTTGGCATAGTGGTGCGAGTGTTGGACTCTGAAGCTGGAGACCAGGGTTCGATTCCCAGCTCAGCCATGGAAACCCACTGGGTGACCTTGGGCGAGTCACACACTCTCAGCCTCTGATGAAGGCAATGGCAAACCTCCTCTGAACAAATCTTGCCAAGAAAATGCCATGATATGTTCGCTTTAGGCTTGCCATGAGTCAGAAATATTTTAGAGGCACACAACAACAACCGCAAAGCAGTCTGAAATGCTGGAGGCAACCATTAACTCTTTGTTCTAGTAACTTCTTGGTGGAGCCAAAAAGTTACTGTGCAAAGTGCAAAGAAGAAACACTCCTGGGTGAACTAGAGCCATTTCATATAAGGCAGTGGTTTTGCAAGCACAGGGCACAAAGATAAATAGCCTTCCACTGTTTATACACAACAGCTGGAATTGAGAGATACATTGCCTCTGACATTGGATGCTCCATTTAGCCGTCTTGATCTTTGGTCTCTGGTCGCCTTTCCCGTCCTGTGAACTCATCTAGGTAGGGCAGGGGTAGGAAAATGCACGGGGGCCCAAAACTTTCTGCATGCCACATTCTCACAGCGAGCCTAGATATCTCCATTTTCCTCAGCCATCTGTCTCGAACTGGTGACAAGAAGTGATGTCTCACTCCCTGTTACCATTTTGAGAGGGACAGCCAAGGAAAATACACTTGTCCCTCTGCATTTGCGCTTTGACTTTTGTGGATTTGATTATTCATGGGTCTTTATAATATGTTCTCTCTAGGAATATCTAGGGGAATGGGGGGGCGGGGGAGGTTTAGGGTTTGATTTTATTGTAACTTCGGTGTATTTTATTGTTGTAACCCACCCGTATTCTTCATGATTGGGTGGGCTAGAAATAAATTATTATTATTATTATTATTATTATTATTATTATTTAGTGCAACTCTATGATCAACTTTAACCAAAAGTCACACCAAAGGACCTAGAGATTCTTGGAGGGAACACTCCACTAAGCGCAATTCTATGGTCAATGTCTGGCAGATGTTGACCACAGAGTTGCACTGGAAGACCTAGAGTTTCCTAGAGAGTTCTCTCAGGTCAAAACATAGTGTTTTTGTTGTTTGTGGTTTCTCCACATTCAAAGGGGTCCTGTGTCCCTAACCCCAGTGAATGTGGAGGGATGAGTTTATATAAAAGATTTTTGATGGTAGTACAGAGTACTGGGGTATCTATGAGGGTGGGACATTTTCACGTTTTCATTCTTTGGGGCAGTGCATTCTTCATGATCTGGAGGCAAATATTGACTGAAATTGACACCTTTTTTATTTAAAAAAGGTATTTAGGCATATTTAGAGAACTGGTGGGACTTCAGGTGTCACAGACATGGGGGCCAGGGGCCATGTGGTCAACAGGCCACAGTTTGCCGAACCCTGACCTAGGAAATATGCAGCACATGAGATGACATCTGTCTCAGATTTGTGACATTTCCTCTGCTCTTCCCAAACCCACTCTCACACTTCTGTCTCTCTGGTCTTCCTCTTTCATGATACAGGATGGATCGCATGACAGAGGATGCCCTGCGCCTGAACCTCTTGAAGCGGAGCCTGGACCAAGCCGACGAGCGGGATGACGTCCTCGCCAAGAGGCTGAAGATGGAGGGCCACGAAGCCATGGAGCGTCTGAAGATGCTGGCATTGCTCAAGAGGAAGGACCTGGCGGGTATTGAGGTGCCGCATGAGCTGCCGGTCAAACAGGATGGCCTGAAAGTCTACGAGGAGAAGCTCAACGGGAACCTGCGACCCCACGCAGACAGCCGGTCCTCAGGGAGGCCAGGGAAGGAGAACATCAACGACGAGCCGGTGGACATGAGTGCAAAGAGAAGGTAGGGGGAGGCCCTTGGTATCTTGACTGGCAAGAACAACTTCTAGAAACATTGGGGCTACACTATCAAAAGGTCCCATGTTCTCTCAAGGGGAGGAGGAAAGTGGCCAATTCCACCACAATTTCCCTTCCCCATAATGTTTTAGGGGAGAAACAAGACCATCAATAATTTTAAAAAGATACCTAGCGCAAAGAGTTAAAACAGTATTGTATGTATTAAATATCTGTGTAAAAAAACAGTGTCCCCATGCACTGTAAATATATTTCCAACTTGTAGTATTAGAGCAGGGGTATTATTAGAGAAGAATGTGGCTTATAGGCTGCATACAGTCTCTGGAAACACACTGTTGCAGCCCCTCCAGTCCCTGGCCCCATGATGTTTTTTCAAAGTGTGATTTGGGGACAATTTTTGCCTGGAAGCCACACAGAAAATCCCCCAAATTTGTATAGGCACCCCTACATGCAAAGCCACCCAGAACCCAATATCTCCCAATATTTCCGTTTTCTTTTGCAGTCCTTTTCAAAATGCCAACAGGAAGTGACACAATGTCATTTCCAGTTCCCAGTTTGAGAGGAACTTCTGAAGAAAACAAACGTATTTTGGCTTGATGGGGTGGGAGTTGATCCAAGGAAGAATCAAGGGAATTGGCCTCTGCACCCCACGCAGTCTCCCACCTCTGATTTAAAGGGTTGTCTATTAATTATTATAGACCCTGTTTATAGGCTTGCAACTCATGTAATATGTGCAGTTTTCATATACCTCTGTTTTCGTTTATATACTTCTGTGTTTTGAAACTACTGAATTGGGAGGGTACCTTTTACATGTTTAATATACACTCGTCCTGCCATATTTGCGGCTTTGACTTTTGCGGCTTTGATTATTCACGGATTTTGTTAATATGTTCTCTCTAGGAATATCTAGGTCCTCCAGTGCAACTCTGCGGTCAACTTTAACCAAAAGTTGCACCGAAGGACCTAGAGATTCCTAGAGAGACACTCCACTAGGCATTTGTAGCTCCTCCGGCTCAATTCTGTGGTCAGTGTCTGGCAGATGTTGGCCACAGAGTTTCACTGGAGGACCTAGAGATTCCTAGAGAGGTGTTCTCTCAGGTAAAAACTTAGTGTTTTTGATTTGCGGTTTTTCCATGTTCATGGGGGTCCTATGCCCCTAAACCCAGGGAATGTGGAAGGACGAGCACATACTGTTTCAGCTGTTTATTCTAGGTATTTTCACTCATTATCATCTTGTTTAGCTTGCTTCTGATTTAAGACAAATGCTTTAAAAGGTTGTCATTCAGATTATGGGGACCATTCACAATTTCTCTGGGGACAGGAGCACAAAGGAGGGTAGAAATGGCAGGAGAACGGATCTGGTGGGCAAGGGGTACTTGCCCCTCGTTGTCCCAAGAAACCATGTTCACAGTCCCTTGTACTTTAGTGCATAGGGACCTCATAGCTTATGTTCACACCCTACGTTGTAAGGGGGGGGGCACAAAAAGAGATGCCAGAAAACCTAAGACTTGATGTGGGCTCCATCTTGAGCTGTGAAATCTTGACTCAGCCATGCAGTTACGAATGGCAGGGAGACAAGATGCCAGCCGTGGGCGGAAGACAAGATGCCTGCAAGGCAGCAATGCCTTGGATGCCACACTCTGTTCGCCTGGTGCGTGGCCCAGGCTGCCTGCCTACCATCTGCCCCACCGCCTCTGCTTGCTGGTCATATCTATTCCCTTTGTGCTCCAACAGAAGGATCTTGACATTATGGTATGCTGGTGAAGGAGTGGTTCGCAATGATGAAGCACTATGATGGGCTGCTTTCTCGAAGCACAGAAGTGGTGCATTGGAAAGACAGCAAGGAAGGAACCTTGTTCAAACAGCAAAGTGTGATCTGAGGCCTTCACACTACCCGATTATAGCACTGAACCCACTTCAGGCACACAGCCTCCTCCTATGAAGTCCTGAGAGTTGTGAGAGTCCTGGTTGTTGCGTTCCTTCAAGTCATTTGCAGCCTAAGGCAAACCTATCAAAAGGTTTTCTTGGCACGATTTTTTCAGTGGGGGCTTGCCATTGCCTTCCTCTGAGGCTGACTGGAATGTAACTTGCCCAAGATCATCCAGAGGGTTTTATGGCCATAAGAGGATTGGAACCCAAACCACTACACCACATTGGCGGTTTGAATTCAAAACCATGTGGGTACGTGCCTTCAAGTGGCATGTTGACTTTAGTTTTGCCAATTCCTCCAGACAGCCTACAGCACCTGGTATGCATTGGAAGTCTCCCATCCAAGTACTAACCAGAGGTGACCCTGTGTAGCTTCCATAATCAGATGGAATCTGGTGCTTTAAGCAAATCCAGAATTCCATAGGATGTTGCCATGGCAATTAAAAAGGACTCAACATGCTATAATTGTGTTGTGTGAAAGTTCCGCTAGATAGTTTATGGAGACCATCCAGAACAGTGGAACTACCTCCACATTGTATTTAGTGTTATCCTATCGGGATGGGGGGCAGATTCCCTTGGGGATAATCTATCAGATGTTGCATGGCCATTATAAGCCGGGTTCGAGCCAGTGGTGTGCAGAGTCAGAACCAGAAAAAGATGGGGCCCACCCTTTTTCCTTTCTTTTTTTCTGCGACCACTTTTAGGTTCTCCCTTTTTCTCCTTTCTCTTTTTCTCTTTCTCTTTCTTCCTATCTTTCACTAAGGAGAGAGGCAAAATGCTGTCATCAAACTTATTCTAATTATTTATCAAAATGTTTACATCTCATCCTGTATCTCTCTGGACAGCATACCATAAAATCAGTTCAAGACCATTTCAAGCAGAATAATATTAAGACACCAAACGCACATTAAACCATTGAACACGGAAGACCGTTCAAGCCAGATAAAACAGCTTAAACTAATGTAAACCGTAAACATGTGCAGATTGGATAAAATCACTTAGGATCCAAAGACGTTAATGAAAAGCCACGTTGTGATGTGGTGATGGAACGGGGCCAGTATTGGCGCCAGTCAGGCCTCTAATGGGATGGTATTCCATAACCGGATAAATCAGGCATGCCCACCATGCAAGAACCTAACCAAGGCTTTTGAAGTTCGGCCAAGATTGGCCAATCCTGCTTCAAGTTCCAGAGAGTTCCTTCTACAGGGAGGAACTTAAGGATTCTGGGGTAAATTGAAAGACTTCTTTACCAGTGGAGTTACTTTCAATATGACACCAACACTTTTTCCTCCTCCTTGGAGCATTGTAAACCTTTCCTTCTGCCCACTCTCAGAGTAACAGGAGCCATCTGCGGCAGGTAAAGCTGGTGACTCTTACCCTTCACCATCCAATAAGCAGACGGCTTCCTTGCTCTACTCCTTCCTTCGTCCATAGATTTTTCTGTGAGATTTTTCTCCAAACTCCTACAGCAAATTCGATGGTCTAAGGGAGGAGTAGAGCAAGGAACCCATCTGCTTCTTTCCCACTGTTCCTCTTGGTTTTGCCTGTGTAAACCATACAGGGAAGTTCATCTTAACCTATGCTCTTTGAAATTTGAGGATGGAGCAAGCTTGTTTTCTGCTGCTCCAGAGAATAGGACCCGGAACAAAGGATTCAAGCTACAGGAAAAGAGATTTCACCTCAACATTAGGAATTAGGGCTGTTTGACAGTGGAACACACTTCCTTGGAGTGTGGTGGAGTCTTCTTCTTTAGAGGTCTTTAAACAGAGGCTGGAAGGCCATCTGTTGGGTATGCTTTGAAGGAGAGTTCCTGCATGGTGGCGGGGTTGGACTGGATCTCTTGTGGTCTCTTCCAGCACTAGGATTCTATGATTCTATCACCAGAAACCTGTCATTCTCACATGTCCTGTGGTGGTAACCTACACATGCTATTCTTCGGAGCCTCTCTAGATGTTGTAGAGTTGTAAGAGACCACAAGGGCCATCCAATCCAACCCCCTGCCATGCAGGATCACACATCTGGAATGAAGCTCTTCGGAGTTGTAAGCTCAGGCACACATCTCCATAATATGTCAGCTTCTGGTGCAGACCTAGTTGGGTATGTTGGAAATCCCCAGAAGTCCAGCTCTTGTCTCGGTTGCTTTCTTCTCCCCTCAAACCATTCGTTTCCACTTAGGCAGTGTCAAGTTTGGAAAGACACACGTAGCTTCTGGATACAAAAACCCTGGGCATTCTGTAGATTGCAGCTGTTCCGCATGGGTTCCATGGAATCTAGCCTCTTTGGAATCCTGAACTCACTGGAGACTCAGTTTTGTGTTTGTTCTCTAAAAGAAGCAAATGCCTAGTACGTCGAGTAGTGGTGGAAAGTGTGCAGGTGTGCAAAACAGAAGAGTTAAGAGCCATTGGCGCTGAGAGGTATATGTGTTTCCATGCCCCTTTCCTATGGAGCTTCATTCCCAATGCTCTTGCTCGCACTCCACATCTGTTCTTTGAAGCATTACCCCACTCCTCCAAAGCCTTCCAGTTACAAAAGCAGTCTTGCACCCGAGTTGAATTATCTCTATTACGTAAAAATAGGGACTCTCCATCGTTGACTTAAAATTGATGCACAGGTAGAGACTATTTCCGCACCCAGCCCAGTGGTTGTTGGGGGCATTTGCCAATAAATATATATACATATATATATATACCCCCACACATATATTCCCCAGCTGAGCCTCCCTTTGTCTGGGTGTGATGTCATAATGGTGAACAACAGCAATTGGTTACCGCTCAATTGCATCACCCGTCTCCGAGTGACGGGAAGTGGCGGCCGTTTTGGGAGCCCAGTGATTGACTTCTCGGTTGCCAGCGGGTCCAGTCCCTGCTTCAGCTCCCCCAGGTCAAGAGAGAATCTTTCCAAAGTTTGCAATGAGCATGGAGTTCAGGTATTTCGTCTGCCTCGTAAATTTAAAGAACCTTACAGGGTTTTTCTTTTCTAAAGGATTTTTTTTCCCTTGTAGCACCTCAGCATCACGTGGCTGAACTGGGCCATTTGTGACTGTTTTTCCTTAGGGGCAGTCTTCCCTTTTCTTCTCCCCTGTTTAGTTGGGAACCTGGATTCCTTGATAAGGGGCAGAAATATCTGAGAGGTCTTGATGGTTTGTCTGCTTGAGCTTTATTTCTAGGCCTTTAAGCTTGAACATATTAATTGGATCAAACTACATGGATAATTGAGGTTTCGAACCTGACCCTTTGTTAATTAATTGATGTGGTTAATAACAAGAGAAGAACCCAGAATTCAGGGCTTTTTGGTGGCATCCTTCTTGTACTATATTGTACAATGGTGCAGAATCTTGGAATGTAAAATGGTTCGTCTTCTTCCGCTTTGTATTGTAAGCCAGCTGTGAATTCACCTTTCCAGCCACCAATGTCAGTTGACCACTCTGCTTGGGCAAGCAGTCTTGGCTTGAAAGAAAGAAGGAAGATTCAGAAATTCCCATTGTCAGGTGTGTTCACATTCAGTTTTGCCTGTTTTCATATTTAGTCCACCCCATTTCACCTGCTGATGTAGCTGGGTATCCTAGTCAGTATCCTAATAGGAATGGATTAGAAATACTACAGAAAGCTGCTGAGCAACAGCATACAGTGAGTGGAGACCAGTTGTGCCGTTCTACTGTCTCTGTGGCTCAGAAGACAACTTGGTACATACTCAGTTGCTTCCTCTTTTAATTCACATGCCATTGTGATACATGTGAAACTGACACTCTGGACTGGTTTTTCACTCAGACTTGGATTTTTTTTAGAGGAAATGACAGCAAAAGAGGGGAAGGACACTTGTAAAATCAGATGTGAAATAGGCACACTGGAATCATTGGCTTCAGCTTGACTTTTGGGAGGAACTGAAAATGAAAGAGCAGGTGGACACTTGTAAAATTACATGTGAACTTGACACAATGGGAAGGTTGGAGTTCAGCCTAAATTTTGGGAGGAACTGAAAATGAAAGGGGAGAGGGACATGAACAGCATCAGGTGTGAAATTGACTCTCTGGGTTTAGCCTTATATTTTGGGAGGAATTGATGACAGAAGGGGGTGAAAATGCCTCCAACATTTTGCCAGAAGGAGGTTGAGACCAACCTGTTGGATGTGAAGTGCTCTGACTTTTTTGCTTCTGTCCATCACCATGATTAATGCCACAGAAAATCCTACAACAAGTTCACACTACCACAGTATCGTTGTAATAAGAAGCATTCATGGGATTGTGTTGTTCCTGTTTGCAGCGTTTTGGGAAGTGAAACATGGTGACTGGGAAGAAGGGTGGCTTCCGTTGCACATTGCAGTATTATTCAGGAAAAGTGTGTAACTCAGCTTATTTCTCCATTTCCTCTTCTTCCCACTCCCCAAATTCAGCAGTGACCAGGACAGGGGGCGGCTCACCCCCTCACCAGATATCATTGTCCTTTCCGACAATGAAGCCTCTAGTCCACGCTCCAGTTCCCGCATGGAAGAAAGACTCAAGGCTGCCAATCTGGAAATGTTCAAGGTAAGAACTGAGTGGCTCAGAATTTCAGATTTTTATTCAACCACAAAAGAGTGTTCAAGATCATAGATTATACAGCTTCTCTTTTCAGTTCTTCCACAATTTTTGATATACAGAAGGTACACTAGTACCCCATCTACATTTTAACTTAAAGCACATTTAATTGACATGAAAGAAAGTCTTCAAAGTTCCAGGTTGCCCTTGAGTGTTTCACATTAGCCTCCCTAAGGTGCTTTCTTGCTTGTGTGCTTGTTAAGGTACTATTCAATATGAAACCACCCATCAAAGGTTGCCAGAATAATCTGTACTTCCTAGCCTTTGGAAGCTAGCAACCAGTTCATTCCATGATTTATTCCAGGGGCAGAAGTTGAGGAAGTTTCTTATTGGGGGGACTAAAATTCCCAGAAGTAATGATGCCATTCCATTCTGCTTTGATCAGACCACATGTAAAGTACTGTGTCCAGTTTTGGGCATCTGAGTTTGAGAACAGTATATTTCTATCCCACCTCTTCAGTAAGATTGAGGTGGCTTACATCATGAAAACATAAAACACAAGAAAATAAATCTCTTTTTTATATATAAAATTATCAGCTTGGTAGATGAAGGGACCGCTGTGGATATGGTATATCTGGATTTCAGTAAGGCCTTTGACAAGGTTCTCCATGACATTCTTGCAAACGAGTTTGTAAAATAGGGGATAGACAAGGTAACAATGGTTGCTTTTCATCCTGGAGAGAGGTGACAGGTGGGGTGCCACAGGATTTTGTCCTGGGCCCAGTGCTATTCAATGTCTTTAATGACTTGGATGACAGTATTTGAGGCAAATTTGCAGATGACACCAAATGAGTAAGTAATACCTCAGAAGACAGGATCAAAATTCAAAATGACCTGAATAGACTAGAAAGCTGGACCAAAGCTAACAAAATGAAATTCAACACAGAGAAATGTAAGGTACTGCACTTAGGATGGAAAAATGAAATGCACAGATATAGGATGGGGGACACTGGCTAAATGAAAGTACATGTGAAAGGGATCTAGAAGTCCAAGTAGACAACAAGTTGGATATGAGTCAAAAGTGCAATGCAGCAGCTAAAAAGGCCAATGCAATTTTAGGCTGCATCAATAGAAGTATAGTGTCTAGATCAAGGGAAGTAATAGTACCACTCTATTCTGCTTTGGTCAGGCCCCACCTGGAATACTGTGTCCAGGTCTGAGCACCACAATTAAAAAAAAATGTGGAGAAATTGGAGTGTGTCCAAAGGAAGGCGACTAAAATGGTGAAGGGTCTGGAAACCATACCTTATGATGAACGACTTAGGGAGTTGGGGATGTTTACGCCTGGAGAAGATAAGGTTAAGAGGTGATATGATAGCCCTGTTTAAATATCTGAAGGGATGTCATATTGAGCTTGTTTTCTGCTGCTCCAGAGAACAGGACCCGGAATGAGCTACACGAAAAGCTATTCCACCTCAGCATTAGGAGGAACTTCCTGACAGTAAGGGCTGCTCAACAATGGAACACACTCCCCTCGATGTAGTGGAGTCTCCTTCCTTAGAGGTCTTTAAGCAGAGGCTGGATGGCCATCTGTCGCGGATGCTTTGATTGGGAGTTCCTGCATGGCAGGGGGTTGGACTGGATGGCCCTTGTGGTCTCTTCCAATTCTATGAGTCTATAATTTAAATCTGATTATGCCCCCTTCCATAAACGAATCCACATAATTACAATACAACAAATATAAAAAAATACAATTAGGCTAAATAAGCATGAGAGGGTAGTATGATACCTATATTAAAATATTCAAAGCGTTGTCATGTGGTTGATGGATAAACTAGGTTTTTGCTGATCCAGAGGGTAACACGGGAACCCTTGCATTCAAATTACAAGAAAAGAGATTTTGATTCAAAATTAACTGTGTGATGAGTCCAAGATGATTTTTGTTGATCAAGAATGCATTCTAATTAGGACTAATAGTAAGAGTCAAACCATCGTGCCACGGAGAGGATGTTACTAGCCCAGTCAGTGAAAAACTCTAGTTTTCAGCCATAACTTGGATGAGGAATTCTGATGAACAGAGAGGGGACGCTGATCTATAGGAGAAGCTTTGATTCTATGTCTCTCTGAATCTTTTGTCACCTAAAGGTACTGTAAGAAAGCTGCACCCAACTCTTAATCTCTGTGTCTCCCTCCCTTCCTCTGCAGGGCAAAGGCATTGAGGAGAGGCAGCAGCTCATCAAACAGCTCCGGGATGAGCTGCGGCTTGAGGAGGCTCGGCTGGTGCTGCTGAAGAAGCTACGGCAGAGCCAGCTCCAGAAAGAGAACGTGGTACAGAAGGTGAAGCATCCATCATAGATTGGGTGGGCTGGTTCTTCATTTCCCCACAGTGGTTCCCAGACTTTTGTACTAGTATCTCTTTGTACACATCTACCAGCTCCTCAGTAGCCATGGTCAGCATGGCTTTCCTGTCTCAGTTGTGTGGAGATGGATGTCATCCTGAAGAGGAGGGAGTCTGCATCCAGTAGGATTCCCTCATTTTCAGAAGCCACCACAGTTGCCTGCAGAGCACATCTCCATCTCCAAGGCCTAAACTGAAGGGGCAGCAGGGAGAGCCCAGTAGTCAGAGATGCTGCTGGGCATAAAAATGGCTTGTCTCAGATGGCCTGAATTCTCTGTGGCCCCTTTCTAGGTGGGTGGGCAGTTCCTCCCTTGCTTCAAGAGCTGATAGAGAATTTTATGAATTCCAAGTTTGCTTTGCCTCTAGTTTTGGTCCAGAAAGGGTCTGCTCTAGGCACCAGAAATTGTATTTATTCCACCTTTCTCCGAGGATGGGATCCAAGGTGGCTTACAGAAATTTAAAACAATATTAAATTAAAATCTTATATTGCAACAGTTTTTAAAATGATTAAACAATATTATTATTTTTAAAAACATGGTTAGGACAGTTAAAAGTGCATTTAAGACATAATTACTATGAAACAATTTGTAAAAATAAAATACAGCACACTACACACACACTAGTGCTGCGTAATTTAAAACCCAAAGCCTGGTGTGAAGAAAAAGGTCTTCCCCTGCAAGCATAAGGAGAGCCGATATAGGGCCAACCAGACTTCCTATGTAAGAGTGTTCAACTCTAAGTTCTGTATGAACAATCGCACAAGTCTCTCTCTTTTCCTTTCTGCTAGACTCCCGTTGTCCAGAATGCAGCATCTATTGTCCAGCCATCTCCTGCCCATGTTGGACAGCAGGCTCTGTCCAAACTTCCCTCCCGGCCTGGAGCTCAGGGGGTTGAGCCCCAAAACCTCCGCACATTACAGGTAATAGATCTCCACATCACAGGGTTATGGCTCCTGACTTAAGCATTTCATTATTGGGCCATTGAGGCATTATCTATTGTGGTTCTACTGGGAGATTATTAACTTCCAGATGTTAACAGCTGTTAAAACAATTCAAGTTCCACAATAACTGCAGTTATTGTGTAGACTGCAATCTGCAGTCGATCTCATTCAGATTAAGTATAAAAGTCAGGTGTTTCAGGAGAATTGCTTCTTATCCATTCCAGAAGCTGGAGATCCCTTGTAAGAGTTCAGATTTTTACTGGAGGTATGAAGTAGGCCTGCTAAGCTTTCTTGCATAAATGGAAAGCCATTCATTTATCTGCTCATTCCCTGTCCCACAAAAATGACTTGTCTCATACCCATGAATTCTCTGTGGTCCCTTGGCATCATTTGACTGCTGGAGCTAGATGAATTCACATGTGCTTTCTTTATGAAAGTAGAAATAATATGTTACAAATAGAGACAACAAAGCAGGAGTGTTTCTGGTTGTAGTTTTTTTCTTAACAAAAAACTAGGTACACAGAAATAACAGAAATAACACAGAAAGACTCTGTTTAAAAGGAGGGTAGTTCAGCATGTTTCAGCAAACCTTTTAGTCAGAACTAACAACATGCACATGTGAAATGAAACAACCAGGAAAGCCTTGCATTAGTTAATGAAAACATTTTTAACCTTTGGAGACCATTTGACAGCTTCTTCCAAAATACATTTGGGGATTACCATTTCTTTCACCAGCCTCTAAATTTCTCTTTAATATCCATTTTGGTGACCACACTTACAGATCTGTGTTTCTGTGAAGGTAGCTGGTGAGGCAGGCTTATCTGCTCTCCCTTTTTCTCTCTGTTTTGCTGTTCATGGAGGCATGTTCGCTTAGGACACAGGTCCTGTTTACCTTGCCTGTGGCAAGCAAGCAGACACAGCTGTGGTAGGAAACAAGGAGCTCTTTGCCCACCAGCAAAAGGATCTTAGGAGCCTTTCAGGTTTGTATGGGGAGATGTCTTTCAGATAGCCATTCAAAGCACACGATAGAGCAGGTGCATTGCATAGCTATATGAAAGACGATATCTCCCCAAATGAGCATTTGCTTTGCATACAAAAGGCCCCAAGTTTGATTCCCAGCATCACTAGCAGGGCTGTGAAATTTTGGGTCTGAAAGCCATGAGTGAGGTGAACCAAGGATTTGACTCCAGATGTAGATATTCATTTGAAGTGGCGACAACAGAATGCATCTGTTGCAGATACTGCTGGGCAGGTATCATGAACCATCATGAACTTTCTGCATGGGCCAGTTAATAATCCACCTCCCAGAAAAGAAGCAGCGAAGGGGTTAACCTCGCTCCCAATGGGAGAGATGCCCATAGCCTGGCAGCAGCCACCAAGAAACTTCACTCTCGTGTCCTCACCAGATTTGCCAGGAATGTTGGTAGGACAGCGAGAAAGCCCTGCGGCTCTTAAAACTTAGGGAAACTGCTATTGGGAGATACAATCTTTGAGAACGAGGGTTCAGATTCGCCCCATTGCTTCTCCTGCTAACACAGGCATGCTTTTCCATCCTGTCTCTTCTGGTCAGGGTCACAGCGTCATCCGATCAGCCAGCAACACGACCCTCCCTCACATGCTTATGTCACAGCGTGTCATCGCGCCAAACCCCACCCAGCTCCAAGGGCAGCGCATCCCCCCAAAACCAGGCCTCATCCGCACCACCACTCCGAACATGAGCCCTGCCATCAGCTACCAGCCGGTGAGTAAAACATAATCGAAGGGGCGGGCGGGTTGTGTGTTCGGTCCTCATTGGTGGGTGCAGAGCAATAGACCTTGGCTTTTAGAGAGATGATGCAATGGCCACCTTATTATCATGCGGTAGGTCAGGATTTGGCAGAAGTGAGATCTGGATCTGTTAGAGCTTGGAGACATTGATGCGAACACATCGTCTTTAAATGGTTCACACTAATTTGTAAATCATTAAGCCATTAAGAAGATTTATAAAATTAATTAGGTAATTAACTTATTAGTTAAATCATTGAACTGTTGTATTAAAATATCATGTAGAATTATTGGTGAATATGATCAGTAGCAAATTAAAGCAATGGGAATTGTCAGTCATTGTTTGCAGATAGCCTTGTTGGTGCTTAACAAGTAAAATCATAAATTTTAAAATGGTTGCTGAAAATGGATTAGGAGGAACAAGTAGATGTCGAACACATTATTTCAAAGCACAGGGATCTGATTTAGATCCCTAGGTGACTTACTGATCATGAGCTATCACTTCTGGCTACCCAACAAAATTATTCTGCTTCCCCAGATTATGTTATCAAAATTAAGATAACCAAGAGTGGATTTCTCTGAGGCACGACTATGAGCATCATTCATTTGTTATATTCAGAATACATTATTGGGTTTAGAATTACATAATTCTCAGCACAGTTATTTTGCATCAGGCTCACCTAGGTACAATCACTTGATTCTTTTCTCTTTTATAGGAAGATTTCATGAGCTTGAAGTCTCCCCCACTACTGCCATAGCTAAAAGTTTTGATTTCGCGAGTAAATAATTAGGGAACCTTCATTTGGGTATTGATGGGGAAAGGTACCAATGAGGCCTTGAAGTATGCCAGGCTTAGAGCTTGGGAATGTTCCTTTTTTGGTCCACAATACTTGTCATTAAGTGATTCTGGGATCTGTAGTCATACAGCTAATATTTCCATGCTATGGTCAGATTCCTGAGGCTGTCCTTTCCTCTGTTATTAATCCTGGCTGACAGCAGGTCTACAGGGTCTAAGGTGTGCAGGGAAATGCAGCCCCTAGATTCATTTTACCACTCCCAGAAATTCCCCCAGACCTAGAGTTTTCCATCACCCACCTCCCAGAATTCTCCCCGAATGGCCAAAAATGGCAACAAGAAGTGGCATGATATCTTTTCCAATGTGCATTGATATGCGGAGGGATTGTCTCAGGGTGAAAATTGTCCCCACTCCCTCAATTGCCTATCCTTGATCTAAAGCAAAGAGATATATTTGCCATGCTCCTGGTCTGTAATCCCTTGACCTGGAGCTGAGAGGACTTGAGCCTTAGAGCCTTCTGGAGGCAAACCCAGTGCTCTTGTTTGTGCACTGTGGCCCCTCTCCATGCAGATGCATCCACTGCAGATGGTGAACGCTGTTTGGTTTTTGAGATAGGACTAATGTCATATCACTAAATAACAGATGCCCTGTATCTAACTTCTTCTCTTTTCCTTCCATACATATGCGTTCCCTTTTCAGCAGTCCAGCTCAGCTGTCCCCTGTCAACGCACCACGTCCTCCACCATCTACATGAACCTTGCCTCCCACATCCAGCCGGGCACGGTGAACCGGGTCTCATCGCCACTGCCCAGCCCCAGCGCACTCAATGACGCTGCCAACTCCCAGGCAGCCGCCAAGCTCGCCTTGCGCAAGCAACTGGAAAAGACTCTCCTGGAGATCCCGCCCCCCAAGCCCCCCGCCCCGTTGCTCCACTTCTTGCCCAGCGCAGCCAACAGCGAGTTCATCTACATGGTGGGGCTGGAAGAGGTGGTGCAGAGCGTCATTGACAGCCAAGGTAAAAGAGAACAGCAAGGCAGAAGTGACTTCATGGGATAGAGGGGGCAGCAGGGGAGGAATGCAGTCCACATGGGATGCAGAAAAGGCGTGTATTTTGTGAAGCGCCCATGGAGCATCAGAAAATAAAGTATGATCTGAAAGCACTGCTTATGGCATATAATGGTAGTTCCCTGTTGTATCTGGAATTTCTTAGTTTTCATAATCTGACATCTGTAACGAGTCATCTTGTCCCAGCCAGCTCATATCCCCTACTTCCAAGCAAACTTACCTGTATAAAATAGTCAATGAGGCAGCAATGAGAAGGCTCACCTGAGACAGGAGATGTGTTGTGGGCCTCATTTGAAGAAGGTAATGCTCCTTCATATATGAGCATCTCTGAGCTTTAAATATTTTTCTCATGAATGGGTAACACAAACAAACACACCTGCCTATGGGTCTGTCTGCCTTTTTGCCTGGCTTCCTAGCTATTTCCAAGATAGCCTGGATAATTTGTGTATAGTAGTGGTGGGAATGGCGAATTTATTTTTTTTAATGTTCTTTATTGTTTTAAAAAAACACAAAAATATACAAATTACATAATTAACATAATGACATACTCAAACAATCATAAAACATTCATAATTAAAAAGACTTCCTAAGTATCTAATCTCCATGATACCCCTCATGAAAATCATCTTCCATCCAACAAAGCAACCTGTTTAGCTTTATAACATCTTTGTGTTACTACATTAATTCAGCTCCTATTATGTAAATCTCAACCATGTTTCCTATTTTCCAAAATCTTCATCATAATTCCTTTAATTTGTACCTTTAAATCATTACGCCCAGAATGTCATTTTTTTAAAAAAATCAATCTATTCAATAAGTAACAATTTATCCTGAACTGTCTTCATAATCGATGACCATTCATCCATTCATCATGAGTCTTATATGTAGATTCATTTCTAAATAGATTTGTCAATTTGTCCATTTCTACAAAATCCAATATTTTTTCAAACCATTCTGATAAACAAGGTAATCTATCAGACTTCCATCTAGTTGCATAAATTGTTCTAGGGATGGCGAATTTATGCACACATCTGCCTAAATATTTTTCACACTCAAACATACGCTTACCATTAACCATGTAATCTTTAGCTAGAGCTATGCATACTTTGTGCTTTAAAGTCAAAATTATATGGAAGGAGCAGATTTTAATGTAATAAAAAATAAAGTTTGGGGCCTGTTTTGTTTTTTAATATTGCACACTGCAAAATGTGAGGCAAACTGAACGGCAAACTGAACCATGTTTGCACAGTTTTTGTGCCGAATGAATTATGCTTCTACTAAAAGCAAGGAGTGAGTGTCCTCAGATCTCGGGGGTTTGGAAATTTCAGTGTCATAAGCATGCATGTACCCTCCTGCCTAAAACTGAAAAATGATTCCTGAGAAAGGATGGCTTTGGCTGACTTGTCTTTCCACCTTCTCCATCCCTGTCCTTGCAGGCAAAGCTTGTGCCTCCCTTTTGCGAGTGGAGCCTTTCGTTTGCGCCCAGTGTCGCACGGACTTCACCCCACACTGGAAGCAGGAGAAGAATGGCAAAATCCTGTGTGAGCAGTGCATGACTTCCAACCAGAAGAAGGCGCTCAAGGCTGAGCACACTAACCGGCTGAAGAATGCCTTTGTCAAAGCTCTGCAGCAGGAACAGGTGAGAAGGGAGACGGTAGCTGAGCAGGGACAGAAATGCCGTCTCCTGTTCAGCCTCTGAACTAAGGACATAAAATCATCACTGATTTTATTCTTGCACTGATCAACGAATAGACCCCTGTGGTCTCTTCCAACTCTATGGTTCTACGATTCTAAAACATTTTTTTAAAACCTTGCATCCAAGACATGGGGAATCCCCACTGAGAAAAAAGACTTATTTTCTCAGTGGGGTCTCTCATGTCTAGGATTGCCCTTTCCTGTCAAGGATGAGATAATTCACAACCTTTATATCCTTAGAGTTTGGGTCTGTAACTTTGGAAACCAGCATTTGGATCCATTGCTATTGCCTCCCCTTCACCATCTCAACCCATGGGGACCCAGAGAATTGCACTTGTGGAAAACACATGTGAATGCTCCAATGGAGTCCATCCTTCCTCTAAATTGTTTTGCAATGGAAGGTGATATGAAGGGAGTGGACAGTGGTGAAATTTTTGGGCTGTTGCGTTTTGAGAATGTAGAATCATAGAGCTGGAAGAGACCACAAAGGCCATGCAATCCAACCCTCTGCCATGCAGGAAATCACACTCTAAGCAAAGGATGTATCACAAGTTGCCTTCAGCCACCCTTGTGACCTTGGGACAGAAAGAATATCCACTTTTTAAACATACACACACACATTTCCAGACAGTGACTTCTCTGCGCACAAAGTTGCTGTTTGGTAACCAATCCTTGCAATCTTGCATGCTACTATATATGCCTATGTGATTTTTCTGTGTGAGATTTTGTGCATAATTGCCCTGTTTTCAAACAGACTTACACAGGACTGTCTGGAAACAGTGTGTGAGAAGTCATGTTTCTCATGCAGAAAAACCACATGTGTTTCTGCTCAGAATAATTTCACCGGACATTTCAAGATATGCAAATCTGCAAGGGACGGGGCTGGAAATATTTTTTCTCTTCTAATTGAGGGAAGAATTGTGGGAATTATTCACCCTTGCTTGCCAGGACAAAATGGTTGGATATTGTGACTGTTGTCTTCCTCCACTCCCTGCAGGAGATAGAGCAGCGGCTGCAACAGCAGGCAGCCTTGTCCCCCACCGCGGCTCCTGCCAGCGTGTCCAGCGTCAGCAAACAGGAGAGCATCATGCGACACCACACACTCCGCCAGGTAAGGCGCACCAAGAGACTTTGCTTACCCCATTCCTTGCTATAGTTCCTATGATGAAACTCCCTGCCACTTTCCACAATCACCTGCATTTAGCTAAGCTTAATTTACCATTTTAAGTTGGTTGCATAGATATTGACAGCTAGGGAGTGATTGTTGTTGTTATGTACCTTCATGTTGACTCTGGTTTGTTTGTTATTGCGTGGCTTGAAGTCATTTCCGACTTTATGACAACCCTAACATGAACCTATCAAGGTGTTTTCTTGGCATGATTTGTTCAGAGGAGGTTTGCCCATGCCTTCCTCTGAGGCCAAGAGCATGTGACATGCCGAAGGTCACCCAGTGGGTTTCATGGCCGAGCTAGAATTTGAACCCTGGTCTCCCAAGTTGTAGTCCAGTGCTCAAACCGCTATGCCATCCTGGCTCCCCTCTGATTTCTGGCAACACACAGCTGATGATTGTCTTAGCAAGATTTCTTCAGAGGAGTTTAGCTTTGCCTTCCTCTGAAACAAAGTGTGATTTGCCCAAGGTGACCAGCAGATGTCCATAACTATGCCATGCTGGCTCTCAGCATATTCTTATCACTTTAATAAGGGGGGGGGGGGACACAGGTGATAAGCCTTATGTTGCTCTCACCCATTTTGTACCCCAAGACCTACCACTTTCAGAAATAGAAATGTTATAATTAATGCATGGAGCATTGCACTTCAGAAAGTGCAGTTTGCCTTTAACCTAGCAGTGGGGTAAACTTAGAAGAATACGTGGCGGGAATGTTGAAACTAGAGATGGCCATCCAGCCACTTCAGGTTCAGATGGGAAGATACTGTGGCTTCTGATGGGTCCAGGTGTGTGTGGAAAGCTGGAAAACGCACGTCAAAAGGGAGTCCAAATTTGTGCCTGAACTTTAAGGATATCCATATGTGGAATAGTCAGTTTCTCTGACACCTGCTTCTGCTGCTCAGTTACAAGTCTTGTTTTCTCTCCTCTGCCTCCAGGCACCACAACCCCAGAACACCCTGCAGCGCGGCATCCCCACTTCGGCCCGCTCCATGCTATCCAACTTTGCGCAGGCCCCACCTCTTTCTGTCGCAGGTGGCCTCCTTGGCATGCCAGGTAAAACCGGGACAGAATTGGGAGGGCATCAGGAATAGGAGTACAACAGCAGTTTCCTAAACACTGTGAACTACTGTATATGCTCATGTATAAGTCTAGAAATTTTAGTCAAAAAATTGACCCCAAAAATCTGAGTTGACTTATCCACGGGTCAGTGTAAGTCAAAAAATTGACCCCAAAAATCTGAGTTGACTTATCCACGGGTCAGTGTAAGTACTCCCATAAAAACTGAACCTTAACTCATAGGTTAAGGAAGCACTGATCTTCCTCTACTCTTTCTTCCATCCACCCTTCAGTGTGAACAGTTATGCCTCCTGCAATTTTGTAAGTCCTTTGGCATTGTCTTCCTTTAGATCCTTTATTTCATGCCCCTAAGTCTTACTCTCATCTTATTAATGAGTCATATCAAAATCCATAATTTTGACCCCAAACCTGCCCTCGACTTATACATGAGCTCGTCTTATAGTTGAGTATATACGGTAACTGCTTAGTTTAGAAACAAGGGAAGTAAGTGGAGATGCAGTCATGGTGGATAAAAGTATCCATGTTTGGCCAAAATTAGGGAGAAGTCTTTCTCCCTTATAATATTAAATCTGCTGTAATTTGGTGACAAGATCGATTTTTAAAAGAAAGACATCTTAGCACCACATGGGAAAAAGTATTGGAAAGCTTGCAAATTACTCCCATTTTTATAACCTGAATTTCTTATCTCCGTCTAGTTCTTTCAGCAGCTAATGTTCCCTGCTCCTTCCCCTTTCTAGTTCTTTAGAATTGTCCACCATGAAACAATAACCAGAAAGAGAGAGTTGCATGGATCTTGCCTGTTTAAAGCCCATCCGCCTCCAAGCTGGGATTCTGGTAATTTATTGCTATTTCTTTTTTCTTTTTAATGTCCTTTCCAGGTGTCAACATTGCCTACCTGAATGCGGGGATCGGGGGCCACAAAGCATCAAGCCTGGCAGACCGACAGCGGGAGTATCTTTTAGATATGATCCCGCCACGCTCTATATCGCAATCCATCAGCGGGCAAAAATAACGCCAGCTGCGCCATCCCCTTTCCCCTCCCTGTGACCTCTGACCTTCCCCCATGTCCGTCGCATGCAGTGCCTGTTCTGGTGCCTACCATATGTGGAGGAAAAGACAAAAAAAAAAAAGAAGAAAAAAGTCAAAAAAAGAAGAAAACAAAACACACAAAAAAAGAGACAAGAACATTTCAAAAACTTCAGCAACCTGCTCTCTTCTGAAAGACGTCTTTCTCTCTGTCTCTCTTCTCATCTCCGGATTTTGTTAGCAGCGAGAGTTTCCCCCTAACCAACCTCCCCCCGTTGCCCCGATTCTGCCTGAGGTCAGAATATGTCTGCTTGGACCCTGCACTATACACACGTTAACGCTTGTTTTATGCTCCTCTTTATTTTTATTTTTAATTTTCGAATTTGTAATGACAGCGCGTAGAATTTTTAATTGTTATGTTCTCCTTTTTATTCATGTTTGATTTTCCTCCGTTGGCTTAAAAGAGATGGTTAAAAAAAAACAATCTTTTTTTTGTTTAAGCATCTTCCTACAAAAAAACTTTTCAAAGGCTCTTTAACTCCTCCCAAACGGTCCGCTTTTTGGGGGCTTGAGCAGAAATGGTCTAGAGGTGCTTCCCCGCAGGAAGGGGGACAGGGAAGCCACCCCCATGGGTGTGGCTGAGTATGGAAAAGTCACAACGCCAGTGGTTAGCGGCAGAGAGTCAGGCTTGATCTGGTGTCCGCCTTAACCACTGCTGGGGTCAGTCAAGGGTGCCATCCTCTCCTTTTGTTTCCAATTCCTATAGGAAGGCCTGCTGACTGGAATCGAAAGGCCCGTTCTGCTCCTAACACAATGCTGCCGCAGATCCAAGTGTCATCTGCGGTCTTAGAAATGGGCGTATTGATGGCAAACGATGAACCACGGTGTGGGCTCATTTCCTTCATTGTCTCCTTTGCCGTCCGTTTTTCCACAGCTGTAATCCTGTCCCCACCTCCATAGCATTAAGCCTCACCTGATCCAAAGGAATCGCAGCCATTACAACGGCAGCCCCGTGAGTTTTTCTGCAACCAGGAAAGGAAAAAAATTGGAAGGCCATCTCTCTGCTCCCTGTCTGTCTCCTGTTCAAGTCTTTGACACACGTCCACCTTCCGGCAGAGGGACCCATCTGGAGATGCTTGCTTGCTGCATCGGTCTGCTCTTCCGAAACACAGACCGTCCATCTCTTACCACCATCAGATGACTGCTGTAGAGATGATGCAGGGAAGCTGCTGCCACCAAGAAGTCTTGCTGAGAAACAAAAGGCCCATCGATGCCGTCAGATCTGCCATTGTCATTGCTCCTAAGAGGAAAAAGTACCTCTGTGCTCAGACCCGGAAGCCTTCTAACATCACATGTTTGCTAGTGGAGAGTGAATGGCTCTGTCACCTCCCAGGCCTCTCCAGGACTCAGCAAGGTTCAGTATCCCCACCACCATGCACTTTTGTGTTCAACCATGCTCCCGTTTCCTTTTCTCCATCACTCCCTGTTAACAATTCTCCAGGGTGAAATGTGAGCTCAGAGGAACAGGGTGGACCTTCTCCTTTTGAGGTTCCCTTCCTAGGTTGGCTTTTTGTTTTTCCCTTCCACTAACACTCCATCTTTCCCTTTCCTGCACAACAGCCGGACACTTCTGTGGCCTCAAATTCCCTTGGAGTCCCTTCCCACCCCGCTAATCTCTTTGGGGCCTGTGCTGTTTCTGTTCACACTCACTATCTCTTCCCCCCTCTCCATCACTGAGCACTTACAAATAAACTGGAGGTGGGCGGAAGAGTGTGTGCGTTTAGGAAGGGGGCACTATTTGGGTAAGGGCACTGGGTGCTTTGTAAAAGCTGGGAACAGATGAGCAGCACTTATGTGTGTCAATGTGTTCATGGACTAACATAAATATATAATACACATGCATACACATATATGTGTTACCTGTCATTTGCCTGAACATGTCCTACCCAGGTTTGCATTCTCTAAAATGTTTGGGGAGGAGTTCACTCCTGCTGCTTTTGGCTCCCTGGCGAACCTGGGGGTGCCACTGTGGCTTCCTTTATCAAAGGTTATATTGTGTTTTTAAGTCCACTCCTCCTTCTTAAGAGCACCTTCCTCCTAGATTAAACCCTCTCCCCTTGTACCTTCTCTCCCTGCCACCTCTCTGAACTTTAATCTTCTCCCCTCCATCACCAAAAAACCAAGTGCCATTGTCCTTCCCTCCCATAGAGATCCTCCCTGTCCCTTTTAGAAATCAGGCTTTCTCAAGAGTCCCAATGCACCTTCCTTTATGGGTTGAGATAAGTGTTTAAAGGAGGGGATTGGTGGTATTGTAATTCCCCCCCTCCTTTAAGGTGGTGATGGTGGTGGTAATGATGATGATGATGTAAAAAAATGTGCAATATTTTTTTGCCCCCTCGTCGTAAAGGCTCTGGGCACAGGCTTGGATGGCAAATATTCAACGGTAGCAAATTGGACACAGTTTTTTTTTTTTGGCTTTTGGAGGACAGGGGGTTGACCACGCAGAACTGCCACCTCCGTTGCCTTCTGTCAGGTGGGTGGATTTAAAGAATTATGGGTGAAAGCCACGCACCACTTTCCCACCCTCTTAGGGATCTTGTGGCACATTGGTCGGTCGGTGTCAGGCTTGCTCTCTGTTCCTCCCACCTTGCTTCCCTCTTCCCCATGCAGGCATTTTTAGATGGCCACATCCCAAACCGGTCTGCAGTCCTCAACCCATCGCCTTGGGTCTTATCAAGACCCCCGCTTAGAAGCAACCATGTTAACCAAGAGGAGTTGGCCAAGTCTTACAAGTCACCATAGGCTACCACCGTTGGGAGTTTCTCATCCCTTTGGCTTTCTGGTAGCAACAAAATGTACTGATTTCCCCATCAAGTGTCCCTAGCTGGAAGATCCGTTCCATTGGGGCAGCAATCTGGGATACAGTTGTGATTTCTTTTTCTACCCTTTTACGTCTTGCGGGGAGGAGAGGAGAGAGAGAGTAGCCCTGGAGTAAAAGTATTCTTTAATCCATGGGAGGGTGTCTTTTTCTCCCTACTTTTTCAGGAGATCAGGAAGAGCAGGACTTTGACTGTGGTGTCCCCCAAAACCTCCTTATTTTACTCACTCATCCCAGTTGGGTTCCCTGTCCCTGGTTTTCTCAACAAGGAAGGCATCTTTTGCACTCCCGCTCTTTTATTCTCTTTCTCTTTCTCTCTCTCTCTCACTCTCCTGCATTTTTTGGATGTGATATAGAAAAATCATCCTTTTAAATAATTTCGTTTTTTAAGGTACAGAATTAAGGATTTCCTTTCCTGGCTTCTTTAATAGCCTTTCTTTTACAGCTTAGATATAGATGCTTTGTGGTTGATGCCGTTTTATTTTTCTCCTTTTTAAGAAACAACCAACCAACCAACCCACCCTTGCATTTTCTTCAGGAAAATAAAAAAGCATAACTCGCCTCACATCCCTCGGCCTCTGTTCCCCCAAACCTCTTTTTATTTTTCTCCCCACCGTTCTTCTGCCCCCTTCCTTGCCTCCCCAAAACCCCTGTGAAGATACCTTCTTCGCTTAACAAAATATTTGCTGCCGAAAACATAACAAGGACTCTTTTTGTTGTATATAAGCTATTTCTTGACACATTTAAAAAAAAACGAGAAAAAAAACTGAAACAAAACTTTAAAAAAAAAATAAACTGAGAGGGGAGGAGGGAACGCCCCCTCCCCCCGACAAAAAATGGAAATTGTACATTGTGTAGAGAAAAACAAAACAAAACGACAAAAAAGAAACAGACAGCTTAGCCATGAATATTGTGAAAAAGTTGTTAACGTCCTTTTGTAGTGTGAACTTTTTTGGTGTATGACATTAAAATGTGCAAAAGGTGGGTTTCCTGAGAATTTGGGGGGCAGGGGAAGAAGGGGGGCATAGAGGTCCAGGGAGGGGGTTATGCAGCTCATGGCACACCCTCCGCCCCGGCCGCTCTCCCTCCCCAAAGAACCGAAAACGAATTTAGCCATCTTTCCTCCCCCCAAAGGTGCCTTGTCTTCCTCTTGAATCAGAAGTCCACCAGCAAGGAGACACACACAACCTTGGCGAAAGCCAGTGGTATCCTGGAGATGTACACTTTCTCTTCTGGCATCTCCCAGCACTAGTTGGGGTTCAAAAGAGCTTTCTCTGCCCTCCTGCTTTCCAATTTTCCAAATGAGGCAAGGGGACAGCGGAGTGAGAACAGTATTTCTGTTCACCCTCCCTATTCTGTAGTTTTTTGGTGGGTTTTTTGGGCTACGTGGCCATGTTCTAGAAAAGCTTATTCCTGACATTTCGCCAGCATATTCAGAGAATGCTGGCATGGAAGAGAGTAGGGTCACATAATATATATACCCCACTCACTTCCATGCCAGCATTCTCTGAAGATGCCAGCCACAGATGCTGGTGAAACATCAGGAATAAACTTCTAGAACATGGCCACAAAAAAACTATGGATGCCAGCCATCAACTCCATAATATTTGCACTGTCTTTAGCTTTGGGAGAATATATGCTTTTGGTATTTCGTGCAAAGGGCCAGGGAAAGGGAAGAATGTGTTAAGCAGATAACTTGGTCTCTCTTTCACTCAACCTCCTGGGAATGGGGGCAGGATTTTAAGAAAAGGGCAACTCTGCCACCCTCGATACCATCCCATCCACTGTTTAATTCAAGCCCCCTTTTCCCATTGTAAAAATTGTGTCCATCTTTTGGCTGTATTCATCTGAATCTTTTGGTAGCATTCATCTTTTCCTCTCATTCTTTCCTTATCTGTTAGTCTATTTCCAACTCCCTTTCCACTGGCTGAAATTACACGAAGCCACCTTGAAACGGCCAAATAAACCAAAGTTAGATCTATTTCCATTGCATCTCTCACCCAGCCCATCTGGATGATCTTTGTTCCTCAGAATCTCCACTCTTCATCAGTATTATTTAGTGAACCAGGCATCTATCCCTTCTTCAGGCCACATCTGCTCTTCACCGACTGCAGATACATAGTCTGTTTTCAAACTTGGTTATAGTTGGCATAACTTGAAATCGTAGTTGAGTGACGGTGCAACGCACTAATGCCAAACAAATTCAAGTCCCATCAGCACATTGCGGATATTTGAAAGGAGCAGGACATCCACTTCCATTGCCCAAGAACCTCATTGATAATAGATTATCCTAGCCCAAACTCAACTACGTTTGCTATCCATTGGAGAACGCTCTTTGTGCCCATTTGAGCAGTGCAGTCTGCTTGCCGATAAGCACCCATCAGATAAAGTTAACCTTCTGGTCCTCAAGATATTTTGACAACTGTCGAGGGCCCAGTTTGTTTGAGGCTGGCCCATCTCAATATGGGTGTGTTCTTTGCGGAATCCGTACATGTTCCATCAGCCCTTTCACACTATACAACTACAGCACTTGTAAATGTTTTGCCAGCATCCTAGATGGAAAGTGAATCTAGATGGAAAGCGTAATTTGAAGGCAGGTCTTCCACAACAGTGAGGATTTGGAAGTCAATGAGAATTAAACATGTTGGCTTCATTGTTTTGAAAGATAAGACTTGACGTCTTGATATTGTTTGGACTGGCTCTTTTCATTTACCCATTAATGTACTTCTCAGTTGCAAAGTGGCCATCAAAACCCTGGGAGATGTTCAGTTTACAGACATTACAGTGAAGGGTAATGGAAAACATTAGGGGACCTTCTTCATCCAGTCGTGGTGTTTGTAGTTGAGTGAGCCACAAGAGCTCCCTGACTGAGAATTCAAAACACCCCTTGCTAAACTACAAATCCGAGTATTTCATAGGGCAGAAACATGGTTTCTAAAATGGAACCATAGTGCGACAATTGAGCAAATGGTGGAAAATCCTCTTAGCAGTCATTCCGATCTCTCACCGCATGTACTCTGAATTTTATTTGAAACCTGACCGATGTTGGGATTCAAGAGTAAAATCCCTGTTAGAAATGAGCAGATGCATGGACTGTATTGATTTGAGGTTGATGTGGTTTTTTAAAATTGTCTGCTTGAAGATCTTTAGGAATGAATATATTGATTATTGACCCCAGACCATGCTGCAGGAACTTAACGGACCCAAAGCCATTGAGAGTCACCCCAGTGCACACTTTCTTCTACCCCATTCTCCCATAGAGCCTATACTTTCTAACCAAATACCTGGCATAGCACCTGATTCGCACGCCACTCTGGTGCATACGCGATTCCATCTTCATTCCCTCCGGAGCCACCATTCTTGCATATAGGATTGGGACCCAGTGTTAAACCCAACTTGCCCTCGCATGGTTTGCATTACTCCGTCTCCTCTTACTTTACAGGACTTTATAAGAACGTCTTTCAGTGGCTTCTTTAGTCAAGGGATCAGCCAACTTAACCTTGGGTTGCCTTCATCACCTGTGGAGTGTTTGCCTGTGTTTGAGGGAAGGCAAGTAAGAACGCTTTGAGTTCAGCCACAGGGAATGGGGTGGCATCTACCCTGTTGCACCTCTTAACTCCTTTGGTTCTTCTTAACCTAAGATCTCCATGCTTGGCGTCTTGCTTCCATCCCCCTTATTGTTTTCAGCTTTCCAACTCTGGCTTCCTTCCCTTGCTCTTAGGGAGGCCTTTACTGCCAAGAGGGTATTGCTCATGAAGAAGCCTCCTTCGGCTCAAACAAATGGGCCACTGCCAGCTCAGTGGATCATCTGTCCGCCTTTCCATCTTCTCTCGTCTCTCTCCCTATCTGTGTTCTCCTGTGTGTGAGGTTTCAACGTGGCAGAACATGGCTTTAAGATAGTAGTTCTCAACCTCTGGTCTTCCAGATGTTTTTGACTTCGTCCCTCAGATGCCCTCATCATCGGTCATGCCGGCAAAGGCATCTGAGTGTCGAAGCCCAAAACAGCTGGCGGATCCAAAGTTGAGAACCTGTGTTTTAAGGAGTTGTCATGCGGATGAGAGCAAGTCTACCCTTTGTTTTTGGCCCCATTGGGAACACTTGGGACAGCATCCTGGTCACGGGACCTTGGCATTGGGCACATTCCCTCTCCCTCTAAGACCAACAATATGTACAACTTTCCTCTTCAATCTTTAATTCCTCTACCCCTTCACGGTGTCTTTTGCAGGGTGTGTTGTGTGTGTGTGTGTCAGGGGATACTTTCATGCTAAGTTGTAAAACTTCAGTCCCTACTAGAAGTCAACTACAGGTTAAGAGAAGGGAACAGAACAGATTTTGAGAGTTTTCACCCCTTAAAGGTGGCATTGGGGGTTGGAGGTGGCAATGCAAGCCAACGATTCTGGAAGGAAGGTGAGCCCCCAAATGGGAAACCGGGCCTTTTGCACAATTTTAAGAGGGCTTTTTATTTTTATTTTTTGCATTGTGTTTTTGGAATCTGGTTTCAAAGGAGGAGGAAGGGGAGGAGAAAAAGCTGTTTAAATATTGCCAATTGATTATGCAGTGACCTGATTAAAAAATAAAATAATAATAATAAGCTAATTTTTGGAGAAAGGATTAAAAAAAACTTTGTAATATTTATCACTTGCAAGCTATGTTTAATAAAGAAAGGAATGGTTTATACATTTGGATGTGGTGGACGTGTTGGATTCTCTGTCTCGCCGTCGGTGTTAGTGGGGACCTCTTGGGGGTGTCATTTTAGATTTCAAAAGGGATTTTGTATATGTATATATGGGTGTAAGAGAGATTGTCCAGGATGGCTTTCAGAAGTTACCTATGGTTTTTGAGCAAAGGGACCAGCGCCTGAAGACCCCATCGCTTCCTCCTTTTTGGCATCGCTGGCAGCTAGAAGTCTGCAACTTTGGACATCTTCAGCACTTGCAGGTAGGATGAAAGATTCCCCCCCCCCCCCCCCATTTTGGGTTTGGTGAGAAGTGACCAAAAAAATATGAGATTCATCCTCATATTTGAGATGGATGAGACAAAACTTCCAGTTTGGATTTAGTGAAAATTTAGCAAAACGGGGTCGCCTTTGTTTTGGAGATGGAATTAGATTTTACAAACCCAAAAGTAGGGAAATATGACACAGCTCAAGATGAATACTAGAATCCTATGTCTGGTTCTGGGCCCCGCAATTCGAAAAAGGATGTTGAGAAACTGGAACATGTCCAGAGAAGGGTCACCAAAATGGTGAAGGGTCTAGAAGCCATGCCTTATGAGGAGAGATTTAGGGATTGGGGTATGTTTAGCCTGTTGAAGAGACGGTTAAGAGGTGATATGATAGCAGTAAATATCATAAATATCCACTTAAGCATTAGGAAGAACTTCTTGATAGTAAGAGCCATTTGACAGTGGAAGACGTTCCCCTTGAAAAATGGAGTCTCCTCCTTTGGAGGTTTTAAAACAGAGGCTGGATGGCCATCTGTCAGGGATGCTTTGATGGAGAGTTCCTGCATGCCAGGGGATTGGACTGGATGGCCCTTGGGGACAAAGCTACCCGAGTGGTAATTAGATCACTAATGGTTTAATTTTTGCCAACACCATCTTTAAAAAAAATCTTGTCACGTTAGATACTGTATATACTCATGTATAAGTCTAGAAATTTTAGTCGAAAAAGGGACCCCAAAAATCTGAATCATCCCCTGGTATAAAGCAAGAGATTAAGCTGTTCTGGAAGCACTGACTTACCTCTGTTCTCTCATCGATCCAGCTTTTATTATTTTATTATTATTATGTTACCTGGAATTTTTATAAGTTCTTTGGCATTGTTTTCCTTGGCTTCATCCTTTATATCCTTTGTTACATGGCCCTAAATTTTACCCTCGACTTATCCATGGGTCATATCAAAATCCATAATTTTGACCCCAAAACCTCCCTTCAACTTATACGTGAGTTCGACTTATAGTTGAGTATATATGGTACTTTAAACCAGGCCCGTTTTGGTTCTCTGAGCCCAGGATTGTTCCGGTCAAGCCTTGAATGTTCTCCTTAAACCTGAGATCTCTTAAACTGGAGATGAATGTGGGACCCTTTTCCCACGCAAAAACTGTGCTTATCCAACCTGTAACTCTAGAGGTATTACATTTGGGCTGTAGAAGATAAATGTATGTCTTGCATCTGCAACGTGCAATGCTTTTGGAGTTTGGAGAAGCAAATGTTTGCCTAGTCCAGCCTGGGATTTTGTTCAAAGGACTTCTTGGCTATGGGCCACTGGAGGATTTGAAGTGGCCCATCCAACAAATGACCAAGTAATGGGAAGAGCATAGCTTTTAAGTCATAAGGTGAAAGGGATGTACTGTATATGCTCATATATGTCTAGAAATTTTAGTTTAAAAATTTGACCCAAAAAAACTGAGTCGACTTATCCATGGGTCAATATAAGTACACATCCCTCCGTATTTGCAGCTTTGATATTTGTGGATTCGATTATTCATGGATTTGATTAATATGTTCTCTTTAGGAATATCTAGGTCTTCCAATGCAACTCTGTGGTCAACTTTAACTAAAAGTTACACTGAAAGTCCTAGAGAGAATACTCTACTACACCTTTGTTGCTCCTCCAGTGCAGTTCTGTGGTCGGTGTCTGTCGCACGTTGATCACAGAATTGCGCTGGAGGACCTAGAGATTCCTACAGAGGTGTCGTCTCAGGTAAAAACATAATGTTTTTGTTATTTGCATTTTTTCTATATTTATGGGAGTCTTATGCCTCTAACTTTAGAGAATATGGAGGGACAAGTGTCCTGTAATTTAACTCTTGTTTAAAAAAGGAACCATCCCCCTGGGAAAGGCAAGACTGAAATCTGTCCTGAAAACACTGACCCTCCTCTACTCTCTTATCCGTACAGCTTTTAATGTGAGCAGAAACAGTTATTATGCCTACTGAAATGTTGTAAATTCTTTGGCATTGTTTTCATCCTTTAGATCCTATGTTACATGCCCCTAAGTTTTACCCTCGACCTAGCCACAGGGCATATCAAAATCCAAAACTTTGACCTCAGAACCTACCCTCAACTTAGACATGAAGTCGACTTAAAGATCTTCCACTCCATGTGTCTCCAAGGCTTGAGAGACAGGTGAATTAACCAATGTGAACAGACTGTTCCACTCATGTCAAATGACTCCATTGCTCCCTTCTCCCCACCCTAAAGAAACAGATACAACTCAGACAGGTTTTCCACTTTGTTTTTAATTTTTGACACAGGCAAGAAAGATTTCCCGACGTCAACACTGCAGAACTCAAGGTTTTGAAATCCTTGGTGACCACTTTGGGTTACGAAAACAAAGCCACCCAAAATCAATGGGAAAAGTAAGCAAAAGAGAGAACTTATTCTAGCCCACGGTAGTGAGATAGAGCTCTTTTGCATTGCGAAGTCGAAGGCTTTCATGGCCGGCACCTATAGGTTTTTGTAGGGTTTTTTGGAATATGTGGCCATGTTCTAGAAGAGTTTATTCCCGACGTTTTGCCAAATGCTGGCGAAACATAAGAAAAAACTCTTCTAAAACATGGCTCTTTTGCATTATTACAATTGGTGACTTTTTATTTTTAGTATTGCTTGATTTGGGGCAAATATACTAATTGTGAATTGTCCCTTTTTACCAGTTGGCAGGGTTTGCTTTCAAAGCTAGATGGAAAGCCTACTTTGAAGGCACATCTTCCGCATCAGCGAGGATTTGGAGGTCAATGAGAATGGAACACGTTGGCTTCATGGTTTTAAAAGATAAGACTTGACGTCTTGATATTGTTTGGATTGGCTCTTTTCATTTACCCACCAATGTACTTTTCGGTTGCCAAAGATCTAAGTGGCCAGCACAGAATTTCAAAACCCTGGGAGATGTTCAGTTTACAGACATTACAGTGAAGGGTAATGGAAAACATTAGGGGTCCTTCTTCATCAAACAACGCTCTCCTCCTGCATTTCTTCCCATCCTCCCCAAAAATCATTCCCAGTGCCATTCAATTTCCAGCTTTTCCATTGCCCCGTGGTCCATACTTTCTTTCTCACATAGGATGTTAGCTTTTCCATGGCAAGAACTCCCCCTTCTCCAATAATTAATCTTTTGGAAGGACTCTGGCCATGGTTTCTTAAAGCTCGTTTCTTCGTTTCACAAAAAAACAAAAAACCACACACAGCTTAAAACACTTTTTCGTTTCAAAAGCATTTTCTCATCTCATTGGTACTAGCCTTTTTTGTTTTTTCTTCATTAGATAGGTCTATTCACAGTGGTTCGTTGGGAGCAAGAGGCCAGGTTTCCAAAATCGGAATGAAACCAATTCCAAGCATCATAATGGTATGTATTTTGGTCAGAACAAGAGGGGTAAGGAACCCAGAGCTGTCCCATCAAATATTTCAAGACAAATAGCATGCAAAACCAACAATCTTATTGTGCTGCTTTGGGTCAAAATATCCATCTCTATTACCATATGGGTTGCTTTTCGGGTTGTTTATAATCTATGTGGGAGATGTGACATTAAGTACGGGCTCTAAGGTGAGAATTATGGCAAAAAAAGTGGACATCTTCATATAGTATTCCTATCTATTTAGATGACAGAGCAGAAGGAATCCTTATCAGATTTGCAGATGACACAAAACTGGGAGGTGTGGCTATCACTTTGGAAGGCAGGATCCGAATTCAGAAAGATCTAAGGGGTCGTTCGCACTACGAAAAGCTCCGAATCCTGATTCAAGCTATATGGCCCTATATGGATTCTCATTTGCTCGATTCCAGGGGAAACGAAGTGGAGCAAATGCAAAAAGGCTGGGGGTTTTTTTTGGTAGCAGTTATTTTGAGGTTCTTTTGAGAAGAATAGGTTCTGACGCAATTCTTAACAGTGGGAACGCCGGATCAGAATCGATTCTTTTTGAGGGGAGGGACAAATGGCAGAGGGGCTGCCTGTGTACTTGTCGGTTTTTTAAATTAAATATTCTTATCAATCACATATTCTATCAAAATCAATCAATCACACGTCATTCATATATCCACACGCCATTCACATTTCATCCACATATGCACTCACATATCCACACCCGATTCACATATGCATGAAACATTTCTTTTATTATTTTCTTAGTTGGTGGGAGCAACAATTATTTTACTTATTATTTACTTAGTAGGGGCAACATTTATTTCATTTATTAGTAGGTGCGTGCAACATTTTTTTATTATTGACTTAGACGATGGGTGCAACATTTATTTTATTATTTACTTAGTGAGGGGGAGCAATAATAGAAAATGTGATTGAAAGAATATTTAATTGTTTGATAGAATATGTGATCAGATAGAATATGTGTTTGGATAGAATAAGACAGAATATGTGATCGGATAGAATATGTGAGATTTTGTAACTAATTGCAAGTCTGACCCTTTGGACCTCACTGTTGCAGCACCGTGGCAGCCCTCCAGACCTCGCTGTCAGCCAGTCGTGGTGCCATGACAGTACGGCCCTTCAGACCCCACTGTCACGGTGCTATGGCAGTGTGTCCCTTTGGATCTCTCTGTCAGTCAGTCTGACCCTCTGGACATTGCTGTCGTGGTGCCGTGACAGTGTGGCCTTTCAGACCTTGCTGTCACGGCAGCATGGCCCTCCGGACCTCCTCGCCACGATGTGCTCTAACTCCTCACTCCAGGCAGTTAAGTCAGTCTGTCCCAAAATAGTGCCGCTATGCAGTATTCTATACGTTAACAGCAGCACAAATAGTATATGGTATGAACTGAATAATAATATTGGAAATTAGAAAAGGGTGTACAATTAGATGAATGGGCAGTTGAACTGTACAATATGATTTGAGGGAAATCAAATCAAGAATTGATAAAGGATGGGGGGGGGGGAATTCTCACATTCTTAAAGAAGAAATGGGGTAAATCTAGCAACAATGAGAGTTAATGGGTGTAGAATAATTAAAACAGAGATAGATGGGAAAGATTTAAAGTTCTGGATAAGACGTGAGATTCCCTTTTCTGTAACACTAGGAGTTCTGATAATGTAAATTAAAATTAAGAACTCAAACCACTATGCCACAAATGTGATAAAGAAGGTGGCAGCGTGAGCTTTCGTAGACTACAGTCTACTTCCTCAGATGCTGAAAAGTAGATTGTAGTCAACGAAAGCTCGTGGTGCCAATGTGGAGTCGAAGGCTTTCGTGGCCGACATCCATAGTTTTTTTTGTGGAGCTTTCGGACTATGTGGCCATGTTCTAGAAGAGTTCCTTTCTGACATTTCGCCAGAATCTGTGGCTGGCATCTCGATGCCAGCCACAGATGCTGGCGAAACATCAGAAAGGAACTCTTCTAGAACATGGCCACACAAAAACTCATGGTGCCACCTTCTTTATTCCAGTTAGTCTCAAGATCTCTCTACTTACTGATTCTACAGACTAACACGGCTACATCTTACACATGGGTGGTTTAGACAACTCGATAAAAAAGTGAGAATCTTTGGCAAGGTTTTCCAAGGCTGGTTGAGGACTTAGGTGTGAAAAAGTCCTCCTTCAACGGTGCTTCTAGCCCCAAACAATGGTACATAGGTTTAGCAGCAATAGCAATAGCATTTATGTTTCTATACTGTTTCATAGTGAAATCAGCACTCTCTAAGCCAGCGGTTCTCAACCTGTGGGTTGCGAACCCTGTCACCTAAGACTATATTGGAAAACACATAGGAGTTTATCATACGATGGAATTTGGGGGTATAATGCAATGGCAATCCAAACGCAATCATGGCGAATGAGTGTATCTCACGTAATTTCAGGCAATAGGAAGTCATTCTGAATGCAATCATGGGGTTTCATGTAATTGCGTAATTGAGTATCTCATGCAATTTCGGGCCATGGGGTGTCATTTTCAGGAAATGGGAAGTCATTCTGAACGCATTCCGAACACAATCAGATTTCACGTAAATTCGCTGAACTAGAGAAATCACGTAATTGCGAATTGGCTCCATTTGCAATTGAGGGAAATTCCTCCCATGTGATAAACTCCATATTTCCGATGGTCTTAGGAACCGAGACAATGCAATTTTATGGTTGGGGGTCATCACAACATGAGGAACTGTATTAAAGGGTCGTGGCATTAGGAAAGAGAACTGCTCTAAGCAATTTACAAGCTAGTTATCCCCAACAAGCTGGGTACTTATTTTACTGACCAATGAAAAGATGGAAGGCTGAGTCAACCTTGGAGCCCTTGGGATCGAACTCACAACGTTGTGACTGCTGTACTTGCTAAAATTAGAGATTTACTCACAGAAAAAGAGTTTCTTACTGTTTCCTAACTAGGTCACAACTAGAGGAGGTCCAGCGGCCAACAGTTGACACAACACAGAGACACAGTGTCATTTGTGTGGTTAAATAAAGCTATACAGTGGTCTCCCAGGTTATGAAGGTAATCCGTTCCGGATTACTTTTTGTAACCCGGAAATGCTCGTATCCCGGGGGACCGCTTTAGCGGACGGACCGCGCGGCCGATTTAAAGGGGCCGCGCGGTTTTTCCGTTTCGTTCCCCGGGGGATCCTTTGGAACCCGGGGGAATTTTTGCGGTCCCGCCGGTTTCAGACCCCGGGGATTTCGTTCCCCGGGGGACCACTGTACAAGGAATACAAGAGTGAGGGAAAGTTCTTTCATGCCCAACAGGACCATAAGCTTTCCAGCAATGTCCATCCTTGAACATTAGCTACCATTGTGGTTTTCCAACATACCTTTGGTTAATCTTGGGTTGAGATGGATAGTGGTGGATATTTCAAACCAAAACTTGGACAAAAAAGTTGGGCTCTTATGAACAAGGCGGCGTTAGACGCTTACCACCTTTTGCCATTCAACCGCTGGCCTAGCTCCGTCGAACCACTGCGTGCGCCTCCGCTCTTTGGGAGACACTCTCTATTGAAGGAAGGCAGAAGGATCAACTATGAAAAAACATTATTTTGCCTATCGCACTAAAATAATCCAAAAGAAAAGGTTGGGGAGGGGTTGTACTTTTTTGGCAGGGAAAGAGAGAAGAAAGGGATATTTTGGTTATATTTCCTAGAGAAGAAACTAGGGGCGAGGAGACAGATAGCACAGCTTCAGGAAAGATCTAGCTAATGGTATTATTATTATTATTATTAATCTTTTCGTTCAACTTTGGGTCAACACTGTTGAGGTTTCTGGTTTTCCTGCAAGCACACAAAAGCACATCGCATCGCCACGAGTCCAAGTTTGGAAGTCCCTCGTGCGAGGTGCGAGCAACACTGTTTTGGTGCCGTACTGTGCTTTGCATTGCCTTTTCTCCTGTGAAAAAACTGACAGTCAAAGGCCAAAAGTGAAGAGGTAGAAAGGAGGACACCCTCAGCTGGCAGGAAAAGGTGTGATCATATTCATAGGGACCAAGCTTAAATGTACTTTTGCCCTCAAAGTCTTGGATCTCCATTTTTCTAGTAATAATGGTTCTTGGGATCATCGTATTTTAATGAAAAAAGTTGCTGCTTAGGGCAGGGCTGGTGGCCGTTCAATTCCTCCTTGGTGTCAACCCTGCGGATATGATGACGCAGATGGATACAATGATTCAGGGTTGAAACCAAGGGGGAATTGGGAAGGCCAAGAGTGTGAAAACCCTGGTGGTTTATGGATAAGATCAGAAAAAGTTGGCATGCTACAGATTTTATTGGCTTTGTAGAGCCTGATGCCAAGCAGTTAGGCCATGACGGGAGATGCTTGTTGACTACCTAAGGCCTAAATCCAAGATAAGTCTCAGCTAACTTAAGGCAAGTAATGGAAGCATCCAATGAATTTAAGGAGTTTATCAGACACGGAAATTGAAAGTATAATCTAATGGCAATCCGAACGCAATCATGGAGTCTCACAACATTACATTACGCTGGCATTATGCACCCCAAAAAGAGAATACAAACACAGCACAACATAAGTGGCTGATCTGCATGACCAACAGGTCACAAATGGCACTAAGGCAGTGCACAATTTTCATGCTGTTTTGGGTACATAAATGCACTACCGCATGCAAATAGGTTCTGAAGGCACAAGTCCACTTCTGCCACCATCACCATTGTGCGTTGTCTCAAATATTTACGCCCAAAGTGTAGCAAAACATAACATCTGTGTATGACATCAATAGGATTCTAGTCTCTGACTCTTCTTCTTTACATGCAACCCAGAGCAAACCCCACCGAATCAATGGGATTTACATTAAATGGTGACTTGCCTAATTTCTGGTGATGTGATGGCTTTAGTTGGGACTAGAAATTGGATTTAGACTCATTCCTTGTATGTCCTTTTCACTTTAATTTTTTAGTAATAACCTTTTTCTTCCTTGCAGCTGAGAAAGGAAAGGTGAAAGGAGGAGGAGAGAAATAATGCTTTTTGACACCGCTTTGACTCCCTTTGCTGTGGCACCAGAGCTCTTTGATGGAGAAGGCTAAATGTTTCAACAAATCCCAGGATTCCATAGCATTGAGCCTGGCAGTTAACGCAGCGCCAAACAGCATTGTTTCTGCAGTGCAGGTTAGACCTTTGGTTCAATGACTGTGAGTATCCTGTAATGGATGCCCCTACCAGATTGATATGGCAGGCCATATTCTCTCACTAGCAAGGGAAAGTTACTCGGTGCATGCCCAGATTCCCATTTTTATTACCACTTTATTCAGTTCAGGGCCCAATATAGGAAAGCTTGGCTTTGTGGCCAAGATTCTAACCCTATCTCTTTTCCAAGAAGCTTGTCTAGAAGGAGACCAAAGGAGACCCTACCATGCCAGCTTGGGTATCCAAGAAAGAAGAGAGAACAGAAAAAAGGTTAGGTAGGAAGGACAGAAAAGTGAAGCAAGGGAGGATGAGCAGGAGGAGGGTTGCTGGTGTGGCAATAGCTAATTTCCCTGTAGCAAACAGAGCCATTGCCCTAAAATGGAGGCTCTTTAGTTTTAAGGGAGGTATCAGAGGTAACTATGGTTTAAAATTGGTCGTTGTTTGGAGTTAGGATGTCTAGACTCCATCGGAAAATTCAGGGTTGAGTCAGAATCCAAGTGGGCCGTTTTTGGTCTCTCAACAAACATGGTGTCCCTTACAACTGAAGAGCCTAAAGGACACAAGGCTGAAGGTCCCACCAGCCATGGTGATGTTCTCCAAAACCATGCATGGTCCTTCAAGCCCTGGCCATTCCTTCCCTCCCGCTCCAGAGAACGTTGAATGCTAAGGCTCCATCCACACAACGGTTAAAGCTCTACATCTTTGGAAACAGTTCAGCGATTTTCTGTGTATCATCTTAAAAAATATTTGGATAGAGACATATATATATAATATATAATATATGCGTGTGTATATCAAAAAAAAAGGACACTCTTGTCGGAAGCAGCGAGAGAAGCTCTAGAAAAGAGGAAAGGAACGTAAGGAGGGGATTTGGCGAAGTGTCCACCCGGACCGCTTATGACAGAGGACGGTCACCAGGGTGGACATTCGAGTGGGTTTTCTGCTGCTCCCGCTTTTGGTTTGGCGATATTTGGTATGCTGGTGCCGAGCGCCCAGGCACCGTGGGTAGCGGGTGTTGGAAAGGTTCTCACCCCTAACCCGGAAAGGAGAATGTGACTCCTTTAGGACTAAACTTGAAGCCTCAACCTTTCCTGCCCTCCTGTCCCAAAGCCCCAAGTTGGCCTTGGCACAGTTTGGGGGAGGGCAGGGGTGGAATGGGGTCAGCTTCCATGTCCGCACTTCGTCAGCCAAAAAAGAGAGGTATGGAGGAGGTTAACATCCCCCAAATTTTGGCTTCCTCTCAAGATGGATGACTCAAGATGGCGCCATGGAGAACTGGTCCCTGTTTTTCCCCCCCTCTCTGGCATTGACCCCCAATTTTCATGGAGGTTATTTGGCGGCCAGAGCGACTGGCAGGTTGAGGTAGTTTTGGTATTTGTATCAAAAATAGATAATCCAGGATCAATGGCAGGGATGGGGGACAGGGGGAGGTGGCAACTGGGCCGGAAGCTGAGTCTCCAGCGAAGGTGAGGTAGATTCTTTGGAAGTTTACGGTTGGACTCCCAGACAAGGTTGGCGAGCAAGGGGGCAAGGAGAGATCAAACCTCGACGGAGCTGCCACCGTGGTCCGTACAAGGCCTCGCCATGCCCCCCTTCCCACCAGGCGTGGGCTTAACCGCTGGGCTGGGACGGAGGGCAGCGCTCAATCGTCACTTCGAAATGGGGAGTGGCGTGGTTGTTGCGTCCCTCGGAGGGCTGGGGGTTCTGCGGGAAGGGAAACGTAAACTCAGGTTAACCGTACTGTCTTTACGTTTCAAACAGAGCAAAACAGTAAGCCATTTTCATCCTGCACATTTTCTTTCCACCTGCCAAATTCTGCCCCGTGATGTGATATATACCGTAGATACTCATGTATAAGTCTAGAAATTTTAGTCAAAAAATTGATCCAAAAAACCTGGGTCGACTTATCCACGGGTCAATGTAAGTACTGTCCTTTAACTCTTATCTATCTATCTATCTATAGAGAGAGAAAAAGAACCATTCCTTTTTCTGGTGAGAGCTTAGCCCAGCTGGGGAGCACTAAAAAGAAGCATGGGTCACCTTTACTCTCCCATCTATCCAGTGTCTGCTGGAATTTTCTAAGTTCTTTGGCATAATTTCCCTTTGCACCAGCCTTTAGGTCTTTTGTTACATGCCCCTTAGTTTTACCCTCAACTTATCCATGGGTCATACTAAAATGCATAATTTTGGCCCCCAAACCTGCCCTCGACTTATATATGAGGTCGTCTTATAATCGGATATATATGGTATCTAACAGTCAAAGTTGCTTCCTGGGTACAGTGGGCCCTTGGTATCTGCTGGGTTTGCCCCTCTCCCAAGAGAAAATTCTCTTTTCTGCATGCAGACAAAAAGCCCATGTGCAAATTTTTGCACGTAATAATAATAATAACCCACCTCTCCAATTGGATTGAGGTGGCTTACAACATTTAATATGTCCAGAACAGTAAAGATTCTCATCAGTCTAAGATTCTACGCATCAAGGTCTCCAGACATGTGAGAAATCATTTTTTTAACCATTTTCCAAACATTTTCAAACATTCTTTCCATTCCTAGTTCATGCCTCAGACCCAGCACAGGCCCATACGAGGAAAACCGAATTGCTCCACTGTCATCTTTGTACCCCACGGCTTTTGACAATTCAGAGCCTGACTTAAGTTGCATGGGGAAATTGTTGGCATTATTGATCGTGCTGGACTGCCATTCCCATCGTCCTTCACTCTTGACTACGTTGCCAAGGGCTTTGCTCTCCAGCAGCATCTAGAGGGCCACTTGTACCCCATATTTATGTGTAGGACTCTGCCCCAACATGATACCTTAGGACAGTGTCTCGGGTTTAGTGGCTCTCACCTGAGTGACCAGTTCCACCATCTCTGAAGGTTTTGCCCCACTTTCAGGTTTCCGTTGGGTACGGGGAGGCTCCCGGGTGGTAGTCTGGACCATCTCTGTTCCTTGCGGGACCGTCCAGCTCTCCTGGGTTCCTTTCTTGCAGAAAAGGCTGTAGGGAAAGAAGGGAGAGGAAATCATAGGATCCTAGAGTTGGAAGAGACCCCAAGGGCCATCTGGACTAACCCCATTGTGCCATCAGGAACTCTCCATCAAAGCATTTCCGACAGATGGCCATCCAGCCTCTGTTTAAAGACATCCAAAGGAGGAAACTCAACCACACTCCCAGGCAGCATATTATTCCACTGTCAAACAGCTGTCACTGTTAGGAAGTTCTTCCTAACATTTAGGTGGAATCTCTTTTCCTTTAGCTTGCATCCATTGTTCCGGGTCCTGTTCTCTGGAACAGCAGAAAACAAGCTTGCTCCCTCCTCAATATGACATCCCTTTAAATATTTAAACAGGACTATCATATCACTTCTTAACCTTCTCTTCTCCAAACTAAACATCCCCAGCTCTATAAGTCGCTCCTCATAAGGCATGACTTCCAGACCCTTCACCATTTTAGTTGCCCTCCTTTGGACTCATGACTCCAGTTTCTCCACATCCTTTTTAAATTGTGGTATCCAGAACTGGACACAGTATTCCAGGTGGGGCCTGACCAAAGCAGAATAGAGTGGCACTATGACTTCCCTGGATCTAGACACTATTGTTGTGGCCTATAATCGCATTGGCCTTTTAAAACATGTAACTAATCAAATTTGATAAGCATGCCGATAGTATCCTAGAGTTGGAAGAGATCCTCAAGGGCCATCCAGTCCAACTTGTGCCATGCACCATCTCACAATCAAAGCACTCCCAACACATGGCCATCCAGCCTCTGGTTAAAAAACCTCCAAACAAGGAGAGTGTCTTCCATTATCAAACATCTCTCATGGTCATGGTGGATTGGTGACTTTGGTTAGGGGGGGGGGCTTCAGGGGCAACAGAGATGAGGTTTAAGATCCTTATGCAGCCCACACTATGCTCATCCCTGACGTAGGACCTTATCAGACGTTGGAAATTGAAAGTATAATCTAATGGCAATCTGAACGCAATCATGGGGTTTCACGTTATTGCGAATTAAAGTATCTCACACAATTTTGGGCAAAAGGGAAGTCATTCCAAACGCAATCATGGGTTTTACATTATTGCGAATTAAAGCATCTCACGCAATTTTGGGCAATGGGGGGTCATTTTCGGGCAATGGGAAGTCATTCTGAACGCAATTGGAATTCACGTAAATTCGCTAAATTGTGAATTCGTGAATTCGAATTGGCTCGAATTGGCTCCATTCGCAATAAAGAGAAATTCCTCCCGTCTGATAAGGTCCCTAGATGCCATGGATAGGAGAATGCAGGCAATTTTGAGGTTCATACTGGCTTATCAATGCTCACCTCTTGCGGTAACCAAACATCAGGAAAAGAACACAGAATATGATGCATGCCATGCCAATGTGGACACCGACGACAATGCCAGCGAGGGAGCTGTCCCCGTCCTGCCCACATTGGCAGACCGAGTTGGCATCTGTGAGAGAAAAACACAATAGAAGGAAGAGATTAAGAGTCGAACATGGATGCAAGAGCTCCTCACAACCTTGGTATTAAAAGATAGTGTGATATGAAGGAAATTATCTCAAGCCTCTGGTCCTATAGGGGCCAGGGATTGTAGGATGCTATGCTTCTTCGTAAACCTTACCCAGCCTCTCCGAATTCTCCTTGAGCGAGACAAACCGCACGCTGCTGTTCCCGTCGCCGTTCCCATTGAAGGCCTGGAGTTTGATCTCGTACATGGCGGACGGCTCTGTCGGGGAGAGATTTACAAGGTTGCCAGATTTTCCAAATAGCAATAGGGGACAAACCACTTTATGTTCTACCTGACTACAATGTTGGTTTTGGTTTCCCCAGCCGTATAAAATCAGTGTACTGTCCGCATTCATAAAATACATTATTTCGGACTTTATCAAGGCCCCACGCCCCCAAAACACAGTCTGTACAAAATGGAAAACCTTTCCTGTCCTCATATAGGGAACATTATAATAAGGGATACCTGCCAACCCTATAAAGGGCATTCCTTATGATAAGGGAAATCTATCAGCCCTGTTAGGGACATGTTTTTGGCCCTCAAATAAAGGAAATGCCTTATAATAATAAGGCACACCCACCAACCCTTTAAGGGACTTCTCTTATAAGTCACATCTATCAGCCATATTATAAAGGAAATGCCTTAAAATAAGGCACATCCATCAACCCTGTAAGGGACATCCTTTTAACGGTAAGCTTTCTGGTCCTCAAATAAGGGACATCCATTCTAATAAAGAATACCTGACAACACTATAAGACATCCATCAGCCCTATAACGGACAGATTTTCCGGCCCTCAAAGGAAATGCCTTATAATAAGGCACATCCACAACTCTATAAGGGACATATCTTATGATAAGGAACATCTATCAGCCATATTATAAAGGAAATGCTTTATACAGTAATAGGCACATCCACCAACCCTGTAAGGGACATCCCTTATGAAAAAGGGCATCCATCAGCCCTATAAGGGACAAGCTTTCTAGTCCTAAAAAAAGGGACATCCATTATGGTGAAGGACATTTGGAAACACTAGGGAGTTTATCAGATGACGGAAATTGGAAGTATAATCTAATGGCAATCTGAACGCAATCATGGGGTTTTACATTATTGTGTATTAAAGCATCTCACACAATTTCGGGCAATGGGTGGTCATTTTCGGGTAATGGGAAGTCATTCTGAATGCATTCCGAACACAACGAATTCACGTTAATTCCCTAAACTAGCGAATTCATGTAAATTCGAATTGGCTCCATTTGCAATAAAGGTCCTTAGAGAGAGAGGTTGATGGGGAAGAGAAACTGTTGGAGATGTTTTGGAAAGTTAACACTAGGGAGCAGTCTTGCATCTAAGAGGAAATGTACAAAGCACCTTGTACTGCCAGGAATCAACCTCTGGTTTTTTGATTTAGTCGTTTTTGACATTAACCAGTGTGGTGTAGTGGTTTGAGTGTTGGACTATTACATCCCTTGATCTAGACACTATACTTCTATTGATGCAGCCTAGAATTGCATTGGCCTTTTTAGGTGTCTGGAGCAGTGGAGCTAAACAAGCAAAATGAAGTTGCTCCGCTGATCATGCTTTTGCTCGCGATTCTCTCCACATTGCTGGATTATTATTTTTTTCTGTAGCAGAATAAGGTGGTTGCTCAGAAGAGTTGCGGGAAGAGTGGATGGCTACTTTTTCCCTTCGTTTTGCACACAGAGGAGAACCCAAATCTGCTAGAAAGCTAATATGGCCCTAAAAGGTTTCCCATCCTACAGCATAACTGGGGGAGTGGTGGTATTAGGGTTTGGACCCAGGACCTCCTGCATTCAAAGAAGAGTCTCTCTTTCCACTGAGCCCAAGTTCCTTTCCTTTTGGAAGACCGCTCAACTTACCCAAGTCGCTATAGATGAAAGAGTTGGCGGTGCCAGGCAAGAGCTGGGGCCCGTCATAGTGGGCACTGGGCAGCTTCCGGAGGTAAAGTTTGAAGCCTTCGATCCGGCCAGGCCGGGCAGGCAGCTCCCAGAAGACTTGGACAGTACTGGTGTTCAAGATCTTGGTGAAGAAACCCAACGCTGCGGGGACTGAAGAGACGAGAGTCAAGTGAAATTTTAGTCCAAAAAATGACTTCCAAAACCTGTGTTGACTTATCCACGGGTCAGTGAAAATACTGTACTTTAACACTTATTTTAAAAAAGAGCCGTCCCCTGGCAAGAGCATAATCTGTCCTGGAAGCACGGACCCCACTCTATTTTCTCATCCATTCAGCCTTTCACATGAGCATCTGCTGGAATTTTTTACATTCTCTGGCATTGTTTTCCTTTTTCATCCTTTGTTACATGCCTCAAAGTTTTACTCTCGACTTATCCCACAGATATCAAAATCCCTAATTTTGGCCCCCAAACCTGCCCTCAATTTATACATGAGGTCAACTTATAGTCAAGTATATATCTTTTTTATATTTGCAACCAAAGAGGGGAACATCAGATATATGTAATCAAAAATGAATAATAAAACACAACCCTATAAAATGCTAAAATACTAAATTTACTCTACATGGGCCTCGGAGGGTTTATCTATTTGTTTGTTATCTATCTATCTATCCATCCATCCATCTATCCATCAAACAAAATTTCCTAGGAGTTTATCAGACATCAGAAATTGGAAGTATAACCCAATGGCAATCCGAATGCAATCATGGGGTTTCACGTTATTGCGAATTAAAGTATCTCACGCAATTTCGGGCAAAAGGGAACATTTTGAACGCAATCATGGGGTTTCACATTATTACGAATTAAAGCATCTCATGCAATTTCAGGCAATGGGGGGGTCATTTTCGGGTAATGGAAGGTCATTCTGAACGCATTCTGAACGCAATGGGAATTCACGTGAATTCGCTAAACTAGCGAATTCACGTGAATTCGAATTGGCTCCCTTCGCAATTGAGAAAAATCCTCCTGTCTGATAAACTCCCTAGAAATCCCCCAACCAGTCATTGGGAGATTTCTGGGTTTTTTTTACCAAAGCAGGGAATTTTGACCAAAGCAAGGCATTCAGGAATTGGAACAGTTAATAAGGAAGTTCAAAGATGAAAGTGCAAAGGCAGGTCTGATGTGGGACATAAAGAAAACAAAAATAATGACCACAAAAGACCTCCAAAAAAGGACAGTCCATCACTCTCCGAGGGAGTGTGTTGCGCTGTTGAACAGGTCTTACTATCAGGACGTTCTTCCTAACGTCAAGGTGGAATCTCTCTTTTTTTGTAGCTTCCATCCATTATTCTGTGTTCTAATCTCTGGAGCAGCAGAAAAGAAGCTTGCTCCATCCTCAGTGTGACACCCCTCAGATATTTAAACAGGGCTCTCATATCATCTCTTAACTATCTCTTCTCCAGGCTAAACATACCCAACTTCTTATGTCTCTCCTCATAGGACAGGGTTTCCAAATCCTTCACCTTTTGGCCGCCCTCTTTGGACACAGTCCAGCTTGTCAACATCCTTTTTGTATTGAATGTAGAAAGCTGCAGATATAGCTTTAGGATTGCACGTGGCCCACACTTTACCCACCCTTGTCTCAGGCCAAGAATAGGGAACATCTCCGATACCTCGCCAAGCTTATTCCCAAACCTCTCCCATGCAGCAGGGGCACATAACAAGGAGATGGACTCACTGCTGCCCAGGGTGGTGGCCAAGATGGGTTGGGAATCCTGGCTGGCGCCCAAGGGCGAGTATGCCTTCAGGTAGATGGAGTACGTTGTTGAAGGCTCCAGGTTGGTGAAGACATGCTGGAAGGTCGTCTTGCTGACTGCCTCTTGGAGTTCCCGGCTGTCGGATTCTGCAGGTGGGACAAAGAAGAAGCAAGGTTGGTAACAACGTCATATTTAGGGTGGGAACACCAGACGAGACCAGCCAAAGGCAAAAGTGGGTGACCAGAACCATTAGTACTGAATGGCATCCTAGGTGAGGATAAGAAATGAAAGATATATAATGAAAGACAGGTATAGAAAACTGTTCAGAACAGCGGTTCTCAACCTGTGGGTCCCGACCCCTTTGGGGGTTAAACGACCCTTTCACAGGGGTCACCTAAAACAATCAGAAAACACATATTTCCAATGGTCTTAGGAACCGAGACTAAAATAATATTACGGTTGGGGATCACCATAGGGTCTGGAAACCATGCCCTATGAGGAACGACTTAGGGAGCTGGGAATGTTTAGCCTGGAGAAGAGAAGGTTAGTTGGTGATATGATAGCCCTGTTTAAATATTTGAAGGGATGTCACATTGAGGAGGGAGCAAGCTTGTTTTCTGCTGCTCCATAGAATAGAACCCAGAACAATGGATGCAAACTGCAGGAAAAGAGTTTCCACCTCAACATCAGGAGGAACTTCCTGACAGTAAGGGCTGTTCGATGGTGGAACACACTCCCTCAGAGTGTGGTGGAGTCTCCTTCCTTTGAGGTCTTTAAGCAGAGGCTGGATGGCCATCTATCGGGGATGCTTTGATTGGGAGTTCTTGCATGGCAGGGGGTTGGACTGGATGGCCCTTGGGGTCTCTTCCAACTCTATGATTCTATGATTCTAACATATTAAAGGGTCGCGGCATTAGGAAGGTTGAGAACCACTGGTTTAGTTGTTAAGCTCAGGTAAAAAGAAGGTAGGAGAAGGTGCTGAAAGGACCAAGAAGGTAGGTAGATAGATGAGAAAGAATGTGAAGATGGGAAGCAGAACAGTAAAAAAAGTTGAGAGGATAGGTAAAACTAAGAAGGTATACGTAAGTGTATAGAAGGTAAGGGAAAGTGAAAAGAAGCTATGTGGAGGTATGGAGAGGCCAGATAAAAATTAAGGACGAATTTGGAAATAGATTAGTAGGAATGAGGGAAATGAAGAGGGGTCAGGAAAGGATAAGGATGAAAGAAAAAGTAGGGTAGAAGAAACAGAAGATAGGACCTTATCAGACGTCGGAAATTGGAAGTATAATCCAATGGCAATCCGAACGCAATCATGGGGTTTCATGTTATTGCGTATTAAAGTATCTAACGTAATTTCGGGCAAAAGGGAAGTCATTCCGAGTGCAATCATGGGTTTTACCTTATTGAGAATTGTAGCATCTCACACAATTTTGGGCAATGGGCAGTCATTTTCGGGTAATGGGAAGTCATTCAGAATGCATTCCGAATGCAATAGGAATTCACGTGAATTCAAATTGGCTCCATTCGCAATAAAGAGAAATTCTTCCCGTCTGATAAGGTCCATAGAAAACTTACGGTAAATGCAAAGCATTCAAAAAAACGAAAGATGGAAAAGGAAAATAAGAGATACTGAAATAAAGTGGGCCCTTGGTATCTGCTGGGGTTTGGTACAAGGAATCCTTGGAGATACCAAAATCTATGGATGCTCAAGTCCCTTAAATGTAATGGCACAGTAAAATGTTGCCCTTATATAAAAGGGCAAAATCAAGATTTGCCTATGGGAATTTGTATATTTGCAAAGTATTTTCAATCCATGGATGCTTGAATCCATGGATTAAAAATCCATGGATAAGGAGGGCTGACTTTAATTGTGAATGACTATATGTACTGGAATATGCAATTAAGCCATGGAAATATGTATATCTACCTAATGCAATAAAAGTTAAATAAGAAAAAAAATTTACTACTGACTGGCATCCTGTTAGTGGCACACACTAGTCTTAAGTCCAACTTATGCCTCTTTAAAATGGGCATGGCATAAATTGGCATCCCTCTTTTCCCTTCTGCAGTGACCAAACCTTCCCCAACACACAAGAGGCACTGTTTTGTTGTGATATTCCTCACTCCACAGCCATTCAGTGGTTGTTGCAGAACAAGGAGATCAGAGAAGCTTCTGGCTATGGAGTTTATCAGACGGGAGGAATTTCTCTTTATTGCGAATGGAGACAATTGGAGCCAATTCGAATTCACGTAAATTTGCTAGTTTAGTGAATTTACGTGAATTCCAATTGCGTTCGGAATGCATTCAGAATGACTTCCCATTACCCAAAAATGACCCCCCATTGCCCAAAATTGCGTGAGATGCTTTAATTCGCAATAATGTAAAACCCAGGATTGCATTCGGAATGACTTCCCTTTTGCCTGAAATTGCGTGGGATACTTTAATTTGCAATAACGTGGAACCCCATGATTGCATTTGGATTGCCATTTGATTATACTTCCAATTTCCGACGTATGATAAGATCCTGTAGCCAGACGCAGAGCACTGGCATCATCCACCAAGATGTGGAAGATGTTGGTGGGTGATGCCATCATTTTGCATCTGGTTACAGGGACACAGCCAGATACTCTTCTGACCTTCCCACCCCTTGCCAACCACTGGGAAGCCAGGCTATGCCCCCAAATGCTTAACAGAACATACAAAACATTTAAAAACAAAAATAACTCCCCTGAATTAAAATTTATATATTGCTCAAATCACCCAAGAAAATACCCAAACAATTGCAGAAATGCACTGGGTTGGGATCAGTTTACACACACATACATACATACGAAGAGAAGGGCTTCTCCTGAAGATTAGCATCCAAACAGGCTCATGAATCCAAATGTCACTGCAGGGACTAGAATTCTTATTTGGAAGTGGTGACTGACATCGTGGTTTGAGTGTTGGACTACAATTTTGGAGACCAGGGTCCAATTTCCCTGGTCAGCCATGCAACCTTCTGGGCTTGGAAAAGTCACTGGCTCTCAGGGATTTATCACATGAAGGAGATCGGGAGTTTATCCCATGAATATCCCGGAAACTTTGCATAATTATGTGAAACAATTTCACCTGACGTCGCACAAAACCCGCCACTAAAGTGATCCCAAAGAAGCATGAACACTCATCTCTTTACTTTTGGGATTTCAGCAACAACGCATTTCTGCTATCACTTTGCATGTAATAATCATTTGTGCAATTACTCGCCATTCCCTTTCATTTGCAGGATGCTTTAAATGCACTTTAATCTCTCTTTAATGCCGAAATTAGCTGCAATGTGATATACTCCTCAGACTCAGAGGAAGGCAATGGCAAGCCTCCTCTGAACAAATCTTGCCAAGAGAAGCCCACGAAAGGTGCATCTCAGGGTTGCCATAAGCTGGAAACAACATGAAGCCACACAACAACAACAAATACCCTTATCCTCTGGGATTCAGCTACTTACCTCCTGCCTTGCGGATGTGAAGGACGTAACCAATGATGGCCTCCGTCACTTCCATGGGGGGCTCAAGCCACGAGACCTGGATGGACGTGGTGGAGAGGGCAGTGGCCTGGACACCTTCGGGGGAACTGGGCAGTTCTTTGGAGAGAGCCACAGCCAACCGGGCGCTGGCCTGGTTGGTGCCGGCGCTGTTCTCCGCAATACATTGGTAGATGGCTTCGTCCGCCGAAGTGATCCTCTGGATCATCAGGGTGCTGCGGAAAGTGAGAAGAAGGCATTACTAGCCGGGAAGGTGGGGATGGGAATGGCTTGAGCCCCAGTTTATCAAGCAGTCCAAATCGATTGCAATAACAGCCATTACACATATAAACCTCCCCTTTTGGTCTTCCCTCTTTGCACGCGTCTTGCCAAGAAAGCCCCATGATAGGTTCACCTTAGGGATGCTATAAGTTGGAAACATCTTGAAGGCACACAACAACAACTACAAATAGTAATACCAACAACAATTCATTGCAGTCTTTAAAAAGTGCTACTTGTAAAGGAGACGATTGTGAAAGGCATTATCCACAATGGTTCCAGTGTCACTTGGCAACCGAAGGTAGGAAAAAAGGAAATAATGGGTTATCAGCTGAAAAATGCCTTTTGTCCAGCCTTTAGACTATTACACCCATCATAGTTTTGTGGAAGGATGGAGACCGGCAGCTTGAGGACCCCAGAATTGTTCCTGCAAAGAACTCTAAAAACCACAACACAGAGTCCCATACACCGCAATTCCCAGGTTCCTTGGGGAAACAGAAACAATTCCCCTTCCCCAAAAAACTAAGTTTGCTGTCTGTTGGCCTCACCTGTTGTTGTGGGTGAGTTTGATGTTTTCGCCGGGCGCCAGGACTTTGCCGTTCTTCAGCCAGATGAGGTGGGGCTCTGGCACGCCTTGCGCCACGCAGGTGAAGATGGCACTGCTGCCAGGCAGCTTGGAGATGGACTGGGGCCACTGCACAAATTCAGGCGGAGCTGAAGAAGAAGAGCAGGTACCACATTTAATGGAAATGCCACACCAGTATGTAGGACAGCCTTGCTGAGAAGTGATAATACAAAGGGGCAGTTGTCCAGCAAGAAGCATCCTACAACCAGGGAGGTGAAAGGGGACCTCAGAGGTCATCTAGCTCAACCACCCACCAAACAGAAAACCAAGCAAATCAAGTTGTAACTTAAACTTCCCTGGTCTGGTGTAAAGACTGAGGAACACTGATTTTCAGAGAGTTATATCGCCAACGCTTATTTGTTCATTTCCAGTGGGATCTGAGATTCCCAAGAGGTTTGTGGTGACAGCACATATAATGATCCTGCTAATCTGGACTCCAGTGGCGCGAAGTGAATTCTATGGCCCCGGCGCACTTGTTTGCAGGAACCAGAGGCCCCCAGAGAGAGGAATCGAAGAACCGTGTTCCCAGGGGATGATTCTTTTGTAAAACAAGATACATCCTTCGCACGCTTTGCTATAGTTAAAAACCAACATGCTGGGGATGGTTCTGGGCACCAAAAGCGGCCTTCTGGTTTCACAAGAGAGACTATTGGGAGTGGAGGGAGGTGTGGTTGTGCAAAATACCCTCCAGCTCCCTTGGTGTTGCCTCCCATAGCGGTAGTCTTCAGTGTCGGCATTATAAGAAAACCCGTATTATAACCATTGTGTTTGGTAGGGTTTCCTTCCTTTGTTGTGATTGGGAGTCCAGTCTAATTGTCCCTCCATATTTGTTAGGGTTAGGGGCACAAGACCCCCGTGAATATGGAGAAAATACAAATAACAAAAACACCATGTTTTTACTTGAGAGGACACTTCTCTAGGAATCTCTAGGTTCTCCAGCGCAACTCCCTAGTCAACGTCCGACAGAGACTGACCATAGAACTGAACTGGAGGAGCTATAAAGGCCTTGTGGAGTATTCCCTCTAGGAATCTCTAGGTCTTTCAGTGCAACTTTTAGTTAAAGTTGACCACAGAGTTGCACTGGAGGACCTAGATATTCCTAGAAAGAACATATTAATCAAATCTGTGAATAATCAAACCCATGATAGGGTCCCCATAGGGTGGCCATAAGGCATGACTTGAAGTTGCCAAACAACAACAATGGAGTTTATCATACAATGGAATTTGGGGGTATAATGCAGTGGCAATCCGAACACAATCATTGGGGTTTCACGTCATTGCGAATGAGTGTATCTCACACAATTTTGGGCAAAAGAGAAGTCATTCTGAACACAATCATAGGGTTTCACATAATTGTCTATTAGAGTATCTCACGAAATTTCAGGCAATGGGGGGTCATTTTCGGGAAATGGGAAGTCATTCTGAACGCATTCCGAATGCAATCAGATTTCACGTAAATTCACTAAACTAGCGAATTCACGTAATTGCGGATTGGCTCCATTTGCCATTGAGAGAAATTGCTCCCATGTGATAAACTCCAATGTGGCATGTTAGCATGCGTAATATCCACCTTTATCAGTGTGAAATCAGTGGTCTTCTGCCTTCCTGCCCTTTTAAATCTTTCCTATCCAGTCCACTCTTTCTAGCTCTGGAGGCAAGGCCTCAGATGTGCAAAGATAATTTTCCTCTTGGCTGTTCTCAGTCCTTTCCCCCTTCAAGCTCTGCTTGCCTGGATCACTCTCTTCCCCTTTTGGGGGGCTAGGATGGACCCTCTGGCTCTGGGCTAGACACAATTACAAACCTATTCAACCCTGCAGGAGGTGCATTCTCTTGCAAATCATGCATTCTCTCTCTCCCATTCACATACACACATCACACAGGCACCACAACATTTTTGTAGGATTTCACAGAACAGTTGCTGGGGGGGGGGGGGGGGGTTTGCCAGAGGAAAATACTTCACAGCTCAATGATGATGATGATGATGATGATGATGATAAATGTACTTTTTGTGGGTGTTTCGGGCCATGTGGCCATGTTCTAGAAGAGTTTGTTCCTGATGCTTCACCTGAAGATGCCAGCCACAGATGCAGGCAAAAAGTCAGGAATAAACTCTTCTAGAACATGGCTACATAGCCCCCCCAAAAAACCCTTTAAAGAACTATGGATGCCAGCCATGGAAGCCTTCAACTTCACAAAAGAGATAATCTTTCTGCATGTCCAAAAATCATCTTTCTGCAATATCAAAAATATTTTTCTGCAAGACCAAAAATAATCTTTCTATCATCTTTCTGCAAGACCAAAAAATAATCTTTCTGCAAGATGAAAAATCATTTTTCTGCAAGACAAAAAAAAAATCTTTCTGCAAGTCGTTCTCTCTTGCTAGCTCAATCTTTCCCTTCTTTTCCCTTTAGAAAGACTTCAGACTGTTCTTAATTCATTTACCCTGTTCCTCCCAATTTTCAGATCCTGATAGAAAAACAACAACAACCTATCCCATTTTTTGGAGCCTAGCGCTCAGCTAAGAAAGTTTTGCATCTTAAAGCTGGTTTATCCAGAACAGGGAAAGGTTGCTTCTTTTTGGATTACAGCAAAATTCTGGGAGATGCTGTCCAAAAAAGTTCCTAAGTTTGATCCTGAATTGGTACATGATTGGCTGGGGGATTCTGGGAGTCATAGTCCAAGAAAGCAACCTTATCAGACGTCGGAAATTGGAAGTATAATCCAATGGCAATCCGAACGCAATCATGGGGTTTCACATTATTGCGAATCAAAGTATCTCACACAATTTCGGGCAAAAGGGAAGTCATTCCAAATGCAATCATGGGGTTTACATTATTGCAAATTAAAGCATCTCACGCAATTTCGGGAAATGGGGGTCATTTTTGGGTAATGGGAAGTCATTCTGAACACATTCCGAATGCAATGGGAATTCACGTGAATTCGCTAAACTAGCGAATTCACGTGAATTCGAATTGGCTCCATTCGCAATAAAGAGAAATACCTCCGGTGTGAAAGAATCCAAAGTCACCTTTCCAAGCTCTGACCTTGAATTGATTGTTTGCTTGACCAGCATTTTCTGTTTCTCTCTTTGAACCCACTGCAGTGTGGGGACTTGCCAATGGGGCTGGAATAGAAGGTTCTCTCATTCAACACAGAGAAATGTAAGGTACTGCACTTTGGGCAAAAAAAAAAAAAAAATGAAATGCATAGATGGGGGACATCTGGCTTAAGAAGACTACATGTGAAAAGGATCTAGGAGTCCAAGTAGACCACAAGTTGAACATGAGTCAACAGTGTGATGCGGCACCTAAAAAGGCCAATGCAATTTTAGGCTGCATCAATAGAACTATAGTGTCTAGAGCAAGGGAAGTAATAGTGTCACTCTATTCTGCTTTGGTCAGGCCCCACTTGGAATACTGTGTCCAGTTCTGGGCACCACAATTCAAAAAGGACATTGAGAAACTGGAGTGTGTCCAAAGGAGGTTAACTAAAATGGTGAAGGGTCTGGAAACCCTATGAGGAAAGACAGTGGAAAACACTCCTTCCTCAGAGTGTAGTGGAGTTTCCTTCCTTAGAGATCTTTAAAAGGGGGCTGTATGGCCATTTGTCCGGGATGCTTTGATTGAGAGTTCCTGCATGGCAGAATGGGGTTGGACTGGATGGCCCTTGGGGTCTCTTCTAACTCTTCGGTTCTATGATTCTATGAAGGGATCTTCCCAAAAGGGTGTCACCGATCCCTTTGCTTTCCCCCTATAAACCTTTTGAGCTATTTCGGTAACTCTTATCAATCAATCAGTCATAGTCATAACAATGTTCTATCCACCTTTAGATATAACGTCACTGGCGATTGAATTGGATGGACTTTGAGTATCACCTTGAGTCCCTGTATTGGGAGGAAGGTGGGATATAAATAAATATCATCATCATCATCATCATCATCATCATCCCTTCCAGCTCTGTGCCTGGCAGCCTATTGGGGTGTGCTAGGTCCATTTCAAAACTTGACGTTAATCCAACGTTCAGGAAATCCAAAGAGAATGGTGGATTCTGCTCCCATGCCTCTAACTCAGAGGTGACCAAAATATTTTTTTAAATTATCAGGATATCAATGACTACATAATGCAGAAAATGGCCCTTTTTGCCTCGGTTGCAATATAAGATTAGGAAGAGAGCATTAAAACAAAATTGCCATAAATTGCCACGGAGACCCAAAGTAATTCATCTGATTTTTGAGATTGCAATCTATACGTCTAACAACAACTGGAAAGGTTATTTTCTTTCACATGAGCATTATTAACTGCATGCCAAACCATGGAATGTGTCTTGCCCTTTTGGACTCCAGTTTAAAATGTTTTGGAAAAGCTTTTTTGTCCCGGCCTTTTGTCAAGGAGAATAAACGATGATTGGATTGGATTGGATTGGATTGAAATTATCAGGATGTTGTTTTGGAACAACTGTCCCAACCTTTGGTCCTCCAAGCATTTTGGATTTCAGCTCCCAAAAGCCCTGCCAACTTTGGTCAGGAATCCTGACAGCTGAAGCCCAAAACATCTGGAAGGTGAAAGTTTGGGAATCACTATTCTAGAAGGACCAAGCGCATCCTCTGAAGATGCCAACCACAGATGCAGGGAAAAAGTCAGGAATAAACTTTGGTAGAACATGGCCAAAAAACCCACAAAAAACTATGAATGCCGGCAATGAAAGCCTTCGACTTCACCAAGCGCATCCTTTCCCCACATTTTTGACCGTGGAGAGGAAGCCGGAAGGGGAATCGGGCTCCGGGCCGACCCAGATTGTGCCGATTCTTCCAGCTGGACTGTGGTGGCCACCCTGCACCCCACCCCAGGCCCACAGCGTGGGAGCCGGCCGTGGAGGCAGATGTCACATGAAATGCCTGACACTCTCCAGAAAAGAAGCATTAAGCTCCTGAGACGGGACGCATCTCATTAGGGCTGGGAAAAGAGCAGCAGCCCATCTCCGCCTGGCCCCTAAACAAAGGCAGGCCCCCTCCCTCCAACCCCTCACTTGAGAATGGCTTTGTTGTCCAGCCGGCCTGGGGTTTGGCACATGCAAAGAAGGGGTGTGAGAGTCAACTCGAACCTCCATGCATCCCCCCATCCTCCGCCATGCCCCAAAAAAATGGACCAAGGGCCTATGTGGACTGTCTCGACATCCCGCACCCTGTTATGACCCCAAAACATATGCTGACTTGAGCCTCACAGCCCTGACCTACGGCATTTAGTTTAAATTATTCTGGATGCGTATTGATAGGAACATGAGAAAGCAAGTATGTTTGTCTTGTAGCATCCCTGAGATCAATCGAAAGACAGAAATTGGCAGCATGAGCTTTCGCAGGAGTTTATCACACGGGAGGAATTTCTCCCAATTTCGAATGGAGCAAATTCGAATTCACGTAAATTCGCGAGTTTAGCAAAGTTACGTGAATTCTAATTGCGTTCGGAATGCGTTCAGAATGACACCCCATTTCCTGAAAATGACCCCCCGTTGCCCAAAATGGCATGAGATACTCAATTATGCAATTACGTGAAACCCCATGATTGTGTTTGGAATGACTTCCCATTGCCCGAAATTGCGTGAGATGCACTCATTCGCAATAACGTGAAACCTCATGATTGCATTCAGATTGCCACTGCATTATATCCCCAAATTCCATAGACTTCGGTCTACTCTCTCAGATGCATTTGGTGATGAGAAACCAAGGATGGCCTGTGTGAGTTTTTGCTCATGCAGAAAGAATGCACTTTGACACCACTTTCAACTGCTATGGCTCCATCCTTGACTTACAGACTGTAAACCGCTTAGAGAGTGCTGAGCCCACTATTAAAGCGATATAGAAATGTAAATGCCATTACTATTGCTATCCTGTGGAATCCTAGGATGCGTAGTTTATTGGGGCACCAGCACTCTCCAACCGAGAAGGCTAAATACTTTGCAAAAGTTCAAATCCCAAAATCCCATCGCATTGAGCCATGATGGTGTTAAACTGCATTCTTTTTGCAGCACAGATTAGACCAAGAGTCCCATGGACTTCTTGTTCGTTGTTGTTATTTTCCTCCAAATTGGCTTCAACTTGGAGCGACCCTATGAAGAAGAGATTTCCAAGAGGTCTGATCTTCAACTGCCTTGCTCAGGTTTTGCAAACTCAGGGCCACGATTTGCCAGATTAAACCAAATCGCCTCTAAAAATGAGGTCTCACTTTTCCCTACCTGGCTTCTGCCAAGCATTGTTGTCTTTCCCAATGATGTCTTTTCATAACGTGCCCAAAGTACAACAGCCTCAGTTCCGTCATTTGCATGGCTGGGGAAGTGTTCAGGGTCAATTTGTTCCTGGCCCCATTCACTGGTCTTTTTAGCCATCCATGGTATCTGTAAAACATCCCTCCGACTCCACACTCCGAACCCCAACCCATAGCTCTCCTCAAACTGGGCAGTTCCAAATGCATGGACAACCAATTCAATCTCGAATCTTGGCCTGCCCTGCTGTAATCTAGCTCTTCGGAGTTTCTTGGGTTTGGGTAATTGTTTTCACTGCCATGTCCACTCACTTCATTCTTTAGGACGGGGACTTTTTGCAAGGATTTCTTGGATCTGCACTAAGGCACTTCTGAAAGTTTTCTTAATGGCAGACTATTGTTTGCTGAGATGATCCTACGGTTTGAAGGGCAAATTTTCTCCTTTAAAAAATGTTTCCTAAAATTATAGGCCAATATCCTATAGGTATCTAACGTTTTTCTAAATGGATTTACATCTATGGAGGTTAGAATTGGGCAGTTCCATAATGTCTGCATTCAGGAGAGGGCTGCAAAAGTGACCGATGTGCAATGGGACCAATGCACAACGGAATGCGCATTGCATCAGTCCCAATGTGCATCGGGCACCAATGTGCATTGGGCACATTTGCTGGCATCCTGTTACATATCTTTGCAATTCAGTAAAGGGCTTTCTTAGTACTTCTGCCTTGTAGCTAGGTATACATAAAGTAACATAACATAATGGGTCACATAGTGCAAAAATGGCATTTTATTGAGGTGCCTGTCACTAAAACTCAATAATATTTTTTTTTAAAGAAAGGAGAAAAGAATAAAACTTTTCTTTTGTTCAGGTGTCGTTTTGGAATTAAAAAGAATCCAAAGAGGATGGGAATAAAATATTTTAGCTGGTGTCAGAACTTCCAGAAAATACTCGACAGAAATGTTGCTTGCATAGTAAAAAAAGGCAGGGGGAGGAAAACCCGAGCAAAAATACCGCAACCTCCTGACACATTGGCTTTGTCTGGAAGTGCCTTCGGTGTCCAGATGTACTGTCCATTATCTTCGTCTCTCTCCATGCCCTGTATGGCCTTCATTTTCCCCTTCACTTCCCCCAAATCTGGTTCCATTTTAGAAAGCTGGTTCCCAGCCTTTCCGCAGAGGAGGAGGAGAAAGAAAGGAGGGGACTGCCATTGTGCGTGAGGAAGGGGGTTGTGACCTCTGTCCCTCGCTCTCACAAAAGTCAAGTGTGCGATTCCCAGCTGGGAAGGTCTGCACCGAACCCAAGTGGGACCAGGTCCACCATGACCACCACCACCACCTTCTTTCCTATCATTCCTATGATAGCCCTGTTTAAATATTTGAAGGGATGTCATATTGAGGAGGGAGCAAGCTTGTTTTCTGCTGCTCCAGAGACTAGAATGCAGAACAATGGATGCAAGTGACAGGAAAAGAGATTCCAGCTCAACATTAGGAGGAGCTTCCTGACAGTAAGGGCTGTTCAACAGTGGAACATGCTCCTTCCTCGGAGTGTAGTGGAGGTTCCATCCTCTTTAAAAAGAGGCTGGATGGCCATTTGTCCGGGATGCTTGGATTGAGAGTTCCTGCATGCCAGGATAGAGTTGGATGGATGGCCCTTGGGGTGTCTTCCAACTCTATAATTCTATGATTCTATGATCTCCATTGACCTTGGTAAGAGACATTTGAGATAAAGTGGGGGGGGGGGGGGGAGAAGGACTTTGAGCTGAGCCGCCTCTCTGCTCCCCAGCGGAGATTTCCATCCATCACAACAAATCTCACTTTGGAAACTGAACCTCCACCCTGCCCCCCCAGCCTCTCCAATCCCAAATTCAAAGCCGCGACGGGGTCCCCTTGGCCTATGCCATCTCCCCGACAAGAAGCCGGTTTTCCTTCCATCAATCACCCCACGGCCCTTTGTCCCCGGCCCACAGGTCACGGCATCGACCCCCACGTCTCTTTATCCAAGCCGCAGCCCAGAATCGATGGCCGCTCGGGGGCCAGGTTCGATCCTGCTTCTCATCAGCCCTTGAGATGAGAAAGCGGACCAAGGGCCAGAAGGGATTGGAAGAAGGGAGGGGGGGTCCATGTGCTTAAATGGAACCGATATCGGGGACCAAACACCTTGAGGGGTGGGGGAGAGACAGATGCACAAATGTCCCCATATCTGCCAGAAAATGAAGACAAGAGACTTGATGGAGATGGAGAGCCGGGGTGAGCGAGAGGCAAAGGTCAAAGACGGGAAGGGACTGGTCCAGGGAGGCCTTACGCTCTCACAACATCAATTGGAATAATACCACTTTTTTTCCAGAGGGAAAATGGTGGTCACACAGGTCAACGCGACAGCTTAATACAGCGACCCTGTGCAAAAACACACAGGCCTCTGTTCTCTCAACCATTGCAACTATTACCCTTGTAGTCAGAGGTACATCTTTTTCACATTACGCCCGGATAACACTTGGGCATCGTTTGAACTGCCAAGACTCCAACCTAAGATGTTTAATTTGGTCCGTTCACACAACACATTTATAGTGCTACGATCCCACTTTTAACTGCCGTAGCAACGTCCCATGAAATTCTGGGCATTGGCCTATGGCTCTGGAGATCAGGGTTCAATTTTTTGTTCAGCCATGGAGACCTTGCATTAGTCACACACTCTCAGCCCAAGAAAGCCCTCTGATAGGGTCGCCATAAGTCGGAAACGACTTGAAGGCACACAGCAAGAACAATAACAACAACAATTTAGGATTTCTACCAAAAGAGCACTAGTGCCTTACTAAACTACTAACTCCAGGACTCCATAGGATGTTGCCACAGCAGTTACAATAGCCCTATACTTGGGTTATATATCTATGGGCCCCAGAGCTCTTCGTCAGAATTTTGAATAGCTAAGCATCAAAGACATTCAACTGAGCACTAAAGTCAGAATTACTCAGGCCATGGTATTCCCAATTATCATGTACGGATGTGAGAGCTGAACAGTGAAGGAAGCAGACAGAGAGAAAATCAAATTATTCTAAATGTGGCGCTGGAGAAGAATACTTAGGATACCGTGGACAGCTAAAAAGATGAACAAAATTGAACAGATCAGACCAGGGCTCTCCTTGGAATCAAAGATGATCAAGTTGAAGCTATCGTTCTTTGGCCATATAATGAGAAGGCAAGGATCACTAGACAAAACAATAATGTTAGGAAAGGTAGAGGGGATTAGAAAGAGAGGAAAACTACAGAACAGATGGATAGATTCGATCAGGGGGGTTATTATGGGCAAGGGCTTATTGCAGGATTTGGGCAAGACTGCAGTGGAGGATAGGGATTCTTGGAGATGTATCATCCACAGGGCCACCATTGAGTTGGAACTGATTCGAGGGCAGCTAACAATAACCTTTAAGGTATTTCCAAGGAGGCCCTAAAATCATGGGGTTTTCTCAGAAAGTTTCTTCAGTTTGCCATCCTCTGAGGTTGAGAGAATGTTGCTTGCTCAAGATCACCCAGTGGGGTTACATGGCCGAGCGGGGATTTGAACCCTGGTCTCCAGAGTGATAGCCCAACACTCAAACCACTACACCACACCAGCTCTCTCTAGGGCTCGGGAGAGCGGCGCATCCCCATGCTCCTGAGTCTTCCTGCGCATCTGCATCGCCATTATGGCTCACCCCCAACCACACAGGGGCTGCCATGATGACATACTCATGGCGCAGTGTGAAAACGGCAGCATGCTGTGCATACGTCATCGGAGCATGTGAGGACACCAATGTTGCATGGAGTGCATCCCAGAAAGATATGCCTCCCGGAGGCTGTGGTTTGGTTGATGCAGCCTCCATGTGGGGCAAAAATGGGCGGCTGCAGTTTCTTAATAAAGGTTTTGTGAATATTTACTATTGAAGCCTGATTTTCTGAAATAGGTCTCTTGCTGGGCTTGACACCAAGACATATCTTTAGCAAAATTTGCTGGCTCCAAATAGAACTGAGCCAAAAACTCTCAGAAGACCTTTCCAAGTACATTTCAGAGACTGTTCTGCTCATTGAGAAAAAGGCGGCCACTTTGCAGAATTTAATCAGAAATCCTCTACCATGTTTTCCTCTGAAGACTTCCAGGTAGATGCACCTGTGGGTCTACGATGCATATATATTGCATATATTCAGAATTATGCTCTCCTTTAAAAAAATAACATTATTTCTATCTTGTATTACAGCTCCACCCCACTTACTTTCCTCTCTATGGATGGCATACTCTACTGCCTACCAGGTATTACCAGAGCCTGCTCTCACCTTGGACCATGAGGATACCCTGCGCAGTACGGCGCACACGAGTGCCTGGGCGATTGGCAGCACAGACATAAACGCCGGCGTGTTTCACTGATACATCTGAGATCATGAGGTTGCCAGTTCCCAAGACCTGGATACCTTCGACGCCAATCGAACGTCCGTCTGAAAGAAGGAGGGAAGAAAACAGACAGTGAGACCTTCAGGGTATGTTTCCCTCTTTCCTTTGCTTTCCAGTGAAAGCTTCCCCTCCCACCATATTATAGTTTTTCCTATTTCCATCACGAGTCCCTCTCATAGTACCGTCATTCCCCTTACATGATAGGCCAACTTGCTCTCCTTCCATCTTAGGACAGTTTCTCCTCCTTCCAGCTTCATGCAATTTCTCCTCCTTCCATCTCGGTACAACTTTTCATTCTTCCATCTCAGTACAACTTCTCCTCCTTCTATGACAGTACAGTTCCTCCTTCTTCCGTCTCAGTACAACATCCTCTCCTTCCAACCCTTTTCCTTCCATCTTGGTACAACCTCTCCTCCTTCCAACTAGGTACAATCCTCTTCCATCTTGGTACAACTTCCTGTTCCAACTAGGTACAATCCTTTGCCTTCCGTCTTAGTACAACTTCTCGTCTTCCAACTGAATACAACCTTTTCCTTCCATCTTTGTACAACTTCTCGTCTTCCAACTAGGTACAATCCTCTTCCCTCTTGGTACAACTTCTCTTCTTCCAGGTAGGTACAATTCTCTTCCAACCATCTTAGTACAACTTCTCCTCCTTCCAACCAGGTACAATCCTCTTCCTTCCATCAGCTTCTCCTCCTTCCACTTTAGTAAACCTTCTGCTACTTCCATTTTAGTACAACTTCCACTCCTTCCATCTTAGGACAACATCTCTTCCTTCCATTCTAGGATAGCTTCTCTTCTTGCACCTTAGAAACATTTCCCCTCCATCCCTTAGAGCAGTTTTTTCTCCTTCCATCCGAATGCTGCCCCGAACTTCATCACAGTATTGCTTTCCTATGTATCTTTCCCCCTCCTTCTATCTTAGTACAACTTCTCCTCTTCTATTACAATGGAGTTTATCACACGGGAGGAATTTCTCCCAATTTTGAATGGAGCCAATTCGAATTCATGTAAATTCGCTAATTTAGTGAATTTATGTGAAATCTAATTGCTTTCGGAATGCGTTCAGAATGACTTCCCACTGCCCGAAAATGACCCCCCCATTGCCCGAAATTGCATGAGATGCTTTAATACGCAATTACATGAAACCCCATGATTGCATTTGGAATGACCCCCCATTGCCCAAAATTGCATGAGATACACTCATTCGCAATAACGTGAAACCCCATGATTGCTTTTGGATTGCCATTGCATTATACCCCCAAATTCTGTCATGATAAACTCCAATAAAACTTCGCTTCTTCCCATCAAAACCAAACTCCATTCCCACTCACCCAGGCGACTCCAAGAGACAATGGGCCGAGGGTTGCCGGTGGCAATGCATTCCAGGATGGCCGTCTGATGCACCGTGATGGTCAGGTTCTGTGGTCCTGACAAAATGACTGGTTCCTTGTAGAGTTTGGGAGCAGAGACTGAGGGAAGAAGATAGAAAAGAGTGAGGGGGGAGCAAACATCCAAAAGAGAGGGACCCCAAATCTCTGAGCCACAGACTGCCACTATTTTATAATCCATTAAGAGCTTCAATTAGCTTTTTCACATTTGTTCATGGGGGCAATAAAAATCCAAAACAAGGGCTGTGTGTGTCCCAGTTTTAATCTGTAAAACAGTGGGGGGTCTGGAATCATGTAATGTATGAATGTGGACAATTTGTAAATCTGTATGGTTACATTAACTGGAATGAATACTTTTGTTTGGTATTGAGGTAAAGCACAAACTTAAGAGCTTAATAGCCAATGACTTGGATGACAAAATTGGGGGCAGATTTATCAAATGTGCAGATGACACCAAATTAGAAGGAGTAGCTGATACCCCAGAGGACAGGATCAAAAATTCAAAATGATCTGAATAGACTAGAAAGCTGGGCCAAAGCTAACAAAATAAAATTCAACACGGAGAAATGTAAGGTACTGCACTTAGACAGGAAAAATGAAATTCATAGATATAGGACGGGGGACACCTGGCTTAAGAAGAATTACGTACATGTGTGAAAGGGAACTAGGAGTCCAAGTAGACCACAAGTTGAACATGAGTCAACAGTGCGATGCGGCAGCTAAAAAGGCCAATGCTATTTTAGGCTGCATCAATACAAGCATAGCGTCTAGATCGAGGGATGTAATAGTGCCACTCTACTCTGCTTTGGTCAGGCCCCACCTGGAATACTGTGTCCAGTTCTGGGCACCACAATTCAAAAAAGATGTGGAGAAACTGGAGCGGGTCCAAAGGAGGGCGACTAAAATGGTGAAGGGACTGGAAACCATGCCCTATGAGGAATGACTTAGGGAGCTGGGAATGTTTAGCCTGGAGAAGAGATGGTTAAGAGGTGATATGATAGCCCTGTTTAAATATTTGAAGGGATGCCATATTGAGGAGGGAGCAAGCTTGTTTTCTGCTGCTCTAGATAGTAGGACCCGGAACAATGGATGTAAGCTCCAGGAAAAGAGATTCCACCTCAACATTAGGAGAAACTTCCTGACAGTAAGGGCTGTTCAACAGTGGAAGACATTGCCTTGAGAATGGTGGAGTCTTTTATTTTGGAGGTCTTTAAACAGAGGCTGGATGGCCATCTGTGGAGGATGCTTTGATTGGGAGTTCCTGCATGGCAGGATGGGGTTGGACTGGATGGCCCTTGGGGTCTTTTCCAACTCTATGATTCTATGATTCTAAGCTACTTTCTTATTGTCAATGTAACACATTTCAGCTGTCCCATATTACTCTCTTGAAAACGTAGCAATGCTATCCCATGCTCAGGGGAAAGAGGTGCTCACCGCTGATGCTCAGTGTGGCCTCTTGGCTGTAGCGGGTGTTGGCAATGTTGCTGGCCACACAGCGGTAGGTCCCTACATCTGAACGCCGCACGCCTGTAATCTGCAAGATGCCGGTGGGGAGCAAGGTAAACCTAAGTGAAAAGGGCGAGATGGGAAACAAAAGAGCAGAATGAGGACAGGATCCACCATCTTCCCAGGTTCCTGCGGCTGCTTTTCTTGCTTCTATAGCAAAGGGATGATCTTAATGTTGGCATCAGAGTCCTGGAACGCTCACCCAGGGAAGGTCCACTTTGATTTCTTGCCCGGCGGACACCTTGCTTTTGCAGGCTTTGAACCTTCTTTTCAATTGTAAAGTTGAAGGCTTTCATGGCCGGCATGCATAGTTTTTTGTGGATTTTTCAGGCTATGTGGCCATTTTTCTAGAAGAATTTGTTCCTTACGTTTCACCAGTGGCTGGCATCTTCAGAGAATGATGGCATGAAAGAGAGTGGGGTATATCTGTGTACTGTGGTGACCTAACTCTCTTCCATGCCAGAATTCTCTGAAGATGCCAGCCACAGATGCTGGTGAAACATCAGGAATAAACTCTTCTTGAACATGGCCACATAGCTTGAAAATCCCACTAAAAACTATTCTTTACCATTGGTTTTTTTAAAATTATATTTTTATTCTAGTATGAATCTTACACACCACTTACATTGATAAACACAACATTAAGACAACATTTATACAGCCTTAACATAACAAACAACATACTCCCGGTGCAAATAATTATGTTACACAACTACATTTCTAACCCTTACTTATCCTAAACACATTACTGTCTCTTCGCTAACTGGTTTTAAATCCGAGCTTAAAGACATTTATGCGTACCAAAGCGTTTGGAACTACGCTTGGAACTACTAATATTGTCTTACATTATGATAATTTTATATGTGATTATGTTTTAGCTGTTTTATATTATTGTTTTATTTGCTTAGCTTATTTTAACTGTTTACAGTTTATATCATATCACTTTAGATTGTACGCCGTTGGCAGGATTTTATTGTTGTCACTTGTAAATATTGTTGTCACTTGTTGTCACTTGTAAATTTATGGTCCTATACAAATAGATGATGATGATGATGACACAGATCTAACACTACAAATAAAAATGACTTCCTAATCTCTACACTCCACCTGTAACTTCTCCTTTGTCTATCACTTCTAACTTTCTTTATTCTTTATTCTTAGGACCTTATCAGACATCGGAAATTGGAGGTATAATCTAATGGCAATCCGAATGCAATCATGGGGTTTCGCGTTATTGTGAATTAAAGTATCTCACGCAATTTCGGGCAAAAGGGAAGTCATTCCGAACGCAATCATGGGTTTTACGTTATTACGAATTAAAGCATCTCACGCAATTTCGGGCAATGGGCAGTCATTTTTGGGTAATGGGAAGTCATTCTGAACGCATTCCAAATGCAATTGGAATTCACATAAATTTGCTAAACTAGCAAATTCACTTGAATTCGAATTGGCTCCAATTGGCTCCATTCACAATAAAGAGAAATTCCTCCTGTCTGATAAACTCCAAAGAGTGCGGGTGCTTAATAAAACAAATCCCAGGGTTTTGTACCATGGCAGTTAAAGTGATCTCAAAACTGCATTATTCCTACCGTGTAGATGCACCCTAAGAGCGTTCCGCGTTGCAGAAAGTATGCAGTTTGAGATCATTTTAAGTGCCACAGTTCAAAGAGATGGAATTCTGGGATTTGACATTTTGTGAGAGATTTAGCCTTCTATTTATTTATTTATTTCCAGCCTTTCTTCCCGGCGGGACCCGAGGTGGCTCCCAGATAAAACCTTCAAAATTATTATACAATTCTAACATCTATATATAAAATTATTATAAAATGTTTATATATAAAACCATGTAGCATATACCTTGTCAGAGCGCTCTAGTGCCCCCACCAAACTACCAACCCTCGAGTTTCATTGCATTGTGCCATGGAGGTTAAAATGGCATCAAATTGCTTTATTTGGGAAGTGCAGCAGCAACTTTGATGCCACGTAAATGGTCATGGTTCAGTGCCATAGAACTCTGTGAGATATTTAGGCTTCTCTGTCAGTAAATTTCAGGAGCAGAGAAACCGTCTATGGACGTTATCAGACGGGAGGAATTTCTCTTTATTGCGAATGGAGCCAATTTGCAATTACATGAATTCGCTAGTTTAGCTAATTCTCATGAATTCTCATTTCATTTGGAATGTGTTCAAAATGACTTTCCATTACAGTATCCGAAAATGACCCCTCTCCTATTTGCCTGAAATGCGTGAGATGCTTTAATACGCAATAACGTAAAACCCGTGATTGCGTTCGGAATGACTTCCCTTTTGCCCAAAATTGCGTGAGATACTTTAATTCGCAATAATGTGAAACCCCATGATTGTGTTCGAATTGCCATTAGATTATACTTCCAATTTCCCACGTCTGATAAGGCCCTATTTTAGGAGAAGACTTATCCCCAACTTTCTTTTGTCAGACGAGACTTTCATCCTTAGGTTTAACCCAAGACATCGGCTTGATCTCTGCCAGGAGACCCAACTCAGTCCAGAACCTTTCCCATGCTCTTCCAAACCAATCTCTCTACTACCTGCTGTTGTCCAACACTCACCGGTAGTCATCGGTTTGCAGGGCTGTCCGGTTGCGTTCCCAGGTTATGGTGGCTTCAGGGACCCCTTGGATGAAGCACTGGAACCGGGCAACGCCTCCCTCTTCCACCGACATGGACTCCGGATGCATGTGGAACTTGGACAGGGCTGCAGAGAGAGAGGCAAGGCACACAATGTGATGCTCGGGTATCCTATTTATCAACATCAGCCTCCTGCTTTCTGGGACGGTAATGCACCAAATGCAATTATTATTATTACTATTATTATTATTATTATTATTATTATTACCTCTCCCCACCAAATGAAATTAGCCATGACATCATCATCATCATGAAAACAACAACATTAAAAGTTATTTTTACCACGACCCTCTGCGCAACGCAACCAGGGCAACTTATAACATTAAAACATGCAATCTATATCCCACAAACTGACCCTATTAAACAATTTACAATATAAAACATAGCATAAAATAATAACATTGGCAAACAATGACTACTGCAAAGAATCAGGGATAAATAGGTTAGGCTTATGTCTAGTGTCCAGGTATCTATTCATAACTTTTCCGGAGGTTTGGTACCCATTCATTCTTTATTCTACTCCAAAAGAGTCCCAGTTCCAGGGTGACTAGACATCCTCCAGTACCAGGATATAGAATCATAGAGTTGGAAGAGACCCCAAGGGCCATCCAGTCCAACCCCATTCTGCCATACAGGAACTCTCAGTCAAAGCATCCCCGACAGATGGCCATCCTTCTAAGGAAGGATATTCCACCATTCTCCAAGGGAGTGTGTTCCTCTGTCTAACAGCCCTTTCTGTCAGGAAGTTCCTCCTAATGTCTAGGTGGAATCTCTTTTCCTGGAGCTTGCATCCATTGATCTGGGACCTAGTCTCTGGAGCAGCAGAAAACAAGCTTGCTCCCTCCTCAATATGACATCCCTTCAAATACTTAAACCAGGCTATCATATCACCTCTTAACCATCTCTTCTCCAGGCTAAACATCCCCAGCTCCCTAAGGCAGTCCTCATCAGGCATGGTTTCTAGACCCTTCACCTTCAACCAAAGCACTCCAAACATAAGGCCATCCAGCCTCTGTTTCGAAATTTCCAAAGAAGGAGACTCGATCACCCTCCAAGGAAGTGTCTTCCACTGTTGAACAGCTCTTATTGTCAGGGCATTCTTCCTAAATTTTAGGTGGAATCTCTTTTCTTGCATTTTGAATCCATTGCTTATCATACATCATACATCCAACTTACAGTATTGCAGCCATAGAACTGGGCGACAGTGATAATTTGTAAAGATCTTGTCCTCGGACTTACTGGCAATCTGGACTCTGGCCTTGCGACTGACAAGCAGACCGTAGCGGTTCTGGGTGGCACAACTGTACTCTCCGGCGCTCGACTCGGTGGCATTGGTCGTGGCATCGGGGCTTCCCCCTCCTCGTGGTCGCCGGTGGACGCTCTCCAGGAGAAGGGAGCCATTGGGTAAGATGGCCATGTGGCTGTCGTTGGAGAGGGCCACGCCATTCCTGTACCAAGTGATGGTGATGGGCGCCTCGCCTTCCACCTGGCAATGGAGGAGCAGGGGACGATCCCGGACGGCAATCACATCGCTGGGCTCTAGGACAAAAGCCAGCTCTGAAGAGTAGACCAGACCTGCGGAGAAGAAAACAGTCAGGTGTGGGGTATCTAGGATAGAAAGAATATTCAAAAACGTTTGTCAAAAGGCTGAGAGATGTGCATCTCAAAGGTCAAGAAACTGCAATGGGAAGACTCCTGGAGTGAAAAGAATCTTTACAAAAATTCTACACAAATTTTGTACATAGCGGTTGAGATACGCTTCCGTGGTGTCGAACAAACATTGATAAGGCGTGCCGATATTAAAAAGGCTTCACTTATCTTGCTCAACGCATTTCGGGGGGAACCCTTTGATATTTCTTCTATTCCTCTCTTTTTGTGGACATTTCCCCTGAGGCTGAGAGTGTGCGTCTTGCCCAGGGTTGTCCAGTGGTTTTGTGGCTGTATGGGGAATCGAGTTGTAGTGCAACCCTCAAACTACTACACCATACTAGCTCCATATACTGGTATGTGTGTGTCTATATATAAACAGAGATAGAGACATCCATACTCTCACACATCCATACACATATGTAGTTGTTGTTGTTGTTGTTGTGTACCTTCAAGTCATTTCTGACTTATGGTGAACTTAAGGTGAACCTATCACAGGGGTTTCTGGGGCTGAGAGTGTGTGACTCACCCAAAGTTACCCAGTGGGTTTCCATAGGCTGATCAGGAAATTGAACCCTGGTCTCCAGAGACGTAGCTTGATGCTCAAATCAGACTGGCTCTCATCCATCCATCCACCTACCATTCTCGACTATAAGTTGACCTCATGTATAAGTCGAGGGCAGGTTTTGGGGCCAAAATTGTGGATTTTGATCTGACTCATGGAGAAGTGGAGGGTAAAACTTAGAGGCATGTAACAAAGGATATCAAAGATGAAGCTAAGGAAGATGATGCCAAAGAATTTACAAAATTCCAGCAGGAGTCACTATTTATGCTTCTCCAACCCAGGCATTCAAAAAGATCAGAAACGGAGCCACGGCAGATGGAGTAGAAGGGGTTGGTGCTTCTTTTAGGTACTCTTGGGACGGACTAAGCTCTCGCCTTTTGCCACTCTGCTCAGAGAAAGAGAATGGGTCCTTTTTTTGACCTGTGGATAAGTTGACCAAGTTTAGTCAATTTTTCGGCTAAAATTTCTAGATTTATACATTAGCACACTCATGCCTCCACATCTGCAGCTTTGACTTTTGTGGATTTGATTATTCACAGATTTTTTATTAATATGTTCTCTCTGGGAATATCTAGGTCCTCCAGCGCAACTCTATGGTCAACTTTAACCAAAAGTCGCACTGAAGGACCTAGAGATTCCTAGAGAGAATGTTTTACTAGGCCTTTGTAGCCCCTCCAGTGCAATTCTATGGTCAATATCTGTTGGATGTTGACCACAGAGTTGCACCGGAAGACCTAGAAATTCCTAGAGAAGTGTCCTGTCAGGTAAAATCATGGTGTTTTGGATGCGGTTTTTCCACATTCACAAGGGTCCCATGCCCCTAACTCTAGCGAACGTAGGACAAGTGTATATACAGTAGATATCTTACACAAACACAAACACACAGATATGTATAGGCTGTTTCAAGGTGGGCATGCGTGGGAGTGGAGGCGAACCAGGGAGTTTATCACACGGGAGGAATTTCTCTCAATTTCGAATGGAGCCAATTCGAATTCACGTAAATTTACCAGTTTAGCAAATTTACATGAATTCTAATTGCGTTCGGAATGCATTCAGAATGACTACCCATTTCCCAAAAATGACCCCCCCCATTGCCCAAAATTGTGTGAGATACGCTCATTCGCAATAACGTGAAAACCCATGATTGTGTTCGGATTCCCATTAGATTATACTTCCAATTTCCGTCGTATGATAAACTCCAGAGAGGGCAAAGGTGGTCCTCATTTGTTCTCAGCTGCATCTTGCAATGCTTGTGCCAACTTCTTCCCCATCGCCACCCTCCCTGGCATCCCATGGCTGCCAAAGAGGCTTTTGGGGAGGCGCACAATGGGCTTTGTGGCCAAGGAGAAAAGGAGGCAATTAAAAACCTCTTGGCCTCCGAGTGGGGGATCCTCTATGGCTTCAAAGGGGCTAATCTTCTTTCCTTCCTTCCTCTCCTCCCTTTTTTCATTTGCACCCCTTCGGTTCCCTTTCTTCAGGGCCAGGCCCACTTCATTCACAAAGTGCTCTTGGCCGAGGCCCAAAACCCAGCCCCTCTGTGTCCGTGCCAAAATTGGAGCTCGTACTAAAAATAAGAAAGCAAGGAGGGTCAGCATGAAAATGCTGCCAGGACAACCCCATGTTGCCACGTGCCTCCTTTCCTACTTGGATTAAGCCCCACAAACAGAGTCCACTACCGGGTCGCTGGGCACAATCTTGTGCCCCCAAAATGCCAGCCAACTTTATAGTGTGAAGTCAAAGGCTTTCACGGCCGGTATCCATAGTTTTCGGTGGGTTTTTTGGGCTATGTGGGCCATGTACTAGAAGAGTTTATTCCTCACATTTTGCTGGCATCTGTGGCTGGTACCTTCAGACCATCTTTATGGTTTTTATCTTGTTGCAATTCTTATTGCCAAGAACCAAGGCCATTCACACACAAAGGGTTAAAACGCAACATGTCAAAACAGCATAATGCATCCGAGGAAGTAGACTCGTGTCTACGGAGTTTATCACATGGGAGGAATTTCTCTCAATTGCGAATGGAGACAATTCGCAATTACGTGCATTCGCTAGTTTAGCGAATTTACATGAAATCTGACTGCATTCAGAATGCATTCAGAATAACTTCCCATTGCCTGAAAATGACCCCCCATTGCCGAAATTGTGTGAGATACTCTCATACGCAATTACGTGAAACCTTATGATTGCGTTCGGAATGACTTCCCATTGCCCGAAATTGCGTGAGATATACTAATTCGCAATTACGTGAAACCACATGATTGCGTTCGGATTGCCATTGCATTATATCCCCAAATTCTGTCGTATGATAAACTCCTTTTAAAGCTCAGGAGACCAACTGTAAAATCAGTTGTAGAGAAAGAAATTGGCCTTCCTCTGAGGCTGAGAGAGTGTGACTTGCCCAAAGTCTCCCAGTGGGAATCGAACCTTGGGCAGAGTCATAGTCCAACATTCAAACCATTACACCATGCTGGTTCTAAATTCATCATACCCTTCAGCATTTCCAAAACTCAGCACCCTTCTGCTAGGGAAACCCTTCTTGCACCAGGAACTGAATTGATTCTAGGAGCTCTGGTCCAAAAAAGTAAGTACTCTAAGTCCTATTGGTTCTAGATTAAAAATCATTGAATTATAGCTTTACTTTGAGAGCACAGTGCAAATCCTATACACACTCAAAGCACTATGAATTATTTTGTTAAAAGCACAACTATGAGCTTTGCCCCGGCTGCTATATCTCCTAAGGTTGGGTCAGGAAAAGGAAGAGGAGAAGTTTTGTCCAAACTGCATAAAGTATACTAGCTTAAAATAGAGCATCCGGGCATTGAAGCAGTCTACCTCTGATCATCCTTTGCCAAAACTAGGGAGATGTTGTATTCATAACCAGCAATACACTGGCTTCACATCACAAACAGACCAGACTGTTCCATTTGCTAGTGCAACAAAATATTGCAACAATCCTGTTTAGTGCTTCCCGGGATTCTCCATGCCATTCCTTCCTTCCTCAGTTTCCTTGGTTATGTTTTGGATATTTTTCGCCATCTTTCATTTTCAGTTAACATGATGTGGACATTTGTTGTCAAGGGACGTGAGGATATAAACTTTTCCAACCCATTGCAAATCTACTGGTGCGTATACACTGTAAAAACATTCCTATTCAACACCACTTTATGTGCTGAAGCTCCATCCTATGGAATCCTAGAATCCGTAGTTCTACAAGGACATTAGCCTTCTATGCCAAAGAGTCCTGGTGCCTCGCCAAACAACAAACCCCAGGATTCTGTAGGAACAGAGCCATGGCAGTTAAAATGGTGTCAAATTGCATTATTTCTACAGTGTAGATGCACTCTATTTGTCCCACTGAGTTCAATGTCTTGTCTCCTAGTAAGGGTGATAGCGACAATCCCAGCGGTGCCCAAACACACTGTGGACCTTATCAGACATTGGAAACTGGAAGTATAATCTAATGGCAATCCGAACACAATCATGGGGTTTCACGTTATTGCGAATTAAAATATTTCACGCAATTTCGGGCAAAAGGGAAGTCATTCCGAATACAATCATGGGTTTTACGTTATTGCGAATTAAAGCATCTCACACAATTTCAGGCAATGGGCAGTCATTTTCGGGTAATGGGAAGTCATTCTGAACTCATTTCGAACGCAATTGGAATTCACGTAAATTTGCTAAACTAGCAAATTCACATGAATTCGAATTGGTTCTTATTGGCTCCATTCACAATAAAGAGAAATTCCTCCCGTCTGATAAACTCCTGTGTTTTAGTTCAAATTTTAAAAGAGTCCTCCAAGGTGCTGAACTCTACCCTCCAGATCGGTTCAGCACCTTGGGCAGCTTTTTAAAATTTCAAACTAAAAGTGAAGCAAACTCACTGGAATGGAAACCAACAAGTACCAGGACTTACCAGGTGAGTAATAATAAAATTATTCCTCTGTCATTGCAAAGGGTTGGAGAAAGGGGCTGAGACTTAGGAGGACCCATGCAAGCAACAGAATAATAGAACCATGGAACCTCAGAGTTGGAGGACTAGATCCATAGATGGGTCTATCCAACCTGACTGTTGGCCAACTCACTAGGGCTTCTGCGAGCCAAAGTCCAAAACATCTGGAAGACCAAAGTTTGGAGACCACCACACTGGAGCTTTGGTCCTCCAGGTATCTTGGACCAGGATTTCAGACTGTTGGCCAAGTTAGCTGGGGTGTCCTGGAGCTGAAGTCCAAAACACCCAGAGGACCAAAGTTTGGGAACTACTGGAGCAGCAATTTCCAAACTTTGGTCTTCAGGTCCCAGAAGTCCGACTGTTGGCCGACTGGCTAGGGCTTCTGGGAGTCAAAGTCCAAAACATCTGGAAGACCAAAGTTTGGGGACCACTGCATTGGAGCTTTGGTCCTCCATGTGTTTTGGACTTCAGCTCCCAGGATTTTGGACTATTGGCCAAGCTAGCTGGGGCTTTTTGATCCTGAAGTCTAGAACACCCAGAGGACCAAAGTTTGGGAACCAATAGAACAGCGATTCTGAAACTGTGGTCTTCCAGATCTTTTGGACTTCAGGTTCCAGAATTTCTGACTGTTGGCCAACTCGCTAGGGCTTCTGTGAGCCGAAGTCCAAAACATCTGGAAGACCAAAGTTTGGGGACCACTGCACTGGAGCTTTGGTCCTCCAGGTATCTTGGACTTCAGCTCCCAGAATTTCAGACTGTTGGCCAAGTTAGCTGGAGCGTCCTGGAGCTGAAGTCCAAAACACCCAGAGGACCAAAGTTTGGGAACTACTGGAGCAGCAATTCCCAAACTTTGGTCTTCAGGTCCCAGAAGTCCGACTGTTGGCCGACTGGCTAGGGCTTCTGGGAACCAAAGTCCAAAACATCTGGAAGACCAAAGTTTGGGGACCGCTGCACTGTAGCATCCCCAATGGGTATGTCTCCAGCCTGTTTTTGAAGTCATCCAGAGATGGACACCCCACCATCTCTTGGGGTCCATTGCCGAACCCGTCTTATCAAAAAAGTTCTTTCTAATGTTCAGTCAAAACCTACCCTCCTGTAACTTCAAACCATTAGACCTGGTCGAATCTGGGGCAGCAGAGGACAAATCTGCCCCTTTCTCCCTATGGCACCCTTTGAGGTCTACCTCAAAGAGGTCCACCATGAACACTTCTTCACCAGGGCTCAATATTTCCTCATAGATTTTATTCTCCATTCCTTTTATCATCCTTGCTGCCTTTCCCTGAATCCAACCTGTCTGTGGTCTATAACAGCACTATGAATTAATGCGTTTGGCACCACATTAACTTCCATGGCTCCATGCTATGGAAGTCTGGGACTTGCAGTTTTGTGAGCGGCTTAGCCTTCTCTGGCAGAGAGCTCTGGTGCCACAACAAGCACCAAATCCCATAATTCCATAGCATACAGCCATGGCAATTAAAACAATATCAAACTGGATTGTTTTTTGCAATGCGGAGGCAGCCACAGCTAGTTGCACAGTGCAATAAAGACTAGATCCTGGATCGCCCAAGTCCCAGAGCCCTTTCACTTTACATGATCGTGCTATGATTCCAATTTACCTGCAATGGCTGAATCCTATGGAAACGTGGGATGAGTATTTTGGGAGGCACTAGAGCTCTCTGGCTGAGTATTCTCAATAGCCTTTCCTAAATGGCAGATCCCAGGATCCTATAAGAGGGAACTGTGGCAGTTAAAGTGAGATCACAGCACCGTAATTGTGTGGCGTAAAAGGCCCTCCTAGTCTAACTCTCCAACCACTGTATCACACTGTCTCTCCAGGGTCTGCCTGTCATTAGATCTTCACAACCACCCTGTGAGGTAGGCCAGGCTTAGAGAAAAGGTGCAAAAGCTCATGCAATGAGTTTCAAGGTTCAGTGAAAACTAGATCTCCCAGGTTTCAGGCAAACATTCCAACTGTTGCACTACACTGCCTCATATTGTGTATTTACTAGTAGGGTGCAAATCCATGGCTTTTTAGTGGGATTTTCCATCTCGGGTGCCAAATCAGTTTAGCCATCCTTGACCAAAAGGAAGCAAAGGACAACCATCCCTTTACCAGCTCAGGCAGCAAAACACCTTGGGAGGCATAGGCCTAAGAGTGAGCCTGAAGAACCAAATCTTCTCCTCAATTGTTCTTGTAACTGATGGCGGCCCTAAGCCGAACCTGTCATGGGGTTTTGCAAACCCCTTCCGGTGAAACTTGGCCAAGAAAAACCCCATGATAGGTTTGCCTTAGGGTTGCCATAAACCGGAAACGCCTTGAAGGGACTCAACTGAGGCTAAGAGAGTGTGACTTGTCCAATGACACCCAGTGGGTTCACAGAGCCGGACAGGGATTTGAACCTTGGTTGCCAGAATTGCTCAAACCACTCCGCCACACACTAGGGAGTTTATCGCATGAGAGGAATTTCTCTCAATTTCAAATGGAGCCAATTCGAATTCACGTAAATTCACTAGTTTAGTGATATTACGTGAAATCTAATTGCATTTGGAATGCGTTCAGAATGACATCCCATTTCCTGAAAATGACCCCCCCCATTGCCCGAAATTGTATGAGATACTCTTATACACATTAACGTAAAACCTATGATTGCATTCGGAATGACTTCCCTTTTGCCCAAAACTACGTGAGATACACTCATTCACAATAACGTGAAACCCCATGATTGCGTTCGGATTGCCATTGTATTATACCTCCAAATTCTGTCGTATGATAAACTCCTAGGAAAATGGTTCTCAACCTTCCTAATGCTGCGACCCTTTAATACACTTCCTCATGTTGTGATGACCCCCAACCGATTTTCTTGGTTCCTAAGACCGTTGGAAATATTTGTTTTCCAATGGTCTTAGGCAAACCCCGTGAAAGGGTCATTCGACCCCCCAAAGGAGTCGCGATCCACAGGTTGAGAACCTCTGCACTAGACGCAAATCCCTCCTTTTAGTGGGCTTTTCCTTCTCAGGTGCCCAAAAAGCGTAGCCAAAGGACAAGCATCCTCTTCTTGCACCTTGGGCAGCCAAACACCTTGGGAGGCACAGACCTAAGAATGCACCAAAAGAAACCAAGCTCAGGGTAGCTTCCAGACGGGATTTTCGAGGGAGCAGGCTTTCCTCCAAACTTAGGGGTGCCCATGTTGGCCACCACGTGGCGGCTCGCGCCTCTCCTTCCCCACATTTCACAAAGCCAACAGATGGAAAACACGGTGGGGTGTTGCAAAAAGAAGACACACAGAGAGAGACTTTAATCCCTTCAGGGAGCCACTTGCTCAGGCCTTTCAAAAGTTAAACTCCTCCACGACAATGGAGTCCGTCGGGGTGGGGTGCGCCCCCATGATGGACACCGAGGAGACCGGGGGGGCTGGGATTGTCCCCCTTGACATCTTGATGGATGCCGCCATTCAGGCCCGTCCTTAGCAACTGCATGGAGGCCCCACGGCAGAGAGGCTTTGCAGGGGGGCCGGCAAGAGGAACAATGCCCCGGGTCGCAAGACGGGCGAGGCAGCCCCTATTGTCCCTTCCGCGAAACAATGGCCCCCATCTTGGCCTGGCCCATCTGCCCAACCCACGTGATGCTCTCGGGGTGAGGTTCCCATGACTTTCCCCATCACTCAAGGACGGGTCCTGCCCCCTTTGCACCTACCATGGGTCCATTCCTGCCCCCAATAGTCATGGTGACCCATGGGGGTCACCATGACCCCCAGACTTCATTCACACCCACCCATATTCCACACCCGCCTCAATGCGAATTATCTTTACACTTGGCGGCATGCTCAGCCGTCTGTGAAAGTGCACCAACCGTGCCATGGCAAGGCCTTGGACCCCAACAACGGGCATCGATGGCTCAGCCACCGATGGGATCCTTCTGGTGGCCAAAAGGAACATTTCCATTCCAAAACTGAAAGGGTTCCCCTCCTTTTTGGCCCCTGGCCATCTATGCACAAGGAACCCCTAATCCCAAAATTTCCAAAACAGAAGCCAAAGTGGCCAGGAGACAACGTTTGGTTTTGGAAAAGCGACTATTATTATTTTTAAAAACTGTTTAAAAGTGTGGGATGGACACAACCTACAGTGGTCCCTCTGTATCCACGGATTCTTCATCATTTGAGCATCCATGGCTTGAAAGTTACAGTATTCAACCAAAGCATAAATTCCAAAACCGCAAATCTGGATTTTGCCATCTTGTGGAAGGGGCACTATTTTACAATGCATCTGAAGAAGTAGGGCGAAGTCTACCAAAGCTCATGCTGCCAATTTCTTTCTTTCAGTTAGTCTCAAGGGTGCTGCAAGATCTCTTTACATATTAATATTATTATGATTATTATATCTCAATGCATCTGAGGAAGGAGACTGACGTCTACCGAAGCTCATGCTGCCAAATTCTTCCTTTCAGTTAGTCTCAAAGGGGCTACATCTGCCATTGTGTTTAATAGGACTTGAGCAGCTACCGATTTTGGGATCCATGAAGAGTCCTGGAACCAAACCCCAGTGGATACCAAAGACTCCCTATTTATAAGGCGAACTCCTAAAGATTTCTGGGAGTTGGCATTCACTTTTATTTTCTTTATTTTGGCCAGGAAAAACACAATTTGGGGCCAAAGGCTGTGGAACCAGCCTTGGGAGGGGCCACAATGTGCCCACTTATGCTCGAAATGCCATGGCAAAGAGATTAACACCGTTGTTCAAAAATAACCGCCACTCTCAACCTGAAGCAATCCCTTAATCTAACTAATATTACTAAACCCAGGCTAGCATCACACCTCCCAAGTGGGATTGCCAAATTAAAAACTGGAGAGGGCTCCTGTACCTTTGATGGTTGTGTAGAAGAAGGGATTGTTGTACAAACCGGTTGTGTGACAAGCAACACCCCCTGAACCCTCTTCTCCACAACCATTAAAGATGTAGGATTAGGAGTACCTTCTTACTTTTTATTCTGGCATCTCTCCTCCCAAGAGGGTTGGGCTTGGGATCGCTGCCAACAGCATGTGATGCCAATGCTTATCTGAAACTTTGCTTCTGGTAAACAGGTTTTGCGTGCCAGCATTCTCTGAAGATGCCAGCCACAGATATTGGGGAAACATCAGGAACAAACTCTTCTGGAACATGGCCACATAACCCGAAAACCCCACAAAAAACCCTAAAGTTTTGCAGGTTTCCCCCATGGTTTCGAAAGCCTACAGCGCCCGTTTAAAAGTGAGCCACATGCGTTCAGTCTGAGCATCGACTTTATCATCTCAAACCTCAAACTCCTTTGAACTTTCTCAGAGACACTGCTTTCACATTTTGGGGTGAGGAGGGGAAACTATGGCTTGCCTCCCATGCCAGATTCCAAAATTACAGATGCATCTGAGGAAGTAGACCGAAGTCTACAAAAGCTCACGCTGCCAACTTCTTTCTTTCAGTTGAGTCTCAAAGGAACTACAAGATCACTCTACTTACTGATTCTACAAACTATCACGGCTATATTTTTGATTTCTTCTAAAGTTACAGGCATTTTGTGACACAGGACAGCCACAAAAACCTACGTTGACTTGTGATTCAGAATGAGAGGCAACTCAGCTTGGAATCAAGAGTTTCCTCTTCAGACAAAAGGCAGGGAGCAAGGAGCACAGTTTTGTACCATTCGGGATGGAAAGTACATGCCAAAAGTTTTGGAGAAAATGGTCAGGGAAGGGGTTTCTCAAGTGCTGGGGAAATCTTGAAAAGAGCAATCCCAGGAGTTTATCATACGACGGAATTTGGGGGCATAATGCAATGGCAATCCGAACGCAATCATGGGGTTTCATGTAATTGCATACGAGTGTATCTGACACAATTTCGGGCAAAAGGCAAGTCATTCCGAACGCAATCATAGGTTTTATGTTAATGTGTATAAGAGTATCTCACGCAATTTTGGGCAATGGAGGGTCATTTTTGGGAAATGGGAAGTCATTCTGAACGCATTCCAAAGATTTCACGTAAATTCGCTAAACTAGTGAATTTATGTGAATTCGAATTGGCTCCATTCGAAATTGGGAGAAATTCCTCCCGTCTGATAAACTCCACTGACTGATAAGAACCATTTGCAGTTTGGGAATTGTCTTCAGAAATCGCACGTGGTTCTTCTGCTCCAAAAACAGCATTTTCTGCATAAGTACTGGCATTTTCTGCCAAGAAATAATACCGAAAAGGGGGGAAGAGGAGGAAATATGAAAATTTTGCAAAGGATAAGTTCCAAACTGTGACTAGAATTCAAAAAATGCACAGGCTGCAAAGACTTTCTCTCTGTGGAGAGAACAAATCACTCAAATTAGTTGAACCCCAGAAGAAAATGAGTGAACAATTACATCTCTATGGAGTTTATCACATGGGAGGAATTTCTCCCAATTTCGAATTGAGCCAATCCAAATTCACATAAATTCGCTAGTTTAATGAATTTACGTGAAATCTAATTGTGTTTGGAATGTGTTCAGAATGACTTCCCATTTCCTGAAAATGACCCCCATTGCCCTAAATTGCATGAGATACTCTTATATGCATTAAAGTAAAACCTATGATTGCGTTCGGAATGACTTCCATTTTGCCCGAAATTACGTGAGATACACTCATACACAATTACGTGAAACCCCATGATTGCGTTCGGATTGCCATTGCATTATACCCCCAAATTCCGTCGTCTGATAAACTCCTGAGTACCAGAAATCTAGAAAGAATCCAGGAGTGCTGGATTGCTATGCTGTTTTCCAATACATTTCCCATCATTCTTACAACATCTAAGAATGGATGTTGGTCTCCTGGGAATTCCCCTGGCTCTGCCACTTTGGAAAAATATGACCTGGGCAGTTTCCACTCTATCCATTGGAAAAGGAAGGCTATCTAGCTCTAACCGCCATCATCCCAAATGCAAATTATAAACAGGACCAACAACGAAAGGAACAAACTGATAGGCAGCTCACATATCCAAGTAACTCCTAACTGATCCTGGTCCATAGCACTCAGAGGTGTGAACTAGACAGTCTGGTTTTGCTGGTATTTAGGGTCCCCATTAAACCATCACAGCCCCATATATTACCCCTCGGACCCCATAACTATGATACTTCTGCTCTTTCCTGCAAGTTACATACTTACTCCAAGAATACGTATGTGTTGAAAGTGTAGGAGCCATTTTTTTAAAAAAATCCTCACCATTATTTTAGGTTCTATGTAGAAGTGAGTATTTTGGTTTCCAGTTTTGGAACAATTTCCAGCATTTGACTTGCAACGTCATGATTAGATATAGCAGAAAGGCAGCTGGAGAGGGGCAAAAGATGAAGGCATTTCCCCCGCTACAAGAATTCTGCCTTTTTCCTTCCATTTTTCAACTTTCTAGTGTTGCCGTAACTTTAAACTTCTGCTGAACATTTCAAGGTGCTACAAGATCCTTTCATATCCTGATTTTCCTGACTAACAAAAGCATAGCCATGTTAGTCGGGAAAATCGGGATGCAAGAAATCTTGTAGCATCTTTGAGACTAACCGAAAGAGAAAAGTTGGTAGCATGAGCTTTGGTCAACTTGAGCCTTGCACATGTTCTCTTTTTCCTTGCAGGACACACCATTTTTTAATTATTATTTTCCTCATTAAAAAATGCAATTTCCTGTGCAGAAAATGCTGGTTTTGGAACAGAACCATGTAGGTTTCCCCTGCCCTGCAGGACATTGCATTTTAAAAAATTATTTTCTTGGCAGAAAATGCTGTTTTGGGCACATGTGTGAATTTTGCACAGAGCAAACCCCAATCTGCAAAAGTTCTCCCCAGTCCAGGATTGTTCTTGCCAAGATTTCCTCAAGACTTGAGCTTTGGCCTCAAGTCTATGGACCTTATCAGACGTCAGAAATTGGAAGTATAATCTAATGGCAATCTGAACGCAATCATGGGGTTTCACGTTATTGCGAATTAAAGTATCTCACGCAATTTCCGGCAAAAGGGAAGTCATTCCGAATGCAATCAAGGGTTTTATGTTAATGCGTATTAAAGCATCTCATGCAATTTCGGGCAATGGAGGGTCATTTTCGGGTAATGGGAAATCATTCTGAACACATTCCGAACGCAATTGGAATTCACATAAATTTGCTAAACTAGCGAATTCACGTGAATTCGAATTGGCTCCAATTGGCTCTATTCACAATAAAGAGAAATTCCTCCCGTCTGATAAGATCCTATGAAAGCTCATGCTGCCAACTTTTCCCCTTTTGGATGGTCTCAAAGGCACTACAAGATCCTTTTGCATCCTGATTTTCCAGACTATGCCTTTGTACTCTAAATGATCAGCTGAAGTTTAAAGTAACGGCAATGCTAGACATTTGCATTTCCAATACAGTTTGTACACAGCCCCTTTGCATTTGCAGGACAGTTTGGGCACCCCAAGAAAAGAGGCAGGCCAAGTTACCAAACACAGAGAACCGGGAAAATGTTCTTAAGCATGAACAATTTCCGAAGTTGCACTCCGTGCAATTCTAGAAATTTGGAAAGAAAATTTCAGAGGGGCAGAAAATTTGGATTCTTCTGGAAAATTCAAATGCCTTGATTCCCAAACATAAACTTTGCTACAGAGATCTAGCCTCCGTTTGGAATCCAACCCCCCTCGTGTGTTGTAAAACCACAAGCACTTTAAAGACCAACAAATTTTATGGGGCTTTTGTGGACTACCACCCACTTCATCCGATTCATCCGTCTGATAAAATGGAAAGGTTATTGCAAAGAAAAGTGGTGAGATTTTAAGACGCCACGAGGATCTGGTATTCCTTCTGGTTTCCTTGCAATGTACCGATGCTGAAAAATAATATATTGGAATGGGACACACACCAGACTTGCCACCTTTGGTTTCTGCTTTAGACATAAAGCCATTGGAGGGGGAAAGGGGCAAGACAGAGCAATAAAACCTCCTCATCTATAAAACATCTTAGTGCATCTCCGCGTCATTGTCTCCAACAAAAGCTTTGAAAAACTTTGCCGGGAGAGCAGGTGCCCATTCATCTTCCAGAAGGACATTTTTCCCCTCGTTTTTTTTTTCCTTCCAGTAAATGGAAGCTAAATTTCACAACAGCTCTTGTCTACACAATCTATACACAAACACTGAGCCTTTTCCCTCTAGTAAAAGAAATGGCCCCTAAAAGGAGACAGATAAGTCGACCATGAAAAGTTTGGACCACTATCCCTTTTTTGAGGCTGTATCCACGCTGCAGAAATAACATGGTTTGATCCCACTTTGACATTCACAGGAGTTTATCACGTGGGAGGAATTTCTCTCAATTGTGAATGGAGTCAGTTCACAATTACGTGAATTCGCTAGTTTAGCGAATTTACGCGAAATCTGATTGCGTTCGGAATGCGTTCAGAATGACTTCCCATTTCCCAAAAATGACCCCGCCCCCATTGTCCAAAATTGCGTGAGATACTCTAATACGCAATTATGTGAAACCCCATGATTGCGTTCGGAATGACTTCCCATTGCCCGAAATTGCGTGAGATGCACTCATTTGCAATAACGTGAAACCCCATGATTGCATTTGGATTGCCACTGCATTATACCCCCAAATTCTGTCGTATGATAAACTCCACAGTTTGGGACTCATCCTGGGCAAAATTTTAAAAATTATTATTTTCTTGTGCAGAAAAATAATATTATTATTATTAGAAAAAAAGAGTGCACCAACTTCTGATGATAGAGACGACTGTCATTCTTCTGGCTGCCCATCTCACACAGTTCAATCTTGCCTTTCCCACGCTGGCTGAGGACGATGGGAGTTATAGTCCCAACACATCTGGCGGACACAAGGTTTGGGGAAGACTGATCCATAGGATCGGAGATAGATTTCAAAGGGCTGGGTTTTGGCGGGGGTGTTTAATAAGAGAGGGCATCGTGCCAACTAGAATCTAAAGTAAAACTGTGGGTTACATCCTACGCATAATATGTATCCTAATATGTGCCCTATTATGTATAGGATTTTCCGTTTTCTCCTGCATTGGACCCTGGAACTGTGTTTTTTAGAGGCGGCTCAACATTGGTAGGTAGAGTGTTATTAATTTTGCCTACTTATAGAATCATAGAGTTGGAAGAGACCCCAAGGGCCATCTAGTCCAACCCCCTGTCATGCAGGAACTCCCAATCAAAGCATCCCCAAGAGATGGCCATTATATGATGGGGAAGGCAAGTTACTTTCCCCATCTATTATCATTCAGATATCCTGAATTATGAAAACTCTTGCTAGCATGATGTGCACACAAGCCTAGTGTGGTATGGTGGCTTGAGCATTGGACTACAACTCTGGAGAACAGGATTCGAATCCCAGCTCGGCTACGGAAACCCACTGGGTGACCTTGGGCAGCTCACACTCTCTCAGCCTCGGAGGACGGCAATGGCAAACGTGCCAAGAAAACCCCATGATAAGTTCGCCTTAGAGTTGCCATAAGTTGCAAACAGCCTGAAGGCTCACAACAACAGCAACAACTCCCAAGTAAGTGTGCCTAGGATACATAACAGTTTTTGTTATTCCTGGGAGGCCTCAACGACAATCGCTGGCCACAATATATCTTCATGCTCAACGTATTCAATGACCAAGCATGACGTAAAGCCCAAAGCACCATGGTACCATGCGGAAAACACACTCAGTTTCAAATCTGCTTTCCATTTTCTATTCTGTTCCATCAGAAATAGGAAGCCGAGATCCAAAATTCTCCCTCTTCTCCACTCTTACAAAAAGTGTTAGACCTCATTCCGCTTGCAACGCTAACAGAGAAATCCAGAGTCACCAAAGTGAACAACGTATGTGTGCATTGAAATACAGTGGACTGGTATTACAACCAAGATGGGAATGAACACTATATCCCTATCTGTGAACAGAAGGCAAAATAAGACGCACCACTTTCTTTGGTAGCAAGAACAGAAACGCACGAATGCAACGCAGAAACCTGACGTCTCCATTGCATCCATGAGCAGAGCGACCAAACTTTTACTGCCCGGGCTTTTGAAACGGTCCTGTTTCCGAAATGTCTGAGTCGACGCAGGGGGAGAAAAAGGAAAAGCTTTTGCCATTGGAAAGGAACAAATCTTTTGCAGCCAAGACAACTCTATAAGTCCATCACAATGGAGTTTATCAGACGACGGAAATTGGAAGTATAATCCAATGGCAATCCGAATGCAATCATGGGGGTTCACGTTATTGCATATTAAAGTATCTCACGCAATTTTGGGCAAAAGTGAAGTCATTCTAACGCAATCATGGGTTTTACGTTATTGCGTATTAAAGCATCTCACGTAATTTTGGGCAATGGGGAGTCATTTTCGGGTAATGGGAAGTCATTCTGAATTTGCTAAACTAGCGAATTCACGTGAATTCAAATTGGCTCCAATTGGCTCCATTTGAAAGAAAGAGAAATTCCTCCCATCTGATAAACTCTTCAGTAAAATACACTGCTTTAACTCATCGTCGCTTTCCCAGTTTTGACTTCGTGGCTTTATACGCAACTAAGTGGATTTGGTTATCACTAGATAGCAGATAGTGTTTTATCTGGACTTTGAGCCTCCATCAGGATCACTTAGGCTCAGAGTTGGTTAACCCATCAGAAAGCAAAACTGGATAAGAAAAGATGTGATGAGGAAGAAACCCTAATGCCATATTCCCTGTCTCACGATCTCACCTTTAACCCCACCTAGGTTTCCATCTCCATAAAAACCCGTCTTCTCAATTAAAAAAAAACAACCCACAAAACCCAACCAGTTACTTGATCTTTTTGTATTTTGTAAGCCCTCCTCCTTCCAGTAACCAGCATCTCACCACGCTAACCCAAGCGACTAGATCTGAAGCCGACGCAAAACCAATTTGGAATTATAGTAGCCCAGCACAGATGGTTTTAGACCCAAAGGGATTTGAGACTCAACGGGAGCGGAAGGAGGGAGAATTGGAAGAACTGAGGATCGCCCAAAAAGTTTTTTCCGTAAATCGAGGTCCTTTATAGCTCCAAACGTCTCCTCTCCAAGCGCATCACCAGCAAAGATTTCTTCCCAGTTTAATGTCCCAAGTCCATAGTGGTCCAAAGTTCCCATCATGACAGATGCAAAGATACCCGGTACCAGAGACAGAGGAGGAAATAATGTTCCAGAAACGGTAAGAAAAAATATAGATAAAGATAGAGATGATAGAGAGATGATGGAAATGACAGATGAGATTAGAGAGAGAGAGAGGAAATTAGAGACTGAAATAGAGATAGAGAAAGGGATGATAGAGGAAATTAGAGATAGAAATTAAAGAAAGAGATAGAGATAGATGATAGAGATAGATGATAGATGATAGATAGAGATAGAGATAGAGATATTTTTTAAAAATAATCCACTTACCCCAACCTTGCAGGGAAAGGCCAAAGATCAACCAGACATTCCACAATGACATGCCCCCCGATTGACGAAGCTGATGGAGAAAAGCATTCAAAAACCCCTCAATATATAGATATATATTGAGTTGGAAAGCAAAAAACATACAAAAACATGAAACGCACACACGCAATATTCCCCGGAAAGCAAAGTTTCCACTGGGGGGGGAGGTTTAAAGGCGGAGAAGAGAGGCGGCGGGTCACTCCATGGGGCAGGGATAACTCTTCCAAATTCCTTTCCAAAAAATAAAAATAAAATAAAGAGCCAAAAATCTTCTTTGGCTTAAACTTTGCTGTTGGGGCACTCAGGAGTAACCATGCCGCTTTCTTCCATTGACTGCACCTGTGCGGCACTCCGGGTTGTCTAATGTCTCCCCTACAAGACTTCAATTCCGCTTGGTCCTAACTTTGCTGGCCTTGCACACTGCTTCTGCACAAGGGGGACCGGCTGCCTTATTACCAATTCCCATTGTTTGCCCTCCCTGGCTGTCAGGGACATTGATACAATTGGGGCTGGGGTCTAGGGAGGTGCAAAAGGAGGGGTGGGATGGATGGATGGGGGGGGGGGGAGAAGGCTCGGGTGTGAAAGGCAGCTGGAAGAAGGGCTACCCAATTACAGCTCCGCACAAAGAGGAGAGGCACAGCGGCCTCCTCCCCACATCTGTCCCCCTTGGGAAGCATTGATGTGTCCAGTGGCTTGGTATATGGCCCTTTTGCTGGGTCATAATGTGTGTGTGTCGGGGGGGGGGGGGGGGAGATCTGGGGAGGAGGGGAGAGGATTGCTCTTGACTTGACTTGAAATTCAAAAGATATAGCCGTGTTAGTCTGTAGGATCCGTACGCAGAGAGATCTTGCAACACCTTTGAGACTCACTGGGGGAAAAAAGAAGTTGGCCAACAGGAGCTTGGGTAGACTTGAGTCTCCTTGCAAAAGCATCTGAGGAAGTAGACTGAAGTCTATGGAATTTATCAGATGGGAGGAATTTCTCTTTATTTCAAATGGAGCCAATTGGAGCCAATTCGAATTCACGTGAATTCCAATTGCGTTTGGAATGCGTTCAGATTGACTTCCCATTACCCAAAAATGACCCCCCATTGCCCAAAATTTCATGAGATGCTTTAATTCGCAATAACGTAAAACCCATGATTGCATTCGGAATGACTTCCCTTTTGCCAAAAATTGCATGAGATACTTTAATAAGCAATAACATGAAACCCCATGATTGCGTTCAGATTGCCATAGGATTATACTTCCAATTTCCAATGGCTGATAAGGTCCTTAGAGAGATCTTGGCGCCCGTTTGAGACTCACAGAAAGAAAAGAAGTTGGCAGCAGGAGCTTGCGTAGACTTCACTCTCCTTCCTCAGATCCTTTTGGAGGAGTGCTTTCCATAGTGGTAGAATTCAAAGATATATCCGTCTTAGTCTGTAGAATCAGAGAGCTCTTGTAGCACCTTTGAGACTCACTGACAGAAAGAAGTTGGCAGCAGGAGCTTTCGTAGACGTCAGTCTACTTCCAAATGCATCTGAGGAAGTAGACTACAAAGGTTCATGCTGCCAACTTCTTTCTTTCAGGTAGAATTCGAAGATATAGCTGCGTTAGTCTGTAGAATCGGTCACAGAGAGATCTTGCAGCCCCTTTGAGACTCACTGAAAGAAAGAAGTTAGTAGCATGAGCTTCTGTCCAAATGCATCTGAAGTAGACGGAAGTCTATGAAAGCTCAAGCTGCCAATTTTTTGCTTTCAGTGAGTCTCAAAGGTGCAACAAGATCTCTTTACAACTGATTCTTTCAGTTAGTCTCAAAGGTGCGACAAGATCTCTCGTCTTGGAGTTTGGGAGCCTTCGTAATAGGCTGGATCCAAAATAATACACCTCTCCATTTAATCCCAACCTTCAAGTGATTCCTTTTTCTCCCCCAGCTTTTGGGGTCACCTCAGTTGGAAAGCAGGTGATCCAGAAGTCTGCAAGATAGAGAGTTAAGAGCGATTCGGATCTCATTGGTTGCATCCTGATTTGGCGTGATCTTTTGCGAATATTTGTGGAAACTAAGATGTTCTCCTTCAAAGGATGTTCTCAACCATCTGCTCCAAAAGAGGCTCTCCTTTGGAAAGAGTCCTCCTGGCTTGCGAATTCCCCTGAGCTGGAGGGGGATAATGGGATGGTAAAATAAGAAAGGAACGCACCCTGAAGCTATTACTCTCCATGAATCAAACAGCAGCCCAAGTAGACCTCAGGCTTGAATTCTGTCCTCCATCAGTGCATCTGAGGAAGTGGCATGTAATCTGGGGAAAGCCTGTGATAAAATCAATCTTTTTGATGTGAACGTTGTTGAAAGACATCTCTTTCGGTTTCTTTTCCTCCCATGATTTTTTTAATACCGCGAATTCATCACCTCTTCTCATCCCGCCATGCGTCACCAGTGCTGTGTTCACCTTTAAATTTCTTTTTCTCCATCCTGCTTTTCATGAGAGTTGGGATGACATCCTGATCGCATCCTGTGAGCTATTCTTCATAACAAGAGCATCCTTTTGGATGCTGTGAAGTCGAACGCTTTTATGGCCAGCATCCATAATTTTTGTGGGTGTTTGGGGTTATATGGCCATGTTCTAGAAGAGTTTACTCCTGACATTTCGCCTGCATCTGTGGCTGGCATCTTCAGAGAACGAAGATGCTCTTCAAAAGAGGAGCATCTTTTGGGTTGAGAACAAAACCTTGGAAAAGACTTGTCCAAAATCCCGCCAATATTCCCAAAAGATCAAGCCAAATCTGGATGCAAACAATGAGATTCAAATCATTCTTAATCTTCCACATTGCAGATTTCGGCATCATCTGCTTTCCAACTGAGGTGGAAAAAAATCTACAAATGATTTTGGGTCCAAATATATATTCAATCTTATCGACCACATTCTGCTCCTCTGTTTCGAAGCCTGAACCATATGGAATTAAACTTGCATGGGAACGATATTCTCATTGCTATTGCTGATCATAAGGTCTGTCCCTATCCTTCGTGGATTTAACTAAACCTTCCTCAGCCTTGTCTTACCAGCAACAACATGGAAGGCAGTTTCAGGTTGTCCCATTCCAATGAATTTTGGTGGAAACCCAGAAACCTCTGCCCAATCCTCCTTCTCCTTTTGCTCGACCACTTTGTTTTCTCCCATTTACACACTTTCCAGATAAGAACCAAAATTATGGTATTGCAGCTGTGTGGCATAGCGGTTTGACTGTTGGACTGTGGAGACCAGGGTTCGATTCCCAGCTCGGCCATGGAACCCACTTTGGGCAAGTCACACTGTCTCAGCCTTAGAGGAAGGCAATGGCAAACCTCCTCTGAACAAACCTTGCCAAGAAAACCCTGTGATAGGTTCGCCTTTGAATCGCCGTAAGTCGGAAATGCCTTGAAGGCATACAGCAACAGCAGTGGCTTTGCTCACAGCGGGCTGGATTACTTTACCACCAGCCATTTTCAGAAGGCAATGTTTGGGTTCAATTCCCAGCTCAGCCACTGGGTGACCTTGGGCAAGTCACACACTCTCAACCTCAGGAGAAGGCAATGGCAAACCTCATCTGGACAAATCTTGCCAAGAAAACCCTGCCATAGTAGTTTATCAGACAGGAGGAATTTCTCTTTATTTTGAACGGAGCCAATTGGAGCCAATTCACATTTACGTGAATTCGCTAGTTTAGCGAATTTATGTGAATTTCAATTGCATTCGGAATGCATTCAGAATGACTTCCCATTACCCGAAAATGACTGCCCATTGCCCGAAATTGCGTGAAATGCTTTAATACGCAATAACGTAAAACCCATGATTGCGTTCGGAATGACTTCCCCTTTGCCCGAAATTGCGTGAGATACTTTAATACGCAATAACATGAAACCCCACGATTGCATTCGGATTGCCATTAGATTATACTTCCAATTCTGTCTGATAAACTCCATAGGGTTGCCATAAGTCGGAAATGACTTGAAGGCAGCCAACAGAGAGAGAGAGAGAGAGATGAAGACAGGGATGTTGCACCCCAAGTGAATGAGAAAAGGGTGTATTTGAGGCCTGGGATGCAGATGCGGATGAGCCTTGGACCCACTGCATCCCTCCATCTTTCGTCCTCCCCACTCTTTCCTCCCCCCAATCCCTCTTATCCTATTAGCCGCACTTAGAGCCCCTGCGGTTACTCAGGGCTACGGGGCCTATCCCCTTCCCAGCCCTATTCATGGTGTCACTTTCACAAGCTGCTGGCCCTATTATCCCCTCACAATGGGGCACTGAGCCGCTGGCCCCCTTGTTTTTTATGGCCGAGGTGAGAGAAAAAGGGAGGAGGGAGAAAAGTCTGGGAGGATAACAATAGCCAAGAGAGAGGCCCACAGAGAGCGCCTTCCCTCCTGCTCCCATTGCTCCACTTTAGGCACCCCAAAAGTGTGAGACAGAGACAGAGACAGAGGGTTTTGGACAGAGACACTCTCGACTCACGGCCATCTTATGTGGAAGGCCACGAGTTTGCAGTCGTCTCTCAAATTATTGGTTTTTTTATTGGCCGTGTACGGGGAGCAAATGTTTCCAAAATAATAGAAGTCGAAGGCTTTCATAGCTGGCACCCATAGTTTTTGTGGGTTTTCCAGACTATGTGGCCATGTTCTCGAACAGCTATTGCCTTATCTAGTGTGTGCTTTGAACAGCAGCCTTTTCTGTATATTACTTTAGAACATTTTAAACTCTGTGGAGTCGAAGGCTTTCACGGCTGGCATCCAAAGTTTTTTGTGGATTTTTCGGGCTATGTGGCCATGTCCTAGAAGAGTTTATTCCTGACGTTTCGCCAGAGATCTTCAGAGAATGCCAGCCACAGATGCTGGCGAAACATCAGGAATACACTCTTCCAGGACATGGCCACATAGCCCGAAAAACCCACAAAAAAAACTATTTCCAAAATAAGATTATTAACTAGGTTTTTATTAAAATAAGATTATTAGGTAGGGTTTTGTTGTTCTTGCATGTCTTCAAGTCATTTCTTACTTGGAACCCATGCCCAAGAGATCCCATTGTCATTGTGGTGTGCCTTCAAGTCACCTCTGACTTACGGTGAACCTAAGGCAAACCTATATGTGGTTTTTCTGGGCAGAGGAGGTTTGCCAGAGCTGGGAATCGAACCCCGGTCTCCAGAGTTGTAGTCCACCATCTCAAACCACGAGGCCATGCTAGCAGTGGGCCCTTGGTATCCACTGGGGTTTGGTTCCAGGACCCCTCCTGGGTTCCAAAATCTGTGGATGAAACAAAGGCTTCATTCCCATTTACAGATAAATCGGTGTGCGATCCGAATCAATGGATTGATTCGACAGCGGAGCGTGGTTCCCACTACATTTGCCCCAATCGTATTTTTTCCCTGTACAACAATCCCCTTGTGGTTCACCTTCATGCCTGAATTAATTCAAAATGGATTCACTCCAAATTTAAATTGATTCCAATCCGCATCTGGTTCACACTTGAGCAGAATCGATTTATCGAAAAAGACACGGAAAACACCAGTGTCAAAAAGACACAGATTCATTGGGTCTAGCGTATGGCCCCCCTCTCAGAATCACTTCAGTGATTCGGATTAAGTGGGAGCCAGGGTCATTTGAACTGGTTCAAACCGATTCACGATCCGATTTAAAAGGTAGTGGGACCAGAGTTGCCAAACTGAAAACTGGAAAAGGCTCCTTTACCATGGAAAAGGCTCCATCTTTGGAGCTCTTGAAGCCAAAGTCGGATAGAGAAATTCCAGGAGCGCTTTAGCTGTATGTTCCTGCATGGCAGCGGGGTTGAACTAAATGACCATTGGGGGTCCCTTCCAGCTTGAAGATCCTATGATTCTCTCTGTGTATGTTGTGTGACTTCAAGGCATTTCCGACTTATGGCAAGGAAAAGGTGAATCTACCTTTGAGTTTATAGTTTTTTGGTGGGTTTTTTCGGGCTAGGAGGCCACGCTCTAGAAGAGTTTATTCCCAATGTTTCACCAGCGGCTGTGGCTGGCATCTTCAGAGAACGCTGGCATGGAAGAGAGTGGGTTTATTTGTGGAATAAACTCTTCTAGAACACAGCCTCATAGCCTGAAAAACCCACAAAAAACTATGGATGCCGGCTGTGAAAGCCCTCGACTTCACATATCAATGGGTTTTCTTGGCAAGGTTTGTTCAGTAGGGTTTGCCATGGCCTTCCCCCGAGGCTGAGAGAGTGCGCCATGCCGACGGTCACCCACTGGGTTTTGTGGCTGAGCCGGGAATCAAACCCCGGTCTACGGCGTTGGAGTCCAACACTCAAACCAGTACGCCACACTGGTTTTCATGGACCCTTGGTTACAGGAAGCCATTCCAGTTTTCAATCTGGTAACCTTTTATCCCAAGCCTGTTCACCGTCCTAAAAATAAAAAACTCGTGGAAACGATTGCCTCTTCCAAGAGCCTTGCAGGGTAAAACCCTTTCATTCCAGCCTCAGACTAGCAACCCTGCTTTGTTTAAGGTGTGCGTGTGTGCGCGCGCTTGTGTGTGTTGCAAAGCAAATAGCTTGCTAATGCACAATTGAATTACAGGCGATGTGTACCAAGCGACCGTCTGGGTGAATTGCATTCGGGGTTGGGGGCAGCCATGGTCCCCATGTGAGAGATCGAGGGCCTGGATTTCCCTTCCCCCCCATCTTCTTTAGACGGCTGTAGGATTAGGGACTCATGAATAAAGATGGAGAAAGATGGGACTTCTCCATCCAGCCTTGCTCACCCCCCCCCCCTTGCAATACTTGCGCAAACAGCCACCAGAGCAAAACAGACCCCAAGGGTGCATTGGGAGGAAGGCCTTGCAAAACTGGACACGATAACAACTTGGAAACTCTCTTTTCCCATTCAGAAACTCACAAGGGAAAGGTTTTCGATTGAAATTTGGAAGCACGCAACAAGAAAACTTATCTAGAGGACTGTATGGCAGTGGGTTGGACTGGATGGTGGTCTCTTCCAACTCTATAATTCTATTCTTCCTCTTCTTAGATTCATAGAGTTGGGTTTTGTAATAGAATCATAGGAGTGTTTATCTCAGGGTTTGGATTCTGTGCAGAAACTTTGCGTTCGGAGTCACAGTTTTGGGGAAAATGTGCTTATAGCGTAAACAGATATAATAATAAAACCAATCACTAAAAAGGACCCCCCATTGCCCAAAATTGTGCGAGATACTTTAATACGCACTTACTTGAAACCCCATGATTGCGTTCGGAATGACTTCCCTTTGCCCGAAACTGCGTGAGATACTTTAAGACGCAATAACGTGAAACCTCATGATTGTGTTCGGATTGCCATTGCATTATACCCCCCAATTCTGTCGTATGATAAACTCCAATGTTTTGGGGTTAACCCGTACAGAAATTACAAATAACCCGCAAAAGTGAGTCGTTTTTCGGACGACGTTGGGATCAATGAGAATTTGGGAAGTTCTCAAAAGTAAAAATAAGTGCGCTTTGTCGACTTTGCGTTCAGATTAACATTGCGTTATTTCTCGGTGATGCCAAGGCCTCTGAAAAACTACCTGCTTTTGCAAGTTATTTCTAATTACTGTTTGCGTTATTTCCTTTTGATGCCAATGCATCTGAAAGGGAAGGACGATGGAGGGGTTGGTGAAAAAGTGGGACTAGATCTTCCCCGGAAAACTATATGACACTTCCAGGCCACCATCACACTGCCCTCCAGGTAGTCTGCACTACAAATCCCAAGGGAGGTTTGCTATTGTCTTCCCCTGAGGCTGAGAGAGTGTGACTTGCCCAAGCATTGTGCCGTTCTATGGCCCAGTGGCTATCATAGCCAAGCTGGGATCCAAACCCTGGTCTCCAGAGTTGTGAAGCTATCATAGGGTTTTTTCTTGGCAAGATTTGTTCAGGGGAGGTTTGCCATTGCCTTCCTCTGAGGCTGAGAGAGTGTGACTTGCCCAAGGTCACCCAGTGGGTTTCCATGGCCAAGCTGAGAATCAAACCATGGCCCACAAACCGTGAAATGCTAAAATATAATACTGGTTTATATCATATGTTTGAGCCAAACTTGGGTGGCATTTGGTAGCAGCCACGAATGCACTTTTCCACCCAAAAGCAAATCATTGCAATGTGTCCTAATTCTTGGGAGTTCATCATACGACAGAATTTGGGGGTATAATGCAATGGCAATCCAAACGCAATCATGGGGTTTCACGTTATTGCGAATGAGTGTATCTCACGCAATTTCGGGCAATGAGAAGTCATTCCCAATGCAATCATGGGGTTTTACGTAATTTCATATTACAGCATCTCACGCAATTCCAAGCAATGGGGGGTCATTTTCGGGAAATGGGAAGTCATATTGAACGCATTCCAAACACAATTGGAATTCACGTAAATTCGCTAAACTAGCAAATTCACGTAATTGCAAATTGGCTCCATTCGCAATTGAGAGAAATTCCTCCCATGTGATAAACTCCTTGGAGAAGTTGGGAATTACCTGAAATCCAGTGGAAAAGCCAGGATGCAAGCTTCATTTCTGGATTAAAACTCCTCTTTGGTAGCACAGCATAAGTGTTTTTCCTGACTGCAACAGAAAATTCTAGCCAAGAAAGATTTAAGTTTGCCAAACTGCCCATTGCCTTCTTATAACCCTGTGCCACAGCTGGGAAGCATTATTTTCCCAACTACAAACACCTGAGTAATTCTGGGGATGGTCCTTTTTCTTAAAGTAACTTTCCCACAATCTCATTCAATCCAATGGCAGAGTAAAACGGTGTCCCTTTTGGTGTTGGTTTTTCTCCAGAAAGTTGCCACTTGGAAGGGATTGCAATCCTTTTAGCAATTAGTTTTTATTTTGGATCTGCTTTTTTATGTAAACCGCTTTGAGGGTTGTATTATTTTTATTTTCCTTTTAACATGTACCTCGTCTTAATATCGTAACGATTTAACTCAATGTTAATGTACTGTTCTTGTATGCTTTTTAACTGTACTGTTTTTCATCATGATCATTATGACAATCATCCAGTCCAACAGAAAACTCAAACATAAAATTCAAAACAACATCCAAAAGGAATAAATAGTACAGAAAAAATGATTTTAAAAAACGATTGCTGTCAACTTTGTCAAGGGAGTTTATCAGACAGGAGGAATTTCTCTTTATGGTGAATGGAGCCAATTGGAGCCAATTCGAATTCACGTGAATTCCAATTGCGTTCGGAATGCATTCAGAATGACTTCCCGCTACCCAAAAATGACCCTCCATTGCCCGAAATTGTGTGAGATGCTTTAATTTGCAATAACGTAAAACCCATGATTGTGTTCGGAATGACTTCCCTTTTCCCCGAAATTGCGTGAGATACTTTAATTCGCAATAACGTGAAAACCCCATGATTGCGTTCGGATTGCCATTGAATTATTCTTTCAATTTCCGACATCTGATAAGGTCCTAAAACAGAGAGAGTTCTAATCCTCTTTGCCCCTGAAAGAAATTTAGCAACAGCCAACTTTTTTTAACGTTGTGAGCTGCCCTGAGTCACAGTTTTGGGGAAAATGTGCTTATAGTGTAAACAGATATAATAATAAAACCAATCACTAAAATAAATAAAAGCATCTAAGTAGACCGAAGTCTACGAAAGATCATGTATCCAACTTCTTTCTTTCAGTTGGTCTCCAGGGTGCTACAAGATCTCTCACCATAACTGCTAAAATAACAACAATTCATTCAAAATAATAGAGGAATTATCAGACAACAGTTTGGTATCCACTGGGGTTTGCTTCCAGGAGCCCCATAGATACAAAAATATGTAGATGCTCAAGTCCCATTAAATGCAATGGCATAGTAAAATGGTACCCCTTTTGTGAAATGGCAAAATCAAAGTTTGCTTTTTGGGATTTTTGGAGGGGAATATTTTCAAGCTGTGGAGGCTTGAATCACTCCTCACTTACTGGTCTGCGAAAGACCAAGACCGCGGACCCAAACTCTGTGAAAATGAAAAGACGACTGTAATAAAAATAATGACATCACGAAATCAAAATCAAAACCAAATGAAGAATTAAAATGCTCTTAAAACGTTTTTCAAAGGTAAACGCACAAATGATCATGGGAAACAAGAAGAACGGCTCTCTGGTTGGTACAAAAAGGGTCTTTTATTTGATACCAAGAGTAGAAAAAGTTTTTTTAAAAAAGGAAATTAAACCAAATGGTCAACCCACATTTCAGATTCAAGCTGCCAACTCCTTCAAAGTGGTAGAAAAGTAACCAGACAGAGAAAAAACAAAGTGAAGTTGAAGGCTTTCATGGCCAGCATCTCTAGTTTTCTGTGGGTTTTTGGGGCTGTGTGGCTGTGTTCTGGAAGAATTTATTCCTGATGTTTCACCTGTATCTATGGCTGACATCTTCAGAGGATGGTGGCATGGAAGTGTTTGGAGCATTTATACTTGTCGGACCCTTGTTCATACACTATACTCCACACACTTCCATGCCGACACTCTCTGAAGTTTCCACACGTCAGGAATAAATTCTTCTAGAATGTGGCCACATCGCCCGAAAAAAACCCACAGAAAACTAAACACAAATAAAAACCATTCCAGACCACGCAACGAAAAAATATGGGATTTCAGGTCCCGTTGTTCGTAATGGCAACGCAACATGTATGTAGAACCACAACAATGGAGGAGCTGGTACGATGGTACCTTCGTATCCATAGGATTGCCATCCATGGATATAAGCATCCACGGATGACAAGCCACGTCGTCCCCAGTGGCATCCATTGGGGATGACGGGGCTTGCCATCCGCGGATGCTTAAATCCACAGATTCCAAGTGAAGATCCTACTGTAAAAGTGCCATTTTTTTGTCTCTACTTCTACCCACAGCCAACCACAGAAGCTGTGATTTTGGGCCAGGTTTGGACTAGCGATCTTCCCGATTCTGCTTCAAAACAAAGCAGGCGCTTTCAACTGGAAAGCTTAAATCCCGCCACCACCAACGGCAACCAGTTTCAGACGTTACAAGAGGACCCTTAAGGAAAGCGGCATAAGGACCAAGGCGCGGTTGGTGTTTCCAGCCATAAAGGGTTATCTTGAGTACCAACGTCTGGTCGATATGGAAACATTGGAATTCCCATTGACCTGCCACCATCAACAATGGATCGGTTGTGATCTACCCCACTTGAAGTGTCCGTTCCCGCAAAAATACCCTTTTGTTGGTCCATTCCTCGAGGCACAACAGTGATATGGAACGAGTAAAATTTCAACGCTGAATTCTCCCATTCTTGGCCCAAGAGCAAATGCGTAGTTTGAATTCATCGAAGGCACTTTTTGCTTTTGTATGAACTAGCTGGAGGGTAGGGAATGGCCAAGACATTTTGAGGCCCGTGGCAAAGGAGAAGGCTCAATGTCAGATACGGACGCAAACTGGACCAACGGTTGAATTTAACTTCAACACAGGCAACGAGAGAGTGTCCTCTTCCAATTTCCGTCCTCCGACGGAGGCTCAGGGTGGCTCAGAATGAATGGCTGGGGATGTGCCACTGCCGCCCCACAGTATCTACCACCTGAGGCAGTGGCTTCGCTCTACCTGATGGTATTGCTGGTCCTGGCAAAGGGACTAAGGAGGGCCACCAAGGCACTGCTGTGAAAAGGAGATCGGCCCCATCACTGGGGTGGTGTGTTATCACCCCACGGCATAAAAACACCTTCTAAGTGGACAGTCGTCCTAGGAAGAGGTGGCATGATTCGAAAAAGAGGCATGCTGGTCTTGTATGGCTTGGCACACGGAGGAGACCAGAATCTCCCAGGATGCACTGCTCTCTCTGTGCTAGAGCATGGGATGCTGGGATATGGAGAAACAGACTGTGACGATCGCCCAGCATGCCATGCTCTCTCCATCCTAGAGCACGGCATGCTGGGATGCACAGGAATAAGCGGTGATCACTCAGCCTGCTCCTGCTATTTCAGAGCATGGCATCCTGTGATATGAGGATCTAAATTGTGGTTCCCCCAGGATGCGTTGCTCCCTCCATCCTAGAGCAAGGCATACTGGGATACAGGGGAGTAAACATCTCTTAGCATGTGCTACTCCTGCTATGGCAGGATGCCCTGCTCTTTCCATCGTGGAGCATGGGGTGCAGGTACCTATGCGTTTGTGTGTGTTATAACCGGATGTCTCCAGCCTTGATCCCCTCCCAGATCCGGGGAGTCAGAGGCGCGTACGTCTTGGCCGCATCATCGAGGAAGTAGAGCGGGTCCGTGATCTGGGTCGGGTCAAATCCTTCTGCCGCTAAACGGACCTTCTTCTGTTTGAACGTCTCCGTCACCTCCAGCTGCTCCTGAAAGGAAGGGATGCAGAGAGGTGTAGCGTGATCGAGTTGCTATAAATTGCTATCAACCCATTGCTGCCGTGTGCCTTCAAGTCGTTTATGACTTGCGGAGATCCTAAGGCGAACCTAACATAGGGTTTCCTTGGCAAGAGTTCACTGGAGAGGATTCGCCAGGCCATCCTCTGAGGCTGAGAGAGAGTGACTTTCCCAAGGTCTCCGATGGGCTTCCATGGCCGAGCCAAGATTCGAACTGTGGTCTCCTAGTGTCCTAGTTTAACGCTCAGACCACTGTTGGCCCCTCCGTATAAATTCATCGGTTACTCTTACTTCATTAATAATATATCAACCATGATTTCAGAAAATTCATTATCTGGGTCATTAAGTGGCAGCAATGTTATTTCAGATGTTTCAAATAAATTGAATTTAGCTGTTCTTAGTCATTTTTTTAAAAAATATGATACAACAAAGCAATCAACCGACCAATTCCGCAGCAATTCTCTCAATGGCTAAACGCAAAGAAATTAATTTCTTTTTATCCTTTCAATGCCGACACATTAGGGCTAGCTCTGATATCCTTGGCTGTTTGTAAAGCTCAGAAACAATCAACAGGAATCTCTTCTGCCATGTCAAACTACACATCTCATTAACCTGGATCAGACGGACCAGGGATAACGGTGTCCATAATGCTACACATCCCATTAACCTTAGTCATACAGACAGGGGATGATGGTGCATGTAATACAACGTCTTGAGAAGATGCCAGGATGAGCCCCGCTAGGCTTGACTGCATAAAAGAGGGAAGGATAAAATATGTCTTGTGGCCCTCGAAGCCCCATATTCGTCACTCAAAGCCCTTCCGCCATACAAAGCAATATTTAAAAGGCTTGATTTTTCAAGAATTTCCCATCAAAAGGTGCCAGAACACCCCCAGCTCCACAAAGGAAACCCCAAATACCTCTACTTTCATCGGCATCCTTCTCCAGAAATCCCAAATATTTCTCGATTTTCATCGGCATCCTTCTCCAAAAACCTCAAATATTTCTATTTTATCTGCATCCTTCTCTAGAAAACCCAAAGACCTCTCTTTTCATCGGCATCTTTCCCCAGAAATCCCAAATACATCTTTATTTTCATCGGCATCCTTCTCCAAAAACCTCAGGTATCTCTATTTTCATCTGCATCCTTCTCCAAAAACCCCAGATACCTCTATTTTCATCTACATCCTTTTCCAAAAATCTCAAATATCTCTATTTTCACCTGCATCCTTTCCCAAAAACCAGAAATACTTCTCTATCTTCATCTGCAACCTTCTCCAAAATCCCTAAATATCTCTAATCTCAACTGCATCCTTCTTCAGAAACCCCAAATACCTCTATTTTCATCTGCAAGCTTCTCAAAATGGTGACCGGAAGCGGCGCAACATTTCCGTCAGCCAACTCTGACAAAGATTGAGATATTTGGGATATTTGGAAGGGGGTCCAGTGGGAATTGGGAACTGACCCCGACTCACATGCAGTTGTCCACCCCAGCTATAAGACACAACACCCCAAAACGCTGACTCCTTAACCGCCTTATGAACCCCTGCAGGAGTGACAGGCGGCGCACCTGAATGCGCAGGAAGCGAGGCCGAGCGTACGGCGGCAGAAGCTCCACTACGTGCATGTAGACTTGTTCTCCATCAAACTCCTGTCCCGTCTTCAGCACCATGGCAGCCATCCCTGCTCGACCTTCACACCCTGGAGGAATAAAAGTAAGGAGGAATAACAGCGGACCTTATCAGTCGTCGGAAATCGGAAGTATAATCCAATGGCAATCCGAACGCAATCATGGGGTTTCACGTTATTGCGAATTAAAGTATCTCACGCAATTTCGGGCAAAAGGGAAGTCATTCCGAACGCAATCATGGGTTTTACGTTATTGCATATTAAAGCATCTTACGCAATTTCGGGCAATGGGGGGGGGTCATTTTCGGGTATTGGGAAGTCATTCTGAACACATTCAGAACACTATTGGAATTCACATAAATTCGCTAAACTAGCGAATTCACGTGAATTCGAATTGGCTCCAATTGGCTTCATTTGAAATAAAGAGAAATTCCTCCCATCTGATAAACTCCTAAGAGATCACCTCTTTAGGAATTTCCAGGTCCTCCAGTGCAACTTTATGGTCAACATCTGCCAGAAATTGACCACTGAATCATGTTGGAGGACCTTCAAATATTGTATTACCGTTATTGTTATGATTGTGTCGATTTGGTTTAAGGAAGGAGGGGATAATGGGATTTATTTTATTGTATTGTGTGGATTTTATTGATGTAAGCTGCCTTGATCTTGTTTGAGAGGAAGGGTGGAAATAATAATAATAATAATAATTATTATTATTATTAAAATGCCTCGAGAACTGTTTTGCCTAAGAATCTCTAGGTCTGCCAGTGCAACTCTATGGATAACATCTGCCAGAAATTGACCACAGAATCATGTTGGAGGCTTTATAAGTTCTCTAGGCTCTTCGAATTTCTCCAGAACAACTCTATGGTCATCTTCTAGCAAAGTTGCACTGTAGGACCTAGAGATTCCTAGAGAGAACATATGAATCAAACTGCAAATAATCAAATCTGCAAAAGTCAAAGCTTTGAATGCGGAGGACCAACTGTATTGTTTCAGAGACATTTTCCTCGGAGCAGGTAACTCCTCCACAGGCCTGGATTGAGGTCCTGGAATACCAAACTGCTAAATCCGATGCCATCTTAATTATGATTTATGTGCCAATAATTAAAGGATGCACCTTTCGACACCCCTTATTGACACCCCCATCATTGAAGTGTACCTGGGACCACCACTCCGTAGACAGTGACATCTTGGAGGCTGTCCAAAGCGGCCAAGATCTCCCCCACTTCCGTCGTAGCGACATTTTCCCCCTTCCATCTGTTTGCAAAAGAAAAAGGGTTGGACTGGTTGGGGAGGACAGGATTTGGTTACAGTCATCCCTTCATATCTATGGATTCTTCATCCACCGAGTCAACCATCTACGGCTGGAAACATATATGTATATAAATCCTAAAATCCTTGATTTTGCCATTTGATATAAGGGACACCATTTTACGATGCCATTGCATTTAATGGGGATTGAGCATCCATGGATTTTGGTATCCATGGGGGGATCCTGAAACCAAGTAACACCAACTGTATGACTTTTTGGAAGAAGAGAATTCATAGTATCTTCTGGGCCAATTTCCCATCATCACCATCATCATCGTCGTCGTCATTCCAACTTTTCCCCAACTTTGGACTCAATGTGGCTTCCCACTGATTCTTTAAAACAGTTAATAGTCACAAAACACAAAAGTGATTGAACTATTGATCAGTTGAAGGCTTAAAAACATTGGAAGGGAAAATCAAGAAAGGTACAAATAGGATTACAACCAGTAAGGGTCTTCTTTTAATGTTCGTGATGATGGGAAGCATATTGTTTTGCGTAAACGTTTTGTCCGGTTTGGATGTTGGAACGTAGCTTTATGTGTACAGTGGACCCTTGTTATCCGCTGGGGTTTGGTTCCAGGACCAAAATCCGTGGATGCTCAAGTCCCATTAAATACCATGGGATAGTAAAACTGTATCCTGTATGCAAAATGGCACGATCAAAGTTTTCTATTTGGAATTTATACTTTATTGGAATATTCAAGCCGTGGATGCTTGAATCTGTGAATTATCCATGGATAAGGAGGCCTCCCGTACTTTCAATTTTGGAAATTTAATAAAAATTAATTTAATAAAAATAAAAATAAAAACATTTTTTGGGGAAAAAACACCACCACACGACAAAAACAAAAAATGGAAAATTCAGAACATTGTACAAAGCCTATCCCATCTAAACAATTACTCCTTGAAGGGTCTCCTCCCTTCATGGTGTTTCCCGCTCTACTTGGCACTATTTCCAATAAAGAAACCCCTGAGATGATATTTTAAAAGAATTCTTTCCAAAAATTTTTATTTAAACAGATTGCACCCCCTTGTGGTCAGCTCTACAGTTCCCTTTATTCCGTAAGTGAAGGCGAAATGGAAATCTGGGAGCCACGTGTGGTTCTGGGACCCCACTTTTCCAGTACCTGAAGCCCCCCACATACACCGCATGTCCCCCCAAAACCACCCAAATTTTCAGGGAAAGCTTACCGGAAGGTGTCTCCAATACGATCCCAGAAGCTGATGAAACCTTGCTTGTCCTGCACCATCAAATCGCCGGTGTTGAAATAAACATCGCCGTCCGCAAAGACGCCACGTAAAAGCTTGGATTCTGACAGCTCGCGGGCGCCGGCGTACCCCAGGAATGGTTTTTGGGGTGTCACAGGGGCGATTAACAGTCCTGGTTCTCCTGTTGAAGCGGTAAGAAAATCAAGCCACGGTTGATCCGGAAACTTTGCAGTCAGAGATTGGGAAAGGAAGAGGGAAAGGGAAGGGAATCTGTAACGTCGGAAAGAGCCCCTGTCCCTCATTCACCTGGCTTCACACGTTGGCATCGTCCGGCTTCATCCCGAATGGGAGACCCCTGAATCACGTCGTAACGGACCAGCTCAAAGGAACTAAAGAGCTACGGAGAAGAAAAATGTCAGTTGGAGGCAATGTTGGGCAGTGGTTGGAGCATTGGCGATTTCAGGCAGTATTCCTCTGATGTGGTGGACAGGCCATTTTTCCCCCCGATATTCCAAAGACTGGTACTCAATTTGTGCCATGTTACTGCTATGTGCCATCGAGTTGACTCCAACTTATGGTTACCCTATCCTAGGGTTTTCTTGGAAAGATTTATTCAGAGGACATAGGCCATTGCCTGTCTCTAAGGCTGAGAAAGTGTGACTTGCCCAAAGTCACCCAATGGAGTTCCATGGCTCATGTGGGATTTGAACTCTGGTCTCCTAGACACTCAAACCAATATATCACAATAGCTCTCATCTGTGCCCTACTATTATCACAAGCACACACCACCTTCAATGGGAATTACAGTTAAATCGGTGTCAAACTGGATTATTTCTGCAGTGGAGATGCAGCCTCTAGCAGCACCCCATACTGATGAGGTCAAATTCACATTATCCAGACCCATTTTATCCCAGAATAGCTCCAGCTGTTCCTTTAGGTACATCACCCCTTGAAATTTCACCTTATAAAGCCACGAAGCGCGCCCGACAGCTCCCACGGTGCCAGTGTAGTTGAAGAAGCTGACGCTGCCTTCTGTCATGCCGTACGTCTCCACGATTCGCACGTCTCCAAAGCGGCGCAGGAATTCGCGCCAGACGTCCGGCCGCAGTCCACTCCCGACAGCCATGCGCAAACTGTGGTCCCGGTCCCCAGGACTCTGAGATGGAGAGAAATTAGTGTGAAGTCCAAAAATAAAGAATATCCCGAGTGGTTTAGCAGAGAACACAGAAATGCTCCAGGACCAGGATTCAAATGCAACTCCCATCTAGACTTGACCCACTGAATCAAATGCTCAATGGTAAGGCAGCAGCCATAATTCAGTGGGTCTACTTCATCTTAGACTAGAAACTAGATTTAGTCAGATGGTAGGGAAAGTCCAGTCCATGGTCCACAGTCAGCTTCCAACTCTGTGGCCCTTCAAGTTCCCCAGACGTTCCTTTCCCACGAAGGGCCACAGTTTCCCTATTGACCCCTTTAACCTGGCCAAAAAACCTCCTCCATCCCTGGTTATTATAGTCCATGTTGAGTTTCCCTTATCCAGAAGTCCAAAATGCTCCAAAAACCAAAACCTAGTTTATGGGTGGCTGAGATAGTGACACCTTTGCTTTCTGATGGTTCACTGTACAGTGGGCCCTTGGTACTGGGGTTTGCTTCCAGAATACTAAAATCTATGGATGCTCAAGTCCCATTAAATACAACGGCATAGTGAAATGGTGTCCTTTCTATAAAATGACAAAATCAAGGTTTGTTTATGGGAATATGTAAGAATATTAATGTTTTCAAGCTGTGAATGATTAAATCCACGGTTGCAAAATCTGTGGCTATGGAGGGCAGACTGTACCCAAACTTTTTTTTTTCATGCACAAAATTATCAAAACTATTGTATAAAATTACCTGTGTATAAGGTATAGATGGCACATAGAATTAATTTTGTAGTTTTTGTGGAGCTTTCAGGCTATGTGGGCATGTACTAGAAGAGTTCCTTTCTGACGTTTGGCCAGCATCTGTGGCTGGCATCTTCAGAGAATGATAGCCTGGAAAAGGTTATCATTCTCTGAAGATGCCAGCCACAGATGCTGGCCAAACGTCAGAAAGGAACTCTTCTAGAACATGGCCACATAACCCGAAAGCTCCACAAAAACTATGGATGCCGGGCATGAAAGCCTTCGACTCCACAATTAATTTTATGTTTATACTTGGATCCCACCTCTGAGATATCCCATTATGTACATACATGCAAATACAGGTATTCCAAAATCCAATCATCATCATCATCATCATCATCATCATCATCATCATCCAAATTCAAAAATACTTCTGGTCCCATGCATTTTGGATAATGGATACTGAACCTGTATTTGGATGGAAGCCCACCAACAAATACCAGGTGCTATAGGCTATATTTAATTCAATTAAACACATCCACAATAAAATATCACATATTCAGGTGGCCAGGAGCACTTGATAGGATCCCATGATTCTAATCATGGAATCAAGGAGTTGGAAAAGACCATGGACCACTTAGTCCAACCCCCTGCCATGCAGAAATATGCAACCAAAGAACTCCTGAAAGATGCCCATCCAACCTCAGTTTCAGATGAAGGAACTGGCCAAGCTACCTCTGAGTATTCCTTGCCTAAGAAAATCCTACGAAATTCAAGGGATTACGGGGTCACCGTAAAAAGAGAGGTGACCCGAAGGCACATTATGCGCACCTTCTTTCCATTTTTACATTCTTCGCAAGTTCTCCAAGTTAATCCCATCTCTTGCTAGCAGAGGGGTCCCTCTCTTTCCTGGAACTTACTGGGGGCTGGTTGACAAGATATCGGCACAGTTCGCCCAAGTACTGGAAGATGGTCACGTTGTAGCGACGGCAGTCCGGCAAAAACTGGCTGGCGGAGAATTTCTTCTTGAGCACGCAGGTGGCACCTAGTAAGACAACAGAAATCCTGAGACAAACCCAGACCACTTGACTTCACTCGTATTCCCATGCTCTGCTATGGATGCAGGTCGCGGTAATGTTGTTGTTGCATTTATTATATGCCTCCAAGTCATTTCCGACTTATGGCAACCCTAAGGGTCTGCAGACATGTTAATACAGCAGGACCTTGTTATCCGGCAGGGTTTGGTTCCAGGATCCCCCGTGGATAACAAAATCCGTGGATGCTCAAGTCCTATGAAATATAATGGCGGAGCAAAATGATGTCCTTAGATAAAATGGAAAATCAAGGTTTGCTATTTGGAATTTATACTTTTTGGGAATATTTTCAAGCTGTGGATGCTTGAATCCGCAGATAAAAAAATCTGCGGATAAGGAGGGCCAACTATATGTCTGTCACACAAAAACCAAATGCTGCAAAACTGGACAAGCACCTGGTTTGGCTTATTGTATATACTCGACTACAAGTCGACCTCATGTATAAGTCAAGGACAAGTTTTTGGGCCATGGATTTTGAGATGACCCGTGGATAAATCAAGGATAAAATCTAGGGGCATGTAACAAAGGATCTAAAGGATGATGCTAAGAAAAATGCCAAAGAACTTACAAAATTCTAGCAGGCGTAACTGTGCTCAAAATAAAGGCTGGATGGATGAGAGAATAGAAGAGGGCCGGTGATTCCAGGGCAGATTACAATTTTTCTTTTCACCAGGGGATCATTCCCTTTTTTAAAATAAGAGTTAAAGTACAGTACTTATAGTACCTATATTGACCCACGGATAAGTCGACTCAGTTTTTTTGGGTCAAAATTTTTACTAACATTTCTAGACTTATACATGAGTATATACAGTAAGTATAGGTTTTTCAGTCAAAGAACCTAGATTTAAGCCAAAGATCTTGCCTCTTCAGACACGGACTTCCATGATCATAACTGACTGTTGTTGTTGTGTGCCTTCAAGTCATTTCTGACTTATGGCAAACCTAAAGCATCTTAGGCACACAACAAAGCCATTCGCAGAATTTGACGTGGCCGAGAAACAGAGACCGGAGTGCGTCTCCATTCTTTCTATACAAGGCATTCTTTCCATAAATTCCAATCTCGTCTTCTTACCATAACCTTCTATTTTGGTCTTCCTTCCCTGCACCCCACAGCCTGCCTCCACACACAGACCAGCCCCCCAAAACCTCCACACTCCTGTGGATCCCACCACATCCGATGCCTTACCGATGCCGAAAGTGCCGATGACTCCCAGGAGGCTTCCGGACATATGATAGAGGGGCAGAGAGACGTAGATCACATCTGAACTGGAGGCCCCCACCAAGCTGTAGAACCCTAAGCAAAGGATGGTTTTGAGGTGGCTGATGCGAGCCGCTTTGGGAAGTCCTAGATAGGAAGAGAAAGAATGCTCACAATTAATTTGTCGACCAAAAAACGGGATTTCCAACAGCCGATAAAACTCCCATTGGGAACGATAAGACACCAATAAGAATTCTCCACCATTTACTCCTAGGCTTTGAACATCTCAAAGTGTTCTGGAAGAATTAATATAGTCCACATTAACATTTACATTAATATGAAGCTTTAAGCTTCATGTTAATATTCCATATTAATATAGAATAATATAGAATATATTAATATAGAATATAGTATTAATATAGAATATATTAATATAGAATACATTAATACGTGTGACCCATGGATTGCATGTGGCCCTTGGGTCCCCAAAGTGTTGCCTCCAAAAAAACCCACAAAGCCAAACAAAAACACAGAACCTATTTTATTTTCTTTTTTAAAGAAATGTCAATTTTCTAGAGAATTTTTTGAACCACAAAACTGAGCACATTGGCTGAAAATTGGCCCCAAAAGTGGCCATTTATTCCCTGAAATTAAAAATACCCCAAACGACAAAAGGCCCAAACTGGGCAAACTGGTGTCCAGAGGTGACGCTACCACTATATACAGTACCTGCTTTGGCAGAAACATGAACTAAAAACAACAGCAATGCTGTTGGCATCCGTAATGGCATCCATCACAACACTATTGCACTTCCATTTAAAAGAATGTATTCTTGGAAAACTACCTTGCAATGTTACCTGTATTGTAGCTATTCAAATAAATCTCATATCCTAACATGTTTCTGTTCTCTCGAATGGACCACCTTGTCCTTTCTAAGCCTACACCGGGGCAGGTTGGTGTGTCTTTTGCTGTTCTCTATAATAGTCTTTTCTTTTTCTATTCCCACAAATGGAAAGCTGAAGCTCCATGTCGTTTCACAATTGAGAAAACAATTACAAAGCCGAAAGCGTGATAACTGGAAAACCGAAACACAGTACAGTCAGCCCTCTGGATCCATGGATTCCTTGGCCACGGATTTAATCATCCGCGCTTTGAAAATATTTAATAATACATTTTTAATAAGCATTTCTAGCTTCTATTTGGTAATGTCCAAACGTTTTTTCTTGAATAGTCTCCGTTTTGCGGTGCCTTGTTCTACGACATCTGGTCACCTAATGATAAGAATAAGAATAAGAATACCTGTGGTCCCAGAGGTGAAGATGTAAAGAGCGGTGTCCATCAGACTTTTGGGAGCAGAGAGTTCAGATGGCACCGGCTCGTCGGACGCTTCCTCCAACAGATGGTGAAGGCTGGTTATGCCAGGAGAGTAGGGCCCTTTGCCCATTGCCCACACTGTGACCCCCATCTCCTTCAGATCAGGGAGGATGGGATCCACCGCTTCCACAAGGTCTGCAAAAGAGAAGAGAGAAGTTTGTGAGGTCCAGGAAACCTTCAGGCTGGAAAGGTGCCACTTGCAGAGGCTGGATGGCCATCTGTCGGGGATGCTTTGATAGAAAGTTCCTGCATGGCACAATGGGGTTAGACTGGATGGCCCTTGGGGTCTCTTCCAACTCTATGATTCTATGATGCTATGATTGACTGATGGGAGTGCTGGCCCTACCACAAGGCACAAGGAGGAAGTGGCCTCTAGCGGCAGATTCTAAAGGCTTACAAAAAGGTAGTGGAGAAGAACGGGAGATGTCTGTGCCCCGCAGCCAGCCTCGTAGCCCAAAGAACCATAGAATTGTAGAGTTGGAAAAGTTGGACAGTCCTTTTGGTATCCTCCAACTCTATGATTCTATGAGACCTTAAGGGCCATCCAGTCTAATCCCAATCTGCTATGCAGGAATACACAAACAAAGCACCCCCGACAGATGGCTCTGCTTAAAGACCTCCAAAGGAGGAGACTCCACCATCCTCCAAAGGAGTGTCTTCCACTGTCTTCCCAATGTTGAGGTAGAATGTCTTTTCCTGCAGCTTACATCTATTGCTCCATGTTCTATTCTCTGGAGCAGCAGAAAACAAGCTTGCTCCCTCCTCAATGTGACATCCCTTCAAATATTTAAACAGGGCTATCATATCACCTCTTAACCTTCTCTTCTCCAGGCTAAACATACTATCCTTTAGATCCTTTGTTACATGTCCCTAAGTTTTACCCTCGACTTATCCACAGGTCATACCAAATTCCATAATTTTGACCCCAAAACCTGCCCTCGACTTATACATGAGGTCAACTTACAGCCGAGTATATACGGTCCCTAGCTCCCTAAGTCTCTCCTCATAGGGCTTTATGGTTTCCAGACCCTTCACCCTTTTCGTGGCCCTCTTCTGGACTCACTCCAGCTTCTCAACATCATTTTTAAATCGTGGTGACCAATATTGGACACATTGTTCCAGGGGAGGCCTGACCAAAGCCGAATAGAGTGATAGTTGTGAAGGAAACACGCCAGCTGCCCATCCTTTTGGTTTCTGCCCTTAGAGTGAGAAAGATGCCAGCCAAAAGATGCTGGCGAAACGTCAGAAAGGAACTCTTCTAGAACATGGCCACATAGCCCGAAAGCTCCACAAAAAACTATGGATGCTGGCCGTGAAAGCCTTCGACTCCGCAGAGTGCAATTCTTTTCCTTGACTCAACCTGAACATGAGTAGTTGCGCATATCTGTTGTCTACAACTGGCAATGTAAACCTCAGCTGCCCCCAGGATCCCTTACTGAGCATTCAGGGACATCAAGACAGAGGAGTTTATCATACGACGGAATTTGGAGGTATAATGCAATGGCAATCCGAACGCAATCATGGGGTTTCATGTTATTGCGTATTAAAGTATCTCACACAATTTTGGGCAAAAGGGAAGTCATTCCGAATGTAATCATGGGATTTCATGCAATTGCGTATGAGAGTATCTCACACAATTTCGAGCAATGGACAGTCATTTTTGGGAAATGGGAAGCCATTCTGAACACATTCCGAACGCAATTAGAATTCACGTAAATTCGCTAAACTAGCGAATTTACGTGAATTCGAATTGGCTCCATTCAAAATTGGAAGAAATTCCTCCCATCTGATAAACTCCAAAGAGAAAGGAAGAAAGCAGATTAGTTTGCATCACTATTTACCCCAACGTATTTTTTAAAAAGTATAGACCTCTAAATCTGGCCACCAAAATGGAAATCCTACGTCAAGTGGTAGAAAAACAGAAGTCATTTTGGAGGAAGCCTTCAACAGGTCTCTGGGAGGTTCAAAATGTTTTGGTTTTACTTATGCAAGCCTTAACCAGGCATCCTCCTTTTCCGTGACATGTCCTACATTTCAAACCTCTGTCCAAGAGAATGCCAAAATATCCGGTTAGTTTTCAACAAAAGGTTTGCTGAAGCATGTTGGAACGGCTCTTTCAATTTTTTGTGATGTAGAAACATCGCCCCATTCTTTCTGTGTTATTTCTGCCTCTGGCAGAAGCAAGATTTTATATTTATACAAATGCTTTTAGCTTTTATTTGGTGGTGTCTTACATTTTTCTTGAATCTCCAGTATTTTGTTCTGTCGCGGTTACGATATCTGGTCACCCGGGCCTGAACTGACCTAGTCATTTCATTTCCCATGGGAATATTGTTTGTTTTCAATTAAAGGTTTGCTGAAACATGTTGGAACGGCTCTTCTTTTTTGAGGTGGAGAAGCGTCTCCCTAGTCTTTCCACTTTATTTCTGCCTCTAGCACCAACTTTTCTGTGGAAGAACTCCGTCCCAGGAAGAAACCAAACTTCCTGAACTCTACAAAAAGTTCAGACTGGAACTTTTTTTGTTCATCTCAAAGTTTCCTGCAAGTTCTTGCTGCGTTCCTTAACCTGAATTTCAGTCCGACGTGCTTTGAGATCAACTACAGAGAGCAAGCATAGTGTAGTGGTTTGAGCATTGGACTATGATGTGTTCGGAATGCGTTCAGAATGACCTCCCACTTCCCGAAAAATGACCCCCCCATTGCCCGAAATTGCGTGAGATGCTTTAATTCGCAATAACGTAAAACCCATGATTGCGTTCGGAATGACTTCCCTTTTGCCCAAAATTGTGTGAGATATTTTAATTCGCAATAACGTGAAACCCCATGATTGCATTCGGATTATACTTCCAATTTCTAACATCTGATAAGGTCCCTAGCATTGTTGTTTTTTTTCTGGTGATCCGTATGTGGCCAAAGTATGATAGTCTCAACTTGGTCATCTTAGCTTCCAAGGACAGCCCTGATCCGATCTGCTCAAGAACCCACTTGTTTGTTTTCTTGGTTGTCCATGGGATCCTAAACGCTCTTCTCCAGCACCGCATTTCAAATGAGTTGATTTTCCTTCTGTCTGCTTCCTTCACCGTCCAGCTCTCACATCCGTATATCGTAATTGGGAATACAACGGCCTGAACGACTCTGACTTTAGTGTTCAGTTGTCTGTCTTTGCTCTTTGGTATCTTTTCCAGTTCTTTCATAACTGCCTTTCCCATTCCTAGTCTTCTTGCCTCTTGACTGCAGTCTCCATTCTGGTCAATGTTTGATCCTAGATATGGGAATTCTTTAACTGTTTCCATTTCCTCATTGTCTAGATGGAATTTGTGTATTTCTTCGGTGGTCATTCTTTTGGTTTTCTTTATGTTCAGCATCAGACCTGCCTTTGCACTTTCATCTTTGACCTTCCTTATTAACTGTTCCAGATCCTGAATGCCTTCTCCTAATATTATGGTGTCAATGTCTACATATTTTAGGTTGTTCATGTCGCTTCCACCTATTTCCTTTTTCTGACTCTAACTCTGCTTTTCTTATGATGTTTTCAGCATACAAAATAAGCAAGCCTTGCCTATTGGGAACCACTCTTTTCCCCCGAATTCTGTTCTGATGGTGGCCTCTGGTCCTTGGTACAGATTCCTCATCAGGACTATCTGACGTAGTCTTTGAAGACCTTCCATAACTTTTCATGATCTATACAACCAAATGCTTTGGCGCAGTCTATGAAAACACATGCCGATCCTTTTTTGGAATCCTTTGGCGTGCTCCATTAGCCGTTGCACGTTCGTATGGGTCGCCATAAGTTGGAAAGGGCTTGAAGGCACACAACGACAACCGTGGTATGTTTAAGACCGGATGATCCACAGTGATCTCTCCGAGGCGGACCTTCTCTAACCTTTTCCGCTGGCCAGAGATGGCCTTGGAAGTCAGGGCCATTAGTCACACTTGGGAGCTCTCGGCCGGAGCGCCATCAGAGGCCATCCCCAACCGTGTTGACCCAGTTTGATCCCTCTTGTCAGCTTGTCACGAACGGGCATCAACCGTTAATCATCCTCACAATGCTTTCCAGTTCGTTGGGATCTTCGACGGAGGGGGGGGGGGGGGAGACACTGCATTTTCCAGGATGCGGGGCATTAATTAACCATTCAAAGCGCCCCAGTCGAGACGCAAACATCCCTGGGAAAAACAAGCACGAAAGTCACAGGACTCGAAGGTTGCGTGGGAGAGGAGGCCAACGTTTGGCAGCGACGACGGTGGGCAATCCTTCGCCTCTCGAGGCCGCGACGTTTTCAGAGCACGCTCCAGATGGCGTCTCAAAACGCAAGGTGCAGGTTGCGCCTCCCGTATCCGGAATGCCGAAATCCAAAACGCTCCGAAATCCAAAACATTTTCTTCTGGGGTGGTTGCGATAATGAACAGACTCATAGAGTTGGACGAGATCCCAAGGGCCATCCAGTCCATGCAGGAATACACAAAGCCCTCCTAACAGAGGGCTTGAAAACCTCCAAAGGAGGAGAACCCACAACACGCCAAGGCAGCATCTTCTATTGTCAGAAAAACTCTTACCACCAAGACGTTCCTCCTAATGTTGAGGTGGAATCTCTTTTCCTGTAGCTTGCATCCGTCGTTCCGCGTCCTAGTCTCTGGAGCAGCAGAAAACAAGCTCGCTCCATCCTCAACATGACATCCCTTCAAATATTTCAACGTGGATCTGCGTATGTCAAACGCTGGCACACAAACGTGTACCCTTCTTGCCCAGGTACAAGCGGATAGCTTCTTTCTCAACAAACGCAAGCGACGGGACATTTTCACATACCAATGGCGTATATATGTCTGTCCCTGTTACCTCTTAACTTTCTCTTCTCCAGCTAAACGTTCCCAGTAAACCGCTTCTCATATGGCTTGATGGTTTCCGGACCTTTCCCCGTTTTGGTGGCCCTCCTCTGGACACGCTCCAGCGTCTCAACACCTTTGCTTTCCGATCTTTCGTTGCACACCAACTTTGTTTCGTGCAAAAAAAAAATGATTAAAAATATTGTATAAAATTACCGTCAAGCTATGCGCACAAGGTGTATATGAAACATAAATGAATTTGGTGCTTCGATTTGGGTCCCGTCTCCAAAGAGTTTATCAGACGGGAGGAATTTCTCTTTATTGCGAATGGAGCCAATTGGAGCCAATTTGAATTCACATGAATTCGCTAGTGTAGCGAATTTACGTGAATTCCAATTGCGTTCGGAATGAGTTCAGAATGACTTCCCATTACCCAAAAATGACTTCCCTTTTGCCCAAAATTGCGTGAGATGCTTTGATACACAATAACGTAAAACCCACAATTGCGTTCGGAATGACTTCCCTTTTGCCCGAAATTGCGTGAGATACTTTAATACGTAATAACGTGAAACCCCACGATTGCATTCGGATTGCCATTGGATTATACTCCCAATTTCCGTCGTCTGATAAACTCCCAAGATTGTGTAAGTATACGCAAACAGAGGTGCTCCAAAATCCAAACCAAATTCAAAACAACGTGAAGTCGGAAGCTTTCACGGCCGGCATCCATAGTTTTTTGTGGGTTTTTGGGGGGCTAGGTGGCCATGTTCTAGAAGAGTTTATCCCCGACGTTTCGCCCGCATCTGCGAAGATCTTTCCCCGAAGATGCCAGCCACAGCTGCTGGCGAAACGTCCGGAATAAACTCTTCTAAGAATCATAGACTTGGAAGAGACCCCAAGGGCCATCCAGTCCAACCCCCTGCCATGCAGGAACTCCAAATCTATAATTCTAGGATTGGGAGTTCCTGCATGGCAAGGGCTTGGCCTGGATGCCCCTGGAAGGGGGGGGGGGGTCTCTCCCATCTCTAGGATCCTAGGCTTGGCATGGGATGCCTAGATGCCCCTTGGGGGGAATCAATTCCTTTAGCATCCTGCGATGGAGAGTTCCTGCACGGCAGGAGGGCTGCGGGGCTCACCGTGGTCCAGGAGGAGGGCGCTGGCGGCGCAGGCTCGGAGGCAGTGGAGCAGGGCCCCTTTCCGGAGCGCGGTGCCCAGGAAGGCCGGCACCAGGCCCAGCTTGGCCGCCCCGATCCAGGCCCAGAGGAAGTGGGGCTGGTTGCCCAGCAGGAGGGCCAGGGTCTGCCCGGGGACCGGTCCACCGATGGCCCTCCGGAGAGCCTGGGCGAAGCGGTTGCTCTCCCGCTCGGCCTGGCGGTAGGTGAAGCTCCCCTCGGGGCTCCGGAGGAAGAGCTGGGAGGGCGGCCGGGAGAGCGCCAAGGGCCCGAAGCGCTGGGCCAGGCTCCGGGGGGCATCGTCGCCGCTGGGTTGGCGCAGGAGGAGCCTCCGCTGGCAGCTCCAGGCTCGGAGGAGGAAGGCCACGTCGCTCGGCCAGAAGGCAACCGAGGAAGAGGAGGGCCAGCGCCTACGAAGCAGAAGCAAGAGAGGCAGCAGAAGGAGAAGGAGAAGGAGAAGCCCAGCGGCCCAAGAAGAAGGGAGCAGCATCCTGAGGATGGAGGAGGAGGATGGAGGGAGAGAACGAAGGAGGCAGAAGGAGGAGGAGGCAACGAGGATCAGAGGGAAGGGGTATTATGGCCCCCTCCAGCCCCGCCTCGGGAAGGAGGGCCAAGCTGGCACACCATTCCCAAGGAGGAGGAGGGCGATGATGGTGGATGATGATGATGATGATGATGATGGATGATATTATTATGATTATGATGATTATTATTATGGATGATGATGATGGATGATATTATTGTTGTTATTATGGATGATGATGATGATGGATGATATTATTATTATTATTATTATTATTATTATGGATGATGATGATGGATGATATTATTATTATTATTATTATTATTATTATGGATGATGATGATGATGATGATGGATGATATTATTGTTGTTATGGATGATGATGATGGATGATATTATTATTATTATTATTATTATTGATGATGATGATGATGATGGATGATATTATTGTTGTTATTATGGATGATGATGATGATGGATGATATTATTATTATTATTATTATTATGGATGATGATGAATGATATTATTATTATTATTATGGATGATGATGATGATGGATGATATTATTGTTGTTATTATGGATGATGATGATGATGATGGATGATATTATTATTATTATTATTATGGATGATGATGATGGATGATATTATTATTATTATTATTATTATGGATGATGATGATGATGATGATGATGGATGATATTATTGTTGTTATGGATGATGATGATGGATGATATTATTATTATTATTATTGATGATGATGATGATGATGGATGATATTATTGTTGTTATTATGGATGATGATGATGATGGATGATATTATTATTATTATTATTATTATGGATGATGATGAATGATATTATTATTATTATTATGGATGATGATGATGATGGATGATATTATTGTTGTTATTATGGATGATGATGATGATGGATGATATTATTATTATTATTATTATTATGGATGATGATGATGGATGATATTATTATTATTATTATTATTATGGATGATGATGATGATGATGATGGATGATATTATTGTTGTTATGGATGATGATGATGGATGATATTATTATTATTATTATTATTATTATTGATGATGATGATGATGGATGATATTATTGTTGTTATTATGGATGATGATGATGATGGATGATATTATTATTATTATTATTATTATGGATGATGATGAATGATATTATTATTATTATTATGGATGATGATGATGATGGATGATATTATTGTTGTTATTATGGATGATGATGATATTATTATTATTATTATGGATGATGATATTGATGAATGATATTATTATTATTATTATTAATGATGATGATGATTTTATTTTATTATTATGGATGATGATGATGATTTTATTTTATTATTATTATGGATGATGATGATGATTTTATTATTATTGATGATGGATGATTTTATTATTATTATTATGGATGATGATGATGATGATGGATGATGATTTTGTTTTATTATTATTATGGATGATGATGATGATGGATATTATTATTATTATTATTATGGACGATGATGATGGATGATGATGGTGGATGATTTTATATTATTATTATTATGGATGATGATGATGGATGATTTTATTATATAATTATTATTATTATTATTATTGATGATGATGGGTGATTATGATGATGGATGATATTATTATTATTATTATTATTGATGATGATGATGGATGATGATGGATCATGATGATGGATGGTTTTTTTATTATTATTATTGTTGTTGTTATGATGGATGATGATGGATGATGGGAGAGGAGGAAGGCAAAGGGACCCCCCACCACCACCACCAAAAAAGCTCCTCTGCAAAGGAGAGTCAAAGGAGGGCACAGAGTGGGGGCAGAGAGAGAGAAAGACTGGCACACGATGCCCGAGAAAGAGGAGGAGGAGGAAGGCAAGGGGTGATACCCTCCCCAGCCTCTGGGAAGAGGGGGTAGGGAAAGAGGGGGCACAAAGGGGCAGAGAGAGAGAGAGAGAGAGAGAGAGAGACTGGCACAAGATTCCCAAGAATGAGATGATGATGATGATGATGATGATGATGATGATGATGATGATGATGGAGGAGGAGGAAGGCCAAGGGGACAGCCTCCCCCCCAGGATGAGGATGGAGGAGGAAGGCCAGGAGGGGTCACAGGGGGAACACAAAGAGCCTGGTACCCAAATGCCAAGGAGGAGGAGGAGGATGGAGGAAGGCAAGGGGAGGCCCTGAGGATGAAGATGATTGATGATGATGGAGGAGGAGGAGGGAGGAGGACAAGGGGAAAGGGGGCACAGGAGGGGCACAAAGAGCCTGGCAAGGGTGACCAGGGAGTTTATCATACGACAGAATTTGGGGGTATAATGCAACGGCAATTTCGGGCAAAAGGGAAGTCATTCCGAACGCAATCATGGGTTTTACGTTATTGCGAATTAAAGCATCTCACGCAATTTCGGGCACTGGGGGGCGTCATTTTCAGGTAATGGGAAGTCATTCTGGACGCATTCCGAACACAATCAGAATTCACATAAATTCGCTAAACTAGCAAATTTACATGACTTCGAATTGGCTCCATTCGAAATTGGGAGAAATTCCTCCCGTGTGATAAACTCCTAGGAAGCACTACAGAAGTGTATAGGGCTATTGCTCTTAGCAAAACAATTTTGTCAAACCAAAACATACAACAGCGGGCCAGGGTGGCAGAGTAGTTTCAGCGCTGGACCATGACTCCGGGGGATCCGGATTCGATGTCCAGCTCGGCCACAAAACCCACGGGGGGGGGGCCTTGGGCGAGTCACACTCTCTCAGCCTCAGGGCAAGGCCATGGCGCAGCTTCTCCGACGAAAGGCAGCCAAGAAAACCCCAGGATAGGTCCACTTTCGGGTCGCCGTAAGTCGGAAATGACTCAAAGGCAGGCCACAACTACAACAACTTTACAGGGAGCAAACTCTTCTAGAACATGACCACATAGCCCGAAAAAACCACGAAAAACTATGGATGCTGGCCATGAAAGTCTTCGACTTCAAATATTATTATTAATATTAATAATATTAATAATAATAATTCTGCCTCCTCAGCCACTCCTGTTCCTTTAATCTCTTGGAAATCCAATTTGGAAATCCAGCAGAGATTTAGGACATCCCTGGCCCAGAGGAATCATGCCCCAAAAGGGTGGGACCCAATGCTTTGAAGGGTTGCGGAACTCGGGCCCTCTGGGCACGGCTTTGCTCGCTTTGTTGGCATTGCTCTTGCGCGCCTTTCCAACGTATGGCAACCCTAAGGCGGACTTATCATGGGGTTTTCTTGGCAAGATACATTCGGAGGAGTTTGCTTTTGCCTGTGCCTTCCCCTGAGGCTGAGAACATGTGACTTTGTTTTTATCTCCTGCCAAAAGTGGTTGTCAAGATTCTGCATCCGTGACAAGGATGCTGCGGGGCAAACAAAAATATCCATCCATCCATCATTTTTTGTGGGTTTTTCGGGCTCTGAGGCCATGTTCTAGAAGAGTTTATTCCTGACGTTTCGCCAGCATCTGTGGCTGGCATCTTCAGAGAACGTTGGCATGGAAAGAGTGGGTTTATTCCCGAAACGCCAGGAATAAACTCTTCTAGAACATGGCCTCAGAGCCCGAAAATCCACAAAAAACTATGGATGCCGGCCGCTGTGAAAGCCTTTGACTTCACATAGCTATCTATCCACCCCTCCTTTATTTTTAAAATTCAAATATACTAACTTGTTGTGGCTGTGGTTGTGTGCCTTCCAGGTTATTTCTGGCTTATCATGAGGTTTATCTTGGCCAGATTTGTTCAGATGAGTTTGCCATTGCCTTCCTCTGAGGCTGAGAGTATGTTACTTTTATCTCTTGCTAAAGGTGGCTTTGTCAAGATAGAAAGAAACATCAATAACTTTCCTTTCTTATGCATCCATGATCAGGATGCTGCAGGGCAAACAAAAATATCTATCTATCCATCCATCCATTGCAATACATTCTGGTACATTCTGCATATCCATCCTCTCCCTCCCTCCCTCTATTCATCTATCTATCTATCTATCTATCGATCTATCGATCTATCCATCCATCCTCTTCTCTCTCCCTCTATCCACTATCTTTCAAATTCAAATATAGTAAGTTGCTGTTGTGTGCCTTCAAGTCATGTCCGACTTACGGCGAACCTATCCTGGGGTTTTCTTGGCAAGATATGTTCACAGAAGTTTGCCTTTGCCTTCCCCTGAAGCTGAGAAAGTGTGACTTTGCTCCATCTCCTGCCAAAGGTGGATTTGTCAAGATGGAAAGAAAATTTTTTTTGCAGCGATTCATGCTTTCTCACAATGTGTCCAAAGTACGTCAGTCTAACTTTGGTCATCTTGGCTTCCAGGGAGGTTTCTGGCTTGATCTGCTTTAGGATCCATTTGTTTGCCTTCTTGGCTGTCCATGGCATCCTCAGCGCTCTTTTCCAGCCCCACATCTCCAATGCATTGCTTTTCTTCCTATCTTCTTTCTTAACTGTACACCTCTCACATCTGTACATGTAAATAGGGAACACAGTGGCTTGTGCGATTCTAACTTTTTGTGCCAAGTTGTGAATCTTTGCATTTTAGGATCGTTCCTAGTTCTTTCCTGGCCACCTTCCCCATTCTTAATCTTCTTCCGTGTTCCTAGCTGCAGTCCCCATTCGGATCAATATTTGATCCCAGGTATGAGAACTCTTTTACTATTTCTACGTCCTCGTTGTCCGGTTTGAACTTGCGTACCTTCTCTGTGGTCATTATTTTTTTGTTTTCTTTATGTTCAACTGTAGGCCTGCCTTTGTGCTTTCTTCTTGGATCTTCCTTAGGAGTTGTTTCAATTCTTTGTGGTTTTCTGCTAGCATTATGGAGTCATCTGCAAATCTCAGATTATTGGCATTGCTTCCTTCCGTTCTCACTCCTCCTTCTTCTGTGTCCAGGTCTGCTTGTCTTACAATACGTTGTTCTGCGTATAAGGTGAACAAGTAGGGTGATAAGATGCAGCCTTCTCTGACCCCTTTGCCAAATGGGAACCATTTGGTTTCTCTGTGTTTTGTTCTGACAGGAGTTTATCAGACGTTCGGATTGCCATTGGATTATACTTCCAAGTTCCGTCATCTGATAAAACTCCACAGTAGCCTCTAGTCCTGAGTACAGATTTCTCATCAGGACTATGGCTACTCTTGGATAAATAATCCAATGGACTCTCATGCCCCCCAAACCTATGAACCACCACCAAGCCAGCTGTTGATGCTGTTCTTGCTGATGGTGGGGATTTTTTGGAGGATCTTTTGAGCTGATCGGTCGACTACAGCTTCTCCAGTACAAAAAAAACCCCTTTGCATTCCAAGGCTGTGGCTCAGCCTTTGTTCAACACGCTTTGGCATTCCCAAACTTATCCCTGACCTTTCCTCTACTTCGTCTGCATTGGGTTTTGGTCCTTTGCCCCTGGGCAGTTCCTTCAATCCAATGAATCGCAGATGCTCAGAGAGGGAGGGAAGCCGGAAACCGAAACCGATCCGACATTTCCTTTCTCCTTTTCTTCCTCTGCTTGGTGAGTTGTTTCTTTAATGGCACATTCCTTCCTCGGTGGTAGAGGAGGAAGACATGCCAAAACAGCAGGCAGCCGCAGTTCAGGACAAGACGACGCTTGTTGAGACCGTGGGCCAAAGGAACGATTTGAAAACTCCGATCTTGCCTTTTCCTGTAATGTTGAAGTTTGGAAAATTAAGTTGAAACGTCTAGCTCAACCTCTTTGGAAGGACAAAACATCAACAGCTGGTTATCTATTCTAGGGCAATGCTGCCCAGTGTGCTGGTCCATGGACTGGTGCCCATCTGCAAACCGTCGGCTGCCCGTCCTTTGTGAATTTAGAAGAAAGAAAGACAAAATAATGGGCACAAATTCCAGCCTGGCACACTGGAAAAAAATCACAGCCAGTCCCTACTGTTCTAGGTATGGAACAAAGCCCTAATGGACTCAATGGCATGAAGGGAAAATCAGAAGACAACAATTTTTTAAAACTTTGTTGTGTGCCTTCGTGTCATTTGTGATTCTCCGAATATTCTGTTTTAGCCAGCGGCTCCTGCAGAGTTCTAGCATTTTGTTTTCAAGTCATTTCTGACTCATGGCAAGCCAAACTGATCATGAGGTTTTCTGGACAGAGTTTGTTCAGAGAAGGGTTTGGCCTTCACTTTCCTCTGAGGTTGATCAGATTACAGAGAATGGCTATCTCTCCCAAATTCTCCTTCCCATAGTAACCAACCAGACTCTTCCTCTGGAAAGAGGAAAGTCTGGGAAGGACCCCCTCTTGGCACTTCTTTCAGATCCAAGGTTTAAAAAAAAGCGCCAAATTAGGACATCTGCATTTAGCTGCCTAAGTCCCATGAATTAAATGGGTCTACTCCATTTAGGGGAGCCAGCATTGTTTAATGGTTTGGGACATGGAGTCTGTAGACCAGGGTTCGATTCCCACCTCGGCCGTAAAACCCACTGAGTGACCACATGCTTTCAGCTTCAGAGGAAGACAGTGGTAAACCTCCTTTGAACAAATCTTGCCAAGAAAACCCCATGATAGGTTCGCCTTAGGGTTGCCGTAAGTCGGAAACAACTTGAAGGCACACAACACACACACAAGGTTTAGGTTGAACTCCTGAATGAAGTGACGGAGGAGAATGGAAACCCAGATAGGGTGAACAATCCTCTCGTTGCTGATATTGTTGAATGACTGGGAGTCTAAAAACTTCGCTTACATATTGTAAATCCACCCAGAAATCCACCTGTAGATCATGGCACACATCTACCAGGCCTTAAGCGGGATCTCTTGTGAATGTTTCACAATGAAACCTTCACCTAATAAATGGGCTACTCAAACCTGCAATGAAAGCCCTCCTACTTTATAATCCCCCTTCTCTTCCTCCTCCTCCTCCTTCTTGCATTTCCCTACTTCCAAGATATCCAAGGCAGCTTCCAACAGTTCAAACAAATCTGGTTTAAAAATTTGCAGCATACAAAAGGCTAAAGATATATGAAACATTAAAATTAAAACCAGTTAAATACATAAAACCATTAAAATAACATCAACTATGAAATCCAGCACATTATGTGAAGCCCACTTCTCCCAAAAAACAATGAATTCTCAAAGGCTGGGTGAAACGCAAAGGGCCTCCATATGGGTGCAGAAAGATAAGAAAGCGGGAGCTAAAGAGGAAGGAAATCCCAGAGTCTGGGGACAGCCACCGAAAAGGACCCGATTCCCACCAGATGTATCTGTGAGGATGATGGGAGAGAGAATAAGGCATCCCCAGGTGATGTCAAAACAGGGTTATTTGTAGAGGGGTGGCACTTAGAGGAGTGGGTGACACCGCAAAGGAGGAGTGTCTTTTCTGGTATAAAGTGTAGCACTGTGACTCTAGGAAAGACCTGGACCAGCTGCCTGGAGACTGGGATGCTGTTGGCACACCATGGCGAACCTGTGGAGGCCTCTCTTGTCACCAAATGGTACCTGGACCCTTTCGGGTCTTGCGAACAAAGCGGGTAAACCGGAACAACTTGGGACACGGACAGTCCCTTCCAGTGCCCCTGTCTGCCGGCTATCGGTGCTGGCAAGTAGACTGGAACCTTTCTCTTCCATAGCGGCCTGATTTACTCCTGAGGAATCTGTGGCCTTGCAGCTTCGAGCACGGAGATAGTATGAGTTACAGCACCAATCCTAGTGACGCAAACACAGGCAGGTTAATATGGGACAATAAAGGCCTCCAAATATCAGTCCTTCATATATAATTATCCTGACAGCATCTTTCTAAACCTGCCCTTCTTCTTCCCTATCAAACTTGCTGTCTCGTTCCTTCATTTCTCCCCTTCACAAAGGAGGGAGAAGAGTATGGTCTCCATCACTCCTCAGATCTGAAGATCTGTGAGGGGTCTGAAGCCACCAGAGAAATGAACCTCTTTTAAAAACCATCACAGTAGCCCAAACCTTTTGGAAAGAAATGCAAGTCAAACTGGGATGGAGACTCTCCATTCCAAAATGCTCCCATTTCAACCCGTTGCTCTCCGCCAACTCTTGACTTGGCTCCTACCACAAACACAAGACGCAACCAAGTGGCTTGTACAAAATCATGTCGCGTTTATTATTGTCTCTTTTAAAAATCACTTAAAAATGATAATCTCTCAGCGGGGAGATGGGGAATTAAAAATATAACTACCATTTTATTTTGCTTGCCTGTTGCCGTGTCGGTTGCTCCAACCACCCCAAAACCCTGAACGTAAGCGCCTCCGAGAGTGTCTTGCAGGAAGAAGGGTGGCTATTTTTCCAGGCCGGCCACTAGCCAGGAGAATTGTGGCCAGAAGGGAGAGTTAATTCAGTCAGTGCTGGTAGTGGTTGTATGGCTGGGTTTTCTTAGTGGCAGGGGTAGACATGAGGTGGCCGTGGGATCCCAGGTGGAGCAGGGCAAGGGGGCTATAGAAAGCCAAGCCCCAAGGTTGTGGGACCCAGAGGGTTGGGGTGGAGGAGTGTTTGAAGCTTGCCTGGTTCCTGGAATACTCTCCACATGGAGAAAACAGCAAGGATCTTTGCCCTTTCGCTTCCCAAGGGCCAAGGAGACGTGACAGGTTTAAAAATAGTTCTCTTGTGCTCTGGATAAATGGTGGATGGCCAGGAAAAAAATGGACCTGGCAAGGCAGTTTACTCCATTCCCCGCAGTTCCCCCTGCCAGCCTTGACCTCCCTGGCCGGAAGCAACAATGGCGGAGAGCCCCAGTTCACACTATTTATTTACATTTCAGACAGGGGAGACAGACAGCAGTCTCTCTGATCCCTGACAGTTTCTCATGGCTGCTTCTCCAGCTGAGGTGATCCTCATAGCCAAGATCACGAGGGTGGGGTTAAGGTGGAGGGGATCAACTGTTGGAAAAATAATCCCTTTTCTCAGGTGCCATCATACAAAGAGAGAAGGACAAGGTAGGAGGTGATGAGGCCCAAGGTGGAGCACAATGGAGGAGGCAGCGGCCTAGGAGGTACCGATGTTTGGGAAAGGGGGCTGCCTGAGTATCTGAGGCCCACGGATGCGTTGTTTGAGAGAGCACCGTCCTGGCTGGTGGCAGCATCTGCTTAGCTATTCCGGGTCAAGTCTCTCAGCTGCAGTCGCCGCGGGTTATGCCAGCAACGGGGCACAATGGCGTGGCAGGTGGACACGGAGTCACTCTCACCCACCTACCCACCCACGTGCCCCTTCAGTCACTGTCTGAACCAACAGCTGAGGAACCTTTCCGTTTCCGCTTTGTGGGTTTCGGTTTGGTGTCTTCCTCCTCCTAAGAGCAAAAGAAAAAAGAAATGTTTATGCAAATGGGCTTGGAAGAGACAGGGTCCCCCCCCTCCCCTTTAAAAGAGAAAAGAAAGAATAGAAAGGAGGAGAGAAAAGAAAAGGAAAGCACAATAAGAGAAGAAAGGAAAGGGAAGAAAAAGAGAAAAGAGTAAAGAAAACGAAACTCTTCCTTCTCCTCTTGGCAGTGGGCACAGTTGTGTCCTAGAATAATAGAATCATAGAGTGGGAAGGGACCTCAAAGGCCATCCAATCCAAACCCATTCTGCCATGCTGGACTACAAACAAAGCACTCTCAACAGATGGCCATCCAGCCTCTGTTTAAAGACCTCCAAACAAGGAGACTCCACCACTCTCTGTGGGAGTGGGTTCCACTGTTGAATATCCCTTACTTGTCAGGAAGTTCCTCCTAAGGTTTAGGTGGAAACTCTTTTCCTGTAACATGCATCCATTGTTCCGGGTCTTACTCTCTGGAGCAGCAGAAAAGCAAGTTTGCTCCATCCTCAATATGGCCCCTTTCAAATACTTAAGTAGAAACAAGGCATCGCATGACATGGAGCCAGCAGTGATACGTGACTTCCCACTTTGGGCAATGGGAAGCCTTGGACTACACAGACCTTCACAAGTGTTCGACTGCAAACTTCACTATTGCATAACCAGCAGAGCTGGCTCTGTGAAATGATGGGAACTATAATCCAATACATCCAAAAGGAACAGGGGTGTAAGTGGAGGGAGCAGGAGGTTTCTTCCATCACCCACTCCTGCCCCATTTACTTCACAGCTCACCGAGGCGCTGCTGGAAGCTGACTCTTCCTCGTTGTTGACTGGCTGGGCCGCGTTCTTCCGGCTCCGAGGGCTGGAGCTAGTGGCTTTCCTCCGGCTCTTAGGGGGCTTGCTGGAGGAGTCTTCGTATTCCTCGGCCAGGGAGAAGAGGTCGCTGAACCTAGGAGAAAGAACCCCCCAGAAAAAGTCAGGTTAGCAAGTGGTGCATTGGTTGGAGTGGCACGTTTGGCACTGTGCTCAATGCCAGTTCCAGGATGTGGCAGGCGGGGGGGGGGGGGCAAGTTTATTGAGGCATGAGAATCTCAACAGACCACATGTCTTCCATTTTCTGGCTAGCCTCTCCTTCTGGCCCTGATTCACACAACTCCCAAAGTGTGGGTCATAGATCAGGAAAAGGAACAACGGCCGACAGTCATCTGGCAAGCTTGAGCTTCAAACTCAAGTCTTCATATTGTTCTCTAACAGGTGTTTGCTCTCATCTTCCATTTATTTGTTACAAACAGAACTTAGGAAAGTTATTTTGGAAAGTTATTTCTAGAATCCTTCAGCCAGCATGTCATCCCCTCCAAATAACTTCCCCAATAAGGCCAGTCATATTCCTGCCTTCCTGCACTGTTGTTTTTTGGCTTTTCCACAAAAAGATGTCCCATTGCCCAGCTTCATATGTTATTAGAAAGACCCTGATCCACCAATGAACAGAGAAGCATGGCACTTACTTCATCTTGTGGGCTTCGTCACAGCTGGCCTGGACGTGTTGCAAGGCTTGGAGGATCGGGGTTTGGCTGAAAACTGCCAGGGAGGCAAAAGAGGAAGGGATTGTCAGAGGCAGGGCTGCCCCAAGACATTGTACTGCCTGAAGCGAAGAATAAGACAGTAAACCCTCCAACCCTCATTCCTGCATGGCCAATCTTGGTGGGAATATCAGAAGTTGCCCCACAATAAGTCAGACTCTTGGTCCATCCAGTCTAGCAGTATCTCTCTGACTGGCAGCAGTAGCCCACTAGCATTTGAGACATGATTCCTTTCAACCTGCACCTGGACATCCCTGGTATTTTATTAAAATATTTGTACCCCTCACTTTTATCACGAGATCTTAAAGTGGTGGAAAGACAGAACAATATAAGCGACTTCCAAACTAAAATCAATAATGTGAACAAGATAAAAACATATTACACAATTTGAACATATTAAAAATAGCTTTAAAACGCTTAAAGAGTTAAAATCATGTCCAAGCTTAAAAGAATGTAAAGGCATATTGCAGCACCTTTAAGATTAACTGAAAGAAAGAAGCGGGGAGTGTGAGCTTTTGTAGACTTGTGCATTTTTATCCCAAGACACGCACAGATGTGAGAATCGTGCAAAGGGCCTTTTACGTACAGTTCTGCTTGGTGTTTGTGAGGTTCAGGCGCAGGTTATCCAAGTGTTCCAAGATCTGCTCCAAGGTTAGCTGGGCAAGTTTGCTGCTGGAACTGCGTAGGCTGAAAGCAGAAGGAGAGAAAGAACAGGTATAGATCAGAAGGTCTCTTCAAGGCTTTTAAAATTCCATGAGGGAGCAAAACGGTGCTGCTCAAAAGGCTTGGTCCCTGAACTGATGCTGACTCATGATCTGTTGATTGTAGACCCCTGATAAGTTTCCAGGAAAGAAAGAGTCATAGCCAAGGGACACAAATATGGTACCAACCCCTGGTACAATTGTGAGGTGGGGGAAATACCAGCCTCCCTTTATTAGCTTGAGATGAGCTGGAAAAGAACACCTGAGGGCAGATCTAGGATCCTTAAGAATTTCTGTTTATTTGTGTTTTCCTTCACAATTAAAAATAACACTCAGGCATCTAGTCCTCACCAGAGTGCAGAGCTGAAGTGATACAATCACTGTCAGGAAGGAATCACAGAGCTGGAGACTAGAACGCGGAACAATGGATGCAAACTACAGGAAAAGAGATTTCACTTCAACATTAGGAGGAACTTCCTGACAGTAATGGCTGTTCGACAGTTGAACACACTCCCTCAGAATGTAGCGGAGTCTCCTTCCTTGGAGGTCTTTAGGCAGAGGCTGGATGGCCATCTGTTGGGTATGCTTTGATTGGGAGTTCCTGCATGGCAGGGGGTGGGACTGGATGGCCCTTGTGGTCTCTTCCAACTCTATGATTCTATGATTCCAAGGACCACCAGTCCAACCCCATTCTGCCATGCAGGAACTCACAAAGTACCCCCAACAGATGGCTATCCAGCCTCTGTTTAAAGACTTCCAAAGAAGGAGACTCCATCACTTTCCAAGGGAGCATCTTCCACTGTTGAACAGCTCTTACTGTCAGGAAATTCCTCTTAATTTTGAGCTGGAATCTCTTTACCTGTGCTTGCAACCATTGCTCTGGGTCTTATTCTCTGGACCAGCAGAAAACAAGCTTGCTCCATCCTCAATATGACACCCTTTCAAATACTTAAATAAGGCTATCCTATCACCTCTTAACCTTCTCTTTTCCAGGCTAAACATACCTAGTTCCCTAAATCGCTTCTCATAGGGCTTCGGGGTTTCCAGACCCTTCACCATTTTAGTTGCCCTCCTTTGGACACGCTCCTGTTTCTTAGCATCCTTCTTGAATTGTGGTGCCCAGAACTGGACACAGGATTTCCAGGTGAGGCTTGACCAAAACAGAATAGAGTGGCACTGTTCCTTCCCTTGGTTGAGACATTATACTTCTATTGATGTAACCTAGAAGAAGAGAGAGTCCTTTCCCTGCTTTCTGCATGCTGCTGCTGTCCAAGAATTAAACAAGATTTAGTGGGGGAATGCATGAGGACAACAGTTGAAATGAGTCAGCCAGCAGTGTAGAGCGCAGGGCATAGAAGCACATGTGATGCACAGTAATGTGCCACAAACCATTAATGCAGTTTGGCTCTCTCCCAAAAAGAAGGATTCACAAAGGGAAAAGCATGGAGATTAAGCACTTCCTGTGTAGAATATACTAAGCTATGTTAAAATGATGGAAATTGTAGCCCAAGACATATGGCGGAAAGCTGATCCACATGCTTCAGGATGTTTTTCCCCCTCAGCACTGTTTTCATCTGAATCTATGGTCTTTGCTTTAAAGTACACTTAAGTTGGACAGTGAAGAAAGCTGATAGGGGGGAAAAATCAACGCATTTTAAATGCGGTGCTGGAGGAGAGGTCTATGTGGACTGCTTAAAAAGAGAAATAAATGGGTCCTAGCCTGAACTCGCCTTAGAAGCTGTGATGACTAAACCGAGACCATCATAGTTTGGCCATATCTAGTGACAAGACTCACTAGAAAAGACAAGGATGATTGACAAGGTGGAAAGCAGCAGGGAAAGAGGAAGACCACATTCCTGATGGAGAGACGCAGTGAAGGAAGTCCTGAATCTGCAAGACCTGAGCTGGGCTACTGATGACAGGGTGACCTGGAGGTCTCTCATATATAGTCATAATAAGTCGAGGTGAACATGGTGACAGTTAACATCAGCAACACTCAAGACAGGGATGGGGAGCTTGTGGCCCTCTGGATGTTGCTGAACAACCATTCCCCATATGCCTGACCACTAGGTATTCGGCATAAGACTGCTGAAAATCTGTAACTCCAATAGCTTCTGGAGGATGTTCTCCTTGTCTGTGTTTTAGATTAAGGCTGGACAATGGACCAGGGACCAAATCATCTCCCAAACCCACTCGAGAGGCTGTACCCTCTACTCACAGCAAGCCCAAATGCCCCCTTTTTCTTCTGGGGTCCATTCTTAGACGGACTGGAGAGGAAAATTGTGGTATCTGAAGGTAATGCGGCATTCTAGGGTGCTTGTGGGTGTGTGGCATGTTTCGGAACTTCACACATGCTATAGGGCAAACACTGCCTGGAAATTATGTCAATTTTTTAAATGGTGGGTTGGAAAGCTTTAAGGAACTGGTAGGGGGTCCACAGGTATTGAATCCACAGGTGCTTATGGCGAAGGGGCCACCCTTTGCCCACCCCTGGTTTAAGTCATTATTTTGTCTTCTAGCCTGCAGTGGGATCAGCATGTTGTAAGCCAATCCATTTTGAGTAACCTCCAGTCTGGCGTATTTAGCTCCATTCACCCAAAAGGGAGAAGCTGGCATTCCTTGTCTAAGAAAACTCTATGAAATTCATTGGGTTGCCATAAGTGGACAGGCTTATACACACACACTGAACATATCAGATGCCCAGAAACCAGGAAAGGACCACCACTAGATGTCCTCCTTGTTCTGTGAATGAAGGCAGGATTAACCTCACTGCCTGGCCAGACTGAGAGATCGCACATTGTGCATCTTCAGCCTTCAACCTAACAAAATCCTTGCCCCTCCTTTCATTTTAAAGGTCTGCATCTAGTCTGGAAGAGGAAAGAAAAGTTTCAGGGCCAGTCCAGCCTCTGTAAGGGAGGAAAGCTCTCACAAAGAAGAGTTGCCTTGTTGTTGTCGTGTACCTTCAAACTGTTTCTGGCTTATGACAATCCTAAGGTGAGGGGTTTCTTGGCAAGGGTTTCCATTGGGACTTGCCCAGGGTTACTCCATGGGTTTCCAAGGCTGAGCAGGAATTCAGTCTCTGGTCTCCTGGAGTCCTAGTTCAACACTCAAATCACTACGCCACTCTGCCTCTCAAGGGAATTGTTGAGATTTGTGTTGTTCTTGGTTCAGGAAAAGGATACAAGGAAAAGCCTCTGAAAATCACATTCTCTAGATCGTGTCCAGGCTGCAGTTTCCAGAATCTCTAAGTCATGCTGGTTGGAGGATTTGGGAGTTGTTGTCTTTTTAAATTTTTTAAAGACCCGGGGGTGAGGGGTCTCCAAACTTTGGGCTTGTCACAAGCAATGGGTCAGCCACTGGATTAGCCAAATGCCGGACCAGGTAGTCTTTGGTGTGATCCCGCAGGGTTCCTATGAATATTCTTCTTTGTCTCTGAACTGGACCAAGGTTTAGTCACAGCCTGTTCCTGCCAAACTGGGAACAGACAGCGCTCACTTGGTAAAGCGCAGCAGGCTAAGCTGTCCTGAGTTCAAAGCCCTCCTTTTTCCTTCCTAAACCTGCTGGGTAAAGTAGGGTTTGGAATAAAAGGTTTCTTCAGGCTGCATGTGCGAGAGAGATACTCAGGAGCTGTTTCAATGGTGGCAACTGGCTCAGAGCTCTGGCTAGAACTGTTGATGCAAAGGATGGCTCTGGATTTCCCCAGTCCTAAAACTCTCAGCACTTTCTCCACGGAAGCGGAGACAGGAAAATAGATCTGCCCGATACATCTGGCTGCAGCCAACTTTCAGACCCCCTGAAGTTTCTGTTTAGTTTTAATTGGAGTTTTGGGCACTTGGCACATTGCACCTGTCAATCACTGATCTAGCCCTAAAGGGAAAATATGAGATAAATTGCCCTGTTTGCAGTGCCTGCAAAGGATTCAGGAAGATGGTCTCATTAGGAGGAGGAAAAAAAGTACCGTATATGCTCAATTATAAGTTGACCTCATATATAAGTTGAGGGCAGGTTTTGGGGCCAAAATTATGGATTTTGATATGACCCGTGGATAAGTCGAGGGTAAATCTTAGGGGCATGTAATAAAGGATCATTCTAAAGGGTGAAACAAAGGAAAACAATGCCAAAGAACTTAACAAAATTCCAGCAGGCATAACATAAAGCTGGACAGATGAGAGAGTAGAGGTGGATCAGTGCTTCTAGGGCAGATTAAACTCTTGCCTTTCACCATATATATATATATATATATATAGAGAGAGAGAGAGAGAGAGAGAGAGAGAGGAAGAAAGAGAGTTACAATACTGTACTTACATTGACCTGTAGATAAGTCAACTTGGGCTTTTTGGGTCAATTTTTTAACCTAAATTTCTAGACTTATACATAAGTATATACATATAGCTCTGCTTTTGCTGACTTAGATGATTAAAAGAAAAAAGGAGAAAGGGGGAAAAAACCAAGACACAAGAGGCCAAGCAGATATAATTTTGCTTTTAGGGAGTTTTCATTAATAACCTATAGGTGCCCCCTTCCACTGCCCAGGGGCATATTCTTTGCATCTGCAAAATGTAATCTGCAGCCTTTAATTACAAATAAAATAAAACAGGCTTCTAGTCCTTAAAGGCGGAGGGGGTATATAGAAGAGCAAAGGCAACATCTGGGGAGCTCTTCCAACCGAGCCCTCTCCCCAGGATCTCACAACTCTGTATAGGGAGATGCAATCTTTCAGATGGCTTCTTCTCCTCCTCCTTCTACTTTCCTACTCCATCCAGGCTTACCTTTGGCGCTTCCTTGGCAGGCTGTTGTTTTTAATCAGGAGGGACTTGATGTGCTCAGCTAAGAGGTCATCATGCTTGATACACCAGTGCCGGAGGATGCTGGTGGTGAACTGGTCGTCGGGGTGGCACGGCCGGCTCAGCACCATCTTCACCATCTCTTCGCTTGGCCTGCGACAGGAGACATACAGAGCTTGGAAAGTTAATTTCTTTAAATGACAAAAGAACTCCAAGAGTAACTTGTTTACTGTTAGTGGGTTTTTGAAAGGAAGCAGTGATTCATCATCTCAGATGCATGCACCGGAGGAAGTAGACCAAGTCTGTGAAAGCTTATGCTACAATTTCTTTCACTCGGTAAGTCTCAAAGGTGCTACAAGATCCCTTTGCATACTGATATTCCAGATTAACATGGCTATATCTCTATTAAATTGAAAACATATTGAAGCATACTGAAAAGGAGAAAAGTATAACATACTCCATTGGTGGAGTGGTGGAAAGAGAGCAGAGAGGAGGCCAAACCAAGCTTTCTGTGGGAGGGCATTTCACAACTTGGGAGCGGCCACTGAGAAGGTTCTCTCCAGTCTCTTCACCAAACAAATGGTGGGGCAGAGAATATCTTCCCCAAAGATCTTGTAAAAGTAAGAAACAGTCTGGTCACCATGGAAAATGAGGCACCACCAACCTAAACGACAAGGGCTGGAAAAAGGGTCTGGTGGAGTCAGCCTTCTGGTTAGTAATGTACTTTCACTATTCTCAGAGCTGTTAAATTAAAATTAAAAATTAAAATTCTTCTCGGGCCCTTCCAAACAACATCAGCTCACACAATATTACTCCTTGGGTTTTGGCAGGCTTTTACCTCTGTGTCCACTCCTTCAATTCTTTGCGGGAGCTGTTGGTAGCAATTACATTGGCTTTGGGAACTAGTGTGAGCCTTTGGAATCCATAAAAACAGGTTCCAAGGGCCGCATGTAACCCATGCCTCACACTTTCCCCACCCTTGATGTAAAGGTCCATCACCATCCCATATACAGAGAGAGAAGAACAGAACAGCCTCGGTCATCTTCTTATCAACCCCAGCATCCAGAAAGGAGAGGGAATATGTTTGGATGTTTGTTCCGTTTGTTTGTTTGTTTGCTTGCTGCTGCCTCTTGCATGGTTCAACCAGGTTCAAAAAGCTCAGCACCTCATTCATTCAACAGCACAGGAAATTGAAAGCCAGTTTAAAAGGGGTTGGTATGGGTCAATGAAGCAATTAGATAACACTTCTTCTGCTTGGTTGCCAATTAATATTTGAGAATGGCAAAGGGAGCCTACCCATACCAAGTCAGGCCAGCCACCTCTAAGGACCTTGCCTCTCTTAGGCAAGAAAACCCTATGAAAGAGGTGGCTTGGCCAGTTCGCGCCTCAGAATTATAGCCTACAGCACCTGGTATTCATTGGCAGTCTCTCATCCAAGTAGTCTCTCACCCAAGTACTAACCAGGGCTGAACCTGCTTAGGTTCCCAGATCAGATGGCAACCGATGACTTTAGAATATAATCTAAAGGCCCTAAGAGTATAATCAGGGTACCATATTATCTGGGATCAAATGTTGAAAAGTCTCTCTAAGGCTGACTTCTAAGGGATCTCCACTGTTCTGCCTGCTGGGGGTGCTGGCTATTCCCAGAAAGTCCTGCAGTTCAATGCTAGGCTGCATCGACTCCCCATGCTCCTTTTTCATGTGTCTTCCTGTTTCCCTTCCACCATTTTATTTCTGACAGCTTCCCTGAACATTTGATAAGCCTTTGCTTATAAAACTCGAACAGATTAGAGCACAGAGCACCCTATTGTGAGAGCTTATTGGGCAAAAGGTGGGATAGAAGTGAACAACAGCAGCAGCAACTTGAGAGCCTGCTTTTACAGTCATGAGTCTGTTTCCAGTCTTGAGAACCAGTAACATACACATACATTCATATGTGCACACACAAACCAAGAACTTTATGGAAACAGTAATCTATGTCCTATAGGAAAAGCATACATAATTGTCATCTTCCGACCCACTTTTCTCTCCCTGCCCCACCTCCTTTTCCAGGGGATGCTAACACTCTTCTCCGGAGACATTTTACAACCCTGAAGCAAACCACACACCCACACACCCTGTTAGGAAGAGCAGTTCAGATAAAAATGCCAGAGGAATTCAAGTACATACTTCTCTCGTCTCAGCTGGAGTAATAAGCAGGAAAGAGCCTCGGGGTGTTCTGCAAGAGAAAACAAGGTTTGTTAACATGGGCTCAGCTCTTAACAGACTTCAGCACAAGGCCCCTGGGTGTTGTTCTCTTCTATGGCACTGGCAGTGTGAAGAGACATAGTTCTCCACGGTCCAGGGAAATGAACTCCTATAATAACATTTCAGACAGCCCGACGGTACCAGAAGTCTCAGTGCTTGTTGATGCACATCATTAGAATTCTTTGTATACAGAAAATAAGTGTGCCCCCAAAGAGGTCTAGGCTAGAAAGCAATTTCCCAGACCTTGTAAATTCCCATCTGTCGGGGAAGGGAGAGAGGGACAGAAGGACAACAGTGTGGCCAGAGTTTGGAAATGTCAATTTTGGGGGAATAAAACATCTCTGGCTGGGAGAATTTGGGGAGTTATAGCCCTGAAAGCTTAACTCTGAAACAGGGCTGCCTTATTTCATACCTGGACGTCACACCAGCGAATGAGGATCTGCAAACCTTTCCCTACAAATAGAAAGCTAACACTGTCAGGGAGAGGGCTAAAGAGTCCTTGACATACTAGCATTCTATGCACAGCGAAGTAGTGAGTGTTTCCATTTTATTTTGTGACAGGGTGGTTTCAGTTAAGCATGCCCCCCCTACTGCCTCCCACAGCCGAGGAAGACATATCTTGACCACAATCTTTCCAAAGTGAGGCCCATGTTGTCCAAATGCAATGGAAATGAAACACTATGCCCCCTTTATTATTTCTGCATTTTAGAGGTAGACAAAGTGTGGCCTTCAAGCTGCATATTGTCTCTGGACTCTACCCCACCAGTCCCGTCAAGCCCCTCTTTAAAATAAAATATTGGCATTATTTTCAGGCAGATTTTGCCACCAAACCATGCAAAAAAGCCCCCCCCCCCCCCAAATGCATGAAAATATGCAAAAAATTAAAAGTACCCTATTGCACCCTTCAGAAGCACTCTAGAGCTCGGTTCAACCTCCAAATGCCTGTTTTCCTCTGTACTCCCTCTCAAAACAGTGCTAAGAAGTGATGTAGTGGTTTGAGCATTGGACTATGACTCTGGAGACCAGGATTTGAATCCCTTCTCAGCCATGGAAAACTTCTGGGTTATTTTAGGTGTCATACTCTATTGGTCTCAAAGGGAGGCACTGGCAAAAAAAAATCCCTCTGAACAAATCTTGCCAAGTGACAGGCTTGCCTTAGGGTCACCCTAAGTCATAAATGACATTAAAACACACAATAACAAAAACAGAAGAAAACAGATATTTGCTATTCCTGCTGAGAAAAATGGAGGTATCTGGGCTTCCTGTTGGGGAGCAGAAGGTGGCCATCTAGATGCTGGGTAGAAAAGCGGCTCCTTGTTGCTACACAGTTTTCCAGCCTTGCTATATCTACACCTGAACCGAAAGGTGGAGGAAAGACTTGGAAGACCCACCTGGAGTAGAGTCAAGTGGGCATTTCTGGGTGTCCCCCAGCTTGAACTGCCAAGCAAATGGGATGATGATGCTCATATATCACACCTCAAAATCCCCCTTCCTGGTAAGATCTGGTCCTTCTCAGATGGTTCTCACCTTTATACTTGAGGTGCTGAAGGATGGGGATGATGGTCTCCAAGGGTATGTTATGGGCCAGAAAGAGCTGCCAGGTGCAGTATTGCTCAAACGTCTCCCACTCCAAACTCTGAACTGAAAGAAACAGGAGGAAGCAGGCAGTCAGATACTTCAGGTGACAAACTGAAGTAAGGATTCTCTCTGGGGCTGAATCCAATCCTTCTTCAGTCCCAATCCAGCCCTCGGGGCTTCCCCAAAGGGCCATGACATCTTACTCATGACACCATGATGCAGTGGTTTCTGCGCTTTTGTGCAGGTATCTTTCCCATTCTAAAAGGCTGGCATATTTCTATTCAGTAATTTAGTAATTAGCATAGTAATAATTGAACAATTAACAATTACTATCTTACTACTAATAAAATAATTTAATTTACCATTTTTTTTAGTCATTACTGGCGATTATTTGGATGAAGACCACCAATGAAGACAAGGTGCTGTAGGCTATATTCAGAGGAAGGAATTGGGAAAACCACATCCAAAGATTCCTTGCCAAACAAAACCCTAGGAAGTTCATGGGGTTGCCTTATATAAGTCAACAGGTGAGTTGAAGGTGTGTGAACTCACACACACAATGATCACCACCTCCCTCAGAACAACATTACCCATTTTTCAAAACCACAAGTGGATTGAGTCACTTCCAATTTTGTTCATTTTTTTCCCCTGGAATTTTTCTGGAAGTCTGTGAGATCTCCAGACCTTTCGAAGTTGCCTATCCACACTTGGCTTGTTCAAATTAAGACCTTTTTTGCCTTTGATTCCACCAGTCGCTGGAATCGTTGTGTATTTCCAAGCAGTAGGAAGAAAGGAAGACCACGCACCAGATGGATAGACTAAATTGAGAGGTCCATGCCCCTGAGCCTGCAGTCAAGGACAGGTCTTGGATATGTCTCATTCACGGTGTCACCATGAGTTGAAGTTAGTTAACAACAACTGAAACAGCAGGCTTCCCACCCACCCACCTGCCAGACCCCCAACTCACTCAAAATGTTCAGGACCGAATCCTTCCGGAACATCACCAAGTTGCCCATCATGACGTGGCAAACCAACTCCTGGAGCTACAAAAGAAAATGAAGAGTTGGTAAGTGTTGGGATGGGCAGTTCTCAAGCCTGCAGGGGTCTCTTTGAAACTACCTAGTGACAACACTTTGATATCACTTCAACGGCCATGGCGCCATCCCGGGCAATCAAAGAGCCATCTCTTGTTTTCTAGGTTGAATTAAACTCAGCGGGTCTGTATTTAATACCACAAGACAGGTCTATGGGGCCTCCTTTTTCTCACTCACCCCTTGGTTCAAAGAATATGGGTGGTGACTGGTTGAAGGACAGAGAAGAGGTTGGGGTTCTGTCTGAACAACATGGCAAAAGTGAGGATAATAAGAGAGGCTGGCACCCCCTTGTTGCCTCCCCCCGTTTTGAAACTCAGCGTTCCAACTTGGGCATCAACTAGAACACTGCCAGATTTTGAGATGTCTCCTGCAATGCCTCAATGAGCCAAGCAGATTCTCTTTTATTGTTATAGCTATCTATACACAGACAAATGGGTGTGTTTGCTTCATCTGCCCTGCTCCAGAGCTAAGAAAAGCTACATTCCAAGTAAACTGGATTGCAAGCCCCATGACATTCCTGATGGCGGAGAACGATGGGGATTGCAGTCCTTTGCATCTAAAATGTGCCATGTTGGTGAAAGGCTGCTTTCGTCGTTCCACTTCTGCATTGTTCTCTTTTTCCTTCTCCCATCCGTCCCAGAACTGGACTGCAAAACCATGCAAACAAATACTGGGTTCCTTTATCATGTCTGTAAGGAGAGAACTTAATCTTCTTTATTTCAGAACCAGAAGCAGGGAGAGGGCATTATACAGGGGAGCCCACAAACTGGCATGACAGCTTACAACCAAACCTAACGCCACTTCAGCTTCTTCACAAGCAACAATACATTCAGGAAACAGACAAAGCAGGCAGGAAAGAATGAGAGGAAGGGATGAATGGAAGAACTCAAGGAAGGGTGTGGGTGTGTGTTTTAGGGGAGACACAAAGAGCATGGCAGGAGCCAAATAAGGGATTAGTGCCTCCTTCCCCTGCCCACCCAACTCCCATGGCACTTTAAACCTTTCCCAGACGCGATACCATCGGCTCGCCTGTGCCCTGCCAAGGAAAACCAGCCAAAGAGAGCCAGTCGGTCTCGATCAGTATGGGAAAAAGAGAAACATTTTTACGGTTGAAGCAGATATAGGGGGCAAAACGGAGAGATTTAAGGGCAGGGGGTGGAGGGGAGAAGAGAATTAGCCTTTGGATCAGGCTCAGATGTATTATAGAGGAGGCTGGGTTGGCAAATACATCCCTTGCCAAAGCCTCCACCTCTATTCCCCCTCTGCCTCCCACCTCTGTACTTTGGCTATTTTGTACTTTGGCTATTTTGGGGTTATTCTGCACTGGTGCCATGGCAACCTATTAGCAATGGCACCGCACAGCAGTCTTGCTCCCAGGAGGCTCTTCATCCAGAAACCGGCTCCAGCGTTGTTAATGTTCCTAAAATAATAAAACGGGGATGGAGCCCAGGTCCTCTGGCCTGGCCCACACTGGAGAGACATTGTTCTGATATGGAGTTGGCGGTGGCAACTCAGTGGGAAGGGAATGGACTCCTTTGGAGGTTTACAGGAAATCTCTGCTTCTTTAATGTCCACCAGGCACACGTCTAGAGCTCAGCTCTGGAGTGAAAAGGAAGATCAGTGCCAAGCTCAGACCACTTAGTCTAGGTCACAGGGATGAACTGGAGGTGCCACCAGCGGGGTACAACTCACCAAGCCAACACAACATTAGTGTGACACTGTGCCTCCCATTTGCTGATCAACAACATTAGCCCTTGGGGTGGCAAGCTGGCCAGGGCCAGAGGTGGCGGGCGGTAAGAATAGACCCATCTCTAACCAGCTGGTCAAAGTAAAAAAGGACATAGTTTTTTGTGAGTTTTTCGGGCTATGTGGTCAAGTTCTAGAAGGGTTTATTTCTGACGTTTCACCTGCATCTGTGGCTGGCATCTTCAGAGAATGGCACTCTCTGAAGATGCCAGCCACAGACGCAGGCAAAACGTCAGGAATTAAACCCTTCTAGAAGATGGCCACATAGCCCCCCAAAACCACAAAAAACTACGGATACTGGCCACAAAAGCCTTTGACTTCATATTTAAAAAGGACACTTTTTAGTGATTGCTATCATGCTGTAGGAGTTTGGGTGTTGGAGTCAGACCATTGAGACCTGAGTTTGAATCCCAGCTCCGATATGGAAACCAATTAGGTGACCTTGGACAAGTCATAGTCTCTCAGCCGCAGAGGAAGGCAAAAACCCCACTGAACAAATCTTGCCAAGAAAACCCCAGGATAGCTTCACCTTTAGGGTCACCATAATTCAGAAATGACTTGAAGGTACACAACAACAAGGACAAATCAAATTATGCCCCACAATTATGGGGCTTAAACTGTACCATTTTATACTGAAATTATTTTTTTAATTTTTTTTAAACATAAGATAGTTTACATACAAACATCTGACAGTTTTCCACATTTAGCAGTTTCTCAAAAATATCAATTAATAGTTGTCTTTTCTAATGTAATGGAAATATACATATCTATTTCCATATTTATACTTTGAAATTTTATATGAATTTTCTTATCTTCTTTTCTTCTCCTTTATAGGACTTCCCACGTTTACCTATTCCAATTGTCCTTGCTATTTTTAAATTTTCTTTCTCTCCCCCCTGAAAGCACTCACTCTCATAAATTCTTCAGTATACTTCGCTTTCTTATTTTTGCTTGAGATCTTCTAAATAAAATTTTAATAAGTATATATATGTGTGTAGATATAGATATCAGCCCATTTTCCCCTCTTTTTTTTGTCCAAATCTAATTTTTCTTATAGTAATCTATTACCATTTCCCATTCTTTTTCTATTTATTCTATAGGTTTTTTTATTCAGAACCTGTGTTAATTTGTCTATTTCAATAACTTCCAGAAGATCCATCTGCCATTCTTCTCTTTTCGGTATCTCACCTAATTTCCATTTCTTAGCTAAATTAATTCTTGAAACTGAAATCATGTACATTATCTGTTTCCATTCTTTTCTTTGCTAAATTATTACTTATTTTATCTGTCATGCTGAGAAGATATACTTCAGGAGACATCTTATAATTAACTTTTAGCATCTCGCAGATCTTACTATGTACTTTTCTCTAATATTCTTTTACCTTGGGGCATCACCACCACATATGTATCCACGTTCCTTTTTCTGCCTGGCATTTCCAGCAGCTATGTTGTTTATTTTTATTTATCTCTGCATCCTTTCTGATGTGAGATGCCAGCGCTGGGCTATTTTCAAATAGTTTTCTCAGATCTTTTGGCATTTTGTGAAAATGAAGGTTTTCTTTCTAGCTTGATGTCAGCTTTGTTGTTTTATTGATTTACTAACGTCCATTGCCCATGCTATCAAAAAGTGTTTTATGGCTTCCTTCTCTAGCTTTCTTTCTAATATTAATTTGCACAATTTTGAAACTGTTTTTTTCTCTGCTTTCAGTATCTTATCCAGTTTGTATTGCATTTTAGTGACTCCTTCTTCTTTTAAGTCTTTCTTTAGTCTTTCTTGTAGTTGTGTTTGTAGAAACCAGTGATATATAGGATTTAATTGTTTAATTTGTTGCTCTGGTTTAATCTCCCATTCATTTCTCTGATTCTTTCTCGATATATCTTTATATCTTAGCCAGACATCTTATTCCCCACTTTTGTTGAAAAAAACTTCATGCGGGGAGACCCATCCCAGTACTTCTCTATAGAATAGACCTTTAATTTCTTCCCAGACCTCTATTATGGCTTTTCTTACAAAATGATGTATGACTTCTTTATGAGTGTCTTTCTTTTTATACCAAATGTAGGCATGCCATCCCCATCGTCTGTTGAAACCTTCAAGATTTAACAGTTTTTTTATCTTCTTGTCTAATCCAGTCTATTAAGTACGTCAATACATTCGCCTGGAAGTATGTTTCCAAATCTGGCAGGTCACATCCTCCATTTCATTTGACATCTATTAATGTTTTCCATTTAACATGAGGTTTTTTCCCCCTCCCAGATGAACTTTTTAATTACTGATTTTTTTTTAATCTGCATGGCAAGGCACTTTGCTTGTATCTTTATCGGGAATATAGTTCTGATCTATGGGATCTCCCAAACTGTTCTAATGTATGCCTGTGTATGTCTTTTTTTGGACTTTGCAGAAATTGGTATTCTCTTCCTCCTCATGCAACAATAAAAGCCTACTTAAGACTCATTGTTTTGCTTCAATACCAGCACCATCACTACCCCAGCTGTTTAGTGGCTGGTGGAGTGCTGGCTGTATCAGAAGTCATCTGGCTAGGTCACCGTAGCCAGATGCAACATGTTTATTTCATCCACCAGTACCTCCATCAGATCTAAGTGGATGTTCCCTGTCTGCATCGGGCTATGGAGACATAACCAAATGCTTCTCTGATCCCACCAGCTCTCCACCAGCCACTGAAGTGCCATGGAGAGATGGCCCTGCAACAAACAAAGGATAAGTCTTGGGCAAGTGGAGAGGAGAGAGGTAGCGTTAATTCTGCTATCTCATTTTCTCTGTGTGAAATGGTCTAAGGCGGCATCTCTGGCACAGAAACCAACATCACATCTTGATAGCTACACACCAGTCCTGCACAGAGGGTCAGCCACTGATGAAAGCAAAGAAAGGCAAACCAGCAGACCTCTCTCATGCCACACAAAGGAATCTTACCTGAGCTGAGTCAATGACAGCCACAATCATGTTCAACAGCTCCCCACTCCGCAGGGTCTCATCTGGAAACTGAAAAGGAGAAGGCGGGTGATTAAAAGACAAAGGTCTGGATATGCACATACAGGACTAGAACACCTGGGCTGCCTTAGGGAATGCATTTGAGGCTGTCCCACTCTTCCTTATGTCCAGCAGGGGATGCTACAGGATGAGCACAGCAGGAGGAGGGGTGGCTAGCATGAAACCGGTTGCAAAACAGAGCGGGTGAAAAAGAGGGAACCCCATCTGCTAAAAACAGGATCGGGGCCAACTCCAATTTATTCACTTGCTTTCGGTCTGTCAAAAATGCAGAGGGAGGAAAATCTAACACTTGCCACGCTGTTCTAAATTAGAGGCGAACTGGAGCAGGCCAAACAACAAATATGATTAAGATTTGCCAACAAGCCTCCAGTTTTGCAAAAGAGTCTCTTTCTTTTGGATTGCACGGTACAGTGAGTGCTGTTCCTTGAGTCAAATGGGCTCAAGGGAACGTCAGAAGCCCTCCAGGACTGCCACAGTCCAGTTTTGCATTTATGCACATGGTGGGGAGAGCTAGTTAATCACATGAAAATGCTTTGTTGACGTGAGGCATCTTTCCACCCACAGAGTCTTTACAAATTTTACACCGCAGCTGATATCTGAATATCACAGCAATTCCACCCCCTCTCAAATCAGATTCACAACACCAAGCTATCTGTTTAACCAAGCATTAAACACATGAGGAAGAAGTGAGATTATGCATTACTTCTGCAGCTCCAGCGAATTACACCTTTACTGCTGCCAGGAGGCTGATGTTAGAACAGAGGTAAGCAATGTATGTGTGTGCCCGAAATGACTCTTGGCTTAACCTATCGTGGGAAAGACAAAGGCTGAATTGCTTCTCTTGGAAGCTTCCAGAAATAGTGGTTCAGATTTTAAACAGATTACAGCCTCCCCTACACTATTCATAAACCTTTGTGGAACCCAAGTCCACTTCATCAGGCGTGTCAGATGAAGTGGTCTGGAGTCAAGGAAAGCTTGTATTTCAACTTATTTTTCAAAACCATAAATAACACCTTCAATCACTTCACTTTGATAGTCTGTATGCTATCCCCCAAAGATCCAAGGGATAGAAAAGTTGTCCAACCCATGTTAGGACAAGCAACAGCAGTTAACCTTGGTTTGTAGTCCTCCTTTTTAGGGGACAAAAGATGGTTCATCAAGAGCTCAACAACGTCCTGGTATTATTGTCATTCTGTGCCTCCAAGTCATTTCTGACTTTTAGTGATCCTCAAGCGACCCTGTCATGGGCTTTCTGGATAAGATTTTTGCAGAGAGATTTCCAGTTGCTTTCCCCTGAGGCTGAAAGAATGTAGCTTACTCAAGACCATTCACTGGGTTTCCATGGCCAAATGAGGATTTGGATTCTGCTCTCTCGGAGTCCTAGTCCAACACTTCAACCCACAGTGATCTACTCTGCCTCAAGCTCTGGTAGGCTCTACCAGGCTTCTAAGACTTTCCAAGTATTGCTCCGGCCACAGATTGCATGCCATTCTTCTGATGACCAGCTGAGCAAATTATGGAGAAGGTTGACCACCGGAAGGTTGGTGATGAACTGGCCACAGCCACTATAAACACAACGGCAGTATAGATTTGGCATTGGTGTGCTGGCTTTTGGTGAAGGGACAATCAAAGATCTCTGCACACGGGCAGAATGGCTCCATATGTGTGAGCCACAAAGACCATAAGAAGAACATAGATCTTCAAGATGATACAGTGGGGTGGTACAGTCCACACCAGTCACCTCCTGAAGAGGTTTACCAGGGACTATGGGTCCAACACAAGGAAGAACAAAGTTTCTAGGGCAGCAAGTGGCCCCCTAAGATTGTTTTTATGGCCCTTTAGATTCCTTGGATCACTCTTCCGGTTGCCCACAGCTACAAGATGAGTTGCCTCTCCTAGGAGTCACTGGAAATGGCAATTCTAGGGTTCAAGGACCCCTTGCACTATTTAACATTGAAAAGAACGGTCTGTTTTTCAAAAGAAAGAGTGTGGACATCTTTTTCTCTTTTGAGGGTCCTTTTTGGTAATCTTGTACTAGAAGGTCCTGGAGCAGAACAACCAGGGGACATTTGCCAAGCCCCTCCAGACTAAGCTGAAATAGGAAAGGTAGTGCAAGTCCCTCTCAGGCCAAGGAGACGTCTCATGCCAAACAGAGGAGAGGCTAAGCTGACACAGAGGACCAGGCACTACTCTGAAGGAAGGCCTCCCACAAAACACAGACTCCGCCACCCTGGCTGGTCAGTAGGCTGAATGATGGAAGCAATAAAATGTTTCATTAAACCTAACAGCCTGAAGAATATGGAACATAAACCTCCCCTGAGTCTGGTCAATTCCAGCGATGACTCTAGGTCTGCAAACCATATGCTGCTGCTCAAAAAGCCTTGGAAAAAAAATATCAAGAGGAAGGAGGATAGGAGGAAGAAACAGAAAGCTATAGAATATAGGATTTTGGATTATTGTGTTATGTTATTTTATTATATATTGAACTGTTTTACTGTAAGCCGCCTTGGTCCTAGTTGGAGTAGGCGGGATATAAAATGATGATGATGATGATGATGATGATGATGATGATGATGAAAGCTCCAAGAAGGGAAAGCTGATGTTAATACAGAAGCTCCAGTAAGGAAAAACTGACGTCAGGGCTGGGCTGGGCTGGGCAGACTGGCCTTCTAAATAAAGTTATGGTTCAGGAACAGGCAGACCCTTTCCTCTATCGCTTGGCAAAGGGTAGGAATTGGAAAGTTTACTTTAATGGACTATAACTCCCAGAGACCCACAGTCAGTATGGATACCATGCCAGTTGCAGGACTCCAGCAGTTACAATAAAAAAGTAATGTTTCTGCCAAGTGTTGTACACCAAGACAGTATCTGTTCATTCCCTCCACTTGGAATAACTCCATTCTGCTTCTGGAGGAATCCCATTACTTTTTCCTGGAATGCACTGAATTGGAAGCGGGGGAGGCAGAACATTGTAAGTAGCCACAGAAGAATGAATTAAAACAAGGCGAGGGTTATACCATTATTAAAACCAACCAAAATGTCACAAAGGTGTGTCAGCTTTCGGATTCCTCAAAACTCTTTGTCATGTGAGGTCATGGTTAGGAATGAAGTGTGCCCTTCAAAGCTCCCAGCAGCTTTAGCCAGAATAGTCAATGGTGAGGATTGCTGGGAGCTGCAGTCCAACATCCAGAAAACTACAGAACTCCCACATTTTACAAACTACATGAAGTGGCCTATACAGATTGTTGTCATTATCCTGCTGCATAAATGGAGCAAGATCAGAAGTAAGGCAGAATCAGACCCAAGGATAGGAAAGGCACAGTCCTCAAGATGTGTGATGCGGCAGCTAAAAAGGCCAATGCTATTCTACGCTGCATCAATAGACGTATAGCGTCTAGATCAAGGGACGTAATAGTGCCACTCTATTCTGCTTTGGTCAGGCCCCACCTGGAATATTACTGTGTCCAGTTCTGGGCACCACAATTCAAAAAAGATGTGGAGAAACTGGGGCGGGTCCAAAGGAGGGCAACTAAGATGGTGAAGGGTCTGGAAACCATGCCCTATGAGGAACGCCTTAGGGAACTGGGGATGTTTAGTATGGAGAAAAGAAGGTTAAGAGGTGATATGATAGCCCTGTTTAAATATTTGAAGGGATGTCACATTGAGGAGGGAGCAAGCTTGTTTTCTGATGCTGCAGAGACTAGAACATGGAACAATGGATGCAAACTGCAGGAAAAGAGATTCCACCTCAACATTAGGAAGACTTTCCTGACAGTGAGGGCTGTTCGACAGTGGAGCACACTCCCTCGGAGGGTGGTGGAGTCGCCTTCCTTGGAGGTTTTTAAACAGAGGCTGGATGGCCATCTGTTGGGGATGCTTTGATTGGGAGTTCCTGCATGGCAGGGAGTTGGACTGGATGGCCCTTGTGGTCTCTTCCAACTCTATGATTCTATGATTCTAAGATATTGTTGGAATTGCAACTCCCATCACCCTTGACTAACACTAAGGCTCTTGCGAGGAGAAGTCCAGCAACATCTCCAGACCCCCACTTTCCCCATGGCTGCTTTAAACTAAACGTTGACTCCTCAGCCTCAGCACCACAATAGAGAGAGCTGCTGAACCCTCACCCTTCTGTCCTCCCAGGTCTCACCTCAGTGTATATGGATGGTGTGAGGTAGCAGAGAAGCCGGACGTCATCCTCCTGGCAGGCCTTCATGTCCATCATCAGGCAAGTGTGCAGGTCACCCAGCTGAGTGGCCTGGGCAAAGGACTCATAGAGGTTCATCTTACCAGCTGCCGCTTTGCTTAAAGAGAGCACAGGGCCCAGTGAGCAAGTGAGGGAAAGGATGGGTCTATTCCATAAAGGAGTGGGGGCTGCACAGGGAAAAATCACCACGCAGGCAGAATCTATCTCCCTCCAAGTTTTGGAGCGGCTGACACTAGCAAGAGCAGATTCCCTTGAGTGTCACCCTGGCCACTATCTCACTAGATGATCCAGGCTGAGTCTCCCTTATCTGGAATTCCAAAATCCTCTATATTTCAAAATCCAAAACTGTCCACATGAGTGGTTGAAATAGTGACACCTTTCTTTTCTGGTTGCTCAGCGTACGCAAACATGGTTTCATGCACAAAATTATTAAAAATACTAAAATTACCTTCAGGCCATGTGTAAATGAAGCATATACAAATTTTATGTTTTGACATGGATCCGATTTCCAATAGCTCATGTATATGCCAAAAACTGAAAAAAATCTGCTGCTTCTAGCGCCAAAAATTCCAGATAAAGGAGACTCAACCTGCATTAGACATCATTATCTGTTCAACCTTATTTGCAAATTTGCAACCCTATTTGCAAATTTGGAATAATACAATTGATCTGCTTTACAGGGATATTATAATGTGAGGCCAAAGAACCTCAGGCCCTGCTGCCAACTTCAGTGCTGCTCTGGCTCCTTGGTATTCCGCGCCAGGTCATCCCACTTTCTCATCTTCTGACTGAATGGCAGTTTCCAGGTTTTGGACAGATTGGAAAGCATCAGCTAAGGCCTGGGAATAAGAGCTAAAAGCTAAAATATGCAAGGATTTTGACTCTGTTCAGCCCAACCCACCGAGGATTATTCTGAAATTGAATTTGGCCCTTGCGACAAAAGAAGTTCCCCACCCTTGATGGAACGATTACTAGGAAAAGTAGGTCCAGTATGAGGAAGCTTTGGCTCTCCAGATGGGAGCAATCTGTGAATCTGGAAGGCCAAAGGATTGTTTTTTGTGGAGCTTTTGGGCTATGTGTCCATGTCTGGAAGAGTTCCTTTCTGACATTTCACCAGCATCTGTGGCTGGCATCTTCAGAGAATGATAGCCTGGAAAAGGATGGAGATATATATCCTGTGTGACCCTTATATATATATCTTCATCCTTTTCCAGGCTATCATTCTCCGAAGATGCCAGCCACAGATGCTGGCGAAACATCAGAAAGGAACTCTTCCAGAACATGGACACATAGCCCGAAAGCTCCACAAAAAACTATGGATGCCGGCCATGAAAGCCTTCGACTCCACATTGGCCAAAGGATTCTTATCCCTGATGTAGGAGGTAAAGAACACTGCATAATATGGAATCCCCATCATTATTCCAGCCACTTCCGTCAATCCTTTGGCTCCCAATATGGTTGCCACAATGTCCTCAGAGTAGTCAGCATTCCCCCAAACCCTTCTCTTGATTTTTTTAATGGACATATTCCTCGGCCCAGGCTCACCTGGCTTTTAAATAATACAGAAGGTGGTAACCAATCTTGGGTTGTTTCTGGTAGAGCTCAGACAAGAGATCGAGAAGCACAGAGAAGCTGCTGTTATCCTCCTGCATCTGGCAGAGGTTCCTGAAAGGAAAAAAGGAAGGGTGGAGGGAAGAGAGTGAAGATGGGCTGGCTTAGGGCCCAAGTCAGCTCTTATGGTCATGGTATGGGGATTTTAGTCATGGTGAAGTCTTGGAAGAGGATTGGCCTTTGCATTAAAAAGAAACCCTTCCTACCCCGCACATTGATGCTGTGACAGACAGACAGGCTATTTTGGCTATTTCTTTGAAAAAAATGGTAATGCCAAGAATATTCAAAGGAAGAACAATTGCATTGGCGCTGGAGAGATGGGTGCCTCTTTCACTCCAGCAAGAACAGAAAAGGAACAAGGGGAAGTGGGAAAACTTACCTAAATATTAGGTAAAGTGGCTTCCCCACAGATTCCTCTAGAGATCTGTATGGAAGAAGGAACAAAAGAGAGAAAGAAAGAGAATATTCAGGTGTGTTGGACTGTCTGCCAGGAACCAGAACATGGAAATGCGGGGTTTGGGGATTATAGTTCTCACAATTCCAAAATAACTTTTCTCCAATATGTCAAGCATGTCAGGTCACCCGGTTCCCACCTCTGAAGCTCCCTGTACTCATTGTCAATGGGTCTTATGACCTTAACAAGGAATGCAACCCACAATGATTCTCTGTCACGGGATCCGTGTATGGAGATGGAGTGCAACTTAGGGCCAGAGGACTCGCTCTGCAGGCAGAGGGTGTCCTGGGTTCAGTTCCTGGCAGCATCTCTAATTTTTAATGGGCCATAGCTTGAAGGCCACCAGTTCTTCCTCCCTGTCCTAGAGCAGATAATTTTTAGGGTCTGTTTCCCACTAAAAATGAAATCATTTTATGTCTGACACTTGGCACTTGTTCATGCGGAGGAGGTACAAATCCTCAAAGCACAAATAAAACCCTTCATATATAGAAAGCTAGCAGGCCAGCAAGACCCCTTCTCTACGATATGCTACTTTTCTATGTAGATAGAATACCACCACCAACAACAACATTGTTCTTATTATGCAGTGATGGTGCTAGAGCATCATCATCATTATAGGAGCAACAACTATTATAATAGTATATTATTGTCATTGATTTCAGTCTATCACTCTGAATAGTATATTACTGTCATTGATTTCAGTCACTAATTGGAGTCCTGGACCATCCATGATTCAGATTCTGCTCAAGAATCTAGGAATCATTAAGGCAATATTAATTTAAATATTATTTAAATATTTAATTAATTTAAATATTTTATTTTAATTTGGAATTGCCCCAAGAGCACCTAGCATTTCTGGTGCATTATTGCTACAGACTGACAAACATTTTATTTTATTTATAACATCTGAGTGAAGTTGCCATAGATCAGTTCACAGCAGCACTTATTATTATTATTATTATTATTATTATTATTAAAATAAAATATTTAATTAATTAATTATTAAATAAATATATTATTTAATACATTTATTTAAATATATAATTAATTTAAATAATTAATTTATATTATCATCATTATTATTATTATTATTATTATTTGGAATTGCCCCAAGAGCACCTAGCACTTCTGGTATATTATAACTACATTGTCATCATTATCATCATGGACATTAAAGTGATACAGCTGAGATATGCTAAAGTGCCAGGCCTTTACAGACTTTGGTGAACCATTGCTCCCATCATGCTGGACTTCTAACCAATTTGTCAGAATCTGAACCAGACTCCCACCACATCTGGAAGCCCAAAGCTCTCCCAGCCTTGCTGAAGCAAATGCAGGCTCTGTTTCCCAGAGGTTCAATCATGGGGTTTTCTGGGGCTGAGAGTGTGTGACTCACCCAAGGTCACCCAATGGATTCCATGGCAGAATGGGGAATTGAACCCCAGTCTCCAGGGTCATACTCTAATGCTCAGACCACTATGCCATGCTGGCTCTCACAAACCATACTTACTCTTCTGTAATTTCTTCTGGTAGAACCTCCCCACGAAAGTGCACCTTGAAGAGCTCCTGCAAACAGGAAGCCAAGACCGACAACTGCTCCTGGTCAAAGTCCTCCTGTAGCAAAGGGAAGAGTGTGGGATTTTGCACATAGGGCCAAAGAGAGATAGAGAGACTGAAAGCAAGGCAAAGCTTGAACTACAGCTCCCAGAAAACCCCAGACAGTGAATGTGCTGATCCTAGAGCACTTTCCCTGCTCGAGATCTTTGAATGTCTTAACTCTTCATTTCTAAACACTCAACTGAACTTTTAAGTCACTGCAATCTTAGACATCTGGAGACTGAAGGAAAAATTCATTTGGACAGGACAGAATTTGGGGTGGCAGTGCACTCATTTTGCCTCCCCTGTAACCCTGCTTTAGAGTAACCATGCCTAGGACCGGGCTCTTAATCCAACTGTGTCTAAAAAGTTCGGCTTTGAACAGAAAATGGCATTTTCTGTGCAGGAACGTTGTTTTCCATATGGAAAAATCCATGTTTGGGGGACAGAAAACTTGCTTCCTGTGCAGAAATTTACGTTTCTTACCACAATGCACAGCTCTTTTGGCACAGAATAAACGCCCAACTATGGGGATTCTCTTGCGCAGAATACTCTTCATTGAGATTTCCTGACATTTGAGATTCCCTCTTTTTCACCTCTTGTTCAACATTCTTTCTATTCCTATGGGAGAGGTATTCCAACCATTTGAAATTAAGGAAAACCACCAAAGATTTGTACCAAATCTTGGAAAGCCCTGATTGAGAATTCTGGATTCAACCTCAGAGCCCGAGTTTACACACCCAGGTTTAGAAGTGCACACACACACACACGTTTCTTGCTTTTATGTCAAACCTGTCAGCCAAGAACTACTGTAGGTGCCAGCTTTTTTCCGTGAACAGGCCCTTACCTCCAAGACTTGGTCCACGATTTCTTGCATGACCTCACATTGAGCTTCCGTATCACTGCAGGGAAAAAACAAAAGCACATCCAAATGATGAAGGAGAGAAAGAGACAGAGAGATAGCAAGACGAGGAAACACACTAGAGCTTTGTACAGTATATCAAGTCAGCTCAGTTTTGCTTTCAAAAGGGGCCTTATCGACACAGAAGCAGCTGGAAGTAACTGGAGACCAAAAAGGCAAGAAATTATCTTCCAGCCAGCATGCTCCATACCCTCCGACATTTCCCAGATGAAAAGTGGGACATTTGCAACCAAGCAATATGAAAGTTTATAATGAGGAAGAACACAAGAGCTAGGAGAGGGTGCAGCGTTGTGCTTTTGCTGGAGTCTACTGGGAAGGGTAAGATTCTGTGAAGTACTTTTGAACATGAACATTAACTCAGCAGCAGAAAAAGGAAAGGAAGGGGTGGAATCCTTACCTTCACAGTAGGTTCAGCCAAAAGAAAATTATCGCAGGGACTGAAAGCAGCTTGTTACCATGTGCTGTCAAGTCATTTCCGACTTATGACATCCCTTAGGTGACCCTATCATGGGGCTTTCTTGGCAAGATTTGTTCTGATGGGGTTTGCCTGTGCCTTCTTCTGAGAGAATGTGACTTGCCTGAGGTCACCCAGGTTTCCATGGCTGAGCAGGGATCTGAACCCTGGTCTCCAGCGTTGTAGTTCAAGGCTCAAACCACTACACCATGGTGTCTCTCTAAGTCAGGCGAAGTCGCATTGCAAGCTACTAAGCCTGGCAAATGCCTGAGAGGCAACTCCCAGGGGTGCATCTGTACCAGTGCCCTTCCAACTGGCACAGGAAAGACAAGATTGGTTCAGGCCTATGTTTTGCTGGATCATGTGCAGCATCACTTTGGAATGAATCGCACCAAACCTTTCTCAATTGTCTCCTGGGTTGGAACAGTTATGGATGCCCATGTGTTTGCACAGGGATGGTACAAGCCCCCTGAATAGAGATCGCTCATCTACCTGGAAAAAGAATCACACCATGGGCTCTGCCACACTATACAAACATAGCACTATGATTCCACTTTAATTGCCAGGGCTGCCTCCAATGGAGTCCTGTGGTTTGTAGTTTGGGGAGGCATAGGATGAGAATGCTAAATGCCCCTAACAGTCCTAGGATTCCATAGGACAGAAACATGACAGTTAAAGGAGAATCATAGCCCTATTAATGATGTAGTGTAAAAAAAAAGCCCCATATTTATTTTATTGTACTCTGTCTTTCACCCAATACAGGACCCAATCTGACTCGCGGTATAGATTAGAACAAAGTAGAGATTTCAAATAATCATTATAATAAAAAAGAATAACAAAAAACAATTAAATAACAATCCAAAGTAGCACTTATATTTTAAAAAAAATAATTGTGCCAAAGGATCTTATAGCATCTTTGAGACTAACTGAAAGAAAGAAGCTGGTAACATGAGCTTTCAAAGACAAAGCTCATGGTACCAGTTTCTTTCTCTCAGGTAATAACAACAATCATTATTTCTATTATTTATAATGATTGTTTTGATAACTATTATCCCTCCAAGGCTCAGATGGTTCAAGACCCCTTTGCACTCCGATATCCCAGACTAACATAGCTATAGCTTTGTGTAAAAAATAACAGTATTATGTAACTATATAGCTTTGTTTTATAGAGTCTATTAGATGCTGAGTATAGAGAAGCAATCTTTGCCTCTTTTTTCTTTTTATATAGTTGCAATATTTCAAATATTCATATTGTAGTTACATGACACTTGTCTCATCTGTATTTTCTGTTATACTTTAACACATGTAATATATATAATAAATGTTTTAAAAATAGCGCAGTTTAAAAGTACAGTGGGTCCTTGTCATCCACTGAGGTTTGGTTCCAGGAAACCCCGTGGATAACAAAATCCGTGGCTGCTCAAGTCCCGTTAAATACAGTGACATAGCAGAATGGTGTCCCTTACATAAAATGGCAAAATCAAGCTTGGCTATTTGAAATTTATATATAATTTTTTCAAGCTGTATATGATTGAATCCGTGGATAAAAAAATCCATGGATAAGGAGGGCCAACTGTATTTAAAACTTAGCAATGAGAATAAAAATAAAGCAGACAGACACACCAGCACATAATTAAAAGACTCACATGTGAACACTCTCAGAAAAGCCGGAAATAATTTGTTGACCCAAGAACCAGGTTAAAAACTACATCTTATAGAACATTTACTGCTGCGGCCCCCAGACTTTGGAATGGCTTACCGGAAGAGATCCATCTTATCACCCCCTTAGATACCTTTAAAAAGGCACTTAAGACAGATTTCTTCCAGCGAGCATACCCATCCAACCTCCTATAAGAGAGTGTTGTATGCCTCTCTGTTCTTTTGGAATGTAATTACTTGTTAGATTTTTATTTTATAAGGTAATCTATTTTATTGTTGTAAATATGTATGTTTAAATGCTGTAATCTCGACTCGATCCGTAGGGAGAGGCGGGAAAATAATAATAATAATAATAATAATAATTATTATTATTATTATTATTATTATTATTGTGGTGGTGGTGGGACCAAGGGAATACCCTATCCCAGGATCTTAAAATTTGAGCAGGGTTATAGTGGGCGATACAGCCTTTCAGACAGTATGGACCCAAGCCTTTCATTTAAAAAGAAATTAAGGGCCCGAACAGACAGGCCAAAATAAAGCTGCTTCAAGTCACTTTGGAGGTCTGCTGCTTAAATGATGCATGTGTCTTAAGAAGCCAGAAGCTGCGCCAAAGCCATGCTCCTGGCCTCTTTAGATGCATGTGTCATTTAAACAGCATACCTCCAAAGTGACCCGAAGCAGCTTTATTTTGGCCTGTCTGTTCGGGCCCTAGGTTTCTAGCACTTATATCCGCAAAGTAATTCTGAGAATGCGCTGGCAACGTACTGTGAGATCTCAGAGGTCAGCTGTTACCATACACACACAAAAAGGGTTTCGCTCCTCCTGGAAAGAGTGGGAATAAGGCTAATCTTCCTGGGGCAAATTTTGAAATGCGTGACAGCAGTTCAGAATCACAAACAGCAGAGATCGGACCTGGCAAACAGAAACGCTCCTTCTCTCCCTGCTCCCCCAACCATTTGTCATGGTTCTCCCACCTCCCTACCCAGTTATTTCAAAAAAGAAAGGAAGAAGTATCCTGCCGACTCTGTGGAAAAACAAGCCTATTAAATGCACTTAGTCATGACAGGGAAAATTAATGGGGAGCGCCTGGCCAAAGGCCTCCTGCTGCCTTTGAAACCCCGAGAGGCCAGATTTTGAAGTGAAGGGAATGGTGCCTGGTTCTGGCAGCCCTTCATACCAATGGCTCAGCATTGAGGGTCGCAGGAGCCAAGAGGGTCATGTCGGGTCTCAGAAGGGGCCTTTTTTTAAAAAATAGGGATTAAATTGCAAGTGGCTGTTAAAAAAATATTTCTCTGGGTCCTAGAAGGGCCAGGGGGCCTTTAAAATGAACAAAAATGGCCCCGGGGAAGATTTTTAACTACCATATATACTCAACTATAAGTTGACCTCATGTATGAGTCAAGGGAAGGTTTGGGGGCCAAAATTATGGATTTTGATACGACCCGTGGATAAGTTGAGAGTAAAACTTAGCAGCATGTAACCAAGGATGTAAAGGAGGAAGCAAAAGAAAATTATTTCAAAGAACTTACAAAATTCCAGCAGACATAACTGTTTGTGCTGGATGGATGAGATAGTATTGTGGGGTCAGTGCTTCCAGGACAGATTACACTTTTGCCTTTCACCAAGGCATGGTCCCTTTTTTGATAAGAATTAAAGTACATCACTTACATTGACCCATGGATAAGGTTTTTTGGTTTAATTTTTTGACTAAAATTTCTAGACTTATACACAAGTATACACAGTAGCCAAATGAATCTCCTTGCGACACTCAAGGCAACAATTCCATGGGCTGAAAAAGTGATGGAATCTTTCATAGCATCAGCTACAACGGCAAGGGACTTTAGACATATGAATGGATACAGCCACTGATTCATGAGCCCTCGCGAGGGCAGCATCTGACCTTTTCTCATTGAGTTCTTTTAGATAGGTCTTCTTCTCTCTAATTTTTATCACAGGCAATGTGCAAGGATGGAAACGCCACCTTTCCAGCTGGCCTTGGAGTGCTATGATAGCCTTATCACAGAATCATATAACCAGAGATTCGGAAGGGCCCCATGAGCGATTGACTCAACCCCTGGTTAATGTAGCAACTCCAACTAGATCATCCCCAGCAACAGGTAGCTATCCTCTTTTTGAAGATTTCCAGAGAAGCACATCTCGCCATCTCTCTGGCTCCACTGATAAACAGCCCTTATTGTCAACAAGTTCCTTCTAAGCATCAGTTGAAATCTACCCTCCTGTAACTTCAAACCATTATACCTGGCCCTATCCTCTAGGGAAGCAGAACACAAACCTGTTCCCATCTCTCTGTGACAGCCCTTGAGGTATTTAAAGAGTGCAAAAATGCCTGGAGATGAGAAGGTTAAGAGGTGATATGATAACCCTGTTTAAATATTTGAAGGGATGTCATATTGAGGAGGGAGCAAGCTTGTTTTCTGCTGCTCCAGAGACTAGGACCTGGAACAATGGATGCAAACTGCGGGAAAAGAGATTCCACCTAGACATTAGGAAGAACTTCTGACAGTAAGGGCTGTTTGACAGTGGAACACACTCCCTTGGAGTGTGCTGGAGTCTCCTTCCTTAGAGGTCTTTAAGCAGAGGCTAGATGGCCATCTGTTGGGGATGCTCTGATTTAGAGTTCCTGCATGGCAGGGGGTTGGACTGGATGGCCCTTAGGGTCTCTTCCAACTCTATGATTCTATGGTTCTATCTTCTCTGCACCAGGCTTAACATGCCCAGCTCCTTTAACCTTTCCTCATAGATTTTGTTCTCCATACCTCTTATTCTCACTGCCCTTCTCTGAACCCCCTCCAACTTGTCTAGATCCTTCTTGAAACAAGGCACCCAGAACTGAACTCAGTACTCCAAAGGAGGACTAACTAGCTCAGAATGCAGTGGGACAATTACTTCTCTCGACTTGGAAACTATGGTTCTAATAATACAAACTAATAAAATTATTTGAATTAATGACACCTCTATTTACAAGGGTAGTGTTTTGGAGGACTAGGTGCAGAGAAGAGGAAAGGCTATTGCATCCAGCTTGAGACCTTTCTGGAGGTATCTGGCCGGCCTTCCTTAACTAAATGGACCCTTGGGTCTTCTCCATTCCCTTCTCATTTTGTGTCTTGTCTCTTTAGATTGTAAGCCTGAGGGCAGGGAAATGTCTAATTAACAATTTGTAAGCCACTCTGATAGCCTTTTGGCTGAAGAGTGGGGTATAAATAAATAAAATACTATTATTATTCTATTGTGAAAGCTGGGAAAGCCCGAGCAGACCACTATGTTGGCCACAGAACTGACATGCCTCTATACCAACCTCCCTTTCTGCAAGAGAAGGACTTTATCTTTCAGTGATTCATCCAACTGGTCCAGGAAAGGCGTGATGTCAACTGGCTCTTCAATAACAGCTTCCTTTATTGGATGAAACCGGAATTCCCTCTTTTTCCCTATAGCAAAGAGGAAAGCCAAGAAGATTTAGTGATCCTTTCCCATAGACATGCCTTTGTTTGCATGCCAATCTCAAGACTTGTTTTACTTATTTATTTTTTCTACAAATAATATTTATTGCAATTTTCACCAAAAAAAAACAAACAAACATATTTGAGATAATCACATTCCATCATACTTGACAGTTTTCACTTCCTTCTCCACCTAAAAATCTTCTTCAGGCTTAATTTCGGTATCCACTTTCCAAAACTCTTAGTCTTGATTCTTCCTTCCTATTGCATCATTCACATTCAGATTTACAACATATCCACTAACACTTTTTTCCTATTTAATTTAAAAACCCGGAATCAACTTACTTTCACACTTTTTATATAAAAATGTCCTATCACCAAACTTATTCTTAAAATCTGTTTTTATAGCTTTTATAATATATATAACAAAATCCCTCTTCTTCATCCTTTAATTACCAAAAAGATTAATTAATCAAATGTACTTTGAGGTGCCAGGGACTGTTTTATACCCATTATGGATCTCTATCTTTACAGTATTGCAACACTAATTTCCAATCTTCCTCCCAGTATTTAAGCGATCTTTCATTCAACAGAGATGTAGTCTTCTGTTGATGGTATTTCAGAGCTTTTCCATTTACTTGCAAATACCATCCTAGTGGCAGAGACCTTCCTGGAAGTACTCTCTCTTTTGCCAAAATAGTTATGCCTGCCATAATTTTGTAGGTTCTTTGACATTGTTTTTCTTTGCCTCATCATCTAGATCCTTTGTTACATGTCCCTATGTTTTACCCTTGAGTTATCCAAGGGTCATATCAAGATCCATAATTTTGTCCCCAAAACCTGCCCTCAACTTATACATGAGGTTGATTTATAGTCGAGTATATATGGGTAAATGCGCTCCCACTATAGTGAGTAGCTTTTGTCTGGACTACGGCTCTTCACACTATCAGGGGAGGATGGGCTCACATTATTAAATGCTCCTTTATTTAAAAATAAACAACAAATAAATAGTCGAATACAAATGAACCTAACACCCAGTCCTTGCATGGAAGGAGTAAGCACATCAAGGAGACAGCTATTTTGGACTCTCCCTGACCTGCTAGTTCTCCAAATGCAGGGAATTCGCTTCCTATTCCATCAAGGAGCGTTCAAGTTCCACAAGTCTCCACTACAGTTTGAATTGATATAATCCAGGCAGAGGCAGCTAGAAGAGCTATGCCTAAACAGAACAAAGGGTTTTAGAGGCACATGCTGTAGAATAGGAAGCCTAATTCTTTGCTCTGGCTATTGCAGAGGCTGTACCAAGAATTCTGCCTCACAGAATTGGAACACTGGACCATCAGGGCTCCCAAGGGGCTAATCCAACAGTGACGCTTCCTGCCGTGTCACGTAATGCATTGTGCTGCAGCCGTCGGTCCCAGCATCTGGGCCAGAAAGGGCACAGAGCGTTCTGCTTGGAGCACAGTACATGCCTTGGCCTAGAGAAACAAGCTACAAAAGGGCAGCCTTTCCGGAAGCTGGTGGTTTTCCTCTTGGCTGTCTTGCAGCCCAACTGCAGATCCATCTGTTGTTAATTCTGAAGTTCTAAAATTAAGAACTGTTGAACAGATGTGTTTTCAAGCTGCTTTGGTCAACCATGGTTTGCACTAGCCAGGGTTCAGTGTTACACCGAGCAAACTGTGGTTAAGGCAGCCTCTCCTATTCTTTTGCTTCAAGGTAACAAACAGATCTGGCTGAGACCTCTGCAGACACATCCTCCAGGAAACAGTTTGGCATATGAACAGTTTGGTCTTACTTTATCTCAGAGATGTTTACAAGGTCTGAAATCTAAATGGTTACTGCTAACCATGGTCAAGCATAGCATCTTCATAGTCAGTTGGAGGTAAACACCTTTACAAATAGAGTGGCAGGGCTCTACCAAGGTGGCTTCTTGCACATGCTAGTCAGTCATTTTTTTGTTTTTGACTAAAAGCCATTATAAATCCATTTTTTAAAAAAAAAAATACATATGTGCGCTAAGTGACTGATTGCCTTGTTGCACATGAAGAAACCAGAGCTTGGAAGTGTTACCTTTCTGCACTACAACTGCTGCATTGCTATCTGAGGGATTCTGGAAGATGAAGTCTATAAAGTTAGATGTGAAGTTGAAGGCTTTCATGGCCGGCATCCATGGTTTTTTGTGGGGTTTTTGGGCTATGTGGCCATTTTCTAGAGGAGTTTGTTCCTGACGCTTCGCCAGCATCTGTGGCTGGCATCTTGAAAAACGTATAGAGTTTTTCATCTTTTGGCAGAAACCAGCTTTCTGTACCATTGGTCTGGAAAACTGTATGGAGTCACTCTTAACATGGCAATTCCTCTGTCCCAAACCTCTCACCTTTGCTGTTCAAGTCCTCTTCATCATCACTAAAGGCAGCCTCTGCATTGTCATAGCAACTGTCATCTTTGTCAGACATGTGATTATCCATCTCCATGGACACGGGCTCCTCGATTTTGACTGTAAGGACCAACACAAAGAGATGATGGGAAGGGAGAACGTTGGCTCACTGGAAGCTTACCCCCCATGGTCTGAACTATAAGGGCAAGCCTACATCCCAAGGTGGCAATCATCATCACCTTGGTGCTATGTGGGCAATCCTGGTGAAATCCAGCCTCTCCTACATCTAAGCTTTGCTTATCCTGCTACTATTTTGTTGTCTGGACAAACATAGGGCACAAGACCCTGCTATACAGAGTCAACCTTTGCTCTAGCCAGTATTAGTCAAGTCTGACTGGAAGCAATGTCTCACCAGGGTTTTGGGAAGAATGCATTTCTTAGCCATCTCTGATGATTCTCAGGCTGAGAGAGTGTGCCTTGACCAAGAAATCACAATGGGATTCTGTGGCTGAGTGAGGATTCAAACTCTGGTTTCCCAGAAGCCTAGTCCAATGCTCAAACTGCTACACCAACCTGTCTATACCTTCAATTAGAGAAGATCCCCTGAATCTTTCACTGGCTGACACATAGATGATACGTTGAATTGATTCAATGAATTTACTCTAGTCAGGATTAAGAACGGGACTTAGGCCATCGGCTGCCCTCTCCGTCAGAACATTGATTTATGAATAAATATGAATTTTTTGAGAGGGAAGACTAGATCCAGCACTGAAACCAAGGGCCTGATGCCAAGTAATTATCAAGTCATAACACTATTTCCTCTGCTGCTGTCTTAAATTTTCCCAGCCATTCCCCACTCTGCTAGCCAACTAGGTTGTGGAAGATCTGGAAAATCTCATAAGCAGGGGAAAATAAACCCATTCTATAGCAAAGCCTCTAGCGATCTACCAACTGCCAAACCCCTGCCCCAATTCTACCTTCAACGGGAGGTGAAGGGGAACTGCAGAACTCTGGGAATTTCTCTCTCAGCATGGCCCGGAGCTCCTTGTCCAGCTTGGGGTTGTCAAAGAGAGGAGCTAGGTGCCTACAAAAGACAGAACAAGGTTGGGGAGGTGGGTGAAGATACAAAAGATATGTGGGTTCTCTGTGCATCTGGTGCAGTGAACATCAGGCCACAAAAACTGACATTATCTTAAATCTGTTCCTCTCTAAAGGAGCCACAAGACTCCGTTGTGTTTTTACTGTGACAAATGAACACAACTGACCCCCAAAGGGTCACCAGGCCTCAGCCCCAGAAGTGTGTATTATAAGAAGGTCTTTCTTTCACAAAGCTTGGGGGAAGTTCCTCCGTTTTTTAAAAATTATCTTTCATTCAAAAAGAAAAACATAAACAAACAAATAAAAAACATCACACATCTCTACAATCAATCATATAATATTTTTATAAATATTATTATAAATATTATTGACCAGCTACAACACTTCTTTCTCATCTTCACATGCTTCACCTGTTGCTATATATCCTCATCCAACCCTTCTCAAGCACATCCTTTCATCCTTCTCTATCATTTATTCCTTGTTCTTCTCCATTTTTGATCTACAGCTCCACAAGCTGGCTGAGGAATCTGGGAGTTTTAGTCCAAAAAAGGATGGAATTTTTCCAAGCTTTGTTTTCAAAGAAATTCTGAGATACTGTATATACTCACATATAAATCTAGAAATTTTAGTCAAAAAATTGATCTCCAGAAACCTGGGTTGACTTATCTAAAGGTCAATTTAAGTACTATACTTTAACTCTTATCAAAAAAGGAACCATGCTCTGGTGAAAGGTGAGAGCTTAATCTCTTCTCGGAGCACCTATAAAAAGCATTAACTGCTGTACTCTCATCCATCCAGTCTTTAGGGTGAGTACAAACAGGTATGCCTGTCAAAATTTTACAGAGCTTTAGCATCATTTTCCTTTGCTTCATCCTTCACATTCTTTGTTACATGTTTCTTTGTTTTACCCTCAACTTATCCATGAGTCATATCAAAATCCTTAATTTTGGCCCCAAAACCTGCCCTCGACTTATGCATGAGATTGACTTATAGTTGAGTATATACAGTATTTCATTTTCTATAACTGCTGCCAGTATGGAAGTCACTTGGCCTTCAAAAGGCAGCTGCGAAAACTTTACACATCTTCAAGGTGGCCAAGACAGGAACCCGGCAGCTTGCTTATCTAGACAATTATCCGGTAAATTTGGGAAGGAGGTATTTCTGGGAGCAGGAAGCTAGGAGTATGGCCAACACTCCACTCCTTCACCCTGAGAGAGATCAGGAAATGTAGAAGAAAGTAGCAGCCACAGCCTATTGAAAGGTTAATTCCTCTCTGTCAAGGGTCTTTGCTGAGAGCAGAAGCGTGTCTTTGTAAAGCCAGAAAGAAATCAGCCACTTGAGGAGAGCGACAGGAAAATCGAGAGCTCACATCAGTGTCAACCAATTAAAGTAACTTGACAAGAGTTGCCTTACGCCAGGACTCGCTTCTCCACGATGTGGGTGAGGGAGTTGAAGACGCCTTGTCTCACATGAGTCTCCAGAGCAGGATAAAAGTTAGGAATGATCTGCAAAGGAGAAGGGGGTTAGAAAGACTGGGAGACAGAAAGGAAGGAAGAATATTTATTTTTATTTATGCATGGCTTTTATTTATCACCTCTCAAACCACCAAGGCCTCCAGGGTGATGCAAAATCGATTTTGATTTAAAAAAAACACCAATAAATAAATAACTAAAACCCAATTAGCAACAGTTCAAACTCTTCCTTAAAAATAATTCTAAAACCAGACAAACAGTCTAAAAAACAGCTAGAGCACAGGCCTATTTTTAAAAACCAAAGGCCATGTGAAACAGCACAATCTGCCCTGTCCATTGGAAAATCAGAAGGGATAGAACCTGCTTTCCTTTTGGAGGGAGTTCCACAGTCTGGGTGTTGCTACAGAGAAGGCCCTGTCACATGTACCAAGCAACATAGCCTCACAGGTTGATGGGATATGTAATACGACCTCTGATAATAATCTTAGATTTTAGGCAGACTCATATCAGAGGGAGCTGGCCCTCATATTCAGGCTCGAAGTACTGAGGTAAGAAACCAGGCACCTAAACTGGTGCAAAGGGGAGACCATACTGCAGTACCCACAGCCAAGACTATAACTGATGCCCCTGATGAAGGGCCTTACCCGACACATGAAGTCCAGCAGGGTGGCGGTGATGGCCGGGTGGGGTTTCATGGAATGATGCATGACCAGGATGGCAGGCTCTGCAACACAAAAGGGAAAAAAGTCTGATGTAATGCTGAATGGAACAAAAGAAAGTGTGTAGGGCAGTGTGACCCGCTCTGGGGGGCCCTCCCTTGGCAGGAATCTGGGCATCTCCTAGACTGGGGGAGCCCTGGACTGTGCAGTGATGAGAGAGGATGAACTGGTGGTGGATATCAAGTATGTACCCTGAGTTTTTAGAGGAAAGTATGAAGGTAATGCTGTTCCTAGATAACTGCACTCTTAGTTGCAAGATCCACAACTGGTCCAAACCAAGGCTGGTTGGAAGAGTTGAAGAGCTTAATCATGAGGAATAGGAGAGGAGTAAGAAAAGGACCATACAACCAACCATGGAAGGAAGGAAGGAAAGAAGGAAGGTCTCTGCCATACCTATGTTCATGATGCTGTCCTTCTCCGGGTTGAAGAAAAGCCAGTCATAAAACAAGGCAAGCTTGGCATTTGAAGCAGCAACGTTGGACTGGAAGGGAAGGAAGCAAAAAAGAAAACATAACTTGAAACATGGGTACAGATGTTATGGTTTTACTATAGCTTTTGCCAAGACCAGGAAAACCAGTTTCAGCTGCAGCAGCAGGCTTACTTCAGTTCCAGAGATTAATTCACTGTCTTGTTGCCCAGGAAGGCTGGAGATGTTTCAAAACATGATCAAGAGCAGCCCTCTCCAGTTGCCAACTTCCTACAGCCTGCGCCACATAATCCCCTTTCAGGGAGCGCTTGAGAATGAAACATAGGAAAGAACGCAGATCTTTCTTTCATCTTTTGTTCAGCTTCAGAGAGCCAGTGTGGTGATAGTGGTGAGAATGTTAGACTTATAGGGGCTAAACAGACAGGCAAAAAGCTGGCTTGAAGGCGTGGCATTTAGATGACACATGCCTTGAAGCCAGCAGAAAAGTGCCCTTATGCTGAGAAAAGCCATTTCAAAAAGAAGCAGCTTTTTTTCCGCTTATTCCTGGCTTGAAAGCTGTGTCATGTGGTCATGACATGAGCACTCCAGCTGCCTTGGGACCCGGTGGTGCGGTTGGTGGAGTTTCAATGTGGCTTCAGAAAAGGCAGCTTCAAGCCACTTTTTCCAGTCTATCTGTTTCACCCCATAGAGGTCTCCAATGAGCCATGAAACTCACTGGGTGACTTTGGCTGGTCTGTCTCTCTCAGCCTCACCTACCTCATAATATTGTTGTGAGGATGAAATGGGGAAGAGGAAAGCCATTTCTGTCACCTTGTGCTCACCGAAAAGCCAACTAACAACAGATAAACCCAGTAGATTCAAGCAAATTCCCCCTCAGCACTGAGTTTCCATAATTCTGAAACGGGAATATTGGCAAGCTACCTCTCAAATGTAGAGTTGTTGCAAGAAACAGCCAGGGGAAAAGTCGGAAGTGCTTTACTTCCTAACATGGGATACAACAACAATCTAGACCAGAGGAGGACCAAAATGTAGGTGAAAGAAATATATATTTGATCTGGATGCTTTGTAACAGCAAACAGCTCCAGTTATCTGTAGTGAATCATTTCTGACAGACTGAGTAATAGTTATATGTTCCTACAAATCCTCTGGATGTTTGGATTCCAACTTCCAGAAGCTCCAGCCACCATGGCCAATGGTCATGGATTCTGGGAGGTGAAGTTCAAAACATCCAGAAAGCCCAATGTTGCTCTAGATCACTGCTCCTCGGGTTATCCAATGCAGGGAGCTGGCTTTTTTTATTCCCAATGTGCACTAACCTACATTAAATTAGTACAGTCATCTCCAATTGTTTGGTTTGTAACATCTTGCCTGATGAAGAAGCCCATGGAGCTTCGAAAGCTTGCAAGAAGTATCTTGTGCATTTCAGCTGGCCAATAAAAATCACTGATGGATATTTGTTTGCATTTGTTAAATGGCCAAAACAGCTACCCCCAGGGCCACCAATGGTTCAAGAAACAGCTCAAGAGACTTCACAAGAGGGTCAGTGGCTCATATGAAATTACTCCTGGCCTTGCCGAGAGTGATCAGATTACAAAGGTGGAGAAAAACACATCCATCATGTCACCAGGAATGGAGCAGTTGGGTGAATGGGGGGAGATTTAACTCTCTACCCATGGAAAGCAAAGAAGGAAAGCTCAAGAGAGAGGAAAGGAAACCCTTTGCTTAGGACTCTGAACCCTGCCCCTGGCCCAGAAACTCTTGACAGCACCTCCACACCAGAAGCCTCGACTGGTATCTTACTTAAGAGCTGCACTCCATCAAATCTGTTCCAAAAGGCCATATTAAATCCCGGCTTTTAATCCAGTTCATTAGTCACTTCCCTTCCATCTTGAGCCTGTCCAATAAACGTCATACAAATTAAATGCGGACTCTGCTGCCGGAGAGTCAAACCAGATTCCAGACCTTAATTAGCTAGGGTGCCATTGGCAATTAGCAACAGGGCAGGAGGTTCAGAGAATGCTAATATATATATGGGAGTTGGACCGAGAAAGAGAGAAGGGGAGAAAGAGATGTCCAAAAAAACAGATCCATCAGCAGAACACCCCACTTGTGAATGGCGTGGCATGAAAAGATGCTGGAATCTTGAAAGAATTCTCACACTGGAAGTTGTAAAACAAAGTGTGTAAGCATTTCTGAACTCCTTTAACTTGGATGCAGCATTCACTGAAATCCCAGGCTATAACAGAATGTATTAGCACATCTAAACTTATTATAGTCAGCACTCCTTATCCACAATTTTTTTTATCCGTGGAGTCAAGCACCCACAGTTTGAAAATATTCAAAAAAAAGTATAAATTCCAGACAGCAAACCTTGATTTTCCATTTTATATAAGGGGCATCATTTTGCTATGCCGCTGCATTTAATAGGACTCAAACATTGATGGATTTTGTTATCTGGAACCAAACCCCAGTGGATAACAAGGACCCACTGTACCTGAAAGGGACCTAGGAGTCCAAGTAGACCACAGGTTAAACATGAGTCAACAGTGTGATGCGACAGCTAAAAGGCCAATGCGATTTTAGGCTGCATCAATAGAAATATAGTGTCTAGACCAAGGGAAGTAATAGTGCTACTCTGTCTGGCCACACCTGGAATACTGTGTCCAGTTCTGGGCACCACAATTCAAAAAGGACATTGAGAAACTGGAGCGTGTCCAAAGGAGAGCGAATAAAATGGTGAAGGGTCTGGAAACCATGCCTTATGAGGCATGTTTAGCCTAGAGAAGAGAAGGTTAAAAGCTGATATGATAGCCCTGTTTAAATACTTGAGAGGATGTCTTATTGAGGAGGGGAGCAAGCTTGTTTCTGCTGCTCCAGAGAGTAGGACCCAGAACAAGGGATACAAACTGCAGGAAAAGAGATTCCAGCTCAACATTAGGAGGAATGTCCTGACAGTAAGAGCATTTCAACAGTTGAAAAAACTTCCTTGGAGAGTGGTGGAGTCTCCCTCCTTGGGAGTCTTTAAACAGAGGTTGGATGCTCATCTGTTGGGGATGCTTTGATTAAGAGTTCCTGCATGGCAGAATGGGGTTGAACTGGATGGCCCTTAGGGTCTCTTCCAACTCTATGATTCTATGAACTTATAACAGAGCTGAGGAAGTAGACTTAAGTCTACAAAAGCTCATGCTGCCGACGTCTTCCATTCAGTTAGACTCAAAGGTGCTACAAGATCTCTCTTCCTATTTACTGGCACATGTTTCCTCTTAGCCACAGAGGAAGATCCCATGCCCTCCAACGTTTTGCAGTGGAAAACCAGGATACGTGTGGTCAGGCAACACCAAAGTGTGGTCAAAATGACAACAGATATTAATGAGGAAAAATACACAAGCTAGGAGGAGGCTGGAGTACTTTGCTTTTTCCTGAGCCTACCAGGAAGGCCTCTCCTCTCCTTTTCTTTCCACCTCGCTTAGTTTACAAACTACTGTTGCACTTTGTACTCCGTTTGGTTCAATTCAAGTAAGCTGCAGACAAGAGGGGAAGTGGAAGAAAGGAAGAAAAACTGGGACATTTTAAAATCAGCTGAAAAAAGTGGGATGGCTTAGAGTTATCTTGAAAAGTGCTAAACGTATGTTAGCTTACCTAAACACCCTGAACTCACCAGATCTTGAATGCTAAGCAGAGACAGCCCTGGTTAGTACTTAGAAGGGGACAACCAGGGAATACAGGGTGCTGTAGGTCTGATTTCAGAGGAAGACAATGGTATCCCTTGCCTAAGAAAACCCTGTGAAATCCACAAGCTCTCCCTAAGTTTGACAGGCGATTTGAAGGCAGATACACACATAGGATCAGGTTATCTCTTTTCAGTGTGGAAACGAAAGCTTGTATGAAATTGGCAGGATACTGAAAGCTGCTGCAATATCTAAAGCTGCCCAACCTCGATTTCTTAGAAATCTATTATTACACCACATTTTGCAACAGATCATTTTTGTCATTCTTGGCCTTCCAGCTTAGGTTTTTCTTTTTTCTTTTTCCCTTTCTCTTTTTAAAGGGCTATTACAGAAGTGTACCGCAGCCAGAAACATTTGGCTATCACAAGCCGTCTTACAAACTGAGGAATGGAAGGAATGCATTTTGAAAGCAGAGGGCAGAAAGGAAGGTGTTTCAAAGGACAGGAGGTATTATGACACCTACCTATCCTCTGTGGCAATGCTATGCAAAGTGATTGCTCCTGGACCAATGTTTCTAGTCCCTGAAACATTGGCTGCCGATCCCTGGTGAGTTTCCAGTAAAGAAAAAATACCAAAACACTTCTGCTCAATGGGCATAAATATGGCACCAGTCCTTGGCATGTTGGAAAAAAATAATTGTTTGTCCCACATCAGATAGCCTGAGAAGCACTGCTTTGGTGTTCCAGATGTTTTGTGCTTTGGTTTCCACAATTCCTGGCTACTGGGTGTGCCAGTTTAGGTTTCTGGGAGGTGAAGTCCAAAACACCTGGAGGACCAAAGGCTGAGAACTAACAGCATAGGGTCTTCACTCAGTACGCTCACATCCACTCAGAAATCCACCCAAAATCATTTCTCTCCCCTGTCCTCTAACTACGTAACAGCCCTATTAATTTCCCCATTCCAGATTACTGTGGGAGCCCAATTTAAGATTTTTTAAAATTCATTTTTTGCTATAAAAGTTCCATTTTTTGCCACACGGTTCTAAACTGTACGAAATGCCTAAATTATACAGAATCTCTTTGTTTTTGCCCATCTGAGGAGCAGGCAAAAAGTCCCCAACAAAAACCTGGAATGTCAATACTAGTAAAGTAAAGAAAATCATTTAATCTCCCCTAGTTTTCCATAGTGCCATGCAGCTTTAATGAACTCATTTCCAAAAAAGGAACTGAAAAAAGGATACCAAGACTAGGAATTAAAGTGAGCTGATACTGTACTCAGTCTTACAGAAAAATGTTCCTCCTTAAACAGTTATTAGGAATGATTTGGGGGCAGTAAATATGAATTAAATTACATTAAATATGAATAAGAAATCTTTAATTAAATACTTTATTAATCATTCTAAAAGAAAATACTATATTTCACAATCTATTTGTTCTATGTTCTCAGGAAATAAGAAGATTAAAAAAAAAGGGAATTCCATCCCCACAAAAAAGGTTTCCCCACCTCCAGGACCTTCACATCTCTAAGCCTACGATGTGTCTGCTCTTCATAAAATAACCCACTTTGCCAGTTACATTTGGGAGGGATTGTTATCAAGGCTTTGTCAAGCCACCTTGAATTCCATAGTTTTTTATGGAGCTTTCGGCCTATGTGGCCATGCTCTAGAAGAGTTCCTTTCTGACGTTTCAATACATTTGCAATACATTTCAATACATATGTTTCAATACATTTGCAAATTACTCCTTCCTTCCCAGGGCCACACAGGATATCTATATCCAATCCTTTCCCAGGCTATCATTCTCTGAAGACGCCAGCCACAGATGCTGGCGAAACGTCAGAAAGGAACTCTTCTAGAACATGGCCACATAGCCCGAAAGCTCCACAAAAAACTATGGATGCCGGCCATGAAAGCCTTCGACTCCACACCTTGAATTCCATTTTGTGGGAACAGCAGGATATAAATCCCCTAAACAAATGAATAATAAATTAGACCCTTTGGATGCCTAGAGACCCCTGAGCTGCCTTACCGTGCAGGTGGTGAGCAGCCAGCCGATGATGGCCCACCGAGGGAGGATGTCGGAGCTCAGCACTTCATTGGACGGGTGGACCACCCCACAGATGTATCGGATGAGATCGCAGCGCAGGGACTGGCTGTCTGGGGTGGACAGGTACTGCCGCTGGAACCAGTCCTGATAGCGTTTTTGTTGGCCAAAGCGCACCTGGAAGAAGGGACGCCAGAAGCCACTTTAGACAGGATCGGGTCTGTCTGTATAGGTCACAGGTGGGAACTGTGTGGCCAAGGGGATGCATGCAACCCTTTGAGGGAGCCTCACCAACCTCCTCCAGCACTCCCCTCACACCAAATTTACCCAATCTCCACCATACACCATTAGCCAAAAACACCGGGTTGCCTAAATATTGCAAAACTTGAGAGTTTTGTTTTAAGAAGGGAGCTCATGACAGCAAGGTTTTAGTTAATGCCTTCCATAATTCTGGATGGTCAATTAACTAAGAAAAAAAACCTTACCATTTACACAACTGTCACTGTGGCGTGCATGGCATTAAGGACCTCCCACACTATCTGTTTAGTTGTCCTCTGTCAAAAGGTATTAGAGAAAAATGCCCTGCCTCCATCGCCTCAGGGAAAAGAAATGTAACAAATGAAAAGTGACAGGAAAAGAGATTGTTCCTCCGAAACACTAGGAAGAACCTCCTGACAGTAAGAACTTTTTAGCCATGTTTAAATATTGGAAGGGATGTCATCTTGAGGATGGAGCAAGCGTGTTTTCTGCTGCTCCAGAGAATAGGACAGAGCAATGGATGCACACTATAAGAAAAAGAGATTCCACATCAACATTAGGAAGAATTTCCTGAGAGTAAGAGCTGTTTGATATTGGAACACATTCCCTTGGAGAGCATTGGAGTCTCCTTCTTTTGAGGTTTCTAAACAGAGACTGGATGGTCATCTGTCAGGGGTGCTTGGATTGTGTCTTCCTGAATGGTAAGGGATTGACTGGATAGCCCTTGGGGTCTCTTCCAACTCTGTGATTCTAAGTAATAATTTTATTATTTTACTCATTCTCCTTTCCTCCCAGTCTTGGCCATTAAGCCCAAGGCTGAGCTCCACTGGTACAAACTGGGCTAGAAAGTTCCAGGACTAAGTTAAATCACTTCTGCTCATGCCCTGCTGGTTCTGCAAAGAAATATGGGGAGAGCAAGGCCCAATGTATTTAAACCTTTTCTCAAGGCAGAGGTGAGGAGCGTGTGGGTTCAATCACATGCAGCCAAACCAATGGTGAAGCAAGATGGGAGTTGCAGCTCAGCAACATATGAAGGGCCACATGTGCCTCGGCTCATCTCTGGTGCCTTTGGAGGACCTGTTCCATACTTTCTTGCCACATGATCCACCATGGCACTGAAAGCAAGGAATTTCTTTCCCTGATGAATTTAGGAGCTAAGTCATGGATCCTTAGCAATTCAGCCTTGATTAATTTTCATTGAAATGTATGCTGTTGGTTTTTAAAATTCACCCCTTTTTCTTAAAGAAGAGTGTTCAGTTCAAACATTGCCTTTGGCCATTTTTTTCCAAATGTTCTTCCATGGCTTTCCCTTCTTCTGCTGGCTGGTATAATTTTTTACCCATGTCGTGTGCAAGGTTGCTATTTTTAAAAAGCTCTGAAAGCTGAACATGACAGGAAGAGAATCAATTCATTTGAAACGCATTGCTACAGATACCAGAGACTGCCGAAAAAACAAATAAGTAGACCCGAGAGCGAATTAAGCCTGGACTTTCACTAGAAGCCAAAATGGTTAGACTGAGGCTCTCCTGCGTGGGGCACATTATGAGAGGACATGACCCGATGGAAAAGGCAGTAATGCATGGAAAATAAGTAAGTGACAAATGCCTGGTAAAGTAGAAGGCAGTAAGAAAAGAGGATGACCTTACTACACACCCATTGATTTAATCAAAGAAGTCAGGGCTGCCCTGAGTTTGCAAGAGCTGAATAGGGCTGCTTAAAAAAGGGGCTCATGGCAGTCTCTCATTCAGCAGGTTGCTGTAACTTGAAGCCAATTTAACACCCTGTGACAACAACAACCAATACTCTCTTCAAGAGGCTGTATACTTGGATCTGCTTCAAGCAAACAAACAAGAAAGGAACTTACACGAGACGTCATGAAGAGCAGCTTCGTCTCCATATCTGGTGTGAGACGGCAGGCCAGAAACTTCCGTGACGTCCGAGACTGCAAAAGCTGCAACACACCTGGTATTGGAGGTGAGGACAATGTTTGGTGGATGGGAAGCACATAGAATCATAGAATCATAGATTCAAGCAAAGAAGAGCAGTTCAAACAAAGCAAATGGTTCACGGGACAGCCAAAAATCATGGCTATTAATTTATAAATTGCACTTTTAGACCACCCAGTTACCAGAGTTCTGGTAATAATGTACAACAGGGTCCGTAAAACTTTGTAAATTTCATTCCCTTAGGCAACAATAAATAATTTTGTAATTCTGCCTGCCTTGCTACAAAAAAAAAATTCTCAAAAACTGTGCCATTCTCAAGGACTACTTGCAATCGGGAGTAAACAGCAGCTCCAGAGACTAGAATGTGAACCAATAGATTCAAGTTGAAAGGAAAAAGATTTCATCTAAACATGGGAAGAACTCACAGCAAGAGCTGTGTGACAGTGGAATCATAGAATCATAAAATTATAGAATTGGAAGAGACCACAAGGGCCATCCAGTCCAACTCCCTGCCATGCAGGACCTCTCCATCAAAGCATCGCCGACAGATGGCCATCCAGCCTCTGCTTAAAGACCTCCATGGACGGAGACTCCACTACACTCCGAGGGAGTGTGTTCCACTGTTGAACAGCCCTGACTGTCAGGAAGTTCTTTCTAATGTTGAGGTGGAATCTCTTTTCCTGAAGTTTGCATCCATTGTTCCGCGTTCTAGTCTCTGCAGCAGCAGAAAACAAGCTTGCTCCCTCCTCAATATTACAATATGAATGGGTGGCAAAGGATGGCAGATTCCCCTAGCCATTTTTGGGACCTCCCCAGAAATGACCTACTTATTAATAGCAGCACTTGTTGAACTCTCTTCAACAAACAAAGCAGAAGTCTTTGAAAATAATGGAATTCTAGAATAGCATGTTTATTAAGTCCACTTCCAGTCAGTACCCCAGGTACTGTATTTTATATTACAAGCCTTCAAAGGCAGTCTCTCATGCTAAGTGCCACTGTCATTTGCAGCAGGGCCTTTCGTGCTGCAGTACCTGTCATGGGGAACAATATTTCCCTCCAGCCGTCATATCCAAACCGTTGAAGAAATATTGGGATTGGATTAGCCATCACTCATTCAGGTATCATGGTCAGAAAGGGGAAAATGATCAAGTGTATTCTGGCTTCCACATTTTTATTTTACTTTACAGTTGGCCTTCCATTTACATGGGAGATCCAATCCAGACATACACTCCCACGAAAACAGGCTCACATGTATTCAAGCCTCATAAGTTTGAATAGGGTGTGTGCCATTAGGAATAATGGAGGTCACCCCTCCAGGCATAATTGAAGTTGCGGATCTCAGATCCGCGAGTTAGGAGGGGCGACTGTATTTGTTAAATGGACTGAATGAATACGGTACCAAGAAATCCATTAAGCCAAGCGTGAGGAACAGATGAGACTACAGGTGTCATTGGACCACAGAACCTATTATCCCTCACAGTTCCATTGGGCAGAGTGGATGAAAGTTGTGAACCATACAATGTACTGTGAAGTCAAAGGCTTTCTTGCCGGTATCCATCGTTTTTTGTGGGTTTTCCAGGCTATATGGCCATGTTCTAGAAGAGTTTCTTCCTGAAGTTTTGCCAGCATCTGTGGCTGGCATCTTCAGAGAATGCTGCTTCAGAGAATAGCATTCTCTGAAATGTACTCTTTCCCACCACTGCTCCAAACTTTTAAGCCAGAAGAGACTTCCTTTCCAGGAGGAGACTTCATGCTTCATGTTGCTAGTCCATATCATGTCCATGTGCTCTGATGGCCTCTTTCACCTACCTGTGAACTGCGGGCTCAGAGCCTGTGGATTGTGGATAATGTCCTTCCAGAGCTGCTCGAACTCAGGTATCCTTGCAACGTTCTGCAGGAGCCTTACCAGGTCTCGACCAATCATGAAACAATCCATAAACTGGGGGGGGGGGGGGGTGTAAAAAGGGGAAGATGTGGAGAAAGGAGGGTCACTGTTGTCAGCATGACAAGATCGTACAACACACAAATACACACACGTGAGAAACATTCTGTTCCTGAACCTCCCGGACTTGTTGCTCAGCCTGCAAAAGGTCTCCCCTTGGGAAGAAGGCCACTTCCTTTGAAGACATCAGGTTCTAAAGAAGCGGCAGCACAAGAAGGTCAAACGGTATTTATTTTCATTTTTTTAATGGCCACTTGTAGTACAAGCAAACAACCCAGAGCCATAAATTCAGAGGCTTTCCCCTTCACTGCTGACTCCCAGAGCTCAATGGCCAAGGCTAGAGTGGGGTGGGGAGGGAATAGCCTTTTGTATCCAGGCCAATATCTGGACAGTGCCAAAAATCTGGAAGGAAAGGATGACTCCTGTGAATGATGTTCCTGCGACTCACATGCAACTGACATTGTCAGTGGAGCTCAGCTGGTTTGTTTGGGTACTGAATTTATAGCCCACCTTTCTCCCAAGATTAGATTCAAGGCAGCTTGCAATGATTTAAAAAGAGTTAGGCAGATATTCTCCTTATTTAAGCCAACACATAGCTATATGTTGCTGTCCTGGAACATAGGGCCTTTTCTGAAGCTGCCCTGAAGTTCAAGAGCAGATGTGAAGAACCGTTTTGCAATTCCCTGAGGAGCGTGTTGTTGTGGTATACATGCTGATGGTGGGAGAGACCAACACCAAAAGATCACACACCTACACTGCCTTGTCTCCCCATCTCTCTTTTAATAAACTGGAGAACAAAGTCATACAGATTTATGCTGCTGCAACAACCCATTATGCTGGAGTAAGGTATTTTTGGAGCAGCATATAGGAGTAGTGACAGTATAAAGACAGCAGAGAAAGCAAAGATGGTCTGCTGGCTCCTGGGCAGCTCAGAAATTGACAAGGCAGTTGTATTTCCTAAGAAATCTTTGACTGACTACAGTCCAAAACAGAAATAATCCAGTTTGAGACTGCTATAACTGCCCTGGCTCAATGTTAGGGGATTCTGAGAGCTGTAGTTTATTGTGGCAGCAGGGATCTCTCTCTGACAGAGAAGGCTTAATATCTCACAAAACTACAGTTCCCAGGATTTCCTATCATTGAGCCAGGGCAGTTAAAGTGGTCTCAAAATGAATTACAGTATTTCTGCAGTGTGTTTTGGACCTACCTCCTAATTCTTACAGTGCCTCCAGCCATTCTATCCATGGTTGCCACCACCTATGCCAGGGGACCAAACCGACCTTGCCCCCATTGCAAATATACCTACCGGGGGTGGGGGACATTTCAATGACCAGAAATTCTTTTGTGGGGCTTTCCATGCTATTTCGATGGGGCCTCCCCATCCTAATACTGCTAACCTGCCCCCCACAATGGCTTAAAAGGTGATCTGAAGTGATAAGTTGTCACTTCTGGACACTCCAAATGGCTTCCATAACAACGAATTATAGTCCATCGTGGCTTCAACAGTGCACAAAATGAAGTGGTATGGCCCTCTGGGGTTTGGAGGTTGCCCAACTCTGACCTATCCCAATGTAGTTACACTGGGTCAACAGGACTGTGGTCATGCTTGGTTAGGGAGAGTTGAAGGAAGAGGAAGAAACAGGGAGGAGAAGTTTAAACCTGCCATCTCCTTAACCCCCGTACTGCTAAAGCTGAAGGAATCCATCCAAGAGGAAAGAAAATGGGTTGCGAGATACAAGATGTGAGATAGAAACTCACTTCAGCGGGCATCACAATGGACTCCATTGTGCAAAAACCCCCACACTTCCCACCCCCACAGGAAGAGAAGTGGGAACAAGAGCGTCTGTAGTGATAAAAGCGGCTGGTAGGAGAATTGTGTCAGAGAAAGAAAAGGGGCATTTAATAGTGAGATACACTTGAGAAGAGACAGGCACACAAAACACTTCAGACTACCGAGCCTTCTGGAAATCCTTACCCTGTCTCGGAGCAAAAAGATGCAAAAATCCACCTCTTTCTGCCTCAGGGCTTGAAGCTGTGGAGAGCCATGGTGGTCGACAATGAGGCGCAGGTAGGTATACACCGACATGGCAATCAGCATGGTGCTCTTCAGCACCCACTCCCTGGAAGGAAAAACAACTGTCAGATGGCTTTTAGTCCAAACATCACAGACCAGTACAAACCACAGTTCTCTTAACCATGTAATGATGGAGGGGCAGGCACAGGAGGACAAAGGCAGAAGTGCCCCCTAATCCCTGCTGTCTTGTTCCGGCAGCTGGCATTCAGTGGTATACTGTCCATGAAACTGGAGGCGCCACTCTGCCATGATGGTCCAAAACTGTTTATACATTATACCATTTAAACATCCTTTCCTCCTTCTCCTCTTTCTCCTTCATCCCTGCCACCTTACGATGGTCTATTCCCCTTTCGAGAGCCAATGTGGTGGTTTGAATAGTAGATTTTGACTCTTGGAGACCAGAGCTCAGATTTCCACTTGGCTACAGAAAACCAGTGGGGGATCTTGGGCAAGTCACAAGCTCTTAGCCTCAGAGGAAGGCCATAGCAAGCTCCCTTTCAACAAATCTTGCCAAGATAAGCCCATGAGAAGGTCGCTCTAGGATCGCCCTAAGTTGAAATGACTTGAAGGCACACACCACAACCAACAACAACAACAAAAAACCATTTTCAGAGCCCGAAATTAAAATTAAATTTTGCATCACATAAATTCTTCACATTCTTGTTTGATCTACTCTTGGTTGATTTCACTGGGTGAAACACATTTAAGTTTGAAATCGGGACTCAGTCACAGATGCTGGTGAAAGATCAGGAATAAACTCTTCCAGAACATGGCCACATAGCCTGAAAAACCCACAAAAACAACAACAACTAGGTTTTCCTTTTGAATGACAATGCTGGCTGAGCAATTTGGTGAGTTGCAGTCCAAAAAAAACCTTCTTTTCTAAGTGCTGGTATGAACAATATGCAATGATAAGAAATGGCTAACAGAGACAAAAAAAGAGAAGCCAAAAAGACAAATGGGTCTGAGAGCAAATCAAACCCAAACTCTGCCTAGAAACCAATGTGACTAAACTTGTGGCTCTTGGACTTTGGACATCTCATGAGACCACATGACTCATTAGAGAAGATGATAAAGCTCAGTGAAGTGGAACTAAACAGGAAAAGATGAAGACTACACTCCAGATAGATTGACTCAATAAAGAAAGCCATGACTGCCCTAGCAAGACCTAAGCAGCCTGAGCTGGTACAGTTCCCTCTTCCAGGTCATTTTTCAGTCCATGGAGAAAGAAGGGGATATTATTTTGTGTTTCCTGGCTTTACAGTTTTGTAAAATTGAGTGTACAATGCCCAGTAGTTTGGGGCGGCACTAGAACACAAGAAAATGAGTCAACAGTGTGATGCAGCAGCTAAAAAGGCTAATGCAATTTTAGGTTGCATCCATAGAAGTATAGTGTCTAGATCAAGAGAAGTAATAGTGCCATTCTATTCTGCTTTGGTCAGGCCCCACTTGGAATACTGTATCCAGTTCTGGGCACCACAATTCAAAAAGGATGTGGAGAAACTGGAGCGGGTCCAAAGGAGGGCAACTAAGATGGTGAAGGGACTGGAATCCATGCCCTATGAGGAACGCCTTAGGGAGCTGGGAATGTTTAGCCTAGAGAAGAGAAGGTTAAGAGGTGATATGATAGCCTTGTTTAAATACTTGAAGGGATGTCATATTGAGGAGGGAGGAAGCTTGTTTTCTGCTGCTCCAGAGAACAGGACCTGGAATAATGGATGCAAGCTCCAGGAAAAGAGATTCCACCTCAACCTTAGGAGGAACTTCCTGACAGTAAGGGCTGTTCGACAGTGGAACACACTCCCTCGGAGGGTGGTGGAGTCTCCTTCCTTAGAGGTCTTTAAGCAGAGGCTGGATGGTCATCTGTTGGGGATGCTTTGATCGAGAGTTCCTGCATGGCAGGGAGTTGGGCTGGATGGCCCTTGTGGTCTCTTCCAACTCTATGATTCTATGAGTCTAGACTACAGCTGGGCAAACGACAAACCGGGATTCCTAAGGATGCAGCCAGAGCAGTCAAAGTGGAATCGCAGTGCTATAATTGGATTGCATGAAAGGATCCCTGAAGACCGAACTTCATGAAAGGAAGGAGGCTTTCCTGAGGAGGCAGCCCAGAGGAGCAGATGTAAAGGTGACAGTGGTGAGGGAATGGAGGATGAAAGGATGTCGGAGTGCTGGTGCAGCTTCTGAGCAATGCAAGTCTAATTGATCCAGCAAGTGACGCAGATCCGAGGCTTAAGAGCACTTCAGCGGTAGCATGGGACACACAAGATCACCAAGGGAGACAGACCATCAGCTTCTTGCTGCATTTCAAAACTCAAGAAAGAACACTGTCTGCTTTTAATTAAAGAGCAGAGAGCAATTTCTTCAAGATGTGTCACTTCACTGAAAATTGGTTTCTCTCTGTCTCTCTCAGCAAAACCTTCTAGCATCCGCATTATTCTCGATACCGTGCATAGAGTGGGTCTGTTTCCCTTTTAAGCAATTCTGCCAACACTGGGCTGGCCCTTTGTGTGCAATGGCACTTTTGGGCAAGGTAAAAGCTGGTGGGGCGCTAGATGTTCCACTTCCCGCTTGCCAAATCCCACGCCGCATCCATGCTCACGAGACCACTGTCAGGATGAGACTTGAAATGCGATGGAAAAGGAACTGTGGGTTGGAGACTCGCTGAACCAAACCACAAAAGAAACTGGAACATTGACGGAGATCTCTCTGTGCAGGGAAACATTAAGCCAGCTAGAGTTGCTACGGAGTAGAAGGGCAAAGCAGGGAAGCAAAGGGCAACATTTTAAAAAACAAAACAGAAAACAGAGAAAAAAGGGATAGGGGTTGGATGCACTGCTTGTGGCTGAACCCAAGGCTCGGAATATGTTTATCCTGAGAATATCAACTATTTCTCGTCATTCCTCTAAACCATTTAAAAATTTTTTACAGCAGCTCAGAAGTTAACAAGGAAGTTCATATACCCAGAACCCAGATGAATTCTTCTTTTCTTTTCCCCCCCTTTTCTCCCAGAATTCCCCCAGCGAGCTCTGAACACAGATTCAAGATTTATTTAATATAGACTATTAGACACACAGGAGGCAGAAGAAGGAGGAACTTAAGGCTGCCAGATGTCCCTTATTATGAGGGATATTGTTTATTTGAGGGCCAGAAAACTTGTCCCTTATAGGATTGGCCAGTGTCCCTTATTTGAGGGTTGAAACTATTTAAACAGAATGAACAAGATGCCTGTGTTGGGGGGGGATTCATAAAGACAGAAACATACACATCATGTAATTTATGAATGTAGACAATATGTTAATGTTAGAGACAAATACTATATTAACTAAAAATCAATACAGTCGGCCCTCTGTTTTTAATGGGGACCTGTTCCGGACACCCCCCCCCCCCATGGAGACTCACTGATATTCAAGCCCCATAGGCTTAAATGGGGCGTGTGCCCATGAGTGCATGCAGGGCATGTGCTGCACCCCATTGAAAATAACGGAGGGCACCCCTCCATGAATATTCAAGACCGTGTGCCTCAAGTCCACGAGAATGAAGGGGTGACTGTACTTTCATGTGGTATTTAGACAGATCATAAACATGTTAACAACTACTTCCTGACTGTCGAAAACCAGGTCCTGAATTATGGCTGTCCCTTATCGCCCTTGGCATCCTGGGTTTAGTTCCAGGACCCTTCGAGGAGACCCAACTCCATAGATGCTCAGGATCCATACAATGAAGCAGAAAAATGGCATACCTTCTATAAAATAGAAAAATCAAGGCTCGCTTTTTGGAGTTTATATATTTTAAAAACATGTTCAAGCCCTGGAAATAAAAAGTCCGTGGACACGGAGGGCTGACCGTATTTTGAAAATCTGGCACAGCTAGAGAGCCATTTCTAAGGGCCAGAAAAAAAAACCAAAAACTAATGTTCCTTTTAATTCAATCGTTGACTGACTCATTATCGATTCAGTCAATTATTAATGTTCTTGTTGTCAGGAGCCTGCGTCAGATGTGAAACTGCAGGTGGGAAAAGACATACAGTTCACCCGCCATCAATTAATGCATAAAGACTAAGCAAGACAGTCCCAGCGGGGAGCAAGGAAGGATTGACAGCTAAACCGCTTGCCTCCCACGGGGCACGAGGTGGGCTTCGTCCCTCGAAAAAGCAGTAGGGAGCGCTGTTGGGTTGTTGCGTTGCTCCCGCGGAGGGAAGTAAACACACAGAGAGGCCCCAAGTAGTTAACAACTTGATTGCTCGCCACAGTAATAGGCCACTTTAAAGAGAAAAATCGCTGCCACAATAAAAAGCGTTGTGCAAAAAAAAGGGTTCAGCCTTGTTGAAGAATAACAGGGCTACCTAATGACAACCGCACTGCCAAGCACCTGTTTGTTAGCAATTAGTTACCAAGAAAAGGACAGAGACCGAGGACCGGGTGACACGGCCATTCAGGGGCAAGGTTGGGTCCGTTTTGAGGAATCAAATCTGTGAGAAGTCGAAGGCTTTCATGGCCGGCATCCATAGTTTTTTGTGGGGTTTTGGGGCTATGTGGCCATGTTCGAGAAGAGTTTATTCCCGACGTTTCGCCAGCATCTGTGGCTGGCATCTCTCTGAAGATGCCAGCCACAGATGCTGGCGAAACATCAGGAATAAAGTCTTCTCGAACATGGCCACATAGCCCCAAAAACCCACAAAAAACTATAAATCTGTGAGAGACAGCTAGAATAGACAGCCTGGTTTGGATGCCAAAGGGATCTGTGACTAGTGGCACCAATAGAGAGGTGCGGACTGCATTGGGTGAAACCCCAGAAGAGGGGTGACACCCAGCCGAGTGGACACCTCTCCCTGCCATGCACCATTTTACTCACAAGTAAAGTGGTGCCCGGCAGCAAGATAACATAACATATTTTGTATACAACGAGTCCTTTGTATCTGCTGGGGTTTGTTTCCAGTACCCCCGTGGATAACAAAATCTATGGATGCTCAAGTCCCATTCAAAACAAGACCAAAAATGGTGTGCCTTATATAAAATGGAAAATCAAAGCTTTCTATTTGGAATTTATACTTTTTGGGGGTGGTGGTGGTAATATTTTCAATTATTAAATATTAATATTTAATATTTAAGTGGATGCTTAAATCCATGGATAGAAAACCCGTGGATAAGGAAGGCTGCCTGTACTAGATATTATTGAATATTTCAAAAAGCAGAAAAAGTAGAAGCTGACTTTAACACTAAAGAAGGCATTTGATTGTCTTTTATCTGTACAATTTGTTAATAATTATTGTCTCCTTATATTTTGTTATCTTTAGACTGTACGCCTTTGGCGGGTTTTAACGTTTTGACAAGATTGTTTCTGAAAAGGGCCGTGTAAATTTATGGCCCTATGCAAATGAACAACAACAACAATAATAATAATAATAATAATATTGGCAATTTTTTTAAAATTTTTGAGATCTTGAACTTCATGAATATGGGGCAGAAATTTAAAAATTGGAGAAGGTCAATATATAGTAATCAGAAAGCCCATATTATTATTAGTGAAGATCTCACTACATCCCTTTGAAATGAATTAATTATATATATATAATATATATACAGTCTTCAAAAATAAAAACATTAACTTTGTTTTAATGTCAAAGGATGCAGTTAGTTCTTCATTAATAATAATTTGATTACTATATATTGACCTTATCCAGTTTTTAGCAGTGCTACGCAAGCTCTTTTCCAGAAATTTTTTAAAAATAGTTTCTGCAAAACCCCCACCACCAAAACAAACAAACCCTACAACAGTTTGGAAGTAACCAGTAAACCTTGCTTGCTGTATCACCAATTGTAACATCACTGTTTAACTTAATAGCTTCGCAACACCAAGGAAAAAAAAGATTTGGGAAGCGAGGAGTAAGTATGTGTTACTTGATCACAAAAGTAACATTACTGTTAATGTTACAATATATATAAAAAAAGGAAACCTGCTACGCTTATGTTGACAAAAAAGTAATATTTTACTGCTTGTTAACCTGTTACTTCCCAGTTATGAGGAAGAAGACATTGAGAATTGCAAGGCAAGACAAAGCCTTGGCTTGGATCTCTTATGTCTAAATTGGCACCTGTTTATCACAAACACTTGATAATAATAATTTAATAATAAAATAAATTATTTGTACACCCAGCGGATCGAGTCGGCTTACATAGACTTAACCAAGGAATTAAATAAAGACAGAAATCCAAGCCTGCAACTTCAACCCCATTTGCAACCGGAAGCTCTCTAAACCAGGAAAAAAACAAGCCAGAGCAAGTGTTTTAGCTCCGTGCTGTTCATAAAACAGTAGTACCACAGGAGTGAGCAAACCGCAGCCCTCCGGATATTGTTGGACTTCAATTCCCAGCATCCCCTAATGGTTGCCCACCTAATGGTTAAGAGTGCTAGGAGGCGCATTGCTGCAACCCAGGAAGGTTGCTCCTTGGAAAAGATGTCAGTCTTTGCAGTGAGGCTCCATCAGGAGATTGTGCAAAACCAAGAAGAGGCAGGTGACGCCAGCAGGAAAAATTAATCTGAGAGAGTTCAGAGTTCGTACTGAATAAAAAACAGGCATGATTCATTCCGGCACTTTGAAGACAAATCAAGCATCTTGGAATTAATGCAGTTTGACACCACTTGGCTCAGTGCAATGGAATTCCAGGATTTGTAGTTCTGTGAGATATTGAGCCTTCTCCATAAGAGAGCTCTGGTGCCACGACAAACTACAAATCCCCAGGATTCCACAGGATGGAGTCATGACAGGTAAAGTGGTGGAAAAGTGCATTCATTTTGCAGCTTAGCAGCAGCTCTGGAATAAAGTGTGAGGAGGACATCTTTGACCAGCTCCATCTAAGAAGTTTATCACATGGGAGGAATTTCTCTCAATTGCGAACGGAGCCAATTCGCAATTACATGAATTCACTAGTTTAGCAAATCTGATTGCGTTTGGAATGCATTCAGAATGACTTCCCATTTCCCAAAAATGACCCTCCATTGCCCGAAATTGCATGAGATACTCTAATACGCAATTACGTGAAACGCCATGATTGCGTTTGGAATGACTTCCCATTGCCCGAAATTGCGTGAGATACACTCATTCGCAATAATGTGAAACCCCATGATTGCCTTTGGATTGCCATTGCATTATACCCCCAAATTCCTTCGTATGATAAACTCCAATGTCAAGGGCAAGCCATGAAGCCAGGAACCAATTTTCCACCTCTGGGACACTCCGGGGGGCTATGTGGACTACTAAAATATCCCTCCCCCCTTAAAAAAATATATCAATTTTTAAAAAAATATCCATTAGGTATCACCTGATGTTTTAAAGAGTCACCAGAAAGCCCACAACCTATTTTAAAGGTGAATTGCCTCTGTATCCCCTGCAAAATTAGCCCAGATTTACAATGATAGGAAAAACAGCTGTTGGAAATGTAACAACAATGTAACACCTGGTGGAAGTGTGACAGAGTAAAGCATTTCTGGGAAGAAATACATATGAGGATAAAGAACGCCTTACAAATTAGTCCCAGAATTTCTACTTGCTGAATATGCTGAATATGTTAGATCACCCAATAGAAAAATGGTATGCTGCTCTACATGTGTACAGCTGCCAAACTAGTCCTAGCAAGGAGATGGAAAAGCACCGAGATACCACAAACAGAAGAATGGTACACTAAACTATTTGACATGTATGAGATGGATAAGATAACATTTAGGGAATCAGACAACCAAATTATTTGAAGATAATTGGGGGGAAATAAGCAGATTGTGGCTGAAATCTACTCTAGGTAAAGGCTAAGAGAAGCCTTTACAGGTACCACGAATGGGTGGGATTCATCTAAAATAGGTTAATATGTAAAGACTAATCCCACTCTTATGAGAATCAAGGGGAAGAATTATAAGAAATCAGATAGAAAGGTTTAGAGGAAATGTAGCCGCACCCCAATCTAAGCTCCATTGAGACCAGACATTTTGACTATCTCAGAAAACCACCAGTGAGGGAAGATTAATGTCATGTACCTCTGTTCAGTGAGCATATCCAGGATGTTCTCTGCCAGCCAGATATTCTTTGCAGTCACATCTCCACCTGCAAACACACAAAGAAGAAAGATCAATGTCAGATCGCAGACGGCGGCGACTTCCTCCGGCACCAAGTTTTGGCAAGCTGTCTTTTCTCTCCACTCTCAGGTGGCAAAGAACAAATCAAACCTTCCTCCTGCCCCACTAGCAGAGCCTTAGCAAGGTGTGTGACATCCCTGTGGGCAACTACAGAGCAATATAAACCTACAAAGCTCTGGATGTCGGCCATGAAAGCCTTCGGCTTCACAATGCAGTTGTAGTTGTGCTTGAACTGAGACTTGGAAGATCCAAGTTCAAATCTCGATTCAGCTACGAAACTCATTAGGGGACTTTGGGCCTGGCAGACGCTCTCAGCCTGATCTACTTAGCAGGGTTGTTGTAAAAATAAAATAGGAAGGGACCCAAGGAGAACAAGTGTATTGCAGCAGTCAAAGTGTTGGACTAAGATTTAGGAGGGACGGTTTGGAGTTCTTACGGTGCTACAAAAGTCATGGGGGGATCCTGGGATAGTCACTCTCTTCCTCGACCTGAACCACCTCACAGGGCTGTTGTGAAAGGGCTCATTTGAAGAAAGATGGGGTGTTTATTTTTTTACCTATTTATTATCCAGACGCAAAAGGGACCAAAGACAGCTAACCATTTGAGGAATTTAATTTTAACTTACTGATTTCCATGAGCCCTAACCAAAAACAAAACAAACCTAAACATGAGGAATCATATGGATTGCAGCCCAGCAAGACCTAGGAAGTGGCATCACGGACAGGCAGTTGATGCAGTGGTTACAGTATTAAACTGTACCTTGGGAGATACAGTATGCAAAGGGATCTTGTAGCACCTTTGAGACTAATAAAAGGAAAGATGTTGTAGCATAAGCTTTTGTAGACTTGATCTGCTTCCCTGGAGGCATGGAGTGAACTGATTCCCAGAAAGGACCTTTATAATCAGATTGTATGAATAGCCATAGAAATGCAAATCTTGTGGGTAATGGTGAGGAAGTGACTAATTAACATCTTTATCAATGACATGGATGACAGAATTGGGGGCATACTTTGCAGATGACACCGAATTAGGAGGAGCAGGTAATACCCTGGAGGACAGGATCAAAATTCAAAATGACCTTAATAGACTAGAAAGCTGGGCCAAAGCTAACAAAATGAAATTCAAAATGGAGGAATATAAGGTGCTGCACTTAAGATGGAAAAATGAAATGCAGAGATATAGAGTGGGGGACACCTGGCTGAATGAGACCACATGTGAAAGGGATCTAGGAGTCTTTACGTATTAACCACAAGTTGACCATGAGTCAACAGTGTGAATCAACTGCTACAAAGGCCAATGCGATTCTTGGCTGCATTAATAGAAATACAGCATCTAGAGCAAGGGAACTAATAGTGCCAATCTATTCTGCTTTGTCCGGCCCCAAATGGAATACTGTGTCTAGTTCTGGGCACCACAATTTAAAAAGGATGCGGAGAAACTGGAGCATGTCCAAAGGAGGGCAACTAAAATGGTGAAGGGTCTGGAAGCCATGCCTTATGAGGAGCAACTTAGGGAGCTGGGGATGTTTAGCCTAGAGAAAGGAAGGTTAAGAGGTGATATGATAGCCCCGTTTAAATACTTGAAGGGATGTCATATTGAGGAGGGAGCAAGCTTGTTTTCTGCTGCTCCAGAGAACAGGACCCAGAATAATGGATGCAAGCTCCAGGAAAAGTGATTCCACCTAGACATTAGGAGGAACTTCCTGACAGTAAGGGCTGTTCGATAGTGGAACACACTCCCTCGGAGAGTGGTGGAGTCTCCTTCTCTGGAGGTCTTTAAACAGAGGCTGGATGGCCATCTGTTGGGGATGCTTTGTGAGTTCTTGCATGGCAGGGGGTTGGACTGGATGGCCCTTGGGGTCTCTTCCAACTTTATGATTCTATGACCTACCTCGTGGGGTTGTCTCTGGGGATAAAAGTCGGAAGAAAGCCTAACTGGGTTAGTCATCACTGAAGCTAAGCACAGAGGCTGGGACAACAGCCAACGTGTTTATATGCTTTGGCTTGGGCCTGAACGTAAGTCCAAGCCAAGTGGCCAGAAACAAAGTGACCAGAGGTGAGGAAAAGGGAAAGAGGTCTAAAAAAGGAAGTGGGGCTCTTATGCACCTAACAATATCTGAGGCACCCCTCTCATTGTGGCAGGGGTTGGAAGCACGTAGTCATTTAGATGCCACTGGACTGCATCTCCCAGCAGCTCTAGCCAATGGTAAAGGATGCTGGAAGTTACAACCCAACAACATCTGGAGTGATGCAGGACTCCCGCTGCTGCTCTATGGAGTTAATAAGAAGAAATCTGGGCCTTGTAAATTCTGATTTTAATGCTCACTGAGGGTTTTCTGGGCACATTTTTCTGTTTCCATCTCCCACCGGAGAAGAACGCATCTTAAAGCTGTCTGCTCTTGGATGTGTGTCCTCAGTCACACAAGGGAAAAGCCATTATACTACCACTGTCCTGACAAGTGACGGGTCGTAAAACAAAAACTGACCAAAGAAGCAAGTCAACAGACTTGGAGAAAGAGGCCGCCTGGAGAGGGAGAGAGGCAGAAGCGGCTTCTCCTCAAAGCTAAGTCAATGCAAGTTTGGCAGAGACAGAGAATGAAAGAATAAAGAATGCAGTTCATTGGCTTGTCAGGGGTTCGTCCCCCCATGACTCCTAGGCCTGGCCCCCTTGGGTCGGGTTGAGAGGGGGGGCAGACCATGGGTAACCCATTGTTTATTCCTCCTCCCATACACAGGCAATAAAAAGTGGAGAAAAGTCAGCATTCCAGTCTGAGGGGACGGCGGGTGAATTCCTTCCATGGAAAAATGTCCATCAAGGTGACGACCCTGTGCCAAACATTCTCAGAGAATCCCTAACAAGTTTATTATACCTGATTTGGTAGGGATCGACAAACAGGGGAAAGGAGGGAAGCAAGTTGGTAAAGGAACTATTGCATTCAGACTTTTGCTTCTGGCAGTAACATGTCCCAGGCTGGCCTTGGTTAGTGGGGTAAAGAGAATCAACATGCAAGTATTGTTTCCCCATCCAGGAGTGACTTAAGGGGAAAATTTGATCCTTCCTACTTCTAACACATACTAGGAAAAGGGTGCATGAAATCTCTCCCCACTATGATCTCAATGCTGAACTACAGAATCATAGAGTTGGAAGAGACTCCAAGGGCCATCCAGTCCAACCCCCTGCCATGCAGGAACTCTCAATCAAAGCATCACTGACAGATGGCCATCCAGCCTCTGTGTAAAGATCTCCAAAGAAGCAGACTCCACCACTTTCCAAGAGAGTGTGCTCCACTGTCGAGCAGCCCTTACTGTCAGGAAGTTCCTCCTAATGTTGAGGTGGAATCTCTTTTCCTGGAGCTTGCATCCATTGTTTCAGGTCCTGTTCTCTGAAACAGCAGAAAACAAGCTTGCTCTCTCCTCAGTATGACATCCAAATATGTAAACAGGGCTATCATATGCTGACATGCATGGACTGAGAGAACTCGCATGGACTTCAGAATTGTATAGCAAAATGATACACAAGCACAACTATGGCAATGAGAATTGGGGGTAGTGGTGGTAGAAAGTGTTGTTTTGGTTGTTGCTGTGTGCCTTGAAGTCATTTCTGACTTATGGCAACCCAAAAGTGAAGTTATAATGGACTTTTCTTGGAAGAATGTATTCAGAGGGGATTTGCCCTTGCCTGCCTCTGAGGCTGAGAGTGCATCACTTGCTCAAGGTTGCCTACTGGATTTTCATGGCCAAGCGAGGATCTGAACCCTGATACATAGCAGTTTACAAAAATATTTCCAAGCTTCACTGATGCATGCATTTCAGCGCATACACATTTGGACAAAAGGTAGCATGAACATAGGTGTGTGTAGTTTTTTGTGGGGGTTTTCGGGCTATGTAGCCATGTTCTAGAAGAGTTTCCTCCTGACGTTTCGCCAGCATCTTCTAGAACATGGCCACATAGCCCGAAAACCCCACAAAAAACTATGGATGCTGGACATGAAAGCCTTTGACTCCACATAAGTGTGTGTATGTTTGTGTGTATAAGATATACCTGTTCCACATCTTTATTCCGTATGTTCAATCCATTTTGTGATTCCCAAATTACCATATAGAGATTACACACCATTGAAAAGAACATCTTTTCAAACAGCCTAATTTTACAGGATTTCTTTAAAAAAAAAACACTTCCAAACAATTTTACAAAATGGTTTAAGATTGAACTATTTTACTAAATTGGACAATGTTCTGTATTGGCAATTGCACACCAGCAATTTTACAAGGGTGCTATTTTTTTTTAAACACACACAAACACACTCATTACACATATAGTTTTCTAGAAATAGCCTCCTATGTAATGGTTATTTTCTTTAAACTAAACTCCAAACACACTTGAGATCTCCCCCCCCCCCCCCCCCACTACTCAAACTGGAAGAACGATGGCTTGATTTTTTGCGATCTTTCTTAATGCATCTGGAAAAGTGTGTTGCTAATTGTGTACATCATTTGGACCTTGATTGCTTTGACAGAAAATGAGTAACCCTTCTTTCAGCCACTTCTTCCTGCCTGGCTCTGGTTTAAAGCAGCTTTATTCCATTAAACTGGTGCTCTCGGTAGCTGTTGGCAACCATAGTCCCTTGGTGCCACACCATACGGTATTATTTTTTAACAAGGTCATGTAACCATAAGTCAGCAGTTCAGATCTAACCTGAGCTAGGAGAACACCAGAGGTCGCCAGCATCCCATGGGACAAAGAGACCTTGCATAGCTGTATGAGGCGAGGCCATCCAACACACTCACCTGCAATCTGTTTCATGTAGGTCATGCAGATCCCGTCTATGCCAAGGATCCCACTCCTCACCATCTCCCGCAGCAGCCAAACTAGCTAAAGAGTGGGAGCAAAAGAGGAGAATTTAGGATGGATTCAAAGGTATGGGCCCAAACCAAACTCCAGTGTTCACAGCCAAGCCCCACACTCCCTCATCAACACGCAAAAGGATACCTTTGAGACAGAGAGGAAGAAGGTTGTAGCATAAGCTTTTGTAGACTAGGTCTATTTCATCAGAAACACACTGTCTCTGATGAATCATAGGAACCATAGAGTTGGAAGAATACACAATGTAAAAATACACAAGCTAAGCACCCCCGACAGATGGCCATCCAGCCTCTGTTTAAAAACCTCCAAAAAAGGAGACTCCACCATGCTCCAAGACAGTATGTTTCACTGTCAAGGCAGCTCTTACCATCAGGAAGTTCTTCCTAACGTTTAAGTGGAATCTCTTTTCCTGTAGTTTGAATCCATTGCTCCATGCTCAAGTCTCTGGAGCAGCAGAAAACAAGCTCGCTCCATGCTCAATATGACATCCCTTCAAATATTTAAACATCTCACCCCTTATGATCTCACCTCTTCTCCAGGTGAGGAGGGGGGAAGACAAAAACTGGGAAAAGCTGGGACACCAGCAAACACTGGTGTCAGGGTGGACATATGGAGAGTTCATGTAGTTGGCACTACATAAAGACCAGATTTAGCTATAATGTCTAACGTTGCCCACTCAGCTTTTCAAAGTACCATTTTGGTTTCTTTCTCATGGTTTCAGTGAGACACAGTTTTCCATTCAAAATGCCAAATCTGGTCAGAGAAGGATGTGTAACTCTGTTACGTCGGTCAATAAATCATCTTGTAAATTTGCAACAGCCACTCCAGCTGCAGAATTTGGGCCTTAAGCTTGCCAAATTCCAGACCCTGATGAGAAGTTGTACAGTTTGCAGCATCACCATGAGATCAATCTCTCCCTCTGCTTTATCCCCTCATTCTTTTAAAACATGCACACAATGCAAGTGCAAGTGCAAGTGATAACATCTAACGTCCCACCTGAGTCCGACACGAATCTTGCAGCTTCAGGTATTTTTCCATCAGAATCTGATTCATCTTGGTCAACACAGCATTCATGCCATCTCGACTCACAAGGGCCAAGTCCCGGTAACACTGTCAGAAGGAGAAAAGTTAAGATGTGATTAACAGTTTTGGCTGTTTGCATGGAGGATGGCTATCGGCTGAATGGAGCACAGTAAGGTTCTGTTACTTAACAAGATGCCAGTCTGCAATATTTGGATAAGGGCTGAACTTCAACGTCTCTAAATTGCGATGGGGAAGTTCTGATACTCCAAAGGTATGGGCCTACAATTCTCATCAGCTCCACCAAGCATGGCCAATGATAAGGGGCTATGGGATCTGTAGCACCAAACATACAAATGGTCCAAGTTTCCCCACCAATGTTTTCACCAGCAGGCAAAAATTATCCTGTTTAAATAGGCCTTCAGACTTGAACTTATTGGGAAAGATGTGCAATGGGTGTGCTGCTTCTTAATATTTAACATACTTTTAATTTGATTTTTAAATGTTATACATTAATTTGTTCACTGGACTGATGGTTTAATGCTTAATGCTTTTTAAAACTTTTGCAAAAGCTTAGCCCATTCTGGAAACACCAAAAAGAGACATGGATCCCCTCTACTCTCTCATCCATCCAGCCTTTAGGATGAGCACAGGTATGCCTGCCAGAATTTTCTAAATTCTTTGGCATCATTTTCCTTTGCATCATCCTTTATATCCTTTGTTACATGTCCCTAAGTTTTACCCTCAGTGTATCCATGGGTCATATCAAAATCCTTAATTTTGGCCCCAAAACCTGCCCTTAAGGTTGACTTATAGCTAAGTATATACCGTATTTTGGCTATTTCATTTGGACTCAAAGCTGCTTTGACTTCAATTCTTTTGGACTCAAAGATGCTCTGAGTACAACATTAAGACAAAAGCAGGATATTGATGGATTGATTACATTTTGCTACCTGATTCTCTCTGGCTCCCTTCCACATTTGCCATTCCTTCCTTGGGACAAATCAAGGGGCAACCTAGGAATTCAGGAGTGGGCAACTGCAGCTGGTCCATTTAACACATGCAATAGACCCATTGTGGGTACACTACTCCCAGCTATAACCAGTTCACTTTTGGTTTTTAAAAAGTTTGTGGAGGTCTTGCTATGACAAGGTGCAGAGAAGGTTTGCCGAGAACCATGAAGTGAAAGCTTCTAGAGGCATGAGTCTCCACTCTTTTGCAAAATATATATGGAGAGCACTAGAAATTCATGGCATCATCATAGGTTGACAGACAACTTGAAGGTGCATACACTCACACAGGGCTTTGGAAATCACAGAGACCCTTCATGATTCCCTGTCAGAAAAATCAGAAAATTGCAAGAAGCAAAAGGAGTTACTGTATTCATGCTTCCTATAAAGTAACCAGGCCTAACCAACTGAACTGTGAAAATAATTCTACGTTATGCATAATGCAGAGCATACGCAGAGCACAGCCAACTGTGTGAGATTATCATAAATCAGCCAGGGCTTGGCTTTTCCAAGATGTATGACTGCACACAGAGAATTAGCTCTGTTCCAAACTTAAATTTGCTTATTCAAGTCCGCAGCAGCTGTTTCAAAATAGGCCCCAGTTCTCTCAGTCGCTGGAGGTTTAGCTGTGGGTTGGCATGCAAACCCGGGGAAGAGTTGAGAGCCAACGCTATGGAGCAAAATAGAGATGCCTGGGGCTCATGGAACAGTTACAAGAGAAGGGAAAAGGGCTGCTGGTTTTCAGGTGGATCTAGTGAGAAGGGAAGGACCCAGGAACCAAAAAAGAGGCTTTCTGCATTTTTTAATGGCTTAAAGATTTTGTGGGATATTTTTTGGTGCAGGTGGGAGGAGATGTAGCAAAAAGTGGTGATAGCAGGGCACTTCAGTTTTGGAAGTCAAAGCATTACAAACAAGCCACTTAGCCTCTCACAAGTCGGCAAGGAAGAGAATTTGGGCTTAGAAAAGGTTCTTTTTGGACTACAGATCTCAGAATTCCCTAGCCAACATGGTTGTCGTTGCCACTTGGGGAAGGACACAGATATGTACTTCTTTCGAAGTTCTTTGAAAGTTTTTGTTTGTTTTGTGTGTGCCTTCAAGTCGCCTGCCAAATTATGGTGACCCCATGGATTTCCTAGATTTCTCTTAGGCAATAACTTCAGCTTGATCTTACTTGTTGCCGATGTGACTGACGCCAGAGCCTTGGGGAAAGCCATCCCGAAGGGGAACCCAGCTAATAATTCATTCTGCAGTTAAGACATGGGATTCAGGTGGGATCTCAACTCATGGGGAAGACAAGGAGAGAACTACAACACCCACCCTGTGCTTTCATTCAATGCCTGTGGAAGCATAGAGCCCTGATCCATATATGGCCCAGAGAACAAGATCCAAAGACACCACTGATTATCTGCTTTTGCACCATGGTTCCCGGAGACCTTTCTGCTTTGCAAAGGTAGGCAAGCTAGATCCATCAGGCCTTGCCTGATAGAAAATAAGCCCTCCCTCCAGTCCATCTGCCTTGGTCCAAGCCTCAGAGGGAGAGAAGAAATGCTGGACCTGATCCCCTTCCCCTCCACCATTCCCTTCTCCTTTTGTGTAGTGTCTTTTTAGATTGTAAGAATGAAGGCAGGAAACCGTCTAATAAAATAATTGTATGTACAGTGCTGTGTAAATTTACAGTGCTATATAAATAAAGCTTAATAATAATGATAATGATAATAAAGAGTGAAATGTGAATCATCACACTAGTCCACCAAGTAGAATACAGTGCTATATAAAGCATAATAATAATAATGATAATAATAATAAGTCTGAAAAATAAGGGAGCCACATGCAGTAGGAGGCAGGTAGACTCAGTGTCCAAAGACGGAAAGTAAGCTAAGCAGTGGCTACCAGGAGTAGAGTGAATCTGCCCCTTCTAAAGTCAGACACTCCAAAAACTGGAACTCTAAAAAGCGGGAGAGGGAGGGAAATGTCTTCCTCTTGCCCTTTGAGGCCCAAATTGGAGGATATAAAAGGTGGGGGGGGGGGGGGGGGGAGAGGAAAAACCAGGAAGTCATTTGCTAAGTTATTTCTCCGTTAATGTTAATCTGTGCTGCTAAATGTCACATCCAGGGAGGAGGGATATTGTCTCCAAATTTTCCCTCAAAAAGGTTAATGAGGCCTCCAAAAAGGTCTTTGATTAGTTCCTTTTTCATAACCCGACAAACAACCACGCTCAACAAGTGTGGAGGTTTCGCTTGGCCCTTCTGTCCTTTTTAAATGTTAAATGCCCGCTTGAGCTTGGAGGGGCAGAGATGGGGCAAGGTCTTTTGCTCCTCCTGAGGCCAAGATAGCAGCAGGAAGAAAACATGAGAAGTAGATGGCACTACGGAAATAGTCGGACCTCTGTATCCACAGAGTTATCCATGGATTCAAGCATCCATGGCTTGAAAATGTTCAAATATATATATATATATAAAAGCAAATATATATAAAAGCAAATCTTGATTTTGCCATTTAAGGGACGCCATTTTACTATGACACTGTATTTAACGGGACTTGAGCATCCACGGATGTTGGTATCCACATGGGGTCCTGGAACCAAAGCACAGTGGATACTAAGGGCCCACTGTAAAATTATAGGATCAGAGTTGGAAGGGACAAAAACTATTGAGGTATTGTTTAAAGGAACACAGAATTCCAAAAAGAGCTGCTGGAAAGAGAATCACATGTTTGAAGGTGTTCTTAAGCAAGTTAAAAAAAGGCTGTGATTCATTTCAAGGCGACATCGTATTTGTTGTATGCTTGTAATGGGCTTTTCATGCAAATCTAGCCTACATCTAACCCTTGCAAAATTCCAGACTTCATACAGGAGTGTTGGAAAGTGAGTGTTGAAAGGGGGGGGGGGTGGACAAATGATTCAGATCACTTCATTATTCCCCCCCGCAATCTATATTTCAACCTGCTGCCACTACAGACGTGCTCCAGCAGCTCTTCCTAAGACAGCCCATTTCATTAGCAGAAAGGGAACACAGCCTGATGGAAGCGTCATTTAAATGAATACATCAGAATCGCCCAGCTCCAGCCCACCCAGCCCTCAAGGGGAACGAGATGTCAAGGAGGCTGTTGCTTTGAACTCGGGTTGAGAGATAAAAGGCTGGGCAATAGAGAAGGAGGAGGAGAGAAAAGAGCACAGGAAAGCTCCCCCTCTAAGTTTGGGAAGGGAACATTCATTAAAAGAAAGAAGTAAGCAAGGGCAGCGGGGTGGAAGCATGGCCTTGCAGCATTAGCTGCTGTCACTTTGACGGACCAAGTGCCTCTGCAGATGAGTTTTAGCACAGCTAATTTTCGGTGCTGAAGAAGCGGTTCACAGAGGCCAGGAAGGGAGATTGCATCTGCTGCATTCTTTGAGAGGCTTTCAAAGAGAATGCTTGAGTGAAAACCAATCAAACAAAATAATATATTCTTCTCCTGCCTACCTTGGTTTCCATTTCTCTTCCCCTGCCACTGCGTCCTGCGTTTTGCTTTATCGGTTGTAAATAAAAAAAAGCACCTTCGAACATGTGAAGAGAGTTTTTCCTTCTCTTGAAATAAGTGCTCACAATGCAGTTCTAGGCTGCATAAATACAAGTACAGTGTCCAGATCAAGGGAAGTACACTCGTCCCTCCACATTTGTGGCTTTGACTTTTGCAGATTTGATTATTCACGGATTTGATTAATATGGAAAAACCACCAATAACAAAAACACAATGTTTTTACTTGAGAGAACACCTCCCTTGGAATCTCTAGGTCCTCCAGTGCAATTCTGTAGTCAACTTTAACCAAATGTCACACTGAAGGACCTAGAGATTCCTAGAGAGAATACTTCACTAGGCATCTGTAGCTCCTCTTGTGCAATTCTATGGTCAGCGTCTGGCAGATGTTGACCACAGAGTTGCCCTGGAGGACCTAGAGATTCCAAGGGAGGTGTTCTCTCAAGTAAAAACATTGTGTTTTTGTTATTGGTGGTTTTTCCATATCCATGGGGGTCCTACATTTTGGGGGGCAATAAAGCAGGGAACTTTACCTTCTGTGCCTGAGCAGGCTCTGTGAGGATCAGGGTGAAGAGTCCCAGGCATATCTCCTCATGCTGGGGGGCTCCTTTGCATACCTGAGGGAAGGAGAAAAGATAGTGATCCAACCACCGGCCAAAGTTTGATGTAGTTTTGCCAAAATGATAAATGGAGAGGGCTCCTGTGTCTTTATGGTTATGTAGAAGCTAAGTAGGTTAGTACTTGGATAGCAGGTGCTTGAGGCTATATTTCAGATGAAGGAACTGGCAAAATTCTTGTACCCTCCATTCTGGGAGTCAAGGTCTCTGTCCCAGCCGAGGATTTCCACTGCCCAGTCCTGGATCCATCCCTTCTCACTTGCTGCCCTGCACTCCTGGAACCTTCTTCCCCCACATGTGTGCCTCATCACTTCTCTAACCAGATTCAAAATTAAGTTAAAGACTATATCGTTTAGGGAAATGTTCCCAGGATTGTGCCATCTGCCCCAGGATGCCTCCTTCTAACTATGTATTAAGAAGCCGAGCCCTCCCTCCAGTCCATCTGCCTTGGTCCTGGCCCTAGAGGGAGAGAAGAACCACTGGACCTCATCCCCTTCCCACCACCTTCCCCTCTTTCTTTTGTGTTGTCTCTTTTGGACTGTAAGCCTGAGGGCAGGGATCTGTCTAATTTAAGATTGTATGTACAGCACTGTGTAAATTTACAGTGCTATATAAATAAAATTAATATTAATAATAAAATCACATCTGAGTATTGCCTATGAAAACCCTAGGAAATTCATGGGACCTCCATAAGTAAATGACTTGATGTTGCTTGTCACACAAGGTGTTGCTTGTCACACAACCAGATAACAAACAATGCCTGATGAAAGTCCCTCTTCTACACAATCATTGAAGATAATGGAGCTCTCTCTAGTTTTCAATGTGGCAACCCTACTTCCAGGTTACTTTCTGTTTTTAAAATGCTCTCTCCTGGGTCTAAAAATGATTCGGTTCCCATACACACACACACACACACACACACACCAAACATGTGAAATTGCCCTCTCATGGCACTGAGGAGCACTTCAGGCAAAAAAATGTATATTTTGAAACTTTTTTACAGGAGAGCTCTCCCTTCACACTTGACTATCGGTCTATTGAGAAGGTCTGCAAAGGAAAATGGAAGTATTTGGGCTCGGTATGGGGTATTGAGCCCATGGTGGAATCGACTGGGGAGGGGAAATTGCCCCCCTCCCGGTCTCCAAGCCATTGCCCATCTGATATAAAGAAATCCTGTGGTACCTCTGAAATGCAATGAGATAAATTTCTAACACAACCTTTTTTTTGGACTCCAGTCCTCTTCACCCGATCTAAGCAGGCTAGAGTCCTCAAAAGCTTATTGCTAGGAACCTCTACAGGGTTCCTGTAGCTTCCTATATTCCAGAGGTGTTCCAGCTATTTATGCTGAAACAGACTAACATGGCTAGCATTTTGAATACGGAATACTTACATGAGCATTCAGGGCATCATTGGCTTCTCTCTCCGATACTCCACTTGTGAGGGATGTGACAGTAGCCATGCATCTTTCAAGCCTCTGAAATGAATAAAGAAAAATGGTTGTGCCAGTTGGAAAGGAATAAGTATCTGTCATCTGCGTCCAAGGGATAACTATTGGCACCTCATTCACGTGTGTGTAATTTAATTTCTTTAAAGATTTATTATAAGACTTCTAGATTTCCCTGTACCTACAGATCTCTGTGTTAAGTACAGATAATAAAGCAACTTAAACCATTTTTAAAAATGTACTTTTATTCATAGTATACATAGAATAATAGTAAATTACCCCCCTATCGTCCCTGAACCAAAGAACCATGGTTGCTTTGAAAATATAATGCATTGTGGCCATGTTCAGAATTTACGTATGACATATATGTAAATTATGTAATTTATTAATATGAACATTATGTTAATTTTGCAGAGAATCACATTACTAAGTTAAGTTAACTGAAAACAATATTTTCATTTGGTATTTTGGCAGAACATGAACTTATTAATAGCTACTTCCTGAATGTCAATTTTGCTATTTTGCAATATGTCCTATATTGCTGTTTTGAAAATGTGACAATGCAGTGGGTCCTAAATCTGCTAAGATTTAGTTTCTGGGCCTCCGTGGATAACAAAATCCATGGATGCTCAAATCCCATTAAATACAATGGCACCGTAAAATGGTGTTCCTTATATCAAATGGCAAAATGAAGGCTTTCCTTTTGGAATTTATACATTTAAAAAATATTTTCAAACCATGGCTGGTCAAATCCGTGGATACCAAGAGCTGATTGTATTAATGTATACATAGACATATTTACATAAAATCAAGGATGCTAAGGCTTGGGGTCTTATGTGGTCCACGAGCCATACTTTCGCCACCCCTGAAATAAAGACAGCGGTGCCTCCACATTCGCTGGGTTTAGGGATGAAGGACCCCAGTGAACGTGGAAAAACCACAAATAAAAAACAACAACACTATTCTTTTTACCTAAGAGAACACCTCTCTAGGAATCTCCAGGTCCTTCAGTCCACCTCTATGAAGAACATCTGGCAGACGTTGATCATAGCATCATGCTGGAGGACTGACAAATGCCTAGAGAAGTGTTTTCTGTAGGAACTTCTAGATTCTCCAACACAACTCTATGGTCAACTTCTGGCAGAGTTGCCTCAGAGGACCTAGAGATTCCTGGAGAGAACATACTAATCAAAACCTCAAATCATCAAATCTGCAAAAGTGAAAGCCATAAATGTGGTGGGCCAACAGTAATGCCAAATAGATTTTACCTGTGCTCCACATAGGCTCAAACAAAGTTAATTCACACACAGTATTAATCATAATATGTGTATCAGAATATTCCTCTGTGGGCAGCTGATGCCCAAAGGGAAGGCCCAGCATGAAAAAGAGATGCTTCTGATCTCTCTGAAATAGCCATGACTTAGGTCTCCTTTGATCCCAGGGAGTTTGGTGGAAGGGGACATTCCACAGAGACAATCATAAATAACATCAGCCCCCTCCCTAAAATGGAGGAGCAGTTTATCTCTCTGCCCCTGAAATTCTCCTGGCCCTGAACCAAGATCTATCAAGTTGTCTCCAAACATCGGGGTAACTTTCCACTCTGGTGGAAGGGAGGTTGGTCTGGCCTTGGACTATCTCCGGAGTGGCACCGATTGGCTATCTTGGCGCTGGGCTCATATTTTACACCAGGCTTTTAGAACTTCAGAGGGACGGGGACCTTGAAATGCTTGCGGTGGTGGGAAGACCTCCATGGGCTCTGCTGACAGAAAAAGGATGTGGAACTGAAGGCGTGCCATTGGGATTTAGCACTGCCATACAGTCACAGTGGGGAAGGTGCAGCCCATGGTGACAATGCCACCATCACCACCACTTCCTTCCCCTTCCTTTCAGCTCTTTCGCCTTCCTTTTCCCCGTTCCCTCCTCTTCTTCCATCTTCTTCCTCTCCCCTTCTCTTCCTGCTTTCCCATGGAGCATGTCCAGAGGAGGGTGACCAAAATGGGGAAGGGTCTGGAAACCATGCCTGATGAAGAGAGTCTTAGGGAGCTGGGGATGTTTAGCCTGGAGAAGAGAAGGTTAAGAGGTGATATGATAGCCCTGCTTAGATATTTGAAAGGGTGTCATGTGTCATTCTTGGGCCTGGTATGGGGTACTGAGCCTATGGAGCAAGCTTGTTTTTGCAGCTCCAGATAATAGGACTCGGAACAATGGATGGAAGCTACAGTAAAAGAGATTCCACCTCAACATCAGGAGGAACTTCCTGACAGTAAGGGCTGTTCGACAGTGGAACACACTCCCTCGGAGGGTGGTGGAGTCTCCTTCTTTGGAGGTCTTTAAAGCAAGGCTGGATGGCCATCTGTCAGGGGTGCTTTGATTCTGTGTTCCTGCATGGCTGAATGGGTTTGGACTGGATGGCCCAGTGTGGATGCACCCAAGATCTCAACACACCCCACCAAGATCTCAACACATCCCGCCTATCAACCTAGCCTGCTTGTGAATCCAAACCAGCCTTGCTATATCTCAAACATTTACTGGCACACAACGCCCATCCGTTACAGGACAGCAACAACAGAGACTTTGGCAAATTTAACTGTTCAAATTACATCAATTTCCATTTTTACAGTTTTTGTTTCTATTTCAGGAACAAAATGTGCTGTACCCTGGACTGGTTTTACTTTTGTAAAGTATGACAAACAATCTTCCCACTACAAATATTCTCAAAATACTTTTGCGGGGGGTGGGGGGGTGGAGAACAACCTTAGACGACAATGCTTATACTTAACAATACAGTCTATTTAAAAATTAAATCCCAATGAGAATTATTCTTAAGCAAATTTATATAAGATTGCACAATAAATCATTTGTCAGAGCCAGCATGACATAGTGGTTTGAGTATTGGATTACAACTGGAGACCAGGGTTCAATCCCCTGCTCAGCCATCAAGTCACAGGCTCTCAGCTTCAGGGCATATACTCTGAACAAATCTTGCCAAGAAAACTCCATGAAAGGCTCTCCATACGTTGGAAACAACTTGAAGGCACACGACAACAAACAAGGGGCTGACCCTGTATCTTGCAAGTTACCAGCAAGCCCAGTATTCTGACATGCTTCAGGTCTCTAATCTTCCCTTTCCACAGAAAAGGGTTCCTCTGCCACCAAGATGGGGAGCTGTTTGATCCAGACATACAAGATCTAAGATGATCAAGATCGCGTTAGGAAATTCAACAGGAAAGTGACAAAGGAAAAATGATGGCTAGGAAGATGTGTTTCTGTGAAGAAACATGATTGAAAAGTAAATCAATGCATATCAATACCAACAGCAAAAGTGGGAATCATGTGGCCCTCCAGATGTTGTTGGACTGCAAGGCCCTGCAGTCCTAGCCAGTGTGGGACATGCTAAGAAATACTGGAAAACGCTGTCAAACAACATCTAAACCAGTGGCTCTCAACCTGTCGGCCACGACCCCTTTGGGGATCGAACGATCCTTTCACAGCGGTCGCCTAAGACCATCGGAAAACACATATTTCTGATGGTTTTAGGAACTGAGACGCCACTCGGTTTTATAGTTGGGGATCACCACAACATGAGGAACTGTGTTAAAGGGTCGTGGCATTAGGAAGGTTGAAAACCACTGATCTAAGCTATGATTCCCACCGCTGACAGATATAATGCCTCCAGAAAGTCCTGGGACAGACCAGTCCAGCATTAAGAATAGACAGAATTCACACCCCAGGGTTAAAAGACAGGCAAAACTCTTCTCCATCTGTGATTGTGTTTGAGCTCAAAGGCAACAGACGCTGATGCAGGGCTGGGAAATGGTATCTTCTATTTCAGAGGTAGGCAAAATGCGACCCGTTGGCTGCATGTGGCCCTGGAGCCCAATTTTGTGCCCCTCAAAGCTGAAAACATCACAGACTTGAAAGAACTACCAGGGAAAGTCAAGGAGGAAAGTGCAAAGGCAGGCTTATTGTTGAACATACAGAAAACAAAAACAAAAAAAATGACCATAGAAAATTTACACAGATTCAACCTAGACAATGAGGAAACAGAAATAGTAAAAGAATTTCCATACCTGGAATAAAATTTAAATCAGAATGGAAACAGCAGTCAAGAAATCATAAGAAGAGTAAGAATGGGGAGGGCAGCTATGAGAAAACTAGAAAAGATCCTAAAATATAAAGACATACAACTGAGCATTAAAGTTAGAATCATGCAAGCCATTGTATTCTCTATTACCATGTATGGATGCGAGAGCTGGACAGGTAAGAAAGTGGATAGGAAGAGAATAAATTTATTTGAGATACAGGGCTGGAGAAGAGTGCCGAGGTTACCATGGACAGGCAAGAAGTCAAACAAATGGGTCCCAGAGCAGATCAAACCAAAAATTTCTCTGGAAGCCAAGATGACTAAATTGAGGCTATCGTACGTTGGCCACATCATGAGGAGGCACGACTCACTGGGAAAAACACTAATGCTAGGGAAGATGGAGGGAAGCGAAAAGAGAGGAAGGCCACATGCAAGATGGATGGACTCTATTAAGGAGGTCATGGGTATGAATTTGCAGGATCTGAGCAGAGCAGTGGAGCTTAGGGTCTTGGAGATGTCTCCTCCACAGGGTTGCCATGGGTCAAGATTGACTTGAGGGTAGATAACAACAGCAAAAAGCCCCATATCAGTTCCTCAAAGACCACCAATCCTACAAATTAAAAAAACCAACAATTCAGCCCCTTTAAAAGGGGGCAATTTGTGCCCCTAAATCATGCAGGCAACCCCACAATTGCCTGCAAACATATCCCTACTCATCCCCACAAGTACCCCAGAACCCCGTATTACCGCGTCCAGTATCTCCATTTTCCCTTGCAGTCCTTTTCAAAGTGAAAAGAAGAAGTGGCACGACTTTGCTTTCGGCAGTGGCATCACTAGGGTAGGCGTCACCCAGTGCAGCAACTCATGGTGTCCTGTCCCTCACCAGTGACCACTTCCTATACTACACCATAAAGGATCCTTAGTAATGATTTTTGTACTAATATTACTCATAGATGCAAGAGCTAGAAAAAGCTGACAGAAGGAAAATCAACTCATTTGAGATGTGGTGCTGGAGAAGCGTGCCAAGGATACCACGGATGGACAAGAAGACAAACCGATGGGTCCTAAGAGCAGATCAAGCCTGAACTCTCCCTGGAAGCCAAGAGGACTAAATTGAGGCGGTCATATTTTGGCCACATCATGAGAAGGCACAAATCATTAGCAAAGAGAATAATGCTAGGAAAGGTAGAAGGGAGTAGACAGAGAGGAAGATAGTAGGCCAGATGGTTAGACTCAATGGAGGAGGCTATGGCTAGGATCCCGAAGGAACTATGGAGAGCGGTTGAGGAGAGGGGGTCTTGGAAGTGTCGCCAAAACCCAACAGATACCAAGGGCCCACCAGCAGATACCAAGGGCCCATCATGACTAGTAGCTAGCTACTGATAGCCAGTCAGTCTCCATTTGAGGTATCTTCCAACGTTATGATTCTATGAATATCTCTAATCTGGTCACACCAACCAAGAAAGTGGCTACCGCATGTGCAATTCCACAATGGTACAAAGTGAGGATTGTCCAAACCATGCTATTTCCAATCACCTTGTACGGATGTGAGAGATGAACTGTTAAGAAAGCAGATAGAAAGAATGCTGAAGACACTGGGGACAACCAAAATGACAAACAAATGGTCCCTTGAACAGATCAAGCTTGAGCTCTTACTAAACACCAAGATGACCAAACTGGGGCTGTCATACTTTGGCCATATCATGAGAAGGCATGAGTCACTGGAAAACACAATAATGCTAGGAAAAATAGAAGGCTTCAAGAAAGAGAGGAAGACCACATACCAGATGGCTAGACTCAAACAGGGAGGTCATGGGCCTGAACTTGTAGGATCTGAGCGAAGTGGCTGAAGATAGGGAGACTTGGAAATGTCTCGTCCGCAGGGTTGCCACGAGTCGAGGTCAACTCAATGGCAGTTACCAACAACAACATGAAGGTGTATCTCCAAGAGAAAGAATCCCATTTGCAAAAAAAGCAGGAGCAAATTCATGTTTAGTACTAGAATATAAGTGACCACTTTCAAAGCTACCGTTCTTTCACTTCTGAGAGAAACACATCTCCCCGAACTTTCATGGGACGCTAAGATACTGGGAGTCCAAGACGTTCCCATCCAGAACAGTTCAAGTTGTAAAAGGAAAAGCATCTCCTCTTCTCTTGCTGAGGAGTGGTAAAGATTTGAAAACCGTCTGCTCATTTCCATTATTGTAAGCACTAAATGAATCAATACTGCAACATGAGCCTCCCTTATGCTTTGGAACAGAAGTGTTTTGGATTTCGGATGTTCTTAAGATTTTGCATATACATAATGAGATATCGTGGAGATGGGACCCCCAAGTCTAACCATTAAATTATGTTTCATATACACATAGCCTGAAGTTAATTTTATACACAATTTATACAAGATTTTTTGTGCATGAAAAACGAAGTGTGTATCCATTGGACCATCGGTGAGCAAAGGTGTCAGTATCTCAGCCACCCATGTGGTCAATTTTGGAATTCCGGATAAAAGAGACTCAATCTGTATCATCATCATCATCATCATCATCATCATCATCTTGATTTCTACCCTCTCTTTTCCCAAAAATCAAGCTGGGTAATGATTGGTTCGCCTTAGGAATCAAGCCGGGTCATGGATATTTTCTATGGGCTACTCCTGAGATGCTTTGTGGTTTTGCGCATGGACGCCTCCTTGAGTCTTAGGGTGGCCTTAAATCAGAAACAACTTGAAGGCACACAACAAGAACAACAAACTGAGACTCAAGGAGGCCTCCATGAGCAAAGCCACAAAGCATCTCAGGAGTAGCCCACTGAGAATATCCATTTCCAGACAACGATTGCCAGGCTTGTCGCATGCGACCATGCCTTAAGCCCCTCTGGCAGCTATACAACTGGTGACTATGCAATGTTGCCTTTGCGTAGCCACCAGATGTCAGGACAACGCACCACCACAACCTGTGGGGACAAATGCAAACTTTCCAAGCTTCACGAAACAAAGTTTGTGTTCGCTGAGCCATCAGCAAGCAAAAGTGCCACTACCGCAGCCATCCATGCGGACCATTTTGTATTCTGCGATATTTCCGAATTCCAGATAAGGGCAACCTGTAACCTGTATCACCATCATCATCACCACCATCATAATTGTAATCTTGACTTAGAACCTCTTTTATTCCAAAATACTAAGAAATGCTGATGGTTCCATGCACACAACCTTTGTTTCAGGCCCACAATTATTTTAGAAATTGTGTATAAAACTACCTTCAGGTTATGCACACATACAAACATAAACCATGAATTTCACGGTTGGACTTGGGTCCCATCTCCAAGATGTTTCATGATGTCTATGCAAATATTCCATATCTGAAGGGTTATTCCAAATATCTGAAGGAATGTCATATTGAGGATGGAGCAAACTTGTTTTCTGCTGCTCCAGAGAATAGGACGCAGAACAACGGATACAAGCTACAGGAAAAGAGATTCAAGTTCAACATTAGGAGGAACCTCCTGACAGTAAGGGCTGTTCGATATGATACCCCTTCAAATATTTAAGCATGGCCATCGTGCAACCCCTTAATCTTCCCTTCTCCGGGCTCTTTCCATCATGAAGCTCCTTCTAACGTCGAGGCAGAATCTCTTTTCCTGGAGCTTCCGTCCATTGTTCCGGGTCCTATTCTCTGGAGCAGCAGAAAACAAGCTTGCTCTCTCCTCGATATGACATCAACTCAAATATTTAAACAGGGCTATCATATCACCTCTTAACCTTCTCTTCTCCGGGCTAAACGTACCAGGCTCCCTAAGCCGTTCCTCGTAGGGCGTCTCGACCTATTGGATGGGTATAGCAGTGTCGCCATTGCGTTGCCACCAGAGGTCAAAGGGCACCCCTAAGACCTGTTGTGGGACCAAAGGAAGCCTTGGTGCGACGATGGGCCTCACTTGTGGACCTCTGGCACCACAAAGGCAACGACGACGAAGGGCCGCTTTTGCCGAAGTCCTTTCCCACTGAACCTACCTCTTCTAACTCATCCTTGGCATCCAAGCTGGTGTAGATGAGCAACTTCCCTCCTGAGCTGCTGCTTCCTCCACCTCCGCCGCCTCCTCCTCCTCCTCCTCCACCACTTGCTGCGGCCGCTGCACCCCCTTTCCCTTTCTCCATGGCGGGTCGGGGGGCCAGGACACCCCTTCGTTCCCTCCTCGGCGACAACGCACCCGCTTTCTTGATCAATGTTGTTGTATTGGGGGGTGAGGTCTATGGGGAAGCCCCACGCTCACCCCCCTCAGGCTCTCTTCGGGGGTCTATGGGGGGGCAAAGGGGGCAGATTTTGGGGTGTGTTTAGCGTCTCCAAAGCCCCCTTCGAAGGCGCTTCTCCGTCTGAGACGGTTCCCCGCAACCCTCTTCGACGGGGGAACCCTTATGGGGCGAGGAAGCGGAGGCCTCCCTCAAACAAAAAACAATTCCTATTCCAAAGAGAGAGAAGGGGGAATTTTGTCCCCCCAAATGTAAAAATTGGTGAGAAGGTCCCTATTTTGGGGAGCGAGAGGGTTCTGAAGAGCCCTATTTTGGGAAGAAGAGGGATTCAGGGCTCGAGAAGATCCCTATTTTGGGGGTTCGGAAGAGCCGTATTTTGGGGTGGGCTTGGATTCAGGGGTTGAGAAGGGGCCTGTTTTGGGGGGGCAAAGGGATTTAAGGGGTGAGAAGATCCCTGTTTGTTGTTGTTTTAGTGGAGATGGATTTATGGTGTAGGAAAGTCCCTACTGTGTGGGGTTGAGAGGGATTTGGGGGATGAAAAAGCTCCCTATTTGGGGGGCTGAAGAGGGATTCAAGGGGGAGAAGGCCCCTATTTTGGGGTGAATAAGGCTACAGGAATTGAGAAGGTCCTTATTTTGGGGGCTGAGAGGGATTTTGAGGCCGAGAAGATCCCTATTTGGGGGGGGGTCGGTCTGAGGGTTTTAGGGGCTGAAAAAGCTCCCTATTTTGGGGGTGAATAAGGACACAGGAGTTGAGATGGTCCCTATTTTGGGGTGGGGGGTCAGAGGGATTTAGGGGCTGAGAGGATTCCTATCTCTGGGGAGGGAAGAGGGATTTAGGGGATGAAAAAGCTCCCTATTTGGGGGGGGGGGGTGAGAAGGCCCCCTATTTTGGGATGAATAAAGATACAGGGATTGAGAAGGTCTTTATTTTGGGGGGGGGGTCAGAGGGGTTTAAAGGTCCCTATTTTGGGGGCTGAGAGGGACTTGGGGCTGAGGGGGCCCCTATTTTGGGGCTCTTGGACTTGGGAGGGGCTCAGTGGGTCCCTATTTGGGGGGCTGAGGAGGTCCCTATTTGGGGGGGGGGTTCTGAGGGATTTGGGGGTTGAGAGGATTCCTATTTGGGGGGTTGAAGGGGTGAGAATGAGGATACAGGGGTTGAGGAGGTCCCTATTTTGGGGGTCAGAGGGGTTTAAAGGTCCCTATTTTGGGGGGCTGAGAGGGATTTGGGGTCTGAGGAGGTCCCTATTTGGGGGGCTGAAAGGGACTTAAGGGGTGAGAAGGCCCCTATTTTGGGGGTGAATAAAGCTAAAGGGGTTGAGGAGGTCCTTATTTTGGGGGTCAGAAGGGTTTAAAGGTCCCTATTTTGGGGCTCCTGGACTTGGGGGGGCCTCAATGGGTCCCTATTTGGGGGTCTGAGGAGGAGAGAGGGAGAGACTGCTCCTTCCTGGGAGGCTCTTCTTGGGGGCGGGGCTTGAGGACTGGGGGGGCTCCGTGGGCGTGGCTTCAGCCCCCAGTGGGCGTGGCTTGGGCTCTTCTTGGGGGCGTGGCTCCGAAGAGCCCTGGCTGCTGCTTCTATTTCTCCTGGAAGGGCCCAGACTGAGCCCCTGCATCGCTTCCTGGCCCCCCACCGGAAGTGGATGGGGCTCGCTTCCTCGCTGGGGAGGATGAGCCAGGGACCGGATGAACCCGCCTTTCTGAGCCTGTTTCCGTTTCCACCAATCAGAACCCAGGGAGGGTTGTGAGTGACAGGAAATAGGCCCAATAGAAACAGGGGGCGGGACTCTTTGTGGATCATAGATGTATGAAAAGTGTAGAGTTTGGGGCAAAAATGAGGCCTTCTCTTCCTCCTCCTCCTCCGTTGCACAGCACGGGGGAAGCTCTAGTTTCCTCTTGATTCTACTTTCCTCTTTATCCAAATTCAGTCTTCAAAAAGAAGTTTTTTTGGGCCTACAAGGGTGATAGATGGGGGAGGGTTAGAAATGAACCCGGAAGTATAGCGACTTGAGAGGCGTCTTGACCTTTTCGTCACTCTATGCGACAAAGAGGGCGGGGCGAAAGGGCCCTTCAATCCAACGGCCGCGAGGCTGCGGTCTAGGACTGGCGCGCATGCGCGCTCTGCATTTTGAAGCTGCTGCCGCGGCTTCTGTGAGACTATGCTCTCTGGAGGATTGGCGCGCATGCGCAATCCGCATTTTGAAGCTCTTGCTTCCGCCCCTTTGTGGGCAACTCATTCATTCAGCCCCGCCCCCAGGAGAGTTCAGTGTAACTTCTAAAGAAGTCACAGAGTTTAAATATTTCCCCCACCTTTAATTTATTTATTTAGAAATGTATTCCAGACATATATCTAATATAGAAAGATATATTTTTTTTAAAATTATTTTTTTATTTTAAATTTAATTTTTTTATTTTTTTAAAAAAAAATAGAAAAATACTCTAATTTTTTAAAAAAACTAAAATATCTATTTTTTAAAAAATCGAAAAATATTCTGTTTGTTTTTTTAAAAAATTGAAAAATACTCTAGTTTTTAAAAAAACTAAAATATTTGTTTATTTTTTTGAAAAAATAGAAAAATATTCTGTTTATTTTTTTAAAAAACTGGAAAATATTGTTTATTTTTTAAAAAAAATATAAAAATACTCTTTATTTTTTTAAAAAAACTAAATTATCTGTTTATTTTTTAAAAAAATAGAAAAATATTTATTTTTAAACTGAAAATTATTCTGTTTATTTTTTAAAAAAATAGAAAAATACTGTTTATTTTTTTTAAAAAAACTAAATTATCTGTTTATTTTTTTAAAAAACGGAAAAAATATTCTGTTTATTTTTATTTTAAAAAATAGAAAAATATCTGTCCTATGGAATCCTGGGATTTGTAGTTTGTTGTGACACCAGAGCCCCATGATAAATAGCTCATCAAACTACAAATCCCAAAATATAATATATTTTTATTATTTACTTATTTATTTATGGTATTTCTACCCCTCTCTTCAGCTCTAAAGGCTTTCAGAGCGGCCTTACAATTATTATTTTTAATTATATATAATTATATAATAATTATTTTATACATACATTGCAATATAAATATAAACTCCCATCAGCGAGACCTTTCTTGGCCAACCGAAAATCCAAAATATGCTTGTTTGCAAGCTTTCGAAGCTCCATGGGCTTCTTCATCGTCAGGCAAGACGTTATTACAAACCAAAACAGGAGGAAGAAAGAAAAACCAATTGGAGATGGTGTTAGTCAGATCCTGCCTGGATGTTGTTTCAGTGTTTTAAAGTCCATTTGCATCTCAACGCAGGGACCCCTCTTTTCCAGTCCAGTATGTCTCCGTTCCAGTGAGGTTGAAGACATATTGGATTGCAAAAACAGAGACATTTTTTGCTTTAAATTGAACTTTTCTTGGGAGTTTATCACATGGGAGGAATTTCTCCCAATTTCACTAGTTTACGTGAAATCTGATTGCGTTCGGAATGCGTTCAGAATGACTTCCCATTGCCCAAAAATGACCCCTCATTGCCCGAAATTGCGTGAGATGCTTTAATACGCAATTACGTGAAACCCCATGATTGCGTTCGGAATGACTTCCCTTTTGCCCGAAATTGCGTGAGATACACTCATTTGCAGTAACGTGAAACCCCACGATTGCGTTCGGATTGCCATTACAATATATCCCCCAAAATCCCGTCGTATGATAAACTTAGATTTTCATATCTGCACAGACTTCTAGACACTTTTTGGGAAGGCAAGGTCCAACATCCCCTCCCAAATAAATAAATATTTGAATATCTCTGAATCCCTTGAAAAAATCGCTTGCAATCCCTTGAAAAAAACAAGTATTCCTATTGAGAAAGGAACAGATCGGTTGAAAAGCAAGCTCCGATTTGAAATGTGCCAAAGATCCGAGTCTTTAAAAAGCAAAAGCGTCGAGGCATGGAAACTCAAAGCAGTCCTTCAATATATAGAAGAGTCATGTTTTCTCTTTCAGATTGCTAGTCTAGAGTTCGCAGCCTCATTCGTGATTCACAATTCTCGATGTGCGCGTCCGAGTTTCCATCCCTCCCTCCTTTTTTCAAATGAAGAGAAATAAATTTAATGTGCGAGGCTAAGTAATACGATTGCAAACGGCCCAAAGGAAATGAAAGGCCAATCTGTTAATTACCCTTTCGCTTCACGTAAAGAACAGCATCCGGCTCGGGGAAAATAATAGGCAGGAGATTAAAAGGAAGAAAATGTCATTCTCTTCCCTTTCCAGATCAAGCCCGCTCTCGTACACACCGTACCAAGCAACGGTTGGCATAAAATAAGTGAGTTTCTTGAGCAATAAATCGCTTCGACCCGCTTAGCACTTTTATGAGAGCATGGCCTAGTGGTTTGAGCGTTGAGACTATGGAGTTTATCACACGGGAGGAATTTCTCCCAATTTCAAATGGAGCCAATTCAAATTCACGTCAATTCGCTAGTTCAGAATGACTTCCCATTTCCCGAAAATGAGCCCCCATTGCCCGAAATTGCGTGAGATACTCTGATACGAAATTACGTGAAACCCTATGATTGCGTTCGGAATGACTTCCCATTGCCCGAAATTGCGTGAGACACACTCATTCGCAATAACGTGGAACCCCATGATTGCGTTCGGATTGCCATTACATTATACCCCCAAATTCCGTCGTATGATAAACTCCATAGTCTAGTCCTCCCCACCACCACCACCACCACCATGGTTGGATCTTGCCCACCCCTGGATTCGCTCTGCAAACAGTTGAAGTCACAATTGCATTTCATAGAATCATAGAGCTGGAAGAGACCCCAAGAGCCATCCAGTCCAGCCCCATTTCTGCCATGCAGGAACTCACAGTCAAAGCACCCCTAACAAATGGCCATCCAGCCTCTGTTTAAAGACCTCCAAAGAAGGAGACTCTACCACACTCCAAGGGAGTTTCCACTGTCAAACAGCTTTTACTCTCAGGAAGTTCCTCCTAATGTTTAGGTGGAATCTCTGTTCCTGGAGCTTGCATCCGTTGTTCCGTGTTTTGCTCTCTGGAGCTGCAGAAAACAAGCTTGCTCCTTCCTCAGTATGACACCCCTTTGAATAGTTAAACAGCATTAAACAAGGCTATATCGCTCCACTCAGCCATGGAAACCCACAGGGTGACCTTGGGCAAATCACTCTGTCTCAGCCTCATTTGCAAAGGCAAATTCCCTCTGAACAAATCTTGCCAAGAAAGCCCCTGCAATAAGTCACAACATAGCTGGAGTGGGATGCCATATAGGGTGGCGCCAAGAACATTTCTTGGGGGTTGCCGATTGCACAAGGTGACATTTTAGAGGGTCTGCTTGCAGGTGTGTACTACTGAGCATCTTTACAGTAGACTGGGACTCCAGGAGACTGACAGTCCTGAGAAGGACCCTGTCCATCTGCCACAAGCAGCAAGGATGCCAGCTAGGACGTTGTTGGCATGCCATGAACTCTTGGAGGACTCTCGGGACTCTTTCAAACGGGAGGAATTTCTCCCAATTCCGAATGGAGCCATTGCGGATTCATGTAAATTCGCTTGTTTAGCGAATTTACCTGAACCCCTGCTCCGTTCGGAAGGCATTCGGAATGACTTCCCATTACCCAAAAATAACCCCCCCCCCTTGCCCGAAATCGCGTGAGAAGCTTAAATTCGCAATAACGTTAAACCCATGATTGCATTCGGAGTGACTTCCCTTTTGCCCGAAATTGCGTGAGAAGCTCTAATTCGCAATAACGTGAAACCCCAGGATTGCGTTTGGATTGCCCTTGGATTATACTTCCAATTTCCCACGTCTGAAAGAGTCCTCAGATTGCCTAATGGTGCCTGCTGGGCCACTTCAGGACTTGAGAACAAGACAGCTAGACTAGAACAACCATGGGCACTTTAGATGGCACACCAGCCAGTGGGGTCAAGTAGACTAGAGACCTTGTCTTCCACAGCAGTCCGATCTATTCCTGTGGGACCCTTGACCTGGTGGCTCCAAGTCTAGGGGTAACATCATGAGCTGACTTGGGGTGAGACTAACCCTAGTGGTGCCACTGAGTGAGACAGCAGCCTCCAGACTTAAAGCACTGGACACCCCTTTGCAGGATGAAGCTCCATCCTGTTGGCCGTATTGGTTGGGCATAAAGTCAGGGTAGGCATCTTTGAACAACATCCCTTCCTTCTGACACACACGATTTCAGCCACAGATCAATACCGAAGTCTGTCTTTACAATCCCAGCCTATGTGAGGTAGCCGCAAAAAGTGTCTCTGAACACATACAGAGGGCCACTCTCTCCCCGGCAGAATAATTACAACCGGATCATACATAAACATGGATCAAATGGCGGTGTGTGTGTGTGTTTGAGTTCAGGGAAAGTATTCGGTGATATTTCCATTTTATTACAAAATGTAAAATGTCCTGGGAACAAGCAGGCACGAAGTATGTACGCAGAGGGGATAACAGCAAGGTCCAAAGAGATGCTCAGTGTCTTTGCCAAAGTCATTTGTCCCTTTGTGGGACAAAGAGAGTATGGCGGTCCAGAGTACATTGAGTTTATTAGGTGCAGGCGAGAAGAATACCACAGTTCCCTTCGGTCTCTGGAGTTTGGAAAGAAGATCTGAGTCAGATTTGGGGGGGGGGGGCATCTTGTGCGCAAAAGTCCCATAGTAAAAACAAGGGGTCCCAGGGCGGTGGTATCCTGGGGGCTCAGTCCGGGATTCCCCCTGAACCTCATTGAAGAGAGCCTTTGCTGGTCCAGCTGAGAAGATACCCTTGAAGTCGGGAAGAGGACAAAGCCTCCTGCCCTCCAAGCGGAGCACCTTTTCTCCTCATCCCCGGGTGCTGCTGACCCGTTCGCCCACCAACCAGTAGGTCCGCAGTTTTCCCTTGCCCTGCAAGGACAAAAGGAAAAATCACAGCCGTTCAATCTAGGCAAGGGAGAAAGTACAGGATGGGGGACACCTGGCTGAACAAGACTACATGGGAAAGGGATCTAGGAGTCCTAGTAGGCCACAAGTTGAACATGAGTCAACAGTGCGACGCAGCACCTGAAAAGACCAATGTGATTCTAGGCTGCATTAATAGAAGTATAGTGTTTAGATCAAGAGAAATAATAGTGCCACTCTAGTCCGCTTTGGTCAGGCCTCACCCGGAATACTGTGTCCAGTTTTGGGTGCCACAATTCAAAGCCCCAAATGAAGACCAAATCAACACAACTGGTGTAGCCTGTGGGGCCAGGGAATTAGCCCCTGTTCGCTGCACAGTTGCCCACCCCGGCTAATGCCCTCCATCATGAATTGCCCCACAATAAGTATTAAAATAGGTACAAGAGCCAACCCTATCGTTAGATATGCTGGAGGAGCCTACGGTTCTCAGACAAACCCTTTGCTCAAGATGTGAAACTTCTGTAGTCCTGATATTGTTGTGCTTCTATGAACACCACCTGCACTTTACTCCGGTGCTTCAGATTGCAACACTTTGTGCTCCCCCTCTCCGTGGAAAATTGTGAGTATCTTGGGACATACTTTTTAAATATCTTATGCTTAAAGTGGAATTGCCTAAGATGTTTTGAAAGAAAGATGGAGGCTTGTGCAGAAAGCAACGTCCTTGAGATACTCCCATAGCATTCTAGCCTTGAAAGATAAGGAGGCAGCATTTAATGGAAATGGCAAGACACTCCCTACGTTCCCTGTTTACCTTCATCTCCACATCCCCTCGAAGCTCCAATTCGAAGCAGCCAAACTCTTCCAAAATGGATTTGGTGGCACACGACAAGTGAATCTTCAGAGCTGGGAACATCCAGACAATCATTAGCTCCTTCGCATAACTGATACTTGATTTATTTTAAGCATTCTCAACACATTCTTTAGCCCCAAAGGCTGCCAGGTAAGTTCTTGTAAAGATCAGCACTAAAATGGTCCCTGACCCCAGGCTTCCCATCCAAAAGCCTTACATACACCTTGACCCCTCTGCTTCCTACCCCTAAGCCAAAACCAGACCAAAGAGCGGGCAGCAAAACAGCAGCATTTCTAAAGAGTAGGGTCATCATCCCCTCTTGCCCCGTGGGTTTGCCATTTGACAATCCGTGGGGAGAATGAACATTTGTAGAATGTATGCCATAGGCAGGTTTATTTTATCTATTTTAATTGTTTGTGTGTACGGCACTGTGAAAATTTACAGTGCCATATAAATAAAGCTTAATAATAATAGGGAGAAGTGAGTAAAAAATTAATGATGATTCCATAACTCTCATCAATGCATCCACTTATCCTCCAACCACGGATATACAACTGCTAGAGGTTGTAGCCCCATGGGACCTAGGACAACAACACTGGCCCTCTGGTTTTTGCTATTTAATTTCTGAATCTCCCCCAAATCCAAAATGCACCCCCTTTTGGGCTTAAAACTGCTGGAAGAAGCGGGATGTGGCAAAAATGCCCCCCATACCTTCTAGAATGGTGGGGGAGAAATTAAAACTTTATGTTTTCCCAAAAATTTACAAGGGGTGGAAGAGCTTGAAAATGGCCTTATGGATTGACAAGGGATCCATGGGCCACATTTCCCGCCACTCCTTCTCTAAGTGCTACATATGGGTAGGAAATTCTCCTGTCAACACAACACCTTCAGCCTTGGTCATACCCCCTGCTGACCTTCTCCATTGGATTCCATGCGTGAGGCTGTGTTGACCGTATCCCCGAAGAGGCAGTAGCGAGGCATCTTCAGGCCCACAACCCCTGCGCAGACTGGACCTTGGAGAGGAGAACATGGTGGGGGAGAAAGACAAGTTAGGGGGCCCGGTTAGGTACTTCTCAGCTCCCGCCTTATTGCTTTGGCTGCCGGGATCAAGCCCCCTTCATTCCCAAAATGATCACACCCAGACCTAACAATAAAATAGGAATTGCTGTGGATTTGGCATGGCAGGCATGCACACAACCAAATCAAACACCAGTTCAGTTGCCTAAGGTTGATCCAGGTGCAATGCCAAGCTTTGCTTTTTGCTAACTGTAGTTTGTGATCCAAATTTGTATTCCAGATGGGTGGGTAAAGCATCGTTTTGTGGATTTTTTTGCCTTCCCTGAAGATCCCTAGAATCTACATCATACAGCAGCTTGCCAAAGTGGAGCAAAACCCCAAGCCACTCTTGGTCAGTTTGGTTGCAATTCCCGCACCTGGTTTGCCCAAACCACAGTTTGCAAACCATGTTGAAACCATAGTGTCACATGAGTGGCAGTTGTTCTCAAACCACGGTTTGTCAGATGATGATGTTGATTCCGGCATCACAGTAACTTGTGATTTGGTGTTCAACCTGAACTGCATTTCTCGTCCAAGATGGCTTTAAAAGAGAACAACCTCTTTCCTCTTTCATATACTCAGCATGCAAGTTATCCTGATTTCTCACCACTGTGGATCCCGATCCGCAGTTTGAGCTGCTGATCGGGCCGGTGGCGGATCTTGAAGTTACGGACGGCCTCAAGGAGAGCCAGTGACATGCGGGATACTTCGCGGGCATGCAGCCTGCCATTGCGAACCGGCAGCCCCGACACCACCATGTACGCATCTCCAATAGTCTCTACCTGGACAGAGAAGGTAGGAAGAGAAACAGATGGCAAGTTGCTGCTGAGCATCATCCATGGACCTAACACCCTCCTTCCACTTGTCAACCACCTATCTTTTAATTCCCCAGTCAAACCCACCACGGGCTTTTCACTTTTTTAAACAACCAAGCCAAAAAACTCTCACCTTGTAGACGTCAAAGTTATCTATGATTGCATCAAAGCAGGTATACAAATCATTGAGCAGAGCCACCACCTAAAACAAAAAGGGCAATTCTGTTGACATACTGAGCTGTAACTAGTCTGGGCTTACAAGTAACTGAGATTCTGAGACAGAAAGATTCCTTATTCTATGAGTAACATATATTACCGGTATGCAAATTAAATATAATATGAAATATAATCATTAAATGAAGTTCAATTGTTCTTGCAGACTACATCCACTGTGGTTTTTTTCAGAGACTCACAGGAGCAATTCCGTTGCTGCTAAACATTTCCCTCGTTCCCTTTCAATCATGCCCTTGCCATGTTAAATACCATGTCCCTGTTCTTTTTAAAATAAACAGATCAAATAGGACCTGACATTCTTTGTAACTAACTCACCAGTCCCAGACACATATTAGCTGGCATGCCCTTCCTCTGATAATCCCAATTACAGTGGTCCATTGGTATCCTCTGGGTTTTGGTTCCAGGACCCCCCATGGATACCAAAATCTGTGGGTGCTCAAGTCCCATTAAATACAGTGGCATAGTCACGTGGTCGCCCTAATATAAAATGGCAAAATCAAGGTTTGCTTCTGGGAATTTATATATATTTTTGGAAGGTTTTCAAATCGCAGATGCTTGAATCCGTGGACAAAGAATCTGTGGATACGGAGGGCTGACTGTATTTGCAAGGTGTATATTTATGTCCTTCACTGATGTATGAAACACTTGTTTCCCGGACTGAAAAATTTTCTGCACCCTTACCCCACCTTTAGTATTTATACTAGAAGCCAACACAGAAGCCAGGCAGTCATCGAGGCCAACATTGCACACCCCAGCCCCCTACTTTATCATCCATTTGAAGCCCAAGTGGAAACCCTCCCAAATAGATCAGCCCAAGAGGTCCTGGGTTCAAGAACCCAAAGTCCCTGGCAAGCTAGGACAGCAGGTTGTGCGCCTTCCTCTGGGCTTTGACATCCAAGCTGGCTCACCCCTATTACCTGCATGGGAGTACTCTCTGCTGACAAGGCAGTGAACCCGACAATGTCACTGAAATAAATGGTGACGCTGTCAAAGGCTTCCGCTTGCACCGTCTCACCCCGTTTCAGCTGCTCTGCTACTGAGCTGTAAAGAAAGGGAAGCAAGTCATTTTCACATAACCATAACAGAGAATGGAGGCAGATTGTTGTTATTGGAGTTTATCACATGGGAGGAATTTCTCTCAATTGCGAATGGAGCCAATTCGCAATTACATGAATTTGCTAGTTTAGCAAATTTATGTGAAATCTGATTGCGTTCGGAATGCATTCAGAATGACTTTCCATTTCCCAAAAATGACCCTCATTGCCCGAAATTGCGTGAGATATTCTAATACGCAATTACGTGAAACCCCATTATTGCATTCAGAATGACTTCCCATTGCTCGGAATTGCGTGAGATACACTCATTCGCAATAATGTGAAACCCCATGAATGCGTTCGGATTGCCATTGCATTATACCCCCAAATTCCGTCGTATGATAAACTCTTTTGTCAACTACCCTCAAGTCAACCCCAACTTATGGTGACACTGAGGATAAGACATCTCCAAGACCCTTCCACTGCTCTGAATCTATCCATCTGGTGTGGAGCCTTCCTGTCTTTCTTCTACCTTCTACCTTTCCTAGTATTATTGTATTTTTCAATTATTCATGCCTTCTCCTGATGTGGCCAAAGTATGACAGCCTCCATTTAGTCGTCTTGGCTTCCAGGGAGAGCTTGGGCTTAGTCTGTTCTAGAATCCATTTGTCTGTCTTTTTGGCCATCCATGGTCTTCTCGGCACTCTTCTCCAGCACCACATCTCAAATGGGTTGGTTTTCTTTCTATCAGCCTTCTTCATTATCCATCTTTCGCATCCATACATTGCGATGGGGACTACAATAGCTTGAACTATCCTCACGTTAGCGTTCAGCTTTATATCTTTGCACTTTAGGAGCGTGTTCAGTTCTTTCATGGCTACCCTTCCCATTCCTAGTCTTCTTCTGATTTTTTGACTCGCAGTCTTTTCTCTGATCCATGTTTGATCCAAAGTACAGGAAATCATGTATGATTTTGGCAATATGTCCACCAGAAAATAGTTTTTGTGGGGTTTTTGGGGCTAGGTGGCCATGTTCTAGAAGAGTTGGTTCCTGAAGTTTTGCCAGCATCTGTGGCTAGCATCTTCAGAGATGTATAGGCTTCCTTCTGAGGACCGGACTCAGGGCAAGGAGGAATAGAGAATTTCTATTAATTAAGAGAACCGACCAAAGTGTCCAGGGCTGATTTGCCAGCCTTTGTGTCAATTATAAAATAACACTCCCATTTTGAAATGTGCACAGCTCTATTTGCCTGAAATAGACAAAAGCCAGGCTTGGCATGGTACTGATCGGCTGGCCCTTACATTATTACACAGGAGAGAGAACCCAGCTGTGCCTAGCTCTGAGTCTCTGGCTGTTATGTTAGGCAGGAGGTTGTGTATAGGAGTAACACGTTGGCCCTTACATTTCATATGATCCAGAGCCAGGCTATGCCCCTTACTTTAGATAAGAGCCAGAGCCAGTTTCTGACTGCCTAACGTTTATGTTAGACGAAAAACAGAATCAGGCAGTGTATTGCACTGACTGGCTGGCCCTTGCACAGAAGAGAACTGAGGATGGAGCAAGCTTGTTTTCTGCTGCTCCAGAGACTAGAACATGGAACAATGGATGCAAGCTCCAGGAACAGAGATTCCACCTAAACATTAGGAGAAACTTCCTGACAGTAAGGGATGTTCAACAGTGGAATGCAGTCCCTTGGAGCGTGGTGGGGTCTCCTTTCTTGGAGGTCTTTAAGCAGAGACTGGATGGCCATCTGTCAGGGATGCTTTGATTGTGAGTTCCTGCATGACAGGTGGTTGGACTGGATGGCCCTTGGGGTCTCTTCCAACTCAGTACTTCTATGATTCTATGAGGGAACATACTCACTGAGGCAAAATCTGGTAAAGCAGGACCTCTGCCTTGCGCTTCTCCTCCAGGTAGGCTTGCGTCCGCTCTTCCACCAGTTCCTCCAGGTTGTTGGCATACTGTTCCATCCGTGACAACAACGAATCCAAGAGATTGCAACTGTTTTCCCTGCCAGAGACACATTCAACAAGTTGGAGATACCAAAGCTTACAGCCGCCTATCCTGTTAGGGATTATTTCAGGCCCATTGTCATGGAATTTCAGCGTTGGTTGAAATGCGAGGCCAAAACCAAGCTCCTGGCAGTCATGCAAGATTTGGGTTGGATGCATACCTGTCGAATTTCCGCAACATGGCTTTAATGTGATGGAAGTCGGGGCGCTCCTGGGGGTCTTCGGCCCAGCATCGCTGCATGAGGAGGACCACCTCCTCAAGGTTGGGGGGCAAGTTGACCGAAGGGCGGAAAGGCGGGTGCTCACCCCTCTTCACTCGATCAATGATCTCTGAAAGCAACAGAGATCATTGGGCAAAAACAGGGATCAAACTGTCAGAGCTTAGAAAACATAGTCTTTGGGGATTACAGATCCTAAAATGTATTGCAGCAGACAGATCTTTTAATGTGTGTGTGTGTTTTGTGCTTATGTTTTAAAGTTTTAAACATGTTTTTTGAAACTGTTTTCTTAACAAACAGAAATTTGGTTTAACATTTGCATTAATAGTTTTTTTAGTCGTATCAAACTTTTAAATGGTTGTATGTAGTTTTGACTCCTGCACTGGGTAAAAGATGAGATATGAGACAGACAGATAGACGTTCCCAGCCAGCATTGCTAAGGGGTGGTTTTGGGGAGCTGTCATCCAAACTCTGCATTCGGGTTCTCATTTTGTACAGGATGTTATGTATTTGAAGATGGGAAATCTGATCCTATATCGGGGCAATACAGAACAGCCCAAATGCCGTATTTAGTTACTCTAAACCATCTTGTTCGTTTACCTATATAGGCTTGCAATTTGAGGAGGATTTTTATTCTAATAAAATGTAAAAATGGGGGGGGGGCGGAATAGAAACAGAAAATGGTGCCCTCCCCCTTTTTTTTCTTGCTTCCCCCATACCCTGCCTCTCACCTTTGGGGCTCAGGTCCATGCCATCCACGTAGAAGACGCTATTCCGCAGAGCAATCTCTTGCAGAATGATGCCAAAGCTGTAGACATCGCCTTTCTGGGTGCCTGCTGGGGGAGCCGCCTCCATACGCAAGAGCTCAGGGGCCGTCCACAGTTTCTCTAGAACAGAGAAATGGGAGGTTAGGCAGTGCTGAAGAACCTGCAGTCTAGAAGGGGCAAAAGGCCAAAGGAAGCCAAGGGCAACGGTGTACCAAACAAGACAAATCAGGTGAGTGTATCACGGAGCACCATGGCATTGTGGCCCAACTCTGGTCAATTTGCTGACTTCACACCGTCTATCTATGCTGATTACGTTACTACTTTTGAATCCCAGAAATTCTCAGATTCCTACATCAGGGGAGCTTAAATCCAAAGCCAGGAACCTTTCCAAGCTCAGATTCAGACTTTGCATGACATCAATTTGACAAACCTTATAATAGAGTCAGTCAATACCATTTAGCAGTCAGTGACTGGTTTTGACTCTGGAGGTGGTCGTCTTTCCACTACTATTGCTATCTATTGTGTACACTCATGTATACGTCTAGAAATATTAGTCAAAAAATTGACCCCCAAAACCTAGGTCGACTTATCCACTGATCAATGTAAGTGCTTCACTTTAACTCTGTGAACCATCCCCTGGTGAAAGGCAAGAGTGCAATCTGTCTTGGAAGCATTGACCTCTCTCTGCTCTCTCTTCCATCCAGGCTACAGAAGTATGGAAGGCTGAGTCAATCTTGGAGCCCAGCCACAACAGCATCTGTGGCTGGCATCTTCAGAGAAAGATCTTCTCTGAAGATGCCAGCCACAGATGCTGGCAAAACGTCAGAAAGGAACTCTTCTAGAACACGGCCACATAGCCCGAAAGCTCCACAAAAAACTTTGTCGGGACACACAACCAAAGTAACAGAAATTCCCTTTTTCTATACAATGACGAAAGGTGAAGACCTCTCCATCTTCACTCTGGTAACCCTACTGTAAACTGATTATTTAGGAGAAGAAGATCTATCACTACCATCATTTTGGCCTAAATATGCATGCACTCTACGTTGTCTGGGAATTTCTGCGAACTGTTGGTAATGCAACCACAAGATTGTGAGTTCGATCCCAGGGCTCCAAGATTGACTCAGCCTTCCATACTTTTGTAGGTTGGTAAAATGAGTACCCAGCTTGTTGAGGGGCAATTGTTTTACAGACTGTCAACTGCTTAGTGGGTGCTGAGTTCACTATTAAGTGGTATAGAAACGTAAATGCTATTGCTATTGTGATCCAAGGGAAATGACTAAACCCTGGACAAGCCAGGACAATGAACAATATGGAGAGTTCTGGGCACCAGCTACTACTTCTATTCCCACGCCATCTCTCACTGGCAAAGAGGGCATGCGAGTCATCTGTTTCAGGGGCCTGGCGGAAGCTCGCCAGCCCGTAGTCTGTGATCTTCAGCACGAAGCGGCTGTCCACGACGCAGTTGGAGGACTTCAGGCTGCCATGAGAGCAGATAGCGCTGTTGTGGAGGAAGAGCATGCCCTGGTTGACGGAGAAGGGAGAAAGTTAGGAGGCATGGAAGTGATGGGATGAAAGAGCCAATGTGATGAGAATGGGTACCCTCTAGGCTGGGAATGGAATGGGAGGCTTCCAAGTCTGGTTGGTCTACAAATCCCATGGTTGGCTTTTCAGACTAGGGCTGGTGAGAACTCCCATCCAGCAACAACCAGGGAGCTACGTCTTCCCCAGCCCTGCACTAGTTCCAGCCCAAAGAGAGTCGGGTGACCTCTGAGATTTAAGACTCTTCATGCCAGTCATGAGCCACCAGGACCTATAAAACCTTAGCAAGCGAGCTGTCTCATTGATAAGTCAGCTATCTTGAAGGTGAAATGGAATGAATGCTGACTTGTCAAAATTATTTTTATCCTGTTTTTCTTTCCATGGCCCCAAGGTGGTGTACAGTACTCTCCTCCTCACCACTTTAACCTCACAACAGCTCTGAAAGGCGGGCCAGACAGAGAAATAGGAGAGTGAACGAAGATCATCTGGTGGCTCATTGATCATGAACCTCTCACACTTCCTAACCATATTGTTTCTCCATGGTCCCATCATCATGATGTCTACACAACTACCCTGCAAGATAGATCAGGTTGGGGACATTTGTCTTGTCCAGGTCAACCAGTGAACTTCATGGCTCCATGGAGACTTGAAGGTTGATCTCCAAAATCCCAAATCGAATACTCCAACCACTACACCAGTCTGCTTTTGGCCCCTCCAATCTTCTATGGCTGCCTTGGGACGTGACCTCCTGCTTCTGGTCCTCATCTGTGTGAATCTGTGGTCATGTTGGCTACCCTTTATGAGATACCTAAACTCAATCCAGTGGTCACCCCTCCTAGAGCCAGGCCTATACCTGAAAACCAGCTCCTAAAATATAACAGGAAAGGAAGGCTCTCCCCATTTTGCCCTTGCTGGTGGGTTTCCTTGAGCCGGTGGGCCGTGTCCACCTGTAGTAGGATCATGGACTACTAGATGATCCCTAGCACCTGGCTGTAGCAAGGCTGTTGTCCATTCGTACTTACCTTGACAATATCACTGGTGAGCGAATAGCGGAACATCCAGTCTAAGGTGATGCTGTCATTCTCCAGGATATCCTGAAGGAAAGGAGAGGATCAATTAATCAATTGGTTTATTGTGGGCAATGATCATATTCATATGAACGCATAAAATATATACATACTATGAACATTACTAAGATATACACCTACGGACATCAGTAAAATCTGAATATAAATGTAAATGTAAGTCATAAAGAATATTATACCACTGATTTGGACTACTATACAGGCTATCCTATCACCTCTTAACCATCTCTTTTCCAGGCTAAACATCTCCAGCTCCCAGTCTTTCCTCATAACGCATTTTTGGGCAATGGGAAGTCATTCTGAACGCAATCATGGGGTTTTATGTAGTTGTGTATTACAGTATCTCACACAATTGCAGGCAATGGGGGGGTCATTTTCGGGAAATGGGAAGTCATTCTGAACTCATTCCGAACGCAATCAGATTTCACGTAAATTCGCTAAACTAGCGAATTCACGTAATTGCGAATTGGCTCCATTCGCAATTGAGAGAAATTCCTCCCATGTGATAAACTCCAAAGACGTGAAGAATCTTGCCCTTCCCAGTAGGCTCAGGCCAAAGCAAACTGCTGCAGCCTCTCCTAGACTTGTGCGTCCTTCCTCACTGAGAACTTTCTCCGTTGTCACCACACTCTGCTGTTGCTTGGGCACACGTGTCGTACTTTTAAGTCTGTGAAATGTCGGAGGACATGCGCCACACCACTGTGCACCATTCCCTGTCGGCATTAGATCTCACCCTAGTCAGTGGCATTGTCCTGTCCATCCGCCCTGCTTTTATTCTTTCTTTCTTTCCTTCCTTCCTCCCACTCCACCTCTCCTGCCTCCTCCTGTCTGTCTCTCATCTCTTTTTATAAGAGGAAATGCTTATCTTCAGGAGGCAGCCAGGAATCTAGGGCTGTCGAAATTGCTACTCTCTCCCCTGATCCCTTGCTTGTCTGTGTCATGCTATAAATCATCCCTCTTGGAATTGGCTTCCTGGAGTTCTTCTGTTTGTGTGTCTGTGTGTGTAGAGAGACAAACTGCAGTGCCCTGGCTGTCTTTTTAATTAAAAGATCTTGCCTGCCCCCGCCATGGCCCTTTGCTCGACTGTAGCTGAAGCAAAGAGTCTTAAAAATTATGTGTATATATACATATACACACACACACACACACACACACATATATATATATATATACACATAAATATATATATATACACACACACACACAGGGCCCTTCCCTTATGTGGCAGATCCATTCCGGATCCCGCCACGTAAGGGAAATTCCATGTACGCTCATGTCCCATTGGAAACAATTAGTGCACGCTTGTGGCCTACGCGCCATTTCTTTCATGGCCGCACGACCTCAGCGTAAGCTTGGAGCCGGGTATGGTGCACCCATGTACGGCGCAGGCACACTGTATATATATAAACAGAAATCCATCGTGATACCTTTATTGGCCAATCGAAAGGTACAATATACTTGTTGCAAGCTTGTATTGTGCATTTTAGTTGGCCCGTTGAATTTTATATATATAATGTATGGTATCATTGATGGATTTTTGTTTGTATTTGTTAAATGGCCAATACTGCTACCCTGAATATATATATATATATATATATATATAGAAAGAGAGAGAGAGAGAATGAGCTCTGGTGCCACAACAAGCCATAGGAGTTTATCATACGACAGAATTTGGGGGTATAATGCAATGGCAATCCGAATGCAATAATGGGATTTCACGTTATTGCGTATTAGAGTATCTCACACAATTTCGGGAAATGGGAAGTCATTCTGAACACATTCTGAATGCAATCAGATTTCCCGTAAATTTGCTAAACTAGCGAATTCACGTAATTGCGAACTGGCTCCATTCGCAATTGAGAGAAATTCCTCCCATGTGATAAACTCCTTTGTGGCCACCTTAATGGCAGGGTTTTGTGCGACATCGTGTGATAAACCCCCAATCTCCTTTGTGTGATAAACTCCTAAAGCTGCGCCTACACTGCCTGAGAATTAACGCATTTTGACACCGTTATAACTGCTATGGCTCAATGCTATGGAATGCTGGGATCTGTCATTTGGTGAGATCTTCAGCCTTCTCTTTCAGAGAGCCCTGGTGCCATGACAAACTGCCCCATAGATACCTGGAGACTCCCGCGAGTACAGTACTCTGTCAGGATGCAAATGTTTGGGGGGTCGATGCAGGCTCCGATGAAACGCGTCAGGTGCTTGTTTTGAACGTCCCGCATCTGGAAAGGATAGGGAGGTGCAAAGAAAGCACATTTTTGTTACGATGTTGAAAGTACAAGCAACAGCCTACATAACTCTGAAGGTCAGGGTAGCCGCTTATCCATTACTCAAAAATATAGTATTGTGGAAAGAGAGAGATGTTCTTGGCTGCCATAGAAGTTAACAGTCTCCACCAATCTGATTGTTAAAGCACATTTATCATGGAGGCTGTCATTACTGTCTGTATTATGAATCCTGGAAGTGAGCGGGAAGGCAGAAAGAGACGTCAGGACATTTTAAAATTATTATTAATTTTATTATGACTATTATTATTAAAAGCCACTGAAAAAGCAGAACGATAGAGCATTAACTGCACTGTTCCTGATAAACTGAGACATTCAGAGGGTATGCCATGGCCACAGAAGTTCAGGGAACTAGTGTAAAATGGCAATGTGAAGTCAAAGGCTTTCGTGGCTTACATCCATAGTTTTTTGTGGGTTTTTCGGGCGATGTGGCCATGTCCTAGAAGAGTTTGTTCCTGACGTTTCGCCAGCATCTGTGGCTGGCAATGTTTTCAAGCTTTGAGAAGGATATCTTTATTCTGATAAGGCTTACCAGTGCCTATGCCAGGGGATACTGGCCGCTTTAATCCAAACAAGTAACTTTCCCAAGCTTTGAGCTGGAGGCTCCAGCTGAGGCTGGAGAGAAATTGGAGAAAGGACGGCGACTAAAATGCTGAAGGGTCTGGAAACCATGCCCTATGAGTAGTGACTTAGGGAACTGGGTATATTTAACCCGGAGAAGAGATGGTTAACAGGTGATATGATAGCCATGTTTAAATATTTGAAGGGATGTCATATTGAGGAGAGAGCAAGCTTGTTTTCTGCTGCTCCAGTGAATAGGACCTGGAAGCTTTTTTGCAGCGTTGGCATTGGGACGATGGTGAAGGAAGACCGCACGTATTCAGTACTGGATTGCAACAGTGTGTTTGCAGGATGCCAGCCACATCCTGGTGAAACGTCAGAAACAAAGTCTTCTAGAGCATGGCCACGTAGCCCAGAAAACCCACAAAAAACGATGGATGCCAGCCATGAAAGCCTTCAGTTTTACAATGCAAGAAAGCTTGACCTAGGAATAATGGGATTGTATTGTAGGTGATTCTACCGTATGTGTTCTTACTATACGAGGTAAAACCTCCAGAATCACTCACTGAGCATGGATAAAGAGAAAATAGAAAGAAAAAGGGAAAGGAGAATCGCCTTGCCTCACCAGCTCCCCTGGCATGTTGAAAAAGCATAGGTCAAGCTTTGTAATTATTTACAAACTGAGAGTCCCCGGGATTAAAACATAAGTTTAATGTTCACGGTGAGTAAATATATATTAAGATTGTAAAGCCGAATTTTAATGCTAGACTAGAGTTAGGGATTACAGAAATGTTGGGTTAGCAAAGTTTACAGAGGGATTCGGCTGGAGAGTCAGTTATCGCACAAACCGGAGCTGCCAAAATTAGTTTTATTGGGAGCGCCTTGCAACGGTGCGATTGCGGTGTGTGTGGCTGCGTTGCCGGCAGTGAAGTTAGCGGGATGCTAGTGTGATACCGGGTACTGCGGACTTTGGTTGCGTTGTGCGGGTTATGGTTTCTTTTCACTTTAATATCCCTTATCAGCAAAAATTTAAACGGCTCACAACCAAGATGGAGACTCCAAAGATCTCTACCAGCAATAGCTCAATAGAGTCAGTCCTCCTCAAGTGCGGCTTTGACTTTTGCGGATTTGATTATAAGCTGTTTTTATGAATATGCCCTGTCTAGGAATCTCTAGGTCCTCTGGCGCAACTCTCCAGATGTTGACCATAGAGTTGTGCTGGAGAACCTAGAAGTTCCTAGGAAAAAAACACATTTCTAGGCATTTGTAGGTCCTCCTGTATGATTCTATGGACATTATCAGAAGTTGGAAATTGGAAGCATAATCTAATGGCAATCCGAACACAATTATGGGGTAACCTGCTTTGGTCCTTTGGGGAGAGGCGGGCTATAAATAAATATTATTATCATAATCATTATTATTAAACCAACAAAATGGTTGCCTTAGGATTGCCATAAGTAGGAAACGATTCAAAGGCACAGTACAACATTTATTATTGATTATTTTATCTTAATCGGCAAGGAACATTTATTGTTAGTTTTTCTTTTTACTCGTTTTGCTTTGTTAATTGTATGTATTTTTTTTGCTGCTGTTGATTTGCTGTGTATTTTTGTTTTTGTTATTTACTTCTATTGTTATTTATTTTATTATAATTGTTTAATATATTGCTAGGTCATATTTGCTTTTTTATTCCATTTGTATTGTTATTGCTTTGTATTTTCCGATGTTGTAAGCCTCCCGAATTCCCAGTGATTGGGCGGCATATAAATAAATCTTATTATTATTATTATTATTATTGACAACAAAAGGGTCACCTTAGGGTTTGCCGTAAGTTGGAAATGACTTGAAGGCACGCAACAATGACAACAAACCCAAAAGAGGCAATGTTTGCAGCGTGCTAAATATCTGTCCGCTTTCTACCCACCGATGTCACAGTCCTGGTTCTTATCTGTGCTTGTTCAGGGCACCTTTTGAGATTCCTACCCCTTGTTTATCTTCCTGCTTTGCAAGACACACACACACACACACACACACACACACAGAGCCGTTGTTAATTGCTCCGACTGTTAATTAAAAGAGGAGCAGATGGCCATCTCCCTGCCACTTCCTCGCTAATGAGTCATTAGCCCCTTGTGCCGTGCTGCCCAGGTGCCAGTCCATACCGGTCTGCCCTCTCTTGTCCTCTCCGCTAATGAGTTCGTTTCTGCCTCTGCCAGGAAACACCCCAGTGATGTCTCACCCCCTGCTACTGCCCCATTAAATCCTTCCAGAAAGAAAACTGAGGATCAGAAGGCACATGGCACCAAGCGGTCAGGGTTACGAGCGGGTTTTGTATCTAGAGAGTCTGCACCGGGCACATCTGGTTTGCTCCCAGGTTGGTGACTTCTTGGCCTCATTTCCCACTGCCTTTTAAACCGGATCGCGATTCGGTTCGAACCGGTTTAAACAACCCTGGTTCCCACTCAATCCGAATCGCTGAAGCGATTCCAAAAGAGGGGATGGACAGTGCTCTAGACCCATTTGACCTGTGTCTTTTTGACGCTAGTTTTTCCCCGCTTCTTTTCAACCAAATCGAATCTGCGCAAGTGGGAACCAGAACCGAATCGGATTCGATTTCACAATTCGGTTTTAAATGCATCGCTTTGGCACAAATGGGAACCGGATGCGGATCGGAATCAGTTTATTATGATGTGCAGTAAAGCAGAAACGGATGTCCTCGTGGAACCCTCTAATATCCTCTAATGCTAGAAACCTGCCACTGTTTCAGATGGACCTGGGGAGTGGCTTAATGTCTTCTCTGCCCCATCGTGCCCCTTGTTTGGAAGGTGTGATGTGATAGGCAGGGCGCCACGTGGCTACTTACGTGTTTCAGCTCAAAGAGCACGTTCCGTGTCAGATCAATGCGCTTCCGGCTCACGTGCTTGATGGCCACAAGGTTGCCCTGGAACGAGAGACATGGCAAACATGGATGGGCAAATGGAGAAAAGGGGTTTATTTAGGATGTGATGGAGGGAGGGATGGGGACACTTCACAAATGGTGCTGTTTGGAGAGACCCACTCACATTCCCCATTGACAAGGTTGTCAAGTCGTGTCTGACTTTTCGGAGACAACGCTCATTTCCGTCACTAAGCCAAAGAGCCAGCATTGTCAAAGACAACTCTGTGATCACATGGCTAGCATTGCTACGCAGAATATTATTACCTTCCCACCAAAGTGATACCTATTTATCTGCTTGCACTATCTTTACTTGTGATCTTCAAAGTCAGCATCTTAACCGCATCCAGTGGTCACCAAAGCTCCCCTTCCCCAGAAAAACTTGTAAAAATGCCCTAAAAATCAGCCAAAAATGATACTCATAAGTGACGTGACACCGCTTCTGGTGCAACCAATGGAGGGGATGATCATAGAATCATAGAGTTGAACAAGATCCCAAGGGTCATCCAGTCCAACTCCATTCTGCCATGCAGGAATCCACAACCCAAACCCTCTCTGGGACAGATGGCCATCCAACTTCTGTTTAAAAACCTCCAAAGGAGACTCCCCCACTCTTCGAGGGAGTGTGTTCCACTGTGGGGATGATTTCTACCTCCTTCCTAGGTGCTCACTCCTGATATAAAGAATGATCTGGACTGACAGTGTTCCAGCACAACTAGCAGGAAAGTTTTTCATGATACACCAGAGTCATTCGGCTACACCACACTCCCTCGGAGTTTAGTGGAGTCTCCGTCCTTGGAGGTCTTTAAGCAGAGGCTGGATGGCCATCTGTCGAGGATGCTTTGACTGGGAGTTCCTGCATGGCAGGGAGTTGGACTGGATGGCCCTTGTGGTCTCTTCCAACTCTATAATTCTATGATTCTATGATTCCCAATTTCCGGCTAGTTTAGCAGGCCCAGGGCAAGGAATAGGTTGGAAGGAATTCACTATGGAGGTTGCCAGTGTTAAGGGTCAAACCAACCTCTCCCTTTGGCTCATTTTAACTACTGGGGCTAAAGGGCTGGGGAGCAAAGATGGTCAGAGCAAACATCTATGGGGAGTAACATATAGTACAGGAAGAGGTTCAACACTACTTCCCAGTATGTTGTTTCCAGTGGTAAAGCAAGACACAAGCCCACACCAAATTATATACGGGTTGGGATGACAAATGCATTGGGGCTTTGTTATGCAAAGCGTGACTGGTTTCTTGTCCAGTCCTGAACCTTGGTGGTAAGAAATGGAAATCCTTGAAGTGTGGTGGCCAGGTTCCTTGCCTCAGATGGCTTCGTAATTACTTTGTAGCATGCTGTCTCAGTGTCAACCAAACCCACACCACATTATATATTGAGCCCGAATGACAAATGCATCAGGGCTAGGTTATCTCCAAGGCATGATCGCTTTCTCTGCCAGTCCCAAGTCTTGGTGGTAAGAAATGGAGGTCCTTGAAGCACGGTGGCCATGTTCCTTGCCTCAAATCGCTTCCTCCCTAAACCATGGTGCCTCCCCACCAACCAATAAGGACTGAAACTGCTCTCCGAGACTTACTTTGTAATATGCTGTCTTGGCGTAAACCTGGAACTGTCCTTCTGTGGTGAGCAGGGAGCCGTAGTTCGAACCTCTCTTAGGAAGGAAGGAGAGCCGTGAGGAGCAAACCTATCTCCCAGCTGCACCTCATCTTTCAAACAAACCCCCCTTCCATCCCTCAGCCGCCCCTGCTAACACCGTGCTTGGATAAGGGACTTATTTGGGACACAATTCAGGGATTTTAGGGAGCTGTAGTCACAAGTAAGTAATTTCCCCAAACTCTGTGCTGGACTCAACAGAGGAAAATACAGCAAGAGATTGTCGCTGTTGCTTAGATCCAGCCCTAAGATTTGCCCCCTGCTGAAATGAATTTCCAACCAGCTGAACTTTGCAACAGGGAATAAAGTGCCCAAGTTTTGCCTTAAATATACCTACAATATATATACCTTGTAGATAATTCAGAATGTCTACACTACTGTAGCTGAGGCTCAAACAAAGTGGAATGGCACCAATTCTACGTATTGCTAGATTTATGTAATTTATCGTTTTTCATGCCAATTGTTGCTGTCTTACATAACGCATGTATATTGTCAGAAATTCATTGATACGATCGTGATCTGATTATAACCTAATGTCATATTACACAAACATGTATTTTCCTAAACTGAATATCTGTTTCTGTTTAGTATTTTGTATTGTCATTAAGGGATTTCAATGGTTTTTCTTTCTGTATATTTAAGCTTGCAAGCCTGTAAGCAGGAGCTGCCTTATTTCTGGTGTTTGTCAGCTGCTCTGGGAGTCTATGGAGTTTATCATATGACGGAATTTGAGGGTATAATGCAATGGCAATCTGAACGCAATCATGGGGTTTCACGTAATTGCATATTAAAGTATCTCACGCAATTTCGGGCAATGGGGGGTCATTTTGGGGAAATGGGAAGTCATTCTGAACGCATTCCAAACACAATAAGATTTCACGTAAATTATCTAAACTAGCGAATTCACATAATTGTGAATTGGCTCCATTCGCAATTGAGAGAAATTCCTCCCATGTGATAAATTCTATACAACAACAACAACAACAACGGATACACACCAGTGAGAGAGTGAGCTTGCTGCCCATGCTGCGTAAATTCTTCTCCAAGTTGCTTGACTGGACATCCTCCCAGTGGATGCGCCACAGCTCTGACGCCAGATCTTTCTCCAGTTTCATTTTCCTGTGCAGGGAGTGGGCAACACAAGGCAAAATTATTTCTACAGTGTAGATGTACCCTAAGAACCAACATATAGTGGGTCTGAGTATTGGACTAGAACTCTAATAGACCAGGGTACTCAGCCTTGGAGACCTACTGGTTGAGCGCTGCTAGAAATCACCCTCTCTCAGCCTAAGATGAAGACAACGGCAAACCTCCTCTGAAGAAATCTTGCTTAGAAAACTCTGTTAGAACCAGTGTGATGTTGTAGTTTGAGAGCTGGACTACAACTCTGGGAGGCCAGAGTTCAAAGTCCTGCTTGGCCATGGAAAGCCACTGGGTGACCTGAAAAAATCTGGCCAAGAACACCTCATTGTTTTCAACCAATGCATCAACAGAATGTGGGATGGCCCCAAATCCCCTGGTAGACTCTTCTCCATGAAAGCCATCTGGACACTTACCTGTAGACAAAGAAGGCAGCAATGATGATGATGGAAAGGAACAGGGTCATCCCCAGGGACAGGATCTCCAGCAAGGAGAAGTAGGCTGTAGCAAGAAAAATCAAAAGAGCATGGGAATCAGTCAGCCATTTCCCATTGCAAAAGGATCTTGGAGCACCTTTGGGACTAACTGAAAGAAAGAAGCTGGTAGCATGAGCTTTTGTAGATTTGAATCTGCTTTCTCAGACGCATGGTTCTGAGCATGACTGATAGAAAGCAGCTGGTAGAAGGAGATTTCGTAGACTTGAACTTTGAATAGCCATGGCTACCTTGAGTTTGCAAGACCTGAGCCCAGCAGTTGACGATCAAGTCTCTTGGAGGTCTCTCATTCATAGGAGTTTATCAGACGACAGAAATTGGAAGCATAATCCAATGGTAGTCCGAACGCAATCATGGGGTTTCACGTTATTGCGTGAAAGACTACCACACGCATTTTCGGGCAATGGGAAGTCATTCTGAATGTGATGCAGCGTCAATACGCTATCACATAAATTCACCGAACTAGCTAATTCACTCATTTCCGAACTGGCCCCACTTTCACTTCTTTTGAAATTGAGAGAAATTCCTCCTGTGTGATAAACTCCATAGGGTTGCCATAAATCAAAATTGACTTAGCAGCAGATACAGTGAGCCATTGGTATCTACTGGGGTTTCATTTCAGGACCCCCAGTGGATACCAAAAAACGTGGATGCTCAAATCTCATTGAATACAAAGGATAGTAAAATAGTGATGGTTATATAAAATGACAAAATCAAGGCTTACTTTTTGGAATGTATACATATATTTCAAGCTGTGGGTGCTTGAATCCATAGTTAAAATAGTCATGGATATGGATGACCAACTGTACTTACCTTCCAACCTCTTTTACTCTTCTATTGTTATAACCCACCTTTTGATTGGGCGGGATATAAATAAATCCGTATTATTATTATTTTATTATTTAGAACAATAATTTCCAAAATACCCTAGGCAGAGAGAAATTTTACCCTAGGTTTAAATCTGAAGTAGGGACATTAGGCCACCAAACTGGGGGATATAGAACTAAGAATGCCCAGCCATCTGAAGATAACACCAAAACTGCTGCTCTGGAATTTATCATATGACAGAATTTGGGGGTATAATGCAATGGCAATCCGAACGCAATCATGGGATTTCAGGTTATTGCGAATGAGTGTATCTCACGCAATTTCGGGCAGTGGAAAGTCATTCCGAACACAATCATGGGGTTTCACGTAATTGCGTATTAGACTATCTCATGCTATTTCAGGCAATGGGGGGTCATTTTCGGGAAATGGGAAGTCATTCTGAACGCATTCCAAACACAATCATATTTCACGTAAATTCGCTAAACTAGCTAATTCACGTAATTGCGAATTGGCTCCATTCGCAATTGAGAGAAATTCCTCCCATGTGATAAACTCTTCTGTCTCCAATACCTTTATGACAGGCTGGATTGCTGTTCTCAAAACCGCAGAATGGCACATCTCTGGGAATGGAGTTTCCGGGCCAGTGGATGCTCTTTCCAGGAACCATCTTAATTTTCTTGGTGGTCCCATTGTAATTGGCAACGATCTATATAGAAAGCATGGTGAGGGAAAAGGAGAGAAGCAGAAGGAGAAGAAGTTCATACTTTATGGCAGGATGGGCAATTGTTGGAGGGCAAGGATTGTTGCATCAGTTTCCAGGAGATACCATGGAAGGTCACATCCCTCTGCCAAACCATTCTGCATATTTTGCCCCAAGATGCCCCGAATGCCTTCCAAAGGAGGGCATATCTCCATATTTCTGCCCTCCCTGAGCCATTTAGGCACAGGACAGGCATTTTCCAACAGAAAAAAAAAAGGATCATTTACTTGTTTAATGGGGCAGAGAGAACCAAAATGGAGCAAAAATGCTCCCAAGGGCAGACCCACTTTGCCCACTCTTGCACTATGATAAAAGTGACAAACCTCAGACTTAGGACCCAAATCTGGCTATTAGATGGGAATTCTGCTACAAACAGCCATGCTCATTTTCCCAATGAAAGCATCATTCAGTGCCTCCCCAGCTTTTGGATGAATTTGCCCCCTATTCTAGAAAACTGGAATGCCTCTCCAAAACCCCTGTTATTGACAGTAAGTGTTGTAAACCAAAATATGCAGGGAGTTTTAGCTCTACCCGTTTGTCTTTGATCTGGGCCACCATAGGAATGTGGTTCCTTAGTCTTTTGCACCAGGTGCCTAACAGCGTCTTTTTTGAGTGCCAGAGCGATTCAGATCTTCGGTAGTGCGAAAGGGCTACCAAATTGATCCGGATACCCTAGGATCCATTCCTGGCTATGAGGCACTGATATGATGACGCAAAGCGGCATCAGTGTGAATGCCAGACCAGGTTAAAATGCCTTGGAGAGATTCAACCATGGTAAACGGAGTGTGACCGTCGATTCGGTATTGCATCACCATGGAGATTCGCACCTCCTTGGTACAAATAAGTAAGTGAGTTTCCAGGCCGGTGGATGCTTTCCAGAAACCATCTCGATTTTCTTGGTGGTTGAACAAGGGCGATTATTACCCACATTAACAAAGTGAAACCTCCATGTTGAGAGGCAGTGTATCCCAGAATACCAGGTTCTAGAAGTGGGGGAATGTGGGTTTGGGGGTCATTTCATTCACGCTGCTTGGGCCACAAAAGAAAACAGGAGGTTGAACAGAACATTGTCTCTTTCCAGTGGGCAATTACATTCTTATTCATTGATTATTATTTTTCAGCTACATTTATATTCTGCCCTTCCTGCAATGATGTCAATGTGACATTCTTGGTTCTCCTCCTGATTATCGCAGCAACAACCCTGTGAGCTTGATGACGCCGAATGAAGGTGCCTAGGTTCCAATGCTCTTTTACAGCACTGACCTCAAATTCCCCCGATTTAGGGTCCATGTCCCAGAGGGAATAGTCAGTTTCCCGGTCACCATTCTGATCAATCCTCAAGACCCCTGTGACCCCTGCAAGATAGAAGCAGACAGTATTTAACATTGCTTAGGACCTTATCAGACGTTGGAAATTGGAAGTATAATCTAATGGCAATCCGAACGCAATCATGGGGTTTCACGTTATTGCGTATTAAAGTATCTCACGCAATTTCAGGCAAAAGGGAAGTCATTCCGAACGCAATCATGGGGTTTCACGTTATTGCGTATTAAAGTATCTCACGCAATTTCAGGCAAAAGGGAAGTCATTCCGAACGCAATCATGGGGTTTCACGTTATTGCGTATTAAAGTATCTCACGCAATTTCATGCAAAAGGGAAGTCATTCCGAAAGCAATCATGGGTTTTACCTTATTGCGAATTAGAGCATCTCATGCAATTTTGGGCAATGGGGGGGGCCAATTCACATGAATTTGAATTGGCTCCAATTGGCTCCATTCGCAATGAAGTGAAATTCCTCCCATCTAATAAGGTCCTTAATCAGATTTCTGACAGGAGTGTGCCTATGATTTGCTTTCGGAATGACTTCCCTTTTGCTCAAAATTGTGTGAGATACACTCATACGCAACTACGTGAAACCCCATGATTGCGTTTGGATTGCCATTGCATTATACCCCCAAATATGATAAACTCCATACATATTTGAAAACAATCCACATTTAAAGCCCCTCATCTAAAGTCACTGTTTAAAATCATTTGGATAAGCCATATGCATACCTCTAAGTGCCACATCTCCATCCTATGGATTTCTCAGATTTGTAATTTTGTGAGCTATTGAGAATTCTGTTCTAGTGCCTTGACAAACTACAAATCCCAGCCGGACAGGGCAGTTAAAGTAGCATCAAAGTGCTATAATTGCATAGTATAGAATCAGGGTTGTTGTTTTTTTTACATCTACAGATTTTATGGGGAGAAAAGTTCACCATAAATTAAAAATGACATGAAGGCACACAACACAACAGCAGCAACAACAAGAATGACAGGATGGCACTCTCTGTTAAACTTGAGACTGTTGGAGAGTGTGTTGTTATGTGCTTTTATGTTGACTCCAACTTGTGCTGACCCTTTTCTACAGTTTTTCTTGGCAAAGATTTATTCAGAAGAAGGTTGCCGTTGCCTTCCTCTGAGGCTGAGAGAGTGTGACTTGCCCAAGGCCACCAAGTGGGTTTCCACAACTGAGCCAGGATTCAAACCCTAGTCTCTCTGGAGTCCTAGTCCAACACTTTAACCACCATACATACTTGTTGCCTGTCCCAATTTACTCCAATCTCTTTTATGTGATAAACCCCTAAGAAAGCTGATGCTGCCAACTTCTTTCTTTCACTTAGGAGTTTATCAGATGGGAGGAATTTCTCTTTATTGCGAATGGAGCCAATTGGAGCCAATTCGAATTCACGTAAATTCGCTAGTTTAGCGAATTTACGTGAATTCCACTTGCATTCAGAATATGTTCAGAATGACTTCCCATTACCCGAAAATGACTGCCCATTGCCCGAAATTGCATGAGATGCTTTAATACAATAACGTGAAACGCCATGATTGCGTTTGGATTGCCATTGGATTATACTTCCAATTTCCGTCGTCGGATAAACTCCTCAGTCTCAAAGGTGCTACAAGATCTCTTTTGTGGCCCATCCCAGTTTACTCTAACTCAAAGTAGATCTCCAGTGTTTCTGGTAGAAAAGACTGTTTCCGCATCACCAGCTGCTTTTAAAGTGGAAATTGCAGGGGCTGAACCTGGGACCTTTACATGGAAAGTGAGTGTGCAACCACTGCCTTCCCTGACAACAACCATTTGAGTGGACACACGTAAACAGCCAAAAATCTGGAGCGCTTGAGAGACACCGACCGTAGAAAGTGCGGTTCCACATCTGATGGGTGATGACTGTGGCATTGGAAATGGAGCCCTCCAGCTCCAAAGTCTCGTTCGCAGCTTGGGCATAGAGCATTACTCCATCATGAAAAGCAGCAGCAATGAAGTTTTTCTGGAAGGGGAAAAAAAAGACCAGGCAGGCATCACTGGCAAGATGGATGGCTTGCGGGATGGATGTCACCAAAATAGAAGCACATTTCCAGAAAACGTTCCACAAATGATAGCCAGAGTTTAGAAAACTGGAGGATTTGGGGTACCCATGCCGAGAATCCCCAATGAAAGGGTTCTAGATGTTGTGGTCCCAAATTGTAATTGCCCTTGTGGCCTCTTCCAACTCTCTGATTCTATGATTCTATGAAACAAAACAGCATCCTCTGGGATACATCATGCAGCAAATGGCAGCCCAGTGAAACAACCAATTGCCTACAGTACCCCAAGTGCGATGGAATACCTTCCCACAACTGACCTGGCCCAGGTTTTTTTGGATACTTGCAAAAACAAAAGGAATTGGGTATCTCCAACCCGGACCCTTGCAATATGTTCCCCTCGACCGGGTCAAACCGTACTCCTGCCGTTGTTGGCGGATGAATCCAAAATCTCGACCCACCCTACTTACCAGCTCCTCTTGCATGGTGAAGTTGTGCTGTTCCTGGGCCGCCTGCTTGATTTCCTCAAGGAATGGCCGGTATTCGGGATTTGTGGGTTCAGCGTATGTGATGATCATCACAGCCTGTAGAAAGGTCAAGAGGGAAGGCAATGTCATGGCTGGGTCCTTGTGCTTTCAGGCCACTCCATGAATCTCATTGGGTTTTCTTATGAGTTTATCAGACGACGGAAATTGGAAGTGTAATCCAATGGCAATCCGAACGCAATCATGGGGTTTCACGTTATTGCATATTAAAGTATATCACGCAATTTCGGGCAAAAGGGAAGTCATTCCAAACACAATCATGGGTTTTACGTTATTGCATATTAAAGCCTCTCACGCAATTTCGGGCAATGGGCAGTCATTTTCGGGTAATGAGAAGTCATTCTGAATGCATTCTGAACGCAACTGGAATTCATGTAAATTTGCTAAACTAGCGAATTCACATGAATTTTTTGTTTTGGGGAAGTTGTGGAGAAAACAGGGCACAAATGTAAAATACTACATTTGTGACCATTCTGGGGATGGGATTGGGTTGTTTTTGGGGCAAAAACTGAGCAATTGATCTGGAGACTTCGTAGATGAACTTTGGGGTCCCATGGGCCATATGTGGCCCATGAGCCATAATTTCTCCACCCACTTAAAAACCTACTAAATCCAGTGCTCTAGACCTCATATCTTGGGACAGGCAAACTCCAATCGTCTTCCAGGCCAACATTTCCCCCTCCCCACCTATTCTTTCTGGCTTTCAAGCTCCTTGGGGTTATTAATAGCAGCAACCAGCTGGCTACTCTGTCCGGGGGAATTATCTCGTTTCCTTCCTCCTCGTCTTTGGTGGATGGAGAAAAGCAAAAGCAAGCTGAGCACAATGTAAGGGAACGCCCCTTCCTCCACTTTCCCCAGCGCCTCCTGCCCCTGCCTCCATCTGATGCCAGGTCCAGAAGCCCATTTGAATAAGCTCTGGGTAGCATTCGAATCCAGGGCCTCATTCCCACTACCTTTTAAACTGGATCGTCGTGAATCAGTTCGAACAGGTTCAAATGACCCTCGTTCCCACTTAATCTGAATCGCTGAAGCTCTAGACCCATTTAACTCGCATCCTTTTGACGATTCCCGCCCCCCCCCCCCCATAAATCGATTCAGCACAAGTGTGAACCACATGTGGATCGGGATCAATTCAAATTCCCCCTTCGGACATCTGGAACTGAACCATTTTGAAAAGAATCATTCGTGAATGGGAAGCCCAAGTGGGTTATTTTTATGCCAAAAAATGACAGAAAATGCGATCGGGGCAAGTGGATTGTAAGCCAGGATCCGATGTTGAATCGATCCATCGATTCAGATTGCACACCGATTTGTCTGTAAGTGGGAACGAGGCCCAGGACTTCACGAATAAAATGGCAAGGAGACAGGGTGGGAAGGGGGAGTCACGTGCCAATATTTCCTCGCAAATACAATGAACAACCATTCTTTGTCCACTCTTGCCCACGATTCCACCGAATGTTGCCACGGCAGTTGCGACAGAGTCATTGTGCTATAATTGTGGAAGATGTCTGTGCGTACATAGGGTGTACATAGGAGCCCTGGTGGCACAGTGGTTAAATGCCTGTATTGCAGCCACTCACTCAAAACCATAAGGTTGCGAGTTCAAGACCAGCAAAAGGGCTCAAGCTCGACTCAGGCTTACATCCTTCCGAGGTTGCTAAAATGAGTATCCAGATTGTTGGGGGCAAGTAGCTTACAGTTGTAAACCGCTTAGACACTTCTTAGGCGGTATGAAGCGGTATATAAATGAAGCTGTTTGTTTTGTTTATTTGTGTGTGTGCAAGGAATGTGTGTCCAGAGACCCGACAATGCTCCAGCGCACTTACCTTGTAAGCCTCATGAGCAATGACATCGCTTCCATCCCCACGCTGCCAGGGATGCCGCCGGTCAGGAAAGTGGGAACTCTGAAGACTCTCTGCAAAGAGGTCGATGTAGAAGAAGGCATAGTCGCCCGCGGTGAGCCCCTCGTGGTGGGCATGGACCATAAGCTCATGGAAAATCTCAAGGGCACAGCAGACGTACACAACTGAAAGGCAGAAGGGAAAGGCGTCCATCAGCAGAGTGGCCCTTTGGATTGCCAAGCCATTTTGTGGCTGGTGAGAAACTTGGAACGGTCGCACTCCTCTTTGTGGTTAAAAAGCAAAATAAAAACAGTGGGACCTTGTTATCCGCTGGGGTTTGGTTCCAGGATCCCCTGTGGATAACAGAATCTGTGGATGCTCAAGTCCCATTAAGTATAACGGCAGAGCGAAATGGTGTTCCTTATATAAAATGGAAAAATCAAAGTTTACTATTTGGAATTTATACTTTTTTGGGAATATTTTCAAGCCATGGATAAAGAGGGCCGACTGTATTTCCAGCCTTTAAATACAAGACTGGGAAAATGTTGGCCCTCTAAACCTTTGAGCTACAACTTTGTGCCAACCACACAAAGGTTTGTAGACGTTGTAATCCAAACATTCCCCCTTCCACAAAAACACACCTTAATTCCACGACAATGGTGGGACATTATATATGGTATAAGCTTTCTTTATTTACTAAATTGGTACAGGTTGAGTCTCGACCATCCAGAATTCTGAAATATTTCAAAAACCAAACCTCTGCATTTTGATTTTTTCAAGCAAAACAAACTTTGTTTCACATGCAAAAATATTTTTGAAAATTGTATAAAATTATTGTCAGGCTATGTGTAGAAGGTGTGCATGATACAGAGAGGCCAGGATGGCGCCATCCCTACTATCCTTTCAATGCCAGGTAAAGAAGTTTTTGTTTTTACAAATAATAAATAAAATAAAATATTATTTTTTACAAATAATATTTTATATGTTTTTAATTCTATTGTTTTTTCAATGTTGTGAAACCACTCCCAGTTTTGGGGAAAGAGTGAGATAGAAATAAATATAATGATGATAATAATAATAATAATAATAATAATAATTGTGCAGTCTGGCCTTTTAAACTGATATGGACTGGGTTTCTATTCCTGTGCTATATAGCTTTTACTGTTTTATATTTTTAACATGTTATATTTTTAATTTATAACGGTTTTAACTCTTAAAATTGTTTCACTTTTTTTAAAAAAATTGTTCATGTGTTTTAATATTGTTGTACTGTTTTTAAAGTGTATTGTTTTATACACATGTTGTTAGTCGCTTTGAGTCCCTGTATTAGGAGAAAGGCGGGATACAAGAAAATAAATAAACCATATTTAAAATTATTATGTACGTTTACACAAATACAGATATTTCAAGATCCATTTTTTAAAAATCCAAAATCTAAAACACTTCTGGACCCAAGTATTTTGGATAGTTAAGGGAGACTCGACCTGTATAGTATTCCCATCCATCCTGAAAGGATTTCAAAGTGGCAGAATTCAAAGATATAGCTGTGTTCGTCTGAAGCATCAGTATGTAGAGAGACCTTGTTGCACTTCAGCATTTCAAGGTGGTTTACAATGAAAACAAATACTGAATAATGTACAAAAATCCTAGTCGGAAACACAGAGCCAGTGTGGCATAGTGGTTAAAGCACTGGACAACGACTCTGGAGACGATTCTTTGAACAGTTTCCCAACCAATTATGGATCCCTCTAACAGTGTTTCCATCTATTCCATAGTTTGCTAATCAAAAACATTACAAAGACCTTATCAAATGCTTTTGCGGAAATCCAGATAGTGACATCCACAGCATTCCACCATCAACTGAACTAGTGACTTGATCAAAATAAGATTAGTTTGGCAGGATTTCTTCTTGACATATATCCATGCTGCCTCCTTCCCATTAGGATACTAGTAGACAGAGGAGTTTATCAGACGGGAGGAATTTCTCTTTATTTCGAATGGAGCCAATTGCTCCAATTAACTTCCCAGATTAGTGGCGTTTTTTCTAATTTAAATCTAGTTCAAATCCCGTTCCTCAATGGGATTTCACTAGTGTGATAAGGTCCCATGATAGGTTTGCCTTAGGGTTGTCATAAGTCGGAAACAACTTGGAGACTAAGGAGTTTATCACACGGGAGGAATTTCTCCCAATTTCGAATTGAGCCAATTCGAATTTGTGTAAATTTGCTAGTTTAGTGAATTTATGTGAAATCTAATTGCATTCGGAATGCATTCAGAATGACTTCCCATTTCCCGAAAATGATCCCCCATTGCCCAAAATTGTGTGAGATACTCTTATACGCATTAACGTAAAACCTATGATTGCATTCGGAATTACTTCCCTTTTGCCCGAAATTGCGCGAGATAATCTAATACTCAATCACGTGAAACCCCATGATTGCGTTTGGATTGCCATTGCATTATACCCCCAAATTCCGTCATATGATAAACTCCTTAGAACAACAACAAGAGAATCAGTTGCTCCATCCTAGTGATGCCCCTGCACTTTCTGTAGTGGCACCATTCGACAATTTTAGACTGAATGATCTCACCGCTGGGCATTTTTAATATGATCTTTGCAGCGACATTGTATACTTTGAAACACAGCTAAGCTTTCCTATTTCTTGTCCTTCTGCAAAGGGGACGCTGGGATTTGACCTCAAAGTCCTGCCTTGATAGCACCTCTGAGGAGCAGAAGAAGGAAGGGACAACCCTGGCGAGCAACAGGAAAAGCCAAGACACGGCCTTTGACGGCAGCCAAGGGATACCGAGAAACTGCCCTCGACGCCTGCCAAACGGGGCAAGGAGCGGAGCCATTAGCACAACCCTGGAAGAAAAACACCCATCTAGAAGAGGGAAGGATGCCCCCTCCAAGAATGAGAAGGGCTACTCCTTCCACAACAAGATATCAGGAGATTGCTATGTTCTTAACTTGGCACACTTTTGCTAAGCCTCGTGCTTTCCTGGAAAGGACGCTTCGGCACGTGTGTCCTCCAAACCCAACCTTCTGTTCTCCTTAGCTCCTTTTCCTCTCCTTGCTTTCCTCTTTCTTCATTTGCTCCCTGTAAATATAAATATAAAACTGTAAAGTTTTATATTTGTCAGCTTACTAGGGAAGGGCGTCTTTGCAAATGGAAGCAGTGGGTACGTCTCATTCCGCTAGGTTTTCCCGGATCCTAAAGATAGGATTGTAATTTCTGGGGTTGCACGGTTGCTAAAGAAGAAACAGATGCACGCAAACAGAGGCAAACCCATTGCAATCTCCAACCACGTTCTCCCGCTATCACGCGTTCCAATCTCCCCCGGGGTCTCTGCGTACACTCTTCCCTAGATTCCTTCCTTGCTGAATTTTTAGAAAGGGAAGAAGAAGATGCAGTCCTCCTTCCCGTCCCACGCCTTTGTGTACACACACACACACACACAGCAAAGTTGGACTTGCACACCCAAGTCCACCGCCAAATTCACTCTGCTGGGAACCATTAGAGCACTGCTGGAAGGTTGCGAAACAGCCCTGGATGTTCCGTGATCTGAGCCCAGCTCCATCCCATTTCCTTCGCAATTAGCCCAAACTGTCTCCTGTGACCCAGAATGAAGGAATCCAGGGCATCCTCTCCCTCCTTGCTGTTTGCCAGGCCCAGGCGGACCCAAAGCAAACCCTGGAGGTTAGAGTCAGGCAAACAGAGGCAGAAGGCCTAAGAAGAACATGGTGAGGCAGGCCACTTGGACGGCAGACGCAAGGAACAGCAATCCTATAGCCATTGCTTTATAGAATCATAGAGTTGGAAGAGACCCCAAGGGCCATCCAGTCCAACCCCCTGCCATGCAGGAACTCCCAATCAAAGCATCCCCGACAGATGGCCATCCAGCCTCTGCTTAAAGACCTCCAAGGAAGAGGACTCCACCACTCTCCGAGGGAGTGTCTTTCAGTGTCAAACAACTCTTAGGAGTTTACCAGATGGGAGGAATTTCTCTTTATTTCAAATGGAGCCCATTGGAGCCAATTCGAATTCATGTGAATTTGTTTAGCGAATTTACGTGAATTCCAATTGCATTCAGAATGACTTCCCATTATCCAAAAATGACCCCCCATTGCCCGAGATTGTGTGAGATGCTTTAATACAAAATAATGTAAAACCCATGATTGCATTCGGAATGACTTCCCTTTTGCTCCAAATAGTGTGAGATACTTTAATTCGCAATAACGTGAAACCCTATGATTGCGTTCGGATTACCATTGGATTATACCTCCAATTTCCAACGTCTGATAAGGTCCTTACTGTCAGGAGGTTCTTCCTAATGTTGAGGTTGAGGTTGAATCTCTTTTCCTGTAGTTTGAATCCATTGCTCTGGAGCAAGAGAAAACAGGTTCACTCCATCCTCAAAATGACACCCTTTCAAATACTTAAACAAGGCTATTATATCACCTCTTAGTGTTAACTTCTCCAGGCTAAACATACCCATCTCCCTAAGCCACTCCTCACTAGCATTGCCAGACAAAATGGTTTCTTTTGATAGGGGTTAGGCAGGTAGCAGTTTGACCCAAGACAGCAGGTCCTGGGGTCTCCTTCCCTTGATAAATCTTTTTACTATATTCTCTGAGAGCCAGCATGGGTTGAGGTTTGGACTAGGATTCTGGAGACACCAGAGTTTGAATCCCCGGTTGGCCATTGGAAAGCCACTGGGTGATCTTGGGACCTTATCAGACGTCGGAAATTGGAAGTATAATCCAATGGCAATCCAAACGCAATCGTGGGGTTTCATGTTATTACGAATTAAAGCATCTCACGCAATTTTGGGCAAAAGGGAAATCATTCCGAACGCAATCATGGGTTTTACGTTATTGCAAATTAAAGCATCTCACGCAATTTTGGGCAATGGGGGGGTCATTTTCGGGTAATGGGAAGTCATTCTGAATGCATTCTAAACGCAATGGGAATTCACGTGAATTTGCTAAACTAGCGAATTCACATGAATTTGCAATAAAGAGAAATTCCTCCCGTCTGATAAGGTTCTTGGCAAGTCACACTCTCTCAGGATCAGAGGACGGCAATGGCAAACCCTATCTGAACAATTATTGCCAAGAAAACCACATGATAGCGTGACCTTAGGGTCACCGTAAGTCAGAAACGAAGACGCACAACAATATTCCACTCCTCTCTGAACCTTGTTTAATCCTGCTGCATTTCAGACATGCAATCTATCAGAAAGAAATCCTCATCCTAACCCATCATCCCCATCCAGCATGACCAGGGATGGTGGGATTTATTGTCCAGCAGGCAGGACCAGTTTGGCAAAAGCTGTTCTTCAAAATGTGTTGCTCTTTAGCTTTCCCTTCTTCAGCCTCTTCTGGCAGCTGATACTTCGTCGCAATTCATGCCAGCTGATCCATCATTCATTAGACAGAGATGCAGAAGCCAAGCTTGAGAATGTTACTTTTGGGGTTTACAACTCTCAGAATCATACAGTTGGAGGATTCTGGGAGGGAAGATATTGTCCCCCAAAGTAACTTTTCCAAGCTCTACGTAGAAGAATAACCTACTTCTTACGATGTCCCATTGTAACTCTGCTTGGCTGAACAATAGAGCATCTTAGAGCAATATTAAATGGGCCCAACATCTGATCCGACATTGCTTGACCACACACGTCTTGGTTTTCATCCATGAAATATAAGGAACGTTTTTGTTGTTGTTGTGTGCCTTCAAGCCATTTCCAACTTATGGGGACCCTAAGGGGACCCTATCATGGGGCTTTCTTGGCAAGATTTGTTCAGAGGGGGTTTGCCGTTGCCTTCCCCTGAAGCTGAGAGAGTGCAACTTGCCCAAGGTAACCTATTGGGCTTCGTGGCCAAGCTGGGAATCGAACCCAGGTCTCCAGAGCCATAGTCCAATGCTCAAACCACTACACCGCACTGGCTCTATTGTTCATTGCATGCTCTCAAATATTTCATGGATGAAAACCAGGACGCGTGTGGTCAAGCAACATTGGATTGTCAAAATGCCAAAAGTGAGACTGAGCACGCCAGCTAGTGGGGCTGCAGCTTTTTCTGGGAAGGGACAAGATCTCTCTTGGGTCCCTTTCTAGGCACAGAAATGAAATCCATCCATCCATCCATCCAAAGATTCTGCCTTTCCCTTTCCTCTCTTCCCATTGCTGAATCAACTGAGTGCAAGGTACTTTTGTACTTTGAGTTTGAACTCTGTTTGCAGCCACTAAAGAAAGCCAGGGACAAAGAAGGAAAGCGGGAGGAGGAGAGAGAAACCGGGACATTTCCAAAGCAGCTGGAAAAGTGGGATGGCAGAGGATTAATAGGGACTGTCCCTGCCAAACTGGGGACAACTGGAGGGTATATAATTGCTATTATGTCCAATGAGCCGAAACTCAACTGTGTTGTCTTGAGCGGGACAGCTCTGTATCTGGGAGAAGACTGCAGGCCCACTTGCTTAGCTTTAGGACATACGAAGATCTGCTGGAATATGCCGCAAAATTCAGTATAGTTCAGCATCCTATTTCTAGAAACACCACTTACATCAACAAAGCATAGGAGTTTATCAGACGAGGGAAATTGGAAGCATAATCTAATGGCAATCCGAACGCAATCATGGGGTTTTACGTTATTGCGTATTAAAGTATCTCACGCAATTTCGGGCAAAAGGGAAGTCATTCCGAATGCAATCATGGGTTTTACATTATTGCGTATTAAAGCATCTCAGGCAAGTTTGGGCAATGGGGGGTTATTTTTGGGTAATGGGAAGCCATTCTGAATGCATTCCGAACGCAATTGAAATTCACGTAAATTTGTATTTTCGGTGCAACTGCTGCTAGTCACAGAATGCTGAAAGAAAAAAGGAGCTTGTCGGATTTCCATCTTTTGCAGAGATAAATGTTTCCCTCCACTCGCTGCCTGAGACGCCTGGGCAGAAAACTCTCCTTTCTGCCCCATTTTTCTTGCCAAGCGCATTGTTGGACAAGCAGGAGGAAAGGAAGGGTGGGTTGCTAGGTTTTTATCATGCTTGGTCACTCGCTCCTACCTCCTGCAAGAAGGAATTCACCACACCTTGGAAATAATCTTGCTGAGCAATTTGTCATTTGTGACACGTGGAAAGAAAGGAGGAAAGAAGAGGAAGAAAGAGAGAAGACCACATGGGCCATCCAATCCAACCCCCTTCTGCCATGCAGGAACTCTCCATCAAAGCATCCCTGACAGATGACCATCCAGCCTCTGTTTAAAGGCCTCCAAAACTCTCTTATATTTTACGAAACTGTCTGGTCACTTGAGCTGTTGTCCTTCCTAAGTGGCTCCATAACGGCAAATTTCCTTTTCCAAGTGTCTGGAAATAAGACACACTCACTTTCCCATTTGAGTGTTTGGATTACGACTCTGGAGACCAGGGTTCGAGTCCCACCTTGGCCATGGAAACCTATTTGTTCCAGAGGTGTAAAGAGCCTCGGCTGGTTGTGTTTACTTGTCACCCTCCTCCAGGCCTCCGGCCAAGAGATTTCCTGTTATTTTCCTGCGGTGCTGTCCTTCCCCCACCGGCAGCCGAGGTCAAGGGACGCCTTCTGTCCACCGGCCAGGATCATGGCATGCTTGGCCCCCCTGAGCCAGCATTTTTCCTGTTTTGCTGACTTGCCATTTCCTCCTCCTCCTCCTCCTTATCCTCCAACTGGAGGGAATTTCAGCCGGTGATTTATGGCATGGCCAGGGATGGCCCACCTCACTTTGCTGCAGAAACCTCCCAATGCTTCACCTTCATATAGGGACACGGCAACAATCACAATCCCCATCCCAACCCACCTGCCTGCTCTTACAAAATGCACACTCCCCTCTTTCTCTGTTGCATTCATTTATACTACCATCACTCATGGCGCTGAAAAGCTAGAATATAAGCTGCATCCGCACTGAACAACAGATCTGGAGGGGCAAGGCGAAGGTGATGATCATAGAATCACAGAGTTGGAAGGGACCACAAGGGCCATCCAGTCCAACCCCATTCTGCCATGCAGCAACTCCCAATCAAAGCATCCCTGACAGATGGCCATCCAGACTCTGCTTAAAGACCTCCAAAGAAGGAGACTCCACCACACTCCGAGGGAATGTGTTCCACTGTCGAACAGCCCTTACTCTCAGGACGTTGCTCCTAATGTTGAGGTGGAATCTCTTTTCCTGGAGCTTGCATCCATTGTTCCAGGTCCTGTTCTCTGGAGCAGCAGAAAACAAGCTTGTTCCTTCCTCAACATGACATCCCTTCCAATATTTAAACAGGGCTATCATATCACCTCTTAACCTTCTCTTCTCCAGCCTAACATCTCCAGCTCCCTAAGGTAGCCCTCATAGGGCATGTTTTCAATACCTTTCAACATTTTAGTTGCCCTCCTCTGGACACACTCCAGTTTCTCAATGTCCTTTTTGAATTGTGGTGCCCAGAACTGGACACAGTATTCCAGGTGGGGGCTGATCTAGACACTATACTTCTATTGATGTAACCTAAAATTGCATTGGCCTCTTTAGCTGCCGCATCGCACTGCTGACTCATGTTCAACTTGTGGTCTACTTGGACTCCTAGATCTCTTTCACATGTGGTCTCCTTTAGCCAGGTGTCCCCCATCCTATATCTGTGCATTTCGTTTTTCCACCCTAAGTGTAGCACCTTACATTTCTCATTACTGAATTCCATTTTGTTAACTTTGGCCCGGTTTTCTAGTCTATTCAGATCATTTTGAATTTGGATCCTGTCCTTTGGGGTATTAGCTACTCCTCCTAATTTGGTGTCATCTGCAAATTTGATAACTAGGCTCTCAATACTGTCATCCAAGTCATTAATAAAGATGTTGAATAGCACTGGGCCCAGGACAGAGCCCTGTGGGACCCCACTGGTCACTTCTCTCCAGGTTGAAAAGGAGCCATTGTTGAGCACCCTTTGGGTGCGGCCGGTCAACCAATTACAAATCCATGTAACAGTTACATTGTCTAGTCCACATTTTATATCCTGCCCTTCTCCCAGAACTAGGGAGACCAGGAGTTTATCCCATTAATATCCCGGGAAAATTGCATAATTACGCAAAATGGTTTGAAATGACTTCTCGCAAAACCCGCCATTAAAGTGGTCACAAAGTGGTGTTAACACACGTCTTTTTACTTTCAGGATTTCAGTGACAATGCGTTTCTGATAGCAATTTATTTGTGCCATTGCACGTGATAATCATTCGCACAATTTCTCGCCATTTTTGCTTTATTTGGGGGATGCTTTAAATGCGCTTTAACCTCTCTTGAATGCCGAAATTAGCCTCAGTGTGATAAACTCCTAAGATCCTTGGGGCTGAGAACTTGGCTTTTATGCCTGGTTATTTACTTGCTTTGTTGTTGTTGTGTGCCTTCATTTCCAATGAACCTATCATGGGGTTTTCCTGGCAAGTTTTTGTTCAAAGGGGGTTTGCCATTGCCATCCTCTGAGAGTGAGAGAGTGGGACTCACCCAAGGTCACCAAGTGGGTTCCTATGGTTGAGCCGGGATTTGAACCCTGGTCTCCAGAGTCATAGTTCAGTGCTCAAACCATTACACCATGCTGGCTCTCACTTCCTTGCTAAGAAACAGCATTTCCATCCTACCCAGTAACAAGATTCTTGTTAACCTTTCCAAGCCGCCAAAAAAGGTCGAGTGAATGTGTTGAGCCTGTGCCCGCTGGCACAAGAGAAATAAATCAGAAAATGATTGATAACCAGCCCTTGCAAAGTTGGAGGCTTGGTGACGGTATGAGAAACTCCGGGGAACATTCCTGGCAGGACCCAGAAATAGCAGCCACCCAGACATCAACAACAAAACCCACGCCAGGCTGAGAAAACAATCCCAGGGAAAGAGTGCAGGGAGAGATCTTGGAGCACCTTTGAGACTCACTGAAAGAAAGAAGTTGGCAGCATGAGCTTTTGTAGACTTCACTCTACTTCCTCAGGTGCATCAAATGCATCTGATGCATCTCATATGCATCTGACGAAGGAGACTTGGGTCTACGAAAACTCATGCTGCCAACTTCTTTCATTTAGGACCTTATCAGACATTGGAAACTGGAAATATAATCTAATGGCAATCCAAACGCAATCATGGGGTTGTATATTATTGCGAATTAAAGTATCTCACACAATTTTGGGCAAAAGGGAAGTCATTCCGAACGCAATCATGGGTTTTACGTTATTGCAAATTAAAGCATCTCACGCAATTTCGGACAATGGGGGGTCATTTTCGGGTAATGGGAAGTCATTCTGAATGCATTCTGAACGCAATAGGAATTCATGTGAATTCGCTAAACTATTCCAATTGGCTCCAATTGGCTCCATTCGCAATAAAGAGAAATTCCTCCCGTCTGATAAGGTCCTATGTAACCTTAAGAGGCATGCATCATTTAAACAATATACTGTACCTCCAAAGTGGCCTGAAGCAGCTTTATTTTTGCCTTTCTGTTCAGGCCCTATGCAATGGAGGAAAGTTGGGGTGAAGTTGGGCTCTTCTCTCCTGATATCCCCATCTTTTTTTAATCATGGGAACAGTGAGAAACTGAAAGAGGGTGAGGGCCATGGAGGGAAAGGTTGCAAAGGAAACAAGGCAATATGTTGCCGCATGAAGGGGGCAACATGAAAACACTGTCCCCCAATAAGAATGCCTGCTCCTCTAAAGTTGTCCAAAACACCCTAAAGCCACCAGATCCCATCTGATCTTTTGGAAGGTAAGCTGGGTCAGTACTTGGATGGGAGACCAAAGGTGCTGTGGGCTATGGTTCAGAAGAAGAAATTGTCAAACACCCCTCTGAGTATTCATGCCAGTTATGGGGGGAAATGGCTGAAGAGAAAACCCAGCTGCCAGCCCAGTTGGATTTTGTCCATGGAAGGAAACAGGCTGTCCCTTGTCCCTTTGTCTCAGGCAGCACAAACTCTTGGGCCAGATTTCATGGCGGGACTTTTGTTGAGTGTTATTATTCACCAAAAAAAACACCTCGGATTGCCAGGCAGTTGCACAAAGGTTAAATCTCTCCCTGCAGGTTTGATATCTAAAGATGAGGAAAAGACCCCTTGGGGGAGGAAGAGAAAGGAAAAGGTCAAAATCACAGCAGGTTTGCAAAGCAGATATCCAAATGGGGCAGAAACCTGTCATGTTCCCCCCCATATAATGCTATCTCCAGGGCTGGCATTATAAAAACCCAAGCCTTGCTTACTCTCATGTCAGGCAAAAGTGTGACCCTAGGTCAAGTCTTGATCTTCATCCTTTCCAGATTCCCTGGACTTTTCTTTTACTGTCCAAAAAAGAGAAAAGTGGGTGAATTATCTTCCTGGAGGCACCTAGCAGTATCTCACCTTTCGAATAGGTTGCAACTGTACCTGGCACATACATCCCACGGTCTCAGGGCTCATTCACACTTAGGTTTTTGTAACTAAGAGATGCACATCTCTGCACCTATTCACTGCGTTTTACACTACTGAATCTCTCCAGGGCATTTAAAACTGGTCACCGTTCCCACTTGCCACCATTTCGGGTCAAATTGGAGGCGCCTCCATTTGCGGAACCATGATAACGTGATCTGAATCGATCCGATAGCTCACTCACGCTATCCGAGATGCGGATCACTGCAGTTCTTAAAAAAGACAAAGAACCGGTAAGGGACCTGGTGTCAATCGCATCAGTTTCGGTGGGCTTTTTGATCCCCGTCCCCTCGCAAACTGCTCCAAGTACATTCGGGGCAAGTGTGAACTTCATGGAAATAAATCGGTTCCACACCAGTTTATTTCCATAGTGTGAACGACACCTCAGTTTGGCAGGGACAGTCCCCATTAATCCTCTGCCATCCCACTCTTTCTGCAATTTGCATTTTTGCACATTGAAAAATATCATAGTTTTCTGTGGGTTTTTCAGGCTACGTGGCCATGTTCTGGAAGAGTTTATTCCCAACGTTTCACCAGCATCTGTGGCTGGCATCTTCAGACAATGCTGGCATGGAAGTATGTGAGGTATATCTAGTGTTTGATCCCACTCGTTTCTATGCCAGCATACTCTGAAGATGCCAGCCAAAGACGCTGGGGAAACATCAGAAATAAACTCTTCCAGAACACTGCCGTATAGCCCGAAATACCCACAAAAACCCAAGGATGCCAGCCAGGAAAACCTTCAACCTCACACTGAAAAATATCAGTTTGTGGTTCAGACGGCTGGTCAACCTGCCAGAAGAGGAGGAATGCCTTGTGCATCTACCCAACCATTCTTGGCCAAATTTCCTGGACTTTGGCTCAAGGTTCCCCTCCGTCCCTCGGTCACCTTTGAGAGAAAGATTATCGGAGCCAAGCCCTTCCTCAAACATGGCCCTGTCTGAAACACCAAACTCATTCCAAAATCCACACCCAGCTGTAGAGATGTCCCTATTCCTCTCCCAGCCGTTATCAGACGCAACACAGTTAACACCCATCCAAGGTCGGGACCCTGTTGGCCATTAAATCTCAACTTACTTCGCTGACTAAGGGGAGGAAAGAGAGCAGGCCTCTGACCCAGGGAGTTCATAGTTTGCCAGCTCAGAGGCCAAACGGTCACCTGGGCCTTTATCAAACCCTGCATTTACACCATAACCAGGGCTCAAACCGGGGTGGGAAACTGAACCAAGACAAGGGCCAATTCCTTCTTTCATCGCAAAATCCCAGTAGGCTGTACTGCCACGTTTTCCTAGAAATGTGGCATGAGGTCATTTCCAGTTTCAATTCACTTTCGGCTATTTTGAGAGAGGCTGAGAGTGTGAGCAAAGTAAAAACCCACTATATTTGGGAGTTGTTTTTACATGGTTGGTGGGTAATTAGGGAATGCAAAATTACCCTACAATTTAAGCATGTAAAGAGATCTTGTAGCACTCATTGAAAAAAAAAGGTGTTGGCATCATGAGCTTTCATAGGAGTTTATCATACAACGGAATTTGGGGGTATAATGCAATGGCAATCCGAACGCAATCATGGGGTTTCACGTTATTGCGAATGAGTGTATCTCATGCAATTTCGGGCAATGGGAAGTCATTCCGAACGCAATCATGGGGTTTCACGTAATTGTGTATTAGAGTAGCTCACACAATTTCAGGCAATGGGGGGTCATTTTCGGAAAATGGGAAGTCATTCTGAACGCATTCCGAACACAATCAGATTTCACGTAAATTCGCTAAACTAGCGAATTCACGTAATTGCGAATTGGCTCCATTTGCAATTGAGAGACATTTCTCCCATGTGATCAACTCCAATGAAACAGTAGTGACTTCGGCTAAATCATAGAATCAAAAGAGTTGAAAGAGACCCCAAAGACCATCCAGTGACCTGTCCAACCCCATGCATTGCAAGAAGACACAATCAAAGCCTTCCCTGGGAAAGATTGCTATCCAGACTCTGTTTAAAATCTGCCAAAGAAGGAGACTCCACCACTCTCCAAAGGAGTGCCTACCACTGTCAAACAGCTTTTACCATCAGGAAGATCTTCCTAATGTTTAGAAGGAATTCCTTTTCCTGTAGCTTGCATCCATTGTTCCGTACCCCATTCTCCGGAGCTAAAGAAAACAAGCTTGCTCCATCCTCAATATGACATGCCTTCAGATATTTAAACATGGCCATCATACCACCTCTTAACCTTCTCTTCTCCAGGCTAAATGTACCCAGGTCCCTCCTCAGAGGGCTTTATGGTTTCCAGACCTTTCACCATGATTACATGAGGTTGGACTAGTGTTGGACTAGGACTCTGGGAGGACAGGGTTCAAATCCTTGCTCGGCCACGGAAATGCATTGGGTGACTTTGGGCAAGTCCCAGTCTCTCAGGCAGAGAAGAAGACAATGGCAAACCTCCCCTGGAGAAATTCTATCAAGAAAACGCACAGAGAGCGTCGCCATAAGCGTAGATGTATAGTGTCGAGATCAAGGGAAGTAGTTGTACCTCTCTATTCTGCTTTGGTCAGACCTCACCTGGAATACTGTGTCCAGTTCTGGGCACCACAATTCAAAAAGGATGTCAAGAAACTGGAGCGGGTCCAAAGGAGGGCAACCAAAATGGTGAAGGGTCTGGAAACTACCAAATCCTATGAGGAGAGACTTAGGGAGTTGGGAATGTTCAGCCTGGAGAAGAGAAGGTTAAGAGGTGATATGACAGCCCTGTTTAAGTATTTGAGGATGGAGCAAGCTTGTTTTCTATTGCTCAAACTACAGGAAAAAAGATTCCACCTAAACATTAGGAAGAACTGCTGTATAATAAGAGCTGTTGGATGGTGGAAGACATTGGAGAGTGGTGGAGTCTCCTTCTATGGAGGTCTTTAAACAATGACTTGGTGGCCATCTGTCGGGGGTGCTTTGATTGAGAGTTTCTGCATGGCAGTGGGTTGGACTGGATAGCCATTAGGGGTCTTTCCTAATTCTATAGAGTTTCCCCCATGAGTATTCCAGAAAAATAGCATAATTACGTAAAATGATTTCACACATCGCAGAAAACACACTATTAAAGCGGTCACAAAGAAGCATTAACGTGCATCGTTTCACTCTTGGGATTCCAGCCACAATGCATTTCTGATATCACTCTATTTGTGCAATTGGGTGTGATAATCATTTGTGCAATGACCTGCCATTTTCGATTTATTTGCAGGATGCTTTAAATGCGCTTTAAATGCGCTAAAATTAACTCCCTTGTGATAAACTTCTATAAGGCACGAGTTGGAGGCACAGAAAAACAACAGAAATTGGCCACACCGTGGCACCACTCTGTGGTGCTTGTCGGAAAGCGGTGTTGCAGGTTTTTAGGGGTGCATGCAGCAGGGGAACGAAAGGGGTTTCTTCTACAATCCTGTTGGAAATTCCATGGGATTTCACGGCACAGAGGGTGGATACCAAGGCAGAGAATGTGAAAGATTGCAGGTTTTGTTTGTTTTCCAGGGGAGCTGATCCAAAGAGCAATGCTTGATGGGGAAAGGCAGCGGAGAGGAAGGAAGGAAGGGGCAGTTACAAGAGAAGAGGAAAGGAAATCAGTTTCTGAACTGGAACCTGCTGAAAGTTCACCCTGGCAGGCAGTGTGGAATCACACTGAAGGCTGATGTGGCCACAGTTGCAAAGAAAGCATGTCTTTATTCAGAGAAGCATTGGACTTTTGCAGGACTCCCCACAGACCAGCAACTAGGAGAAAGTTTCAGGCTCAGATTAAAACCCAGAAAGGTTGACCATACAACGGTCCTTGGCCGTATGCGCAGTCACTGGGCTGGAGATAAGCTTCAGAGTACACATCTGCCTCTATGTACACTCTGTCCATGCTCAGGAGCCATGGGCTTTTTAATACAACAAACAAACAAACAAAATCAGACGGAGATGTATATATACCCCACTCTCTTCCATGCCAGCATTCTCTGAAGATACCAGCCACAGCTGCTGGCGAAACGTCAGGAATAAACTAAATAAATAGGTCGAAAACCCCCACAAAAAAAAAACTATAGAGGGAGATGGATTGGCCATAAGACAAATTTTAAAAAATCCACATTATGGGGATGTGTTTGTTCAGCTGGATAGAAAGCTGGAGAAATACATGCAAGTTTTTGAAGTCTCTAATTCTTCTCATCAGGTGTTACCAAAAATTTAGACAGAGGCAGGTAACACAGAACTTTATGGGAATTTTGTTGTTGTTGTGTGCCTTCAAGTCTTTTCTGACGTATGGTGACCCTAAGGCAAACCTATCATGGGTTTTTCTTGGTAGGATTTGTTCAGAGGAGGCTTGCCATTGCCTTCCCCTGAGGCTGAGAGCGTGTGACTTGCCCAAGGTCCTAGTGGTTTTCAGGGCCAAGATAAGAATCGAACCCTGGTCTTCAAATTTGTAGTCCCACACTGAAGCCACTATGCCACGCAGGCTCTCTAGTGCGGAAAGATCTGGCAAGATCTACAGATCTCAGTAGAGAGAAGGCTGGAGGAGATGGAACTCAATCTATGGGGCCTGAAATCCTGTTAAAAGCTTGGGCTCATCCAAAGAAATGCAAAATTGCATAGCCTCCAACATCTGACAGATCAAAATGGGCATGTGGGAAGGGTTTTTGCACCACCACACATCTGAGGCTGAGCAACTGCAAAATATGCACCGTGGCTTCTTGGTATCCGCTAGGGTTTGGTTCTAGGCTCCCCAGCGGATACCAGAATGCATGGATGTTCAAGTCCCATTAAATACAATGGTACAGTGAAATGGTAGAGAGTTGGAAGAGACCCCAAGGGCCATCCAGTCCAACCCCTTGCCATGCAGGGACTCTCAATCCAAGCATCCCCGACAGATGGCTATCCAGACTCTACTTAAAGACCTCCAAAGAAAGGGACTTCGCCACTTACAGAGGGAGTGTCTTCTACTGTCAAACAGCTCTTACTGTCAGGAAGTTCTTCCTAATACAGGAATCTCTTTTCCTGTAGCTTGCATCCATTGTTCAGGGTCCTATTCTCTGGAGCAGCAGAAAATAAGCTTGCTCCATCTTCAATATGACACCCCTTAACTTTCTCTTCTCCAAGCTAAGCTCACTCAGTACCTCAAGTCTCTCCTCAAAGGGCTTTATGGGTTCCAGATATTTCACCATTTTGGTTGCCCTCCAGGTTCTCAACATCCTTTATCAATCCATGGATTAAAAAATGCATGAATGCAGTATGTGGGGAAGCTGTCTTTTTGGGGGGGAAATAAGAGGAAAAATGAAACCCCAGAGGGTCAGGGGATGTAACCGAGGGAGTCTAAACTTACTGCGGGCCTTTTGCTTGATGTCACGGATCAAGGCGGTGTAGTTCCTCTCCTGGAAAGGAATGGCTTCCACGGTGATGTTCAAGGGTGGTAGTTTTATGTACAGTCCCTCCATGGTGAAATAGCACCGACGGTCGCCGACGTTGTTGTCCCAGTAGAGCAACATGGCCCGGCTGGTCCAGTTGAAAAACTGGCTGAGGCACATCCCAAATTCGCCCAGTTTGTCGTGGCTGGGCCCAGTGCGGGTGATCAAGGCATACTCTGCGTCTTTGCGTCCAAAACCAATGGCCTCAGCCGCGGCGGTCACCAAGGGCAGGCCCCAGTGCCGGGTGAAGCGGGCCACAGGAGCAGAGGTGTAGACGCAGCCGGGGCCCACGAAAACGTCGGGGTTGAGCCCCATTTTCATGTCCACCGCCGAGAGCGGGGCGATGGAGTCGGAGCAGACCCCGTTGTGGTCCTCGCTGGTGCCAAAAGCCAACTGGACAGTGTAGCCCGGGAGAAGGTCCGGCTGAGCGTTGACTTTCTGGATGGCCAACTTGATGGCTGGCCCAACCCGAGGCCAAGCCCATGGGTAGGTCGTGTTGTGCTCAGGCAGCACCACTGCAATGGTCAAGTTGGCTCCGGCCACTACGTCCAGCTGGGAAAGAGCCACCAGGAGCCACCACATGACTTGGCCAATGGCACATGGCCAACATGGCGGTGTCTCCCAACAGGGTTGCGACTCACCAACTTCTGCACCTCCTCGAAGGGCCCCAGGCCTCATTCCCCAAAGCGAGTCCAAAGGTGGCCTTCTCACCTCTCCTTCGGGAATTCCTTTGGCTTTTGTCGCCTCAGGAGGACCCAGTGGTTGGGGCACTGTCCTGCCCCCCATGGGCTACCTGCCAAAAACCGGCCGCGAATCTGGCCCTCACCTTTCCGAAATCTTCACTAGCAAAGGCAAAGCTCCCCAAAAGCTTCACCACACCTGCCAAGCAAACTGGACTACCCCCCCCACCTTCTCGGCTATCCCCCCTGCATTGTGCCTTTTGGGAAAGCTCTCCCAATTCTCCCTTCTTGCCCCCTTTTGCCCCCCTTAACAAGCTCTCAGCCCCACCAGAGTCTTCCTTTGGTCCAGGCACGGCCAACACTTCACAAGTCCTGTCAAGGCTGGTCCTAAGTCCCCCCAGGTCTAATTCTAATCTTAGGTCTTGCCCTGCCCTATGGTGCCCCCCAGATCCAATCCAACTCTACTGACTCCCAGATCTAACCAAGTTTACCAATCTCCATATCTAGCCATACCTATAGCCATCTAGCCATACCCAGATCTAACCCTGTTCTACCGATCCTCAGATTTAGCCTTGCCCTGCTCTTTCCCAGAGATCCAGCCCTGCTCCACTAATCCCTAGATCCACCCACCTGGTTATTTCCCCCAGATCTAACCCTAGATCTAATCCTGTCCTCCTGTTCCCCCCAAGGATCCACAGATCCTTAGATCAAGCCCTGCCTTGCTGTCCCCTCTAGATCCGACCCTGATATACTCTTGTCCTTCTTTTTCCCCAGATCCCACCTTGTTCCCTGATCGCTAGATCTAACCCTGTCCTCTCGTTCCTCCCAGATCCAACCCTTTCCCACCGATCCCTAGATGTAACCCTGCCTTGCAATTCCCCCAGATCCCACCTTGCTCTACTGATCCCTAGATCTAACCCTACCTTACTGTTCCCTACCTTGCTCCCCTGCTTCCTAGGTCTAACCTTGCCCTCCTGTTTCCCCCAGATCCAACTGTTTCCCACTGATCCCTAGATCTAACCTTGCAGTTCCTCCAGATCCCACTTTGCTCCCCTGATCCCTAGATCTAACCCTGTCCCCTTGTTCCCCATAGACACATCTCCTTCACACAGATCCCTAGATGTAGCCCTGCCTTGCAGTTTGCCCAGATCCCACCCTGACCCACAGATCCCTAGATCTCTGCCCTCCTGTTTCCTTCTAGACCTAAGAGTACCCAGGTAGATCTTTGCCCAGGTAGCCACCAACTTGGCTAGTCTTTCTGTCTTTCTTTCTTTCTTTGCCAGAGGCAGAAGTGAAGCGCAGCCGAAGGAGGTTTATCTCTCTCTGCCTGGGCTGAGTTGCTTTTTCCTTCTCCTGATTCAATGACACAAAAAGGGGCTGCGATCATCTGGGCTTAACCCATTCGTGCCCGGAGAGGTTGGGGGCAGGCAAAGTGGGGCAGGGATCTTCCCCCCAAAACTGTCCCAAAAGGATGGACTGGGGACTGGAAGCTCCGCAAGGGGCACCCGGAGAGATTGGCACTGGCCTGCTCTTGGTGGACCTGCTGCACCAAGAAATGGAAATAATCAATGATTAAATAATAGTAGTAATAGTAATAATAATAATAATAAGGAAGAGGAGCTTATATCGTAGCTTTTCTTTTATTTCAAGCCCCTGATTTGTTGCCTTAAACATCATCATTGCGAGCAAAGTACAACCCAAATCCACAAAAGCAAAATGCATGTTTCGATTTGGATTGGCCCAATAAATTACTGTATGTACTCATGTATAAGTCTAGAATTTTAGGGGGAAAAATTGACCAAAAAAACCCTTTGTCGACTTATCCATGGGTCAATGTAAGTACTGTATCTTAACTCTTATTTAAAAGAAGGAACCATCCCCTAATGAAAAGCAAGAGTATAATCTGTCCTGGAAGCGCCAACAACCTCTACTCTTCTCATCCATCCAGCCTTAAGAGTAAACACAAAGAGTATGCCTGCTGGAATTTTGTAAGTTCTTTGACACTGTTTTGCTTTGCTTCATCCCCTAGATCCTTAGCTATATGCCCCTAAATTTTACCTTCGACTTATTCATGAGTCATAGCAAAGTCCATAATTTTGTCCCCAAAACTTGCCTTCAGCTTATCCATGAGGTCGACTTATAGTCATGTATAAACCTGCCCTCCTGTTTCGTGGATTTGGGGTGTTTGTGCTTTCCGATATGGGAAGGCCGACACGTCTGATACTCCTGATGAGGAATCCATACTCAAGACGAGACGCTTCTGTTGGAACCAAATATGGAGAAACAGAATGGTTCCCAGTTGGCAAAGTGGGCAAACAAGGCTGCATCCTCTTACCATGCCTGTTCAACTTGAATGCAGAAAATATCATACAAAGAGCAGGCTTGGACACAGAAGGAGCAGGAATGAAGACAGGAGGAAGGGATATCAACAATTTAATATATGCAGACGACACCATAATACTAGCAGAAGACATCACAGATCTAGAGTGACTAATAAGGAGCGTAGGAGTTTATCAGACGACGGAAATTGGAAGTATAATCTAATGGCAATCCGAACGCAATCATAGGGTTTCACGTTATTGCGTATTAAAACATCTCACGCAATTTCGGGCAAAAGGGAAGTCATTCCAAATGCAATTGTGGGTTTTACGTTATTTCGTATTAAAGCATCTCACGCAATTTTGGGCAATGGGGGGGGGTCATTTTCGGGTAATGGGAAGTCATTCTGAACGCATTCCGAATGCAATTGGAATTCATGTAAATTCGCTAAACTAGCGAATTCATGTGAACTTGAATTGGCTCCAATTGCCTCCATCAAGAAAGCGCAAAGGCAGGCTTACTGTTGAACGCAAAGAAAACAAAAATAATGATCACAGAGGACTGATATAAATTCAAATTAGACAATGAGGCAGTCGATATAGTTCAAGATTCCTCATGCCTTGGATCAAACATTGATCAGACTGGAGACTTGCAGCCAAGAAATCAGAAGAAGACTTGGCCATTGAATTATGTAAGTATTTTAACACTGTTGGAATCCCACCTCGATCCGAAGGGAGAGGCGGGAAATACAAATAAATATTATTATTATTATTATTGGAATTGGGAAGGCAGCTATGAAAGAACTAGAAAAGATCATCAACTGTAAAGATATATACAGGTGAACGCTCAAGTTAGAATCATCCACACCATTTTATTCCCCATCAACATTGAGAGCTGGACAGCCAAGAAAGCAGACAGGAAGAAAACCAACCCATTGGATAAAAGTGCTGAGGATCCCATGGGCAGCCAAAAAGACAAGCCAATAAGTTCTAGAACAGATCAATATGGCCAACAGGGCTACCCTTGGATATGATCACTAAAAACTGAATCATTAGAAGGATCAATAACAAGGAATCTCCCAGAAGAATGTTGCTTCTATAAATCATAGAATCCTAGAGTTGGAAGAGACCCCAACGGCCATCCAGTCCAACCCCATTCTGCCATGCAGGAACTCACAATCAAAGCATCCCCAAAAGATGGACGTTGTCACACCGGAGGGATTTCTCTCAATTTCGAAAGAAATGAAAGTGGGGCCAGATCGGAATTGAGTGAATTCGCTAGTTCAGCTAATTTACGTGATTGCGTATTGCGTTCGGAACTGCCCGAAATTGCTTCCCAGTGCCCGAAATTGCGTGTGATAGTTTCTCACGCAATAACGTGAAACCCCATGACTGTGTTTGGAAGGACTTCCCTTTGCCCAAAAATGCGTGTGATTGGCTTTCACGCAATGACGCAAAACCCCATGATTGCATTCAGATTGCCATTGGATTATACTTCCAATTCCCTTTGTGTGATAAACTCCTTGGGGAGCGTGTTCCACTGTCAAACAGCATTTACTGTCAAGAAGTTCCTCCTAATGTTGAGGTGGAATCTCTTTTCCTGCAGTTTGCATCCATTGTTCCGCGTTCTAGTCTCTGCAGCAGCAGAAAACAAGCTTGCTCCCTCCTCAATGTGACATCCCTTCAAATATTCAAACAGGGCTATCATATCACCTCTTAACCTTCTCTTCTCCAGGCTAAACATCCCCAGTTCCCTAAGTCGCTCTTCATCATTTTAGCTACTTAGCTTCACCCTTTGAATCCCATTATCAGATAGATAGAAAGTCATCCTGAAAAATAATACGGGAGACGAGGAATCACACTGGAAAACCCCACTCCTCGTAGTCACTTTGCAAACCAACTTTCCATTTACTGTTAATAACGCTGACCGATTATTTTCTCCATAGCTGCCTGGAGTCCCACTCATGGGATATAAACAAACAAACAAACAAACAGCTTCATTTATATACAGTTTCATTTATATACCACTTCATAGGAGTTTATCATACGATGGAATTTGGGGGTATAATGCAATGGCAATCCGAACGCAATCATAGGGTTTCACGTTATTGCGAATTAAAGTATCTCATGCAATTTCAGGCAAAAGGGAAGTCATTCCGAACGCAATCATGGGGTTTTACGTTATTGCGTATTAAAGCATCTCACGCAATTTTGGGCAATGGGGGGGGTCATTTTCAGGAAATGGGAAGTCATTCTGAACGCATTCCGAACGCAATTAGAATTCACGTAAATTCAAATTGGCTTCATTCAGAATAAACAGAAATTCCTTCCGTCTGATAAACTCCATTCTCACTAATGGCATATGCATACATACATACATATATACAGTATATGTATCTATGTCTGTCCCTGGCTTTCCAGTCCACCAAATGCATCTGAGGAAGTGGACTTAGGTCTAGGAAAGCTCCCATTGAGTCTCAAAGGTGCTGCAAGAGCCACATAAGGATGCAACAAGTGGCCCAGCAAGAGAAGGACAACACTGCCACCTAATGGCCAAAACAAGTCATTTCTACCTGCATCCCCCCAATTCCTAGAAAAAAGATCCCAATATAATATATTAATTATATAATACAATATATAATATAAATTATATATATATATATATATATATATATAAAACAAACATATAATATAATATTATTATATATTATTATATAATACAATATATATGATATATATCATTTTATATATCATTTATATATTATACATATATATATATTTATACTATATAATAAATAATAATAATAATAATAATAATAATACTTTTTATTTATACCCCGCTTTTCAGCCAAGGCTATCAATATATATATATATATATATATATAAAACAAATATATAATATACATAATATATATCATTATAAATATATATATATATAAACAAAACAGCATACAAATATACTTATCATTATCTATATATACTTACATATTATATTATATGTAACACAATATATAATATATATAACAAATACATATATATATAACAAAATAGCAGCCAAATATATTTATCATTTTATATAGGTATAAAATGCATATATATAATATATATATATAAAACAAAATAGTATCCAGATCTATCTATCCGCACACACAATATAGCATTCATATATATATATATGTATGAAGAAAATAGCATCCATATATATATATAAATATTAGAAATATAAATTCACCTCCACTACATTTATTTAATGTATTATTGCCTAATGTACTTATATTTTTTATTCCATTTATTTTATTTTATTTTATTTTTATATAGAGTTTTTGTGCAGAGTTCTACAGTATTTGTACTTTGAGATTCCCAAGGGCTAATCTATAAACATTGATTGATATTATTATTATTATTAATTATCCTATATATATATATATATATATAAAACATATATATGTATATATAAATAATAAAAATAATAATCATATATATATATATAAATAATAAATATAATAACTACCATATATATTAATAATAAATATAATAATAATCAATTAATAATAATAATAATCATATATAATTAATATCATATATATATATATATATTATATTATATATATATATATATATAACCATATATATAAATATTAATAATTATAATTACCATATATATATATATATATATATGCATGCTATTTTGTGGATTTTGGATGCTGTTCTCTAAAAGCACAATGAATTTAATGTTACAATATATATATATATATATACACATATATAGTTTAACATATAATATATATAGGTAGACAGATATAGATTTGTTTATTTCCTCCTTTTTTGCCTAATTTGTAAAATATGAGTTTGATCTCCTTCTAAATATTTCTTTTTACTTATTTCTGAATTATTTTTCTTAATTTTAAGGACTAATAAATAAGTCCTGCTAGCAGAGGATGGTTTCGATCCATCGACCTCTGGGTTATGGGCCCAGCACGCTTCCGCTGCGCCACTCTGCTGCTTGGAATGTTTCTCTCCTCTAAACCGCATATAAAGGCAATTTCACACTCTGCGCATGCCCAGATCATTCAACTCAGTCTTCCCCAGCGCCTGCGGTTTATATACCACCATAAACCCCGCCCCTTTCTCCTTTCCCTTATTTCCATTGGTGGCCCATTCCGAGGCCGACTATTGGCTAACGCTGTCTGACAGGCATTCAGATAAACCAATGAAACAGGACTCAAGCAGAGGGCGGGGCAAAGGCAGATTATGAGACGTTGATTGGGCGAAAGTCGAACGGTCCTACTGATAGGCAGCGAGCAGAACCAATAAGATCACAGAACTCTGTGAGAGGGCAGGCAAAGGTGGAATAGACGTTGAAGGCGAGACTAAATGAAGGCTAGGATAGGCGTACAGGAGCACGGTCCTAGTGATAGGCAGCGAGGAGAACCAATGAGAACACAGAATTCTAACAGAGGGCGGGCGAAGGTGAAATACGAAACGTTGATTGGGTGAAAGCGATTTAGCGTTCATGAGAACGGTCCTCGTGATGGGCAGCGAGGAGACCCAATGAAATGCTAACAGTGGGCGGGCGAAGGTGGAACACGAGACGTTGATTGGATGAAAGCCGAGGCTAAACACTGTGGCTAGGATAAGCGTACAAGAATAGAGTCGTAATGATGGGCAGTGAGGGCAACCAATGAAATCAAGTAGTTCTAACCGAGGGCGGGCGAAGGTGGAACACGAGACGTTGATTGGGTGAAAGTCTGGAGAGGATAGAACGGTCCCAATGATTGACAGGGAGAAGACCCAATGGAAACACAAGTAGTTCTAAGCGAAGGGGTGGGGAAAGGGGAACGCGAGACGCTGATTGGGCGAAAGTGGGGGACCTATCAGGGTTAGGTTTACTGGCTCCCGGGAGCCAATAGCGGCGAGGATTGTTGCGAGGCGGACAAAGCGGCGGGCGCAAGGCCGGGTATTCTTCCATTCGAGCTTCTGCGGCGATAAATCAGCGGAAGGCGCCATGAGGTAAAAAGGGAAAATAAAAGCCCAGAAGAGAAGAATAAAAGGGGCTTTCAGTTCATAACAATAATGTTCTTAAATAATATTATTTAATGTATTTATTATTAATAACAATACATTAATATTATTATTATTATTATTACAGTATATTATTATATTTATTCTTAATAATAACAATATATTATTATATATTATTTATCAATAATATATTATTTATCATTAATAATCACAATATATTATTATTACAGTATATTATTATTATATTTATTCTTAATAATAACAATATAGTGTTATTATTACAATATATTATTACATTATTTATTTTTAATTATAACAATATATTATTATATATTATTTATCAATAATATATTATTTATCATTAATAATCACAATATATTATTATTACAGTATATTATTATTATATTTATTCTTAATAATAACAATATAGTGTTATTATTACAATATATTATTACATTATTTATTTTTAATTATAACAATATATTATTATATATTATTTATCAATAATATATTATTTATCATTAATAATCACAATATATTATTATTACAGTATATTATTATTATATTTATTCTTAATAATAACAATATAGTGTTATTATTACAATATATTATTACATTATTTATTTTTAATTATAACAATATATTATTATATATTATTTATCAATAATATATTATTTATCATTAATAATCACAATATATTATTATTACAGTATATTATTATTATATTTATTCTTAATAATAACAATATATTGTTATTATTACAATATATTATTACATTATTTATTTTTAATTATAACAATATATTATTATATATTATTTATCAATAATATATTATTTATCATTAATAATCACAATATATTATTATTACAGTATATTATTATTATATTTATTCTTAATAATAACAATATAGTGTTATTACAATATATTATTAGATTATTTATTTTTAATTATAACAATATATTATTATTATATATTATTTATCAATAATATATTATTTATCATTAATAATCACAATATATTATTATTACAATATATTATTATTATTATTATATTTATTCTTAATAATAACAATATATTGTTATTATCACAGTATATTATTACATTATTTATTTTTAATTATAACAATATATTATTATTATATATTGTTTATCAATAATATATTATTTATCATTAATAATCACAATATATTATTATTACAATATATTATTATTATTATTATTATTTTTAATTATTACATTATTTTATAATGTAATAATATTATTACATTATTTATTTTTAATTATAACAATATATTATTGTTGTTATATATTATAATATTTATCAATAATATATTATTATTAATAATCACAATATATTATTATTACAATATATTACAGTACTTATTATTAATAACAATATGTTATTACTATATATTATTATTATTATTAACCTTTAATTATATAGCGCTGTAGGTGGAGTCTCCTTCCTTGGAGGTCTTTAAGCAGAGGCTGGATGGCCATCTGTCAGGGATGCTTTGATGGAGAGTTCCTGCATGGTTGAATGGGGTTGGACTGGATGGCCCTTGGGGTCTCTTCCAACTCTTACGATTCTGTGGTCCCTCCTTCCGCTTACTCCTTTCTCCTTCCTCCTTGGCTTCCTTCAGGGGCGACAGAGGCCGTGGTCGTGGCGGGCGCTTTGGCTCTCGGGGAGGTCCTGGCAGCGGGTAAGTCCCACGCGGAGTCCGGATCTTCCGGTGCCAAGGGCACTAGCAGCTTAGCCATACATCAATCTGAAACCTTGAGGGTCCGACAGTGTGTGACAGTCTGTGCCGTGATCAACAGTGGGCTTTCAGATTCCTCCAGCCTTTGGAGGTCTTTGGAGTAACTGGAATGCTTTACAGCGGAGGGAATTGAACAATAAAAACTTTAAACATTTAGACCTAGTTTCTATGCAGCTTGTTTCTGTGCGCTGCCTGTGGTTTGGCTGCTGCTAAGCGTTTTCATTCATTTCAAGAAATCCAGTCGAAGCAGCTGGTGATAGCTTTTGTTGCCTTAACCGCCTGAGGGGCTTAAGTTCAAAACACACTGCAGAAATAATCCAGTTCAGCACCGCTTTAACTGCCCGGGCTCATTGCTAGGAAATCACGGGAAGCGTGGTTTATTGTGCCGAAAAGGGAAGGAACCAAACGGGACTTGGAGATCTGCGCTGCGCAAGATTGTCCACCCTTTCAGTTTCCTTTGATCCTGTGCTTTCTTCCCCAGTTTCCACATCTAAATAGAGTAAATTAATGGGAATTTGGGGGTTTTATTATTTACAGCTATTGGATATTTCTTTACAGGATGGAAAACCTAGGTTCTTCAAGATGTTGGACTGCAATTCCCATGACCCCCCCCCCCCATCTTGGGCTTTTGGGAACTGCCATCCAACACCCATCTGGAGAGGCACATATTTCTTACGATTTCACATTATGGTGCCGATATCTCCTCTTTGGCCAGTTTTTACTTATGGCAGCCCTGCGAATGAAACCAGCGAGAGACAATATGGAATAACAGGGGTATTAAGATACCTGGCAGAAAGAAACCTTTTCCAATCTAAACGTCTCCGTTCTTAGAAATTACCCGCAATTCAAGACCTTTGGGCTTATTTTTCAGGGGCAATGGGGTTGGATAAAGTTAAGTAGCCAAAATGTGGGCTCCTGCCCATTCTGATCCCATTCGGACCAGTAGCCTCTGATGCCAGGAGACTGTTTCTCCTATTGTCAAGACTTTTGGTCTTGCTGGTTGGGACTGAAATCTAAAGGCTTTCTTCTCTCTTAACTGTGTTTCAGGTTCCGGCCCTTTGTGCCTCACATCCCTTTTGACTTCTATGTGGTAAGTTGTCTTTAAGTTAAGGAAAGGTAGGTTTCGGTTGAGCATTAAAAGGAACTTTTTGATGCCAAGAGTGGTTTCCACTGAAAATTAATGTAACGGGGTCTGTGTGTGGGAAGGTCTTTAATGTAGTTGTTCTCCCGTCTTCAGTGTGAGATGGCTTTCCCCCGCGTGAAACCAGCTCCGGATGAGACTGCCTTCAGTGAAGCCTTGCTGAAGAGAAACCAGGACCTTGCTCCAACGTCCGCTGAGCAGGTACAACCTGCATTACCATTACTGTTGCAGTCAGGGGTGGGGGACTGCTTGTTCTGATACAGTCTCATACTCTGAAAACCCAAATGACTATTAGAATCATAGAATTGGAAGAGACCCCAAGGGCCATCCAGTCCAACCCCATTCTGCCATGCAGGAACTCCCAATCAAAGCATCCCCGACAGATGGCCATCCAGCCTCTGCTTAAAAACCTCCAAGGACGGAGACTCCACCACCCTCCGAGGGAGTGTGTTCCACCGTCGAACAGCCCTTACTGTCAGGAAGTTCCTCCTAATGTTGAGGTGGAATCTCTTTTCCTGCAGTTTGCATCCCTTGTTTCATGTTCTAGTCTCTGGAGCAGCAGAGAACAAGCTTGCTCCCTCCTCAATATGACATCCCTTCAGATATTTAAACAGGGCTCTCATATCACCTCTTAACCTTCTCTTCTCCAGGCTAAACATCCCCAGCTCCCTAAGTCGTTTCTCGTAGGGCATGGCTTCCAGACCCTTCACATTTTAGTTGCCCTCCTTTGGACACGCTCCAGAAAGTCATTGACAAACAGTTTTGAAAATAACTATCCTCTTCCCGTCTTGTGTAGAATAAAACATCCTTCCTTTCATGTGTATTGATATTGCATGAGCTATTAAGTGATATTTTAAATGTTTTGTACTATCAAGGATACATTCATGTAATAGTCCTCCCTTTTTTCCCTCCTAGGCTTCTATCCTCTCTCTGGTGACCAAGATTAACAATGTGATTGATAATTTGATTGTGGCACCAGGAACATTCGAAGTGGTGAGTCCTCTGCCCTCAGGGCCCTGGCTTTATACTCCTGTTTGTCAAAGCAGCAGAGTTACTAAAGCCTCGGCATGACTAATCCTTGCACTTTCCTTCATCCTCTTTCTCCCTCTCTCCTGACCAGCAAATTGAAGAGGTCCGCCAGGTGGGGTCCTACAAGAAAGGCACCATGATGACAGGCCATAACGTGGCAGATTTAGTTGTGATCCTGAAAATCTTGCCCACGTGTAAGTATCCCTTTTCATTCCAGGGTTAAATGGGGCGAGCTTACACTAAGTATTCTTCGATGGGTATTTGACTTCTGTTTCCTTCCACAGTGGAAGCTGTTGCTGCCTTGGGAAACAAAGTTGTGGAGAGCCTGAGAACACAGGATCCTGCTGAAGGTTGGTTCTGCTGTGTCTTCTAATACAAGGCGGAACCAGATTTCCATCCCTAAATACGGCTGATTGAATCAGATACCGTAAACAAAGCCTAAGGACTTATGTACAATACAGTATCAAAATCTGTAGTGATATTAAATAACTTGTTGTTTCTTGTCTCTGCTCCCAACGTCTCGATTTCTCTCCCCTAGTACTGACTATGCTCACCAACGAAACTGGCTTTGAGATTAGCTCCGCTGATGCGACGGTGAAGATCCTGATCACCACTGTGCCCCCCAATCTCCGCAAACTGGACCCAGAGTTGCACTGTAAGGAGACTTGGCTGTAGTCTTTTCTTGGGGACAAGTAAGGGATGGGATGAGATTTGGGCTCAAAACTATGGAGCCAAAAACAGCAGTTGGGCAAAAAAGGCAATATGCGTCATTTGTAGTGGACTGAAATATCTCTAGACAGGCAAGACCTGGGCCCTTACTTTCCTTCTTTATTCGCTTCCTCTACCCTGTTCCCCAACTAGTGGATATTAAAGTTCTGCAGAGTGCCCTGGCAGCTATCCGACATGCCCGCTGGTTTGAGGAAAACGCCTCCCAGTCCACGTAAGTCTCCATTTCTCTTGTGTTTGGGCAGCTGTTTTTATCCCTGGGTTTGGAGTTGTGTGACCCTCGCTGTATATCGGGGAAAGCTGCAGGAGAGGCAGGCGGGCGGGCCACACCATTACATTTTGGCACGCCAGATACGACATCATGACACTCCTGGCTTCCATTTTGTCTGATATTTGGAAGTCTTTTGTGGGAGAGTGCTTTAGGGGGTTGGGGAAATAATTTTTACTGGTTTTCTAGTGAAAATCTGCTTGCAAAATTGGAGCTTGGAGACCTTCGGGGCTTCACTTGGTGGTTCCCAGGGCTACATGCAACCTGTGGGCCACACTTTGCCCATCCCATTCTAGGTGGTGTAGGACTACAACTCTCAGTAGACCTAGCTAGTGGCCAGGAATCCTGGTAGTTATACTTCAACACAACTGGAGTAACATCTGGAATTCCCACCCCTTTTTTATTCCATTGTCTGAAAAAAGGAGAAAGGCTTCTTCCCTGCCTTGTTTGGGCTGTGTTACATTCTGAATCATCCTTCAATTCTTGCAGCAGGAAATATTACTGTTGTCTTACCCTGACTTTAGCAGTTTCCTTTTCTGCTTCATTCTTGTGTTCTTGATCCAGATCCTACTCTTGTCAAAACTTTTATATCTTAGGGGTTTAAGCACTGTAAATAGATCTTGCTGGTACTTAAGATCTGTGCTTTCAAGATCTTTATTTGAGGCAACAGCTTCTCCCGCTATCTGTCATGGGCAGATAATAAGGCAAACTGCTTATATCATGGAGGCTCCACGTACCTACCTGGGCTGCTTTTCTTCTTCCATGAATTTGCCTAATCCACCAATGTTGACTGGTTCCATTTTGTGAAGAAGTATTTCCTCGAGCTAGTTCTGAATTTACAGCTGTCCAAGTTCTTTTCTGGAGGAGAGGCAACCCTAGCCTAGAGAATAGCTGCCATGTAACGTTCTGGAATGACATTGCTTTCTTTTTTCAGGGTGAAGGTCTTAATCCGTCTGTTAAAGGACCTGAGGATGCGGTTCCCAGGTTTTGAACCCCTCACACCTTGGATTCTTGACCTGCTTGTACGTAGGATTTGTATGGACTGACTCTTCAACTGGGGTTTATTCTCTCATACTGGGTACATCTTTCCACATGGTTCCTTTGGGCTGTGCTATAGTTTCCCATGTATGTGGTTCAGAGGGCATGGCAAGTGGACTGCAAGAACCTAAGAGATACCTTGTTCCCCTGGGAGGCAATGCTCTTCCTTCTGGGCTGGGAAATGTTGTTTTCCGGATAAAGTGAAGAAATTGGTGTCAGTGGCAACAGCCTGAAAAATAAAACATTTACTCCGTCAGGAGCAAGCCCCATCAAACTTGTTAGGATTTATTTCTTTACTTAGAAATAAATCCTAACAAGTTTGATGGGGCTTGCTCCCGAGTAAATATTTCATTGCTATTTGCTGGGGAGCAAGGAAAAGAAAAGCAAGCTCTAACCTCAATATCCTTTACTAGAAAGTCCTAGCCAGCTTCTCTTTTCTTTCAGGGGCATTATGCCGTGATGAACAACCCAACGCGTCAGCCTTTAGCTCTCAACGTTGCCTACAGGTATGGCTGAAAGCTGCATCCTTTTCCTGAAAGTTCACACTGACAAAAGGATCTGTATTGCCTGGAAAAGCAGGGGTTAGAATTACATAGTGTCACACTGCAACTCTCAGCATTCCTCGCTGTTAGTGAAGACGGCAACTCTTCACCATCTTTACCCATGTCATACTCACACTTAGTCTGAACTAGCAGGCAAGGAGAGACCGAGTGCTCCCCGAGATCCTAATGTTGTTGCTTTTTCATAGGCGCTGCCTTCAGATCTTGGCAGCAGGGCTCTTCCTTCCCGGATCTGTTGGCATCACTGATCCCTGTGAGAGCGGCAACTTCCGAGTCCACACAGTCATGACCCTGGAACAGCAGGTAATCTTTTTTTTTTCCTTCCCCATTGTCCTTGTTACGAGGGACAATGATGAGGACCGGTCTAGTGGCTAAGAAACCTACAAATTATCCCACTGGAACAGAACGCTCCTGCTGGTATAGTCCTTCCTTCATGTCCCAGGCCAAAAGTGTAAAGTGAAAGCTTCCTACAACATCTTGCCATCTCCCAAAATACAGAAAGCTCCATGAGTTTGGGCTCTGCTTATTAAGACAGATTGAGAAAAGCAGCAGCAATTAAATGGAAATTGAGGAAGCTGCGAAACAGAATTGCAGCAGTCATTGCTGTGAATATTTTATTATGTTAAAGTAGTCCCCAAACTGTGCTCTTTAAAGGATTTTGGACTTCAGTTCACAAAGTCTCAGACTATTGGCCAATATGGCTGAAGCTTCTAGGAGCTGAAGTCCAAAATCTCTTAAAGGGCATAGTTTGGGGACCACTGCTTTAAAGAAATGCTTGTTATCTAGCTTCTTAACTGGTTTCAAAATTGTGATAAAAATCAGGTGTTTCATATTGGGCTTTCTCAAGCCACTTTTGGAAAAATGTTTAGTGAATTTTCACATTTTACTGAAGTTTCTTTCTTAATTTTTTTTTACTTGAATTTCAGCATTTATGCTTATGCTTTATACGTATTCAACAAGTTCATATTGAAGCTCCTATCCTGACAGAAGAAAAATGCATTTCAGCACTTGTGTGTTTTTAAACAATTTAATAGCATTCCCGTAATGCAATCTATAATTATCATTATTTTTTAATGATAGGGAAATGGAGAATAAAATTCTGGTAGCAACCCTGTTCTAGCACTCATGACTAAAACATTGTATGTAACAGGATTGTGGGGCGGTTGGCCCCTATGTTTAATATACGCTGACTTTGATGGGGCTTCTGCACATTAGAAAAGCAAAAGGCAGAGCCATTATGTACCTCTCACTGTATGAGAGGCAAATTCATCTTTATGCATACTATTAATAACAAGCATGCCATCAAGATGGGCTCACCTCTCTCAAAATACTGATCATACCAGTGATATCTTAGACAGGGAAAGCCTTGAAGGTGTGCTACAAATCCTGTGATATGAATGGCACGTTAATCCCTCTGCCTTTCTTTGTACGCCTCCTAGGACATGGTTTGCTACACGGCTCAAACTCTCGTCCGCATTCTCTCTCATGGCGGGTACCGGAAGATCCTCGGTCAAGAAGGCGATGCCAACTGTAAGTAGGGGATCTTGGATGCTGGTAGTAGGAAGGTGGCAGTGTTGGGCATGTGCGTATAAATATTTGGAGGCATATAAGTGTACAGTTTGAAATACTTGTAAATTGGCAAAATCAAAGAGGCTTCTTAGAGTTCAGGACCTTATAGCAGCTTTGCAACAAAAAAAATAAACACTAAAAAATAAAGTCCATTTGTATCAATTATTTGAATAAACAGTATTTCCCAAACATGCCAAGAGATCTAGAGAAAACCTTTTCACCCACGGGTTCCAAATTTCTGGAACAGTTATAGCTTCAAGGCTATTTTTGCACTCCTTTTCTTTCTGGAAAGAAAAAAGTATCAAAAACTCCTCACAATTTCCCCAACCTCCTCCTCACTTGTTTGTATGGTTTCAACATTTTGGGACAATTTTAATGCCTCTGTCGATGTAGATTTCACAAAAAGACGACACACTGTAGCACTGGGGGTTGGCAGTGGAATGGCTCTCCAGATTTGGGAGTTTAATAGCCTTGCCAGCTTGTAGCCAATGTTGTGGGAGTTGCAGTTTGATAGTGCAGGCATGGTTTGAATCCCTAGAGGGTGCCCACAGCCTTTGTGGTTTTGCTTCGCAGACTTGGCGACCGAAATGTCTACCTGGGACGGAGTGATTGTGACCCCATCGGAGAAGGCGTACGAGAAGCCACCAGAAAAGAAGGAAGGGGAAGAAGAGGAGGAGAACCAGGAAGAGACAGCTACTGCAGAGGAGGAGGACAACATGGAAACTCAGGAGTAACCTCCTAGATATGATCAAGAAGGTAGTAAAGGCAGGAGGGAACGCTGGAAGGGTCCCCTGGGTTCTTTCATCCCTGTGTAGATGGAACTACAACTCATCCAACACATGCAAATGGTTGCTCGTGGTCAACATTTCGCTTCTTGTGGCTGGCAGGCTGTTTATCTCCCACTCAGCCACCCCGTCTATTAATCTGTTGCATGCATTCCAGATATTAAAACCATGGTAGCTGCCAAGTTCATGTGACTGTCAGAAGGGGTTGGATGTTAGAAAGACCGCTGTCATGTTTCTCTAGGCTAGGGTCTCTGAGGATTTACTCTGCCCTTTCATCTACCGGGGAGCAAACGTACAAATGTAATCATGTTTTTGTATATGAATGGGGATGGGCATTGAGCATGTGTACAAAGACTCTTTGCTTCTCTTTTTCAGGGGAATTCTCCCTGCCCCAATACCCGATGGACAAAATACCTGCTGAAGTTGTAGTTCAGGACCAAGCCTTCCCTGCCCCAATACCCGATGGACAAAATACCTGCTGAAGTTGTAGTTCAGGACCAAGCCTGCGTCCGCCTCTTGTGTTGTTTCTATTTGTTTTTATAGTTCCTGCCATTAAAATGGTGTTTTCCTTTTAAGTTGTTGCTGGTTTTTGTCAGTGTTGGATCTCAAGTTCTGTAAGTGATGTTATCCTGCAGTTTCCTCTGCGTAGGGTAGGTTGCATTTCCCGACTCTTTCTCTCACCGAGTTCTGTATTCTGTTCTTGAGAACTAAAGCAGAATCTGACCTAAAGTTTTCCATATTGCCCTGCTTTTAATATAATAGGAGCAAGCTTGTGCATAGCGATAACTAGCAGCACATCTTTCTTTTAGGAAGAGCTTGGAATACTTATTTAGGGTGCAACTAATAATAAATAAATAATAACTCCCAGTGGCCATATTGATTGAAGGAAAATATTTTTGAATTCTGGATTTAGTGGAAATGGTAAGCTTGACCCATTCCTAACAGGTAGGGAAAGTTGAGAAATATCTCTAGGCTCTTGCTACTATTTTTGCCCCTTCTCCCTGTAAGTAAGGTTTCTTTTGGCCCTCACATTTTGAGAGAGAAACGGGTCCACATTAGTTAGCAGTGAATTTTATTGCACCAAATAGGAGGCAGTATCCTTTCCCATACTGTGTTACTTAAGAACCTTAGGCAGACTCGAATTGCACCAACTCTATGTTAAGAGTATCTCCAGGAAGCGCTTCAGGGATTTCCGGTGACCAAGTACATCCCAACCTCAGGCAAACTAAGAAGGGTCCTAGGAGTAGCACTTCTCCAGGCGGGGCTCCTTGCACCATGCAGTCCCAATTCGATTCCCTCCAGGCTGTGCTCACACTGCATGGTACCTGCGATATCAAAACGCTGCAGTGGCAGGGACAGCGCGTTACTCCAGTGTCCATTTTCCCTAGGCATCTTCCTCACTTGCTCGGAGAGCCCTGGGGATAGGTGCCACTTGCTTCAAGCATGGCCTTCCGACGGGCAGTTTCCTTGCCCACGTTGTGGTTGAGCCTTCTCAGGCGTTCCTGTAAAGATGAATTCAGGAACAGTTTCACCGTGAGCTTAGACTAGACATCTGTTACAGTTTAAGTTTTTGGAAAAAGCCTTCTAGACTATGTAAAGCAGGCATTCCAAAGTGTATTTCCAACCCTCCCAATTCATTTTTTTTTGTCTCTTTGTGGCATTTTCTTTTGCCCCCAAAGAACCAAAATAGGGTAACACAATCCTAAACTGAAACTAGAGGTGTTGTCATATTTCTTCTGGGTTTTCTTTTCGAAGCACTCTGTGTCCTGCTAAGGTGGAACAGCCCCTGATGTAAAGATATATTCTGTCTTCCCATTCCTTGCATGATTTGTTCTCTCATGACTGTCACCATCTTCAAAGAATGAGTTTCCAGTGAGGATGGTGGCGAGGAGAAAAGTCTCTCCAGAGATTAAAACAAGATAATTTGGGAGACAGAGACATCTGTTGTAGGGTTCAGGTACAGGGAAGAAGTACTGACTTAGTGAAATCAGTTGAGGCACAATCCAGTTGTGAACTTTGGTCTCTAAAGAGACTGGAATTTGGAACACAGCCTTCTGAAGCGTCACAAAACCTAGATGGCTTTCCCAACCATCTGGATTAGGTTTTTAGGGTGCAGTGAGGGTTGCCGGAAAAACAGATTTTAGACACAGCAGTTGGCTCCATATCAAGACCGTCGCTATTTCCTGCCCATCTGAAGTGTAAATATCTTAGCCCCTAGCTCTGACTTGTACAAAGGGTACAAATTCCCAATGTATACCAATGTAATGACAGGTGTGGAAAAGCTCATTTTTGCACTGAGGCGACTAAAGCGAGCCCCTTTAACACACCTGGGCGTTCTGCAGTATGTTGTTCACAAGGACGACCCTGCGCCGGGCGTTGAGCAGTTTCTTGACGTAAGGGTCCAGATCAAGGGCAACCTTCTGGTCCTCATTGATTCGGCAGAGTTCTGGCAGGAAAAGAGAAATGGGATCAGGAACTTCTTCAGCTAAACTGGCCGGTTCCAGGCCTTTAGTAGGATCTAAATTGTCCTCTCCTCCACCTAGAGAAAAGGGGGAAACTTTGTGCAGATGTATAGTTTTTTGTGGAGCTTTCAGGCTATGTGGCCATGTTCTGGATGCCAGCCACATATGCTAGCGAAACAGCCCGAAAGCTCCACAAATAACTATGGATGCCGGCCATGAAAGCCTTCGACTCCACTTTGTGCAGATGTTTTGGAAAAGTCCAGGCCATACTGGGTGGGCCTTCCAGGAGCTGTATTTAAACACAGAGTTTGGATTGTTTGTAGAAGTACAGTGGACCCTCCATAGTTGCTGGGGTTAGGGGCACACGACGCCCGTGAAAGCGGAAAAACCACAAATTAGAAACACACATTTTTTTAACCCAAGAGATCACCTCTGTAGGAATATCAAGGTCCTCCAAGGCAACTCTATGGTCAACATCTGCTGGGAGTTGACCACAGAAATGCACTGGAGGAGCCACAAATGGCTAGTGGAGCATTCTCTCTAGGAATCTTTAGGTCCTTCAGTTTGACTTTTGGTTAAAGTTGACCATTGAATTGCACTGGAAGACCTACATATTTCTAGAGAGAACATATTAATACAATCCATGCATAACCAAATCTGCAAATGTGGTGGGACGGCAGTAATTTTATTGCAGCTCACAAAGTTACTGCTACAGGCAGGAGAAGATTACTGTACATACTCATGTATAAGTCTAGAAATTTAGGTCAAAAAATTGACCAAAAAAACCTGAGTCGACTTATCCACGGGTCAAGTACTGTATCTTAACTCTAATTTAAAAGAAGGAACCATCCCCTGGTGAAAAGCAAGAGTATAATCTGTCCTGGAAGCGCCAACAACCTCTACTCTCATCCATCCAGCCTTAAGAGTAAACACAAAGAGTTATGTCTGCTGGAATTTTGTAAGTTCTTTGACATTGTTTTGCTTTGCTTCATCCATTAGATCTTTCCTATATGCCTCTAAATTTTACCCTCGACTTATTCCCGGGTCATAGCAAAATCCAAAATTTTGGCCCCAAAACCTGCCCTCGACTTATACATGAGGTCAAGTATATACGGGTAAGCGTGGGCACGGTCTAGAAAATGCCCGTCCCTGGTTTTTGCCGCCTGCCAGAAAGCTTCCCTCCCTGCCCATTGACTGACTTACCGGTGGCCAAGCTATCAATGTGTTCGCGCAGCTCCACTTGACTCTCCCTGCCGGAACAAAACAAGATTTTAATAGCTCTGTCGACAATTCAATAATTCATTGTATTTTACAGCACGGATCGCCCTCTCCGCTGCAGAATGGGTTCCCTCTCGGCTGAAACGGATCAGTTCCTTTTGAGGATTTCACTCTTAAAACACCAAGAACAAGGAGGGGGGAAAGGAAAACGTAGGGTCGGAACGGAGAGGCCAAAATAAAAGCCGCTTTGGGTCGCTTTGGTTTATGATGTTTAAATGCTGCATGAGTCCTAAGAAGCCGTAAGCCATGCTCCAGTCCTAAGGGCTGGAGTGAAGCTTTGGCACAACTTCTGGCGTCTTAAAACGTGTGTCTCATTTAAACAGCATTACCTCCAAAGTGACACCTCTCTAGGAATCTCTACGCCTTTCAGTGCAACGTTTCGTTAAAATTAACCACAGAGTTGCGCTGGAGGACTTAGATATTCCTACGGAGGACATTATGAATCAAACCCGCGAATAATCCGCGAGGGTCAAAGCCGCAAATATGGAGGGATGTGTGTATATGAGGTCATTGTTAATCACGGCTAAGTATTTAATTATGTAATTCGTTAACGGTTGCTTTTAATAACTGATAATTTAATCGTATATTTATTATTATTATTATTGTTATTATTATTATTATTATTATTATTGTTGATGGGACAGCTAGGATTATAGTCTTTCATATAGCATTGTATTGATACTGTGTTTTATTGTAAGCCGCTTTGATCAGTTGGAGCAGCAGGACAAAAATAAATAATATTATTATTATATTATAATTTTTTAATAATAATATTACAATAATACTATTATATTATAATATTAATAATATAATATTAGTCTGTGTCATGTATATTTTATCTTGTATTTTTTAACCGATGTAACCCGCTCTGATTGGATACAGAGGAGCGGGCTATACATAAAATGGTGTCATTATTATTAGTAGTAGTATATTACTATAATTATTTAATTGCGTTATTTGTTAATGGTTGTTTTAATAACTGATAATTTAATTGTGTATTAATTATTATTATTATTATTATTGATGGGAAGGCTAGGGTTATAATCTTTTATATGATATTGTATTGACATTGTATTTTATGGTGAGCCGCTTTGATCAGATGGAGGAGCGGGATACAAATATTTATTATTATTATTATCATTATTATCATTATTACTATTATTATTATTACCTGCCCCTGGCTTCCACTCCAATAAAAGCATCTGAAGAAAGAGACCATGGAATTCTGGGAGTTGGAGTCTGTTGTGGGGGTCCAGAGCTCGTTGTCTGAGTCCCTTGCTATGGAATTCTGGGAGTTGGAGTCTGTTGTGGGGGTCCAGAGCTCGTTGTCTGAGTCCCTTGCTATGGAATTCTGGGAGTTGGAGTCTGTTGTGGGGGTCCAGAGCTCGTTGTCTGAGTCCCTTGCTATGGAATTCTGGGAGTTGGAGTCTGTTGTGGGGGTCCAGAGCTCGTTGTCTGAGTCCCTTGCTATGGAATTCTGGGAGTTGGAGTCTGTTGTGGGGGTCCAGAGCTCGTTGTCTGAGTCCCTTGCTATGGAATTCTGGGAGTTGGAGTCTGTTGTGGGGGTCCAGAGCTCGTTGTCTGAGTCCCTTGCTATGGAATTCTGGGAGTTGGAGTCTGTTGTGGGGGTCCAGAGCTCGTTGTCTGAGTCCCTTGCTATGGAATTCTGGGAGTTGGAGTCTGTTGTGGGGGTCCAGAGCTCGTTGTCTGAGTCCCTTGCTATGGAATTCTGGGAGTTGGAGTCTGTTGTGGGGCCCAGAGCGGAGCTCCGCTCCGCTCTGGGCCCCACAACAGACTCCAACTCCCAGAATTCCATAGCGACTGACCCAGACAACGAGCTCTGGGCCCCACCACAGACTCCAACTCCCAGAATTCCATAGCCCTGAGCCAAAGGAAGAGAGTCCCAGTACCTGACGGCGTGGACGTGGGTGTCGAGCTGCCTGACGGCCGGACGCAGGAACTCCAGCAGCCCTTCGGCGAAGAGGTCGCGGGCCGAAGCGGGACTCGCCGGAACCGAAGCAGAACCAGAACCAGCCGCCGAGGGAGAAGGACCGGAAGACAACGCCGACGCCATTTTGTCTTGGCTGCTTGGGCAAAGCGGGGGCCGCAAAGGCTCACGGGAAGGAAAGGAAGGGACTACTACTAGAGTGGAGCTGAGATCTCGCGAGAACTCCTCCTGAGGGAACGGCCCTCCCCGCGGCGCAAAGGATGGTGGGAAATGAAGTCCCTGAGGGGAAAGGGGTGTGTGGACATACTGTACTGTATTTGTTTTTAATAGTCTCTGTGGGTGTGTGTGTGTATATATATATATATATATATTCACACACACACACACATATATATATATATACACATATACATATAAAAATATTATATATATATACACATTAAAACAATGTATTTTAAATATGTGTGTATATATATATATATAATTGTATTATGTATGTGTATATATATATAATTGTATGTGTATATATATAATTGTATTATGTATATATATATATAATTGTATTGTATATATATATATGTAATTGTATTATATGTGTATATATATATATAATTGTATTATGTGTGTATATACATATATATATATATATATTATATATATGTATAGTGTGTGTGTGTATATATATATATATATATATATATTTGGATTGTTTTTAAATTAAAAATAATTATTAGCCACACTGAGAACCTCTTAAGAGCAGGATATAATAAATATGTCATATCTTTATGTGTGTGTGTGTTGTATTGTTTTAAGGTGTATACGTATTTAGATTTTTAAAATTAAAAATAATTTTTATTAATAATAATAATAATAATAAATTATATAATTAATGAATGAATAAGGAAATAAAAAGTCTACTGGGTGTGGGGATTTAAGAATACCTATGTTTGACAATGTACACTTCTTTCTACCTGCATTTTTGGGAGGAGTAGAGCAATAGGCCTTTGTTGGTTTGTCGCCCGAAAACCCACCCCGACAAAGAGCCCTGTGATACTATAAACACTACCAAAGCATAGTGGCCAAACCTTCAAGGCGCTACCATTTTTGAGGGTCTTTTTTGGGTGACTCTGAAAGCTGATAGTTGACCGTTCATCTCCGCTTGGGGCTGTGTGAATCCACTGGTTTACTATCCCCCGCAACCTGAGTTTTAAGTCCCCACACGACTGGAGAATATAAGTTTTGAAACACTAGATGGGAAAAGTGTGGAGTCTTGAAATTGGTTATTACCGTATGTACTGGATGGCCCTTGTGGTCTCTTCCAACTCTATGATTTTATGAAAACAATCAAACAGGCAACATGCCATGCTTGGCAAAGGGGTAGAGGCTAGACTAGGCTTTACTACTAGTCTCTTCCTTAATATCCATCTGCACCAGAAACTTCCAACCAACACAAACAGAAGGATGCGAGGGTGAGCTTTCCATAGTAGTAAAAGCTGTACCACTGAGCAAGCACTAAGAACATCTGGCTCCATTTCTCTAGGTTAAGGAGGAAATGGATAGTTGGGGTTTTTTAATCCCAAACTCTGGATGGACTTCTTGGTTGTCCCTAGATGCCAACTTCTTATTTAGCTACACATCCCTGCAAGGGAGGTTAGGCGGAGAAGGGGAGAGGCAACAACCCCAATGTATCTTCCTCCCTCCTCAAAATGTTTTAAAACCACTCTTCAATGCCGGATTACAAGACCAGAGTTTTAATTTCTGCTCAACTATGAACCACAGACAGCGAAGAACTCAAAGGTGTCGGACAACCACATTTCTCAAAAGCTACTTTCTTATGTACATTTCCTGGAACATGTTTTCTAGAGAGTATCTAAAAGCCCCATGAGAGATTGCCCCTATGTCAGAAAGGACTTGAAGGCACACAACAACTAAAGGTAAAAAAAAGCTGATGCTCTCAGCGGGGTATTTGCTGCAGAAGAATGTAAGAAGAGGTTAACACTCCACTCCATCTGTACAAATGCATCTGTGATCCATCTGCTTCCTGTGGGAACAACAGACAATACAATAACCTAATTCAACATCTCATGTATCAGATGAAGGAATTATCCATGCCATCCTATTAAATATAAATCTTTCAAGGTTCCACTTAACTTTGGTAGTGCTGATCCAATGGACTGACAAAAGGTACTCCTCTGGAGAATGTTAGAAATAATGAAGACACAGCCGTGTTAGTCTGGAAAATCAATATCCAAAGGGATCTTGCAGCACTTTTGAGACTAATTGAAAGAAGATGGCAGCATGAGCTTTCACAGACTTATGTCCCCTTCCTCAGATGCATGGGTCATTCAAACTAGGTATGGAGTGAAATACAATAACTGACTGCTCACTGCAGCTTAAGGAACCCTTTCTTTACGTTTCTCCTGGCCCTTTGGCAGGCTTGAAAAACAAGAACTAAAAGACCAAGCTGAATTTAGGGAGGTTTGGAATTCAAGACCCAAGGAGCATGTGAAAAAGTGGTGACAGTGTCTTGATAAATGTGTTAGTAGCCATCTGTTCATATCAAGCAGTCATGTCTTGAGGTGTAGGTTTTCCAACAATAAAAAAAAGCACACACACGAATAACCAGGTTTTTCTCTTCCCTGCATTTGCTTCTTACAGTAAAACAGAAAATACAAGATGCCATTCAAAACTAGAACCGAACAGCTGAACTCACAAAACTCCAGTTGGCGGAAAGACAAAGCAGGTGCCTCCTTGGTGTTTCAAACATGGAAAAACTCAACCAGCAAGCTGGCGACAAAAGCATGAACATCGAAACCGAGGAGTCTGAAGCAGGCCTTTTCAAAATAAAAAATTAAATCGCAATCGTTTTCAGCCACATCCGATTCTTGTCGAATTAAATTCACCGAGACCAATTTGGTTTTTTCTGGGTATACCATCTAAGATTCATACACTGACTGCGGGGCAGGAAAATCCCTGAACCACCAGAAAGGAATTGGGATTTAGCAACAAGATGGCAGGAGCAGTTACCTTGAAACCTAACTATATCGCAGCAGCTGTAACTGCTACCTCTCACAGCTCATGATAAGCACCAAAGGCCTTCTATGTACAGTCAGGCCCATTTCTGAGAGAAGTGGGGAGATCACACATGCAATGTTTCCCCACTTAAAGAGAGAAGGGGGTCAGGTAGGTCTCAACCTGCCCCTGCTCCACCAATAAGATGGAGGCCATCTCTCGATAGCCCACCTGTCAAATTCGGTTTGAGTCGTTTAAGAAATGTGTACATATATATGTATAAAAACACACACGCCCAATTTCATACAACACAAGAGTATCAAAATGTAAAAGGAACACGTTAACGTTGTCATCCCCCTTCCCCGCCCCCACATGTCAAGTCTGCAGATCATACCCCCAGCACTATCAGCATTTGGGGGGAAAGACCAGCATGTGCACACACACACACACACACACAGCGCCTCAGCAAGTGTCTACAAGAAGACGTGTCAGTCATTGGTTTCAGGGTCTGTCTGGGCCATGTAAGCGTCCAGCTCGGCATCCAGATGTCCTTTTGTTTTTGACATGTACGCATCAAGTTGGTTGTCCAACTGTTCCTTGGTCAGCGCTGGGCGGGTGGCACCTCTACCACGTCCTCTGCCTCTCCCCCGGCCACCAAAGCCGCCTCGTCCACGGCCTGCCATGCCACGTCCTGGCCATGAAGAAGAACAAGGAGGGAGTTAGATGCAGCTCTCTATGAATTTCATCTGCCCCTTCCCCTTGAACAAAATCTACAGGGCAGAGATCCCACTTCTGCTACTAGAGACCTCATAGAGTTGATGCCAGACAAGACCTTCCAAGTGATGAGAGGTGTAGGTCAAGCTTCTGGAGATGACTAGTTTAGGGAATGCTAGGGCTGCAGGTCTGACAGGCCAAGATTGGAAAAATTAATCCTTATGTCAACTCCCTGAACCCTACAAACATACTGGCTGGGAGATTCTGAAAGCCACAGTTCTAAACTCAAGAAGGATGCTGACAAGCTGGAGCATATCTGGAGGAAGGTGACCAAAATGGTCTGGAAACCACCAAGTCCCAGGAGGAGCGGCTCAGGGAGCTGCACATGTTTAGAAGGTTAAGAGACGACTTGATAGCCATGTTTAAATAAATGAAAGGATGTCACATTGAGGAAAGAGCAAGCTTGGTTTTTTGCTGCTCTGCGGACTAGGGCACGGAACAATGGATTCAAGCTACAGAAAAATAGATTCCACCTCAACATTAGGAAGAACTTCCTGGTGGTAAGAGCTGTTCCACAGCGGACGTCGCTGTCTCAAGAGTGGTGGTGTCTCCTTCTCTGGAAGTTTTTAAAAAGAGTCTGGATTGCCATCTGTGTGGAGTGCTTTGCGTGTGTCTTTCTGCATAGCAGAATGGAGTTAGACTGGTCAATTCTTTAAGGACATTTGTCATCAGTTGATTATCCCCCTTCTAACTAAATTTCCAAGACACAATGATTTTTTTTATTTAAGTTATCTGTTGCACAGTCAGAACCAAACTGTTATATTCAAAGTAGCAAAATTTTGTTACACTATGTGTAAAACATGCTCTCAGATGATTGGAAATAATTGGTGTTTGATGGCAGAGATCTACTCTGACTCCTGTTTTTATTTATGCTTCTGTTCTGTTTAAAAACCATATTTATTTTATATTTTATACTTATCTTTATATTGGTCAATGACTGAAATAAATTGTTGTTGTTGAGTTGGACTGCATGGCTACTGAGGTCTCTTCCAACTCTATGTATGATTCTATAAACATAATTCCCCAAGAACTCTGGACTCAGGATGAGGAAGTGTAGTATGCACATATGCATACACCAGCCTTTAAGTTTATGTACTACCTGCTTGTAATGGTAATCTGTATGTAACTTTTTGCTAACTGTTTCCTGCAGACAAGGGGAATGTCATGTACATTAAGATGTCATTTGTTGTAGCCCCAGCCTGGATTATCCTGAACCTCTCCAGGCTTTAAAAAACAAACAGGCTGAAGGTAGGGGCAACACTGAATTGGGTGTACAGGGCTCTAGGAAACGTTTGCCTTACCAAAGACACCACTTGAGAACTGTATCAATTTACACAGGCGTGTGAGGATCTTAAAAAAGATTACTCTGGGCCAACAGTGTGACATAAAGGTTAGAGTAATAATGATTTGGATTTGGAAGAACTATACTCCTGGCCCAATTGAGTCATACATACATAAATACAACTTTTATTCTTATCCCAGTTATCTGTGATAAAACAATCAAAGCACCTAACAACAGAGTAAAACAACCGTATACAATATTATATCTCAACATCCCCCCTTAAAAAAAGAATTAAAACATTATACAGTTAAAAAAAGTATTAAAATATCTATTAATAATAAATATAACTTGGTCTGTGTGGCAGCACAATACATGGAGTGAGGTGAGAATCAGGCTATGGCCAGGCAGTTTCATTCAGGAAAGGCCTGCCGGAAAAGATCCTTCCTGACAGCTTTTTGGAAGCTAAGCTGGTAATTTGACAGATCTCGTCCAGCAGGCTGTTTTAGTCCGGGAGCCATTGCAGAGAAGGTCTTATGGGAGGTATCAGTTAGTCTGGTCTTTAAAGGCTGCAAGAAATTCCTCCTAGAGGACCTGAGTGTGCAGGGCAGATTGTATGGGAGTAGGCGATCCCTCAAATAGGTTAGACCCAAGCCGTCCACCTTCCCTCTCCATCTTGTCCCATCAGAGTTGGGAGGATAAAGTGGAGCGGAGATGAACCATGTCCACCACCTTCAACTCAGTGGAGCAAAGGCAGAATAGAAATGCAAACACCAACACCACACCACCAAAAGAAACTAATCTTGTACTCCCTCTCTTTATCCATGATGGAGTACATTGGAAAAAAGAATGAATTAACTGAACTTAACTGGTTTTTGTAAAATAAAACAGGCAAATGCTATTAATGTGACATACAAAAGCAAATGCATCATCTCACTCACCTCTGCCACCGATTCCACCGCGCCCCATGGCCCCTCTGCTAAGGCCGCCTCTGGCAGGCCCGCCTCGGCCTCTAAGGCCTCTTCTCAGGCCCATCCGAGGGGCTAAGCCACGGCCTCCCCGAAGTAAGCTCTGTCCTTTAATAGAGGGGGAAATTTGTAAAAAGGTTATCAATGTCACTGGAAAACGGAGGTTATCTCTAGATCGCTTATCATTCCAAAACACTACGTTAGCTGTTTAATCGCAGCATCTCTAAGTGACAAAACAGATTCACAAGTGTTAGGGCATGTTAAATCCGTCCTGGGATTTTTCATCCCCTTCACTGACCAAGGGTTCCCCTCCAACTAATCCTAGTTTTTAAAAAAGTTTTAGAACCCTTTCTAATACATAGCAAATGGCCTTTTGTGTAGCCTGCTTGATGGTGTTAAGACTCTAACATCCATCAGTCTTAGCTAGAATGGCCAACGGCAAAAGAAAACAAAAGCTGAAGTCTAACATCAACCTAAGGGTTATGCACTTCCCACATGTGCCCCAGGTTTCTTTACGTATCCAGAGAGACCAAAAAAACTAGCAAAATGTACTCCCAAATGCCCAATTTTGCATTTAGCTCATTACACAAGCTAAGGAGCTCTGCCAAAAGTGTTTCATCAGCTTAAGTTGATCATATTTGTGCCTTCCTACCTTCTCTATCTATACTTACTTCTTCCCCCTTAGATTTTCTCCTCCCTTCCCTCTTTGCATTATACATTTCTGAAGTCACTGATAATACATTACAGCAACAGAACTATCTATATTAGCACCTGGACTGCAGTGAGACTTTAAGAAGCGGAGTAAAGAGAAGAAGTGTTTGTGGAAAAGGTCACTGCCCCAAAAGCGTACGGCTCAGAAACCAAAGCATCAAGCTGGTGTACCTCAAGTGTTATTTGGCAGAGCTCACCTTGACCAAGCCAGCACTAACCTCTCAGGGGAATTCCTCCTCGTAGCAAGGCTCTTGTTCCACGCCCGCCACGCATCGCTCCTCGGGGCAAGCCTCGCTGACCCATGGGCAAGCCTCGCCCCCCTAATGCTCCACGAGCCAGGAGTCCTGCCGGTCGGCCCAAGCGTGCCTGGATGTTACTCTTTCCCAGGCGCTGTTTCAGGCTCTTCTGGGAGAAGAGAGTGTTAAAGAGGGAAAGGCTGTACACAAACAAGCAACAGGCACAGAAGGAGGAGCGCAAACTGAGAGGAGAAACTACACAAGAAGTTGTACACTGTCAGGAACTTCATAAAGAGCTGGGAAGAAAAGAGCGAAGGAAAACACTTGCTGCTGGGGAACTAGAAGATGGAAATACTGCAACGCTGACTTGTTACATAACCTGTGAAACAGCATTTCCTACATTAGTAGCATCAAGTATACTTGCTAGATTTACAATATTAAGCACGGGATTCCAGCTTTCATATGATAATCAGCTTAGGAAAGCCAGTTTAGGGAGCAAAACGATAACCCAATGGTACCAGAAAGACAAGTGTATAGGTTTTACATTAACATTTGCCTCTAAGAGGTTGTGAAGCTTTCAGGCAGGAGATGTATTCGGTAAGGGCCACATGAACCAATGACACTGTTATGACAAAAACAATTTAGAAGCTTCGACAGTCCTGTGCAGAATATAATAGAGTTTAGTCTAATGTTGCTTTTTCTCTTTCCTCTGAACCCCTTGAGATTGGAAGACAGAAAATAAATGAGCCAGAAGCTATACGAACTGAGGCCCAGTTTCCACTTCCAGTTGTCTAAAAGATTTCCTCCAAATACTTCCTTCAGGCAGCTGTCTGAAGGAAGGGTGACCTCTTATACAACATCTATTTTGAGCCCAGCTGGTATTCGCACAACTGCAGAGTGTTTACCAAAGAGCAAACCCCCCAGGGATGTTGTGGGAGAAGAGATCTAAAAGGCCTAAGAGACCAAGCACCACTGAAAGTCAGAAAGTGCCAGGACAAACCCTAGCTAGGCAGGAAAGCTCTTGAGGGGTTTTTCATGCCACATGCCAAGGGTTTAGGGCAAGGGTGCTATATTTAACCATCACCCTGCCATTTCAAAACAAGAGGCAGCCAAATATGTAGTGCTCCAGAGCATGGTCTTTCCTTTGGCTTAGCATTCCACAATGGAAGCATTCTCTCACTCTATTATGAGCGCAGGCATTTCGAGATGAAACACAACCATCTTTCGTGGAGAAAGAAGCCCCTTTCTTACCAGAGCTGTGCTTCATTTTATTTCATGGCTCTTTGGCTGTGAAGATATGACTCAAGAAAGTACACAAAGCTTCAAAACCCTGTGAAAAACAGAGTAAGACTGCCACCCTGCAAAAATTAATTTTGGACTACAGTTGCCATATGGCATAGCCATATTAGATGAAGTTGAAATCCAAAAAAATCAAAGCCTCCTGATCCATGTTCAGATCCTGCCCCTACGCTGTTAGGACCAAGAAATCCTGAATCAGGAGAGTAAAGGAGTTATAAAGCAAAATCCAACAAATCAGATATAATATAGGCTTGTCCAATTTTACATGGACCCCCCGCCCTCCAAGGATTTCTTAGGGCAGGATCCGGACTGCCTTAGCCCAGCATTTCTAGCTTTCTAAGCACAAGTTACATACTTCTAGCTGTTTGGGATTAGTTTTAAGACTAAAGAAGGGCTGTTCTGCTACAGTCTCTTCTTCTACCCTGAAATCTTTATGGAGTGACTAGCTGCATCCTTATGGGATCCAGAACAGACTTTTGAAAAGTGTCTTTTTTGGTTTTAAATCCCCTGTTACTAGTATAAATATATATACCTATAAATGCATGGCATATATGCATACTGGTACCAACGTTTAAAAGCATTTGCACATACTGTATATACTCATGTATAAGTCTTGAAATTTTAGTCAAAAAGTTGACCGGAAAAACCCGAGTTGACTTAACCACAGGTCAATGCAAGTACTGCATTTGAATTCTTTTTTTAAAAATGAACAATTCCCTGGTGAAAGGCAAAAGTGAAATCAGTCCTGGAAGCACTGACCCTCCTCTACTCTCTCATCCATTCAGGCTTTAGTGTGAGAACAAACAGTTATGCCTGCTGGAATTTTGGAAATTCTTTGGCATTGTTCTTCTTATATTATTATTAAATATTATTAATATTCTTGCTCCATCCTTTAGATCCTTTGTTACATGGCCCTAAGTTTTTCCCTCGATTTATCCATGGAGCATATCAATAATTTTGGCCCTAAAACCTGCCCTCGACTTATACATGAGGCCGACTTACGGTTAAGTATATACAGTGTATATTTATATAAATGGGATATAAACGTCTAATTAACCAAATAATAAAATGTGATATTTAATGGGGAGATCTCTCCAGCTTGCCCACCCTTCTGCATTGGTCTCACCTGCTTGAGTTTTAAGGCAGCCTGGACAGAAGGTCTATTCTCCATCTGTTGGGCCAGCCTTCTGTTTCGGGCGCTGGCTAGCTGTTGCTGCTGCATGGTGGCCCGAATGTTCACCGGGATCGGCTGTTTGTTCTTCAGCATATTAGTGAAGCTTCAAGGTCGAACAAAACGGGTGTTTAAATATAAAAGTTTCACAACAACAGCATTTCAACCGGCATTTCACAGCCCTTTAAGAGCAGGGCAGTTGCATCCCATGAACTTTTATGCAACAACGTGGTACACACTTTAAGATGTCACGTTAGAGAGTTACAGATTTTTTTTTCCTCTCTTTTTTTTCTCCAGAAAATGTGCAAGGACAGAACATTCAAAAGGTGTGGATTAGTGCAGTATATTAAAACCAGATGTAGACATTGTTAGAAAGCGGGTTTTGTGATTTCAAAAAAATTAAAAGCAAAGGTGAAGACACACAAAGCTGGAAGCAGAGATGGGTGACAAGAAGGAAGACAAATACAGAGAGGAGGAAAAGCAATGCCAATGTAAACCAGAAGGAGTCTAAGAAAGGATGGCCAAACCAAATCCTGCTGAGCTACTAGTTAACCTGCTACCTTCCATTCACGACTCTACAAGATTTCTCGTCAGCTATATTTCTGGAAATACAATTCCAGCATTCTAAAAATACACTTGAGAAATCATTGATCTTCCCTTTTTTATAACAGTGTAAATTTCATGACACCTGAAGGTTATTCAATTGCGACTAGATTATTGCTCTTAATAGGCACAAGTGGCAAAACAAACTCCGTGGCACCAGTTATCATCCCATAAGCTTTCCCTAAATTCCCTACGTCTGCTCAAATAAGAGGAACCTTTCCCTATAAGCCATTATCGGTTATTAGCCGCAATGCTGAGTATAGAAACATTTCCTTTTGCAAGCTACTTTTATAGGATGTAACTATAAAAGGCCCAGAAAGACACCTGGATATCACTATGTAAGAGGTTCTTCAGTCTCAAACAACTGGGTCATAACTGATGTAATGTCAAGAGCTGGAAATTATGGCCTCTTGACTGACCAAGCTTTAAACCTGGCCAGCTTTAAAAATAAATTATTCAGATCTATAAAGAAGATGGTCAATGGCTAGCAAGTCCTGTTACCTTCAGTATCGGAGATGGTAGGTCTCTGTCTACTAGATACTAGGGATCACGCTACTCAAGAGTGTTATTACGCTCATGCCTGGTTGGGGACATTCCAGGGCATTCGGTTAACCACTGCAGAGACAAAATAACAAACTATGTAGGCTTTCGGTCCAAACCAGCACAACTCTTACGTTATGCTAGACCAGTGGTTCTTAACCTTTAGCTCTCCAAATGTTTTGGACTTCCAAGATGTAAGATGGGGGACACCTGGCTGAACGAGACCACATGTGAAAGGGATCTAGGAGTCCAAGTAGACCACAAGTTGAACATCAGTCAGCAGTGTGATGCAGCAGCTAAAAAGGCCAATGCATTTTTAGGCTGCATCAATAGAAGGATAGTGTCTACAGATCAAGGGAAGTAATAGTGCCACTCTATTCTGCTTTGGTCAGGCCCCACCTGGAATAACACTGTGTCCAGTTCTGGGCACCACAATTCAAAAAGGATGTGGAGAAACTGGAGTGGGTCCAAAGGAGGGCAACTAAGATGGTGAAGGGTCTGGAAACCATGCCCTATGAGGAATGACTTAGAGAGCTGGGGAGGTTTAGCCTGGAGAAGAGAAGGTTAAGAGGTGATATGATAGCCCTGTTGAAGGGATGTCATATTGAAGAGGGAGCAAGCTTGTTTTCTGCTGCTCCAGAGACTAGAACGCGGAACAATGGATGTAAGCTGCAGGAAAAGAGATTCCACCTCAACATTAGGAGGACCTTCCTGACAGTAAGGGCTGTTCGACAGTGGAACACACTCCCTCAGAGTGTGGTGGAGTCTCCGTCCTTGGAGGTCTTTAAGCAGAGGCTGGATGGCCATCTGTCGGGGATGCTTTGAGGGAGAGTTCCTGCATGGCAGGGGGTTGGACTGGATGGCCCTTGTGGTCTCTTCCAACTCTATGATTCTAACTCTCAGAAGTCCCAGCCAGGTTGTCCAAATGATCAGGGATTCTAGGAGCCGAAGTCTAAAATGCCTCCAGGACCCAAGGTTGAGAACCACTGCGCTAGACCTGCTGCCCCATCTGTCAAATAATGCTGAAGGTTCAAATGCTCTAACAGACCTGGAAATTTGTTCGTGACGGGCGTAAGCCCCGTTACCTTCCCTCTCCAGGCCTTCTTTTGGAACCAGGTCTGAGTCTTCACTGAGGAAGAGGGTTAACTTAATTTAGATTTAAGAACAACACCTTACCTAGGAAGGGAATTTTTGCAAAGGAAGTCAGTGCAGTGTAAAGGTGACAGTCAGACACAAGAGATATACAAAGAGGAGAGGGAGGAGGAGGCATGCAGAGGAAAGGAAGGTGGTGACGGATGGAGCAGCAGAGCGCTTGCCTCTTACAAGGTCCAAGGGCAATGCCAAGGAGCCTTTGGGCTGATCAGAGCGGCCAGCTGCCTGCCTCTTACAGGCCAGACCACACAAGTCTATGTGTCTGCCTAGGACAGCGCAGCAAGCCTCCTGCAGCTTAGGTCACATGCTACCGAACTGCAGGGTCACCTATATATATATATAATGTGAACACATGTGGAAGAAAAAGGAGGGTACGAGGTTTCTTTAAAACACATCCCACCATATCAACGCTTTCAGCTTATCATCAGACAGACATTTTTTTCATTTCATTTTTTTTGCCCTTTTTAACCTCGTGTACCACTGTCTGCTGTGGGATTTAAGGCAGAAGCCAGCTGCCCCTTCTTTGTTCGGACAGACTAAAAGCAGGGCAAAGACCATGTTGGTTCTGGATACTGTACACAGAGACAATTAAGCAAAAAAAAAAATATTTTTAAAAAATAAAAATAAAAATCTTATGAGCTGAAGTTGGCCGTTGCGTTCCTCACCGCTCGTTGAGGGACATCTTGGTGGTGCTCTTAAGCACAACTTTCGGTGCTGACTGTGCAGCCATCTCAGGTCCCCAGAATCTGTTTTAAAAAAGAGAAGAGAAAGGCAGGTTCAAAAACTGAGCAATCGAGGAGAAATTTTATTTTCATATAATATTTTCAAGGAGCTCAGAACCACAAGGAAAGGCTCAGGGAGCTGGGTGTGTTTAGCCTGGAGAAGAGACGGTTAAGAGGTTGTATGATGGCCCTGTTTAAGTACTTGAAGGGGTGTCACATTGAGGAGGGAGCAAGCTTGTTTTCTGCTGCTCCAGAGAACAGGACATGAAGCAGTGGATTCAAGCCACAAGGAAAGAGATTCCGCCTCAACATTAGGAGGAACTTCCTGAGAGTAAGGGCAGTTCAACAGTGGAACACACTCCCTCGGAGGGTGGTGGAGTCTCCTTCTTTGGAGGTCTTTAAACAGAGGCTGGATGGCCATCTGTCAGGGATGCTTTGATTGAGAGTCCCTGCATGGCCCTTGGGGTCTCTTCCAATTCTATGATTCAATGGGGATGCTTGGATTGGGAGTTCCTGCATGGCAGAAGGGGGCTGGAATGGATGGCCCTTTTTGGGGGTCTCCTCCAAACTCTAGATTCTGCAATTCTATTATTCTAGGATTGTATTAATTCAGTAATTATTCTAGGATTCTACAATTCTAGGATTCTATGTTTCCAGTATTCTATACCTCTATAGCATTCCCGCATTCCCTAATTCTATGCGATTCTACAATCCTGTAGCTCTATGATTCTGTAACGTTCCCGGATTCTCTAATCCTATGGGATTCTACAATTTCGTAACTCTATGATTCCATCATCCGGGTCCTTAGCGGCGGGTCCAACGGCCGCCGAGGAGGCCACGCCCCCTGCCCCCTCCTTCTTTCCCTCAGAAAGACATTCAAGGCTCTTTCTCCTCACCGTCGTGTTCGGGGCTCGCTCTGCGGCTCCGCTGGCGGCTGCTGCTGGGGGAGGCTGCGGTCCGGCTTGGCCCGGCCTCCGCCCTCCGGCGCCCCGAAGGCAAAGATAGTGGCGGTGCTTGCCTTCCCCTCACACTCGGCTGCCTCCTCCTTGCGCCTCGCTCGCTCTCTCCCGGCAAAATGGCGCCCAAGCCAGCTTCTCTGGCCCCGCCCTTTTAAGCCTCACACTTTCAGTTTGCGCATGCGCCAAAGGAGAGGCGCCAACCCACCGCGCATGCGCGCAAGTGCCTCATATCATCCTGGCTGAGAGGAGGAGGAGGAGACGCGTCGCTGTCGTTCAGCGTGTGGCGGAATATGATTGGCTGGTTCCCCAAGGAGGCGAGAAGGGATTGGTCCGCAAAGATAAAAAGGGCGGGGCGTCCGTCTCAGGCCGTAAAAGCTCTCAAGGGGCGGGATTTAATGAATTGATGGAGACCGTCAGGCCCCGGATTGAGGGGGCGGGGTTTAGCTCTAGGGGCGGGGCTTGATGGTTTGATTGACAGCAGCGTTGCTTTTCTACTTTGAATGGAACTAGTCTCTGCATTGAAATGTGGAAATGGATACATAGAGAGTTTTCAAATTTTCTGAGAATAAATTTTCTGTGATTTCCTTAAATTTTCTGTGGTTTCCTTAAATTTTCTGAGAATAAATTTTCTGTGATTTCTTTAAATTTTCTGTGGTTTCCTCAAATTTTCTGTGAATAAATTTTCTGCGATTTCCTTAAATTTTCTGTGAATAAATTTTCTGTAATTTCTTTAAAATTACTGCGATTTCTTTAAATTTTCTGCGATTTCCTTAAATTTATTGTGAATAATTTTTTTGTGATTTCTTTAAATTTTCTGTGATTTCCTTAAATTTTCTGTGAATAAATTTTTTGTTATTTTTCCTTAAATTTTCTGTGATTTCTTTAATGTGATTTCTTTACATTTTATGTGATTTCCTTAAATCTTCTGAGAATAATTTTTCTGTAATTTCCGTAAATTTTCTGAGAATAAGTTTTCTGTAATTTCTTTAAATTTACTGTGATTTCCTTAAATTTTCTGTGATTTCCTTAAATTTTCTATAATTTCTTTAAATTTACTCTGACTTCTTTAAATTTACTGTGATTTCTTTAATGTGATTTCTTTAAATTTTCAGAGGACTGGACTGTTTATACTGTCCATCACAATGCTGATCAGTGATTTCTTTACATTTACTTTTACTGTTATTGCAATAAAACTTCAATACATTTGCAATTCATAGTGATTTCAAGGCTTTTCTTGGACCTTCCGGATTATTCGACATTTTCAGTTATCCAACTATCAGCCGGTCCAGTTTATGACGGATAATAGAGACTCTACTGTATATATATCTATAAATGTAGAAAGAATGAGTCCTTCCTGAATCTTCATTAGTGAAGAAGAAAAGGCAGAGAGAAAGAGAGAGAGATTTCATTCTAGATTTATGACCGCATCGATTAATCGCCTTACTATATTTACTATTAACAATAATGATCATTAATCAACTTAAAATTTAAATGGATTTGAAATTGATTAATTAATTAATTAGTCGACAAGTCTTCAACCGCGGCTTACAAAGAGGCCGAATGAGGCAGACCCGGTGCTGCGCAAACCGGAGCGGGTGAGCGACTTCGGAGGAAAGGAAAGGATGCGAGCGTGCAAACGACAACAGTGTGACGCAGCAGCTAAAAAGGCCAATGCGATTCTAGGATGCAGTAATAGTGCCTAGATCGAGGGAAGTAATAGTGCCACTCTATTCTGCTTTGGTCAGGCCCCACCTGGAATAACACTGTGTCCAGTTCTGGGCACCACAATTCAAAAAGGATGCGGAGAAACTGGAGCGGGTCCAAAGGAGGGCAACTAAGATGGTGAAGGGTCTGGAAACCATATTATACGAAGAGTGGCTTAGGGAGCTGGTTAGGAGTTTGTTGTCACATTGGCGGTTGTTACTGACAATCCGGACTTCTCAGCAATAGTGCAAATGGTTTAGTGTTTTAGCAAATGCAACGCTCTTGGCCAAAGGTTGAAGGAGGCTGGCCTAGTTGAGTGTTGTTTTTTCCTTGTGGTACCTGCCAAGAATCCAAGGCTGCATCCGCACTGGAGAGATAACCCGGTTTGGCACCTCATTAACTCTTTCTCTGGCTCAAGGCTATGGGATTCTGGGAGTTGGAGTTTGTTGTGGGGCCCAGAGCGGAGCGGAGTGGGTTTTGGAGGCTATGTGGCCATGTTCCGGAAGAGTTTATTCCTGACGTTTTCGCCAGCATCTGTGGCTGGCATCTTCAGAGAATGCTGGCATGGAAGAGAGTCGGGCATATATATACCGTTTTAAAATGGAAACCATCCCTGCAACCCAGGGTCGAAAATGTCAGCTGCAGATGCTGGCGAAATGTCAGGAACAAACTCTCCTAGAACATGGCCACAGAGCCCCCCAAAACCCACAAAAAGAAAACTATGGATGCCGGCCATGAAAGCCTTCGACTTCACATTGGTTTCAAACTAATTCCGCAGCGTGGATGTATCCCGTACCATGTTTCCCCGAAAATAAGACAGTGTCTTATATTAATTTTTGCTTCCAAAGATGCGCTGGGTCTTATTTTCAGCAGATGTCTTATTTTTCCATGAATTAGAATTCACATCTATTGTTGAACACACAAAAAAATGAACATTTATTATATACTGTATATATATATATATTTATATACAAAAACTTTGCTAGGTCTTACTTTCAGGAGAGGCCTTATATTTAGCAATTCAGAAAAACCTCTACTAGGTCTTATTTTCTGGGGATGTCTTATTTTTGGAGAAACAGGGTAAGTTTTGCACAAACACTTTGGACTCAGTTTCCAGGAACTGAACAAAGCACAGGGCCAAGGGGAAAAGTGAGAGGAAAGCAGAGAAACTAGGGACCTTATCAGACATTGGAAATTGGAAGTATAATCTAATGGCAATCTGAACGCAATCGTGGGGTTTCACGTTATTGCGAATTAAAGCATCTCACACAATTTCGGGCAAAAGGGAAGTCATTCCGGACACAATCATGGGTTTCACGTTATTGCGTATTAAAGCATCTCACGCAATTTCGGGCAATGGGTAGTCATTTTCAGGTAATGGGAAGTCATTCTGAATGCATTCCGAACGCAATTGGAATTCACGTCAATTCACCAAACTAGCAAATTCACGTGAATTCGAATTGGGTCCATTCGCAATAAAGAGAAATTCCTCCCGTCTGATAAGACATTTTTTAAAAAGCAGCTGGAAACACGGGACAACGGAAGATTAACCGAGGCTGAGGATAGTTGGAGGATATTGGGTTTCTTCCCCTGGAGTGACTCCTCTCCCTTCCGAAGAGAAAAGACCAGACCGGTAGCAGGATGGATGGCTTTAATAAGCAGTGCTGTCTCAGTATAGTAACACATGGCACCCGGGGTGCTCTTTTTCCTCCAAGCCGGAGGGAAAAGCCGCAAGACTAGGAAGGGGGACTGGGCAAAGGCGTCGGGAGAGGGGCTCTGAGCTCAGCAAAGCGGCAACAGCAGCAAGAAACGGCTTCTTCCTCGGCCTCCGGTGAACAGCTCAAGTATTCTCCCAGAAGAAGTTGTTGCAAGCCACGGTCAGGGCCGCCACCAGGACCACGAACTCCTGGAAGTCGACTTCGCCATCGCCGTTCTCGTCCAAGTCATGCATGACTTTGTCCACAGCCTCCGAGTCCTTCTGGGTCTGGAACACAACCGTCGCAGGCGGTCACCAATTTGGTTTGGAACACACAATTATTATTATTATTTCTATCCCGATACTCCAGAAAGATCGAAGCGGCTAGCACTAGAAACGTCCCTAAAATACAATTATCGTTTGCTGCCGTTGTATCCCAAACCCTTCCTAACCATCCCGCCCACCATAAAATACGATTAAATTACATTTAATAGCAATAACATTTGCATTTCTGGACCGCGTCATAGCCAACTCTGCAATCTCAAAGCAGTTTACAATCTGTAAGTCGATGGCCCCCCAACAAGCTGGGGACTCGTTCTACCGACCTACAAAAAGATGGAAGACTGAGCCAACCTTGGAGACTGGATTTGAACTCGCAACCTTGTCTCTGCAGGACCGGCATTGAACCAATGCTCCACCAGGGCTCTTAAAGTACTAACAAAAGGAATGGAAATGTAACTCTGAGGAAAAGCACAACAACACTAACTTGGGCTGCAGAAATAAACTGGAATTCCATAGCATTGAGCCCTGGCAGTTAAAAGTGGTGTCAATCCGGATTATTTCTGCAAACTGCAAAAGAACAACAAACTACAATGTTCAGAACCCCATAGCACTCAGCCATGGCAGTCAAGCCAGATTATTTCTGCAGTGCGGATGCAGCCTTGGTCTTGGCTCCGGCTGTCCCTATTCGAGGACCGACTTCATCCATGTCCAAATAGGAGCAAGAAGAACCTCTTTAGATTTGAGATTTGAAAGTAACAGCTGCAATGCCACCTTCTGGCCTGCAGTATTGGTGGCGCCAAAGGACAGAGGAAAGAGCTGGCTAGCAATTCTTCAATTTAGTGATGATGAATTCTGCTTTCTCCAATTTAGGAGTTTATCAGACGATGGAAATTGGAAGTATAATCCAATGGCAATCCGAACGCAATCTTGGGGTTTCATGTTATTGCGAATTAAAGTATCTCACGCAATTTCGGGCAAAAGGGAAGTCATTCCAAATGCAATCGTGGCTTTTATGTTATTGCGAATTAAAGCATCTCACGCAATTTTGGACAATGGGGGGGTCATTTTCGGGTAATAGGAAGTCATTCTGAACATATTCCGAATGCAATTGGAATTCACGTAAATTCGCTAAACTAGCAAATTCACGTGAATTCGAATTGGCTCCAATTGGCTCCATTTGAAATAAAGAGAAATTTTATGTTTCTATTGCATGCATTTTATGTTTCTATGGACAGTTTAGTGTTCATGGTATAGGATTGTTTTATTGCAATTTGAATCTTAGATACACATTTCTGATATCCTTGTCCTCATTTGTATTACTGTTTACAAATACCTAACTCCTTTTTTCATTCCCATCATCACCAACAACATTAGCTAGGGATGATAAAAAAAAATTCATAGAATCGAAGGAGTTTATCAGATGGGAGGAATTTCTCTTTATTTTGAATGGAGCCAATTGGAGCTAGTTTAGCGAATTTACATGAATTCCAGTTGCATTCGGAATGTGTCCAGAATGACTTCCCTTTACCCGAAAATGACTGCCCATTGCCTAAAATTGCATGAGATGTTCAATACACAATAATGTAAAACCCATGATTGCGTTCGCAATGACTTCCCTTTTGCCCGAAATTGCGTGAGAGACTTTAATACGCAATACACTGTAATGTGAAACCCCATGATTGTGTTCAGATTGCCATTAGATTATACTTCCAATTTCCGTCGTCTGATAAGGTCCATAGAGTTGGAAAAGACCTCAAGGGCCACCAAGTCTAACCCTCTGCCAGTTAAGTTCTGTAGATCCCAGGCTGGGAGAGCTTATACTAGTAATAGACAAAGGTGGCTGATTGAGACCACATATGAAAGGGATCTAGGAGTCCAAGTAGACCACAAGTTGAGCATGAGTCAACAGTGCGATGCGGCAGTTAAAAAGGCCAATGTAGATCTTGGCTGCAGCAACAGAAGTATAGTCTCTAGATCAAGGGAAGTCATAGTGCCACTCTATTCTGCTTTGGTCAGGCCCCACCTGGAATACTGTGTCCAGTCCTGAGCATCACAATTCGAAACAGATGTTGAAAAACTGGAGTGTATCCAAAGGAGGGACACCAAAATGGTGAAGGGTTTGGAAACTATGTCCTATGAGGAATGCCTTAGGGAAGTGGGGATGTTTAGCCTGGAGAAGAGAAGGTTAAGAGGTGATATGATAGCCCTGTTTAAGTATTTGAAGGGATGTCATATTGAGGATGGAGCGAGCTTTTTTTCTACTGCTCCAGAGACTAGAACAAAGAACGATGGATGCAAGCTCCAGGAAAAGAGATTCCACCTCAACATTAGGAGGAACTTCCTGACAGTAAGGGCTGTTCGACGGTGGAACACACTCCCTTGGAGTGTAGTGGAGTCTCCTTCCTTGGAGGTCTTTAAGCAGAGGCTGGATGGTCATTTGTTGGGGATGCTTTGATTGGGAGTTCCTGCATGGCAGAGTGGGGTTGGACTGGATGGCCCTTGGGGTCTCTTCCAACTCTAGGATTCTATGTTTCTATGGTCTACTCAGCCAACATCTATGTTTCTTAGCATCATGGGTCTCTAGCCTTGGTTCTCCAGGCATTTTGGACTTTAACTCCAAACAGCTCCAGACAACTTGACCAACGGTCATGAAGTCCAAACCGTCTTGAGGACCAATGCCATCAAAGTAGGCAACTCATTGCTCTCCAGATGTTTGAAACCAGAACTCATCAGTGTTGGCCATGCTGGTTGAGGCTGATGGGAGTTGAAGTTGTTGTTTTTTAAGGTTTTTCCCCACATTTCTAAAGAGCAGAAGGCCTCTGAGAAGGCCAGATATGACATTTGGGGCTTGCCCAGTGGGAAAAACCAAAAGGCATGTATGGAGATACGTACCTCAAGGAAACAGCCAAGCTCATTCTGCAGCAGGTCCTTCAGCTCCTTTTTGCTCAGCTTGTATTTATCCCCTTCCTTGCCAGAATAGCTGTGGAAGACAGAAATCAGGGTATCCATAGCACTCTCCAGTTGAGAAGCCATCGCCGGAGAGGAGGAACGCAGGCCACGGAAGGAAATGAACCTGTGAAGATAGTTATGCTATTAAGTTATTCTATTAAAAAATAAAACTATAGAAATATAGACAAACCATCAAACATACAAAGACAGTGGAGTTTATCACACAGGAGGAATTTCTCCCAATTTCGAATGGAGCCAATTTGAATTCACGTAAATTCGCTAGTTTAACGAATTTACGTGAAATCTGATTGCCTTCAGAATGCATTCAGAATGACTTCCCATTGCCCGAAATTGCGTGAGATATTCTTATACGCATTAACGAAAAACCTATGATTGCGTTCGGAATGCCATTGCATTATACCCCCAAGTTCCGTCGTACGATAAACTCCATAGACAAAAACATAAATACAATACAATCACAATAACATCTCAAGACCCATTTCTATAAATTCTCCTTTATCGAAATCCAAATCAGTCTTTTCTGTCTTCTTGCTTTATTACTTCAAAGTTAAATTTCTATACCATGTGTGTGTATAGAAATATATATATATATATATATATACACTTCCTTACATATCCTTGTCATCTATCATCCTGGTATAATTAATTTCAAAAGAGATCTTCTTGTATACCAACTCAAATACCCATTTTCGCTAGTATATGACTATAATAAAATCCACCCTTTTTCTTTTCCATATTGTCTTCAACAATATGGAAAAAATACATGGAAATTTCGCCACCTGCTGAATGAGATACACTCATTCGCAATAACGTGAAACCCCATGATTGCATTCGGATTGCCATTGCATTATACCCCCAAATTCCGTCGTATGATAAACTCCAATGATGTATCCCTCGACTCCATTTTAATGTTGGATCGGGAGGTAAGACTGAGAGTGCAAGTCAAATGAAAGCGGAGAATGCAAATTTTGAGGAGGAATCTGGAGTAAGAGGAAAACATTCTGCCATCTTGGCATGCCGGGCGGGAAGGACTTTCCTCCTTTTCTGTTTTTAATAAACAGGAAGGATTCTCATGTATAGTTTTTTTGTGGGTTTTCGGACTATGTAGCCATGTTCTAGAAGAGTTTATTCCCGATGTTTTGCCAGCAACAATACACAGATTAATGTGGAAATCATTCCTCCCAACCTAGGATCACACAGTATATACACACCTACATACCCCACTCTCTTCCATGCCAGCCTTCTCTGAAGATGCCAGCCACAGATGCTGGCGAAACATCAGGAATAAACTCTTCTAGAACACGGCCATAGTGCCCAAAAAACTACAAAAAAACGTGGATGCCGGCCACAAAAGCCTTAGACATCACTCTCAAGTGTATTTTGCAGAGAAGAAGGGAAAAAAGCAAAGCCGCTAAAAGCATAAAAGTGAAAGATTTATACAATCTGAAGCCAGATTTTAAATCTTTCGTCACTACAGTATAGCCTCCGTATCCACGGATTCTTCATCCACGGATTCAAGCAACCATGGCTTGAAAATATTCAAAAATATATCTAAATTCCAAAACGTAAACCTTAATTTGTGCCATTTTGTATAAGGACACCATTTCACTATTGCACTGTATTTAATGGGACTTACTCCAATGGATATCTAGAGGATATCAATGGATATCCATCATCTCTTTGATCAGCTTTAAAGCTGAGCTGAAGCCCATTTTGTTTAGGGAAGCATTCCTCGCCATTACAAACATCCTCAGTTCCTTTGCCATTCTAACCTATGTTGTTTTATAGCTAATGTTCCAATTTAAATTGTATTAATTTGTAAGTATTGATTCTATAATGGACGTCTCCTGCAGATTGTTACGTATTGATTTTAATGAATCTGATTATCCTGTACAGCCCAGTGCAACTATATCAATAAAGTGTAATAATAATAATAATAGTAATAATGTGAAGTTGAAGGCTTTCATGGCCAGCATCTATAGTTTTTGTGATTTTTTCGGGTTATGTAGCCATGTTCCAGCAGAGTTTATTCCTGATGTTTCGCCAGCATCGGTATATATATATATATATATATATATAGCGCTTTCAATTTACACAATGATGTACATACAATATTCAGTATTCTCGGAAAATGCCAGCCACAGCTGCTGGCGAAACGTCAGGAATGAACTCCTCTAGAACGTAGCCACATAGCCTGAAAAACCCACAAAAAACTTATTATTATTATTATTATTATTATTATTATTGCTATTATTTTGCAGGATGGGAAGCCATGGACAATACTTTGAACTAAAACCGGAGATCACTTGATTGTTATCGTAGGTTTATTTTAAATTTTTTTGTTGTTGTTGCTTGCTATAATTTACTATTTAATGTGAATATGCATTATGTTAGATTATTTTTGTAGAATGTACGCCACAGGCAGGATTATTTTATTTTATTCTATTTTTAACTGAATATAGGTACAGCGCTGTGTAAATTTACAGCACCCTATAAATAACGCATAATAATAATTATAATAATAAATGCAAGGGAGTAGAATAACTAAAATGGTGCAAGCCATCGCCACCCCTTCGGACACATCTGTTTCAGTTGCGCGGCCTCCAGCCCTTTTGCAAAAAGAGACCAGAATGGATCCATCTGTTCGCAGCATCATCTCGATGCCTAGCCTCCATAGGTAACTGCATCTCCCATCCTTCTCTTTCTCACCTGTTCTGGCACCTGAAAGCACCGCTCTCCAAGTTGACTTTTGTTGGCTTTGGTCCTCTTCTCGCACCCACCTCTCTGGCGAAGCGAGTCCGAAATCGCCGGACACTCAGTGGCTTTAAATACGATGGAAGCGCCTTCCCTTCCCCCAGGAGAATCCGATACCAGCAACTGGACAACTTGCCTTGTGTCCGAATTTAAAGAGACCGAGAGAGGCTGGAATGGACCTAGGGATTTTTCTGCCCGAGGCGTTAAGCTCTGTGCTTAACGCCTGTGCACACAGTGGAAAATTCATTGCCTTGGAAAAACAACACCCTCCTTGCTCAAATAGACAAGACTCGGAAAAGTCGGGGTTTGGATTACAAATCCCAGGATCCCCCTAAAATATGGGAGCTGCAATCCCAAAAGGAATTTTTCCAAATTCTGCAGAAGGCAGAAGCTGCGGCCTCTTGTGACATTCACTCTTTCTGAGTGGGAAGAAAATTGGTAATGGTTTTCCTTGCAAGGCCAAAATATTCAAGGATTCACACTATAAATTAACTGATGTACAAATAATACATATTTATGCCTTCTTTGGCGTCCTTTTTCTAGAGACATTTCGGCATAAGTGCTCATCTGATGAAGTGTTTGATCAGATATAAAGTCATTCATGACTTTCCCCTCTTTCTGTCTTCACTTCTCTTGGGACTTTATCAGACAGGAGGAATTTCTGTTTATTGCTAATGGAGCCAATTCGAATTCACGTGAATTCGCTAGTTTAGCAAATTCACGTGAATCCCTATTGCGTTTGGAATGCGTTCAGAATGACTTCCCATTCCCCGAAAATGACCCCCCATTGCCCGAAATTGCGTGAGATGCTTTAATTCACAATAACGTAAAACCCATGATTGCGTTCGGAATGACTTCCCTTTTGCCCAAAACTGCATGAGATACTTTAATTCGCAATAACATGAAACCCCATGATTGCGTTCAGATTGCCATTAGGTTATACTTCCAATTTCTGTCGTCTGATAAGGTCCTTGGGATTGCCACATTTATGATTTCTGATGTGGGCACAAGCCACTCGGATATATGTAGAGAGAGTTTGTAGCCCCTTTGAGACTAGACTTAAGCCTACTTCTTCAGGTGCATGATGCTCCTGCTGCCAACTTCTTTCTTTCAGTGAGTCTCAAAAGTCCTACAAGATCTTTCTGCATACTGATTCTACAGACTAACACAGCTATATCTTTGAATTCTACCGCTCGGATATAGTTTTGCAAAGGCGGGCAAAATGAGGGTATTTCCCTCCCCCCCATAAATTGTTTCCCCTTCCCGTATAATTTTCCTTCACTCCCCAATTTCTAGGCTTGATTCTTCAGTTGAGTATTTAGAAATACAGTGTATTCATCCAAAGAAAAAGGGCAGGCAAAGGGATCAAGGGCACGCAAATATAGCAAATAGATAGGAACAATTTTCAATATCTTGCTTTCTGCAATGCTAGAAATTTCAGGGTTTAAGGAAACTTTCATGGGGGGGGGGGTTTCTCGTCACTAAGGCAATGCTTTCACACCCTCACACACCCCTGAAAGCGCTTCTGGAAAAACACCAAAGCCAATTTATGGACTGTCCCATCTTCCACAACCTGAAAAGCTGGCTTTCTCTGTGACCGCATCGATACAAGGCAAACAGAAGACACGGATATAGTCCTCTCTTAGGCCTCTCTTAGTGCTATGCAATTCTGGGAATGGTAGTTTGTTGTGGCACTATAATATTAATATTTTTATAATTATTGATATTCTGATTCTCCAACGATCAAAGCGGATTATGCTAGAGCTTTATAGGTTGGTGAGCTATTTAGAAATCTCAGCCAGAAAGCTTTAGTGCCTTCCCAAACTGCACATCCCAGGATTCCCTAGAATGTTGTCACAGCAGTCAAAATGCTACTTTGAAATCCGTTTTGGGAGAAGGGCAGGATATAAATCCAATAATAAGGAAGGAATCATAGTGCTATAACTGGGTGGTGCGAAAGGGAAGGAGCAGCTCTGTCGAACTCAGTGATCTCTACCCAGGAGTTTATCAGACGGGAGGAATTTCTCTTTATTGAGAATGGAGCCAAATGGAGCCAATTTGAATTCACGTGATTCGCTAGTTTAGCGAATTCACAAGAATTCGTATTGCGTTCGGAATGCGTTCAGAATGACTTCCCATTACCCGAAAATGACTACCCATTGCCTGAAATTGCGTGAGATGCTTTAATTCGCAATAACGTGAAACCCCATGATTGCATTCAGATTGCCGCTGGATTATACTTCCAATTTCCAATGTCTGATAAGGTCCCTATAGATAGAGATGCAAAGAATATTCTCCATTGATTTTTGTGGGGTTTTCGAGCTATGTGGCCATCTTCTAGAAGAGTTTATTCCTGTCGTTTCACCAGCATCTGTGGCTGGCATCTTCAGAGAATGGTTGTTCTCACTTAACAATGAATCCATGACCATCAGAGGAGATCGGTTTCACATATAACGCATCAGGGCCTTCACGCCCACAATGTGCTTTCTCTTCTCCATCCATCTCTTTTTATCAAATGGCTAGTTCTTGGCCTTTGTAGAGATACCAGTAGGATCTAGCAATTCATACCATCAGGTCTCATATAACAGGAGCATCTGAGGGCCTTTGAGGAGAAAGGAGGAAGGTGGGAGGAGGAGAGAGAAACTGGGACATTTTTAAAGTGGATGAGAAAGTGGGATAGCAGCGGATAGATCCGGACCTTCCCTGCAAAATAAGGAGAATTAGAGGGTATTTAAGGTGGCTCAGGAATTCACCAAGGGCCATAACATCTGGTATTCTATAGGGGTTTTTTTTTGTGGGTTTTTCATGCTCTGTGGCCATGTTCTAGAAGAGTTTATTCCTGACGTTTCACCAGCATATCTCTGCAGATGGCAGCAGCCACAGATGCTGGCGAAACATTAGGAATAAACTCTTCCAGAACGTTGGCCACAGAGCCTGAAAAACTCACAAAAAAACTATGGATGTCAGCCATGAAAGCCTTCGACTTCACATCCAGGACTCTCTCTGCTGAAGAGAGATTTTGGCCAATCAGACTTGGATTGGAAACGATTTTTATGAAATCTCGGCAGGCTTCTGGCTGGGAACTGTTCCCGGAGGTTTTGTCCACGTCGGAGCTATTAATACGGCGAGTGTGATTTCTGCCATACCGGTGGCATTGTCGGAGAACCTGTAACCCATACTCCCCGATAAGGACTCGGGGATCGGGTGTCCCTCCCGGCTCGTATCAGACAATGGGTGCTGTCAGATGAGTCGACTCGGGTGACGGATCAGAGGCCCACTTGACTCGGGGATGAACAAGGGGCCTTGTTGAATGAAAACATCCTGCCTTCAATGGCTGCGGCGGAAACAGAGGAGCAGCGAAACCAGATTCCGGGCTTGGAGCCCGGACAAGCAAGGCCCGATAAAACCACCTCAGGTCTCATTACAGGCCTCGGAGCTGGTGGGAAGAATAAACCATCCGGACATGAATGATGCAAGGGGAGGTCATTAATGACGGATTGGGTTTCTGTGCTTCCCTCCTGGGGTTGGGGTTGGCATCATTGGCGTCGGGCATGTAAGTCACCCTCTTCGTGCCCTCCAGGGTACACAGGCTCCTGACCCCCTGGATTCATCGCATGCCAGGGGGAGCAATGCCTTCCAGCTTTTCCTGTGTGCGGCAGGCGATGTCCTTCCAAGGTGTGCCATGCTGTTGGCTTGGTAGCGGAGCCTTAAACATATCGCCAAGACACATGTGGCCAGGCAGCACCAGGGAGCGGTCAAGAAGGCAAACGTTATTAGTAAAGAAGAGCACACAAGCAGCAGTTTGCTTTTGCCTGAGCCCACTGAGAAGAGAGCCACTGTGGCATAGTGTTGGACTATAGCGTCTCAGCGTTGGACTACAAATCTAGAGTCCGGGGTTTGATTTCCAGCTCAGCCACTGGTTTCCAAGTGCAATGCTCTCAGTCTCAAGGCAATGGCAATCCTCCTCTGAACAATTCTGGCTAAGAAAACCCCAGGATCAATTTGCCTTGTTGTTGTGTGCCCCTCCAAGTCATTTTTGACTTTTGGCAACCTCAAGGCAAACCGATCCTGGGGTTTTCTTGGCAGGTTTCTTCAGAGGGGGTTTGCCATTGCCTTCCTCCGAGGCTGAGAGAGTGTGACTTGCCCAGGGTCACCTAGTGGGTTGTCATGGCAGGTTTTTGAACCCTGGTCTCCAGAGCCATAGCCCAACGTGCAAACCACCAGGCTGGATTTGCATTAGGGTGCCATAAGTCAGAAAAAACATGAAGACACACACCAACAACAACAACTGGGAAGGACATAATTCAATGGTAACTTGATTCAATCCCTCCTCTCCTCACTGTTGAGTCAACTAAGTGCAAACCACTTTCGCACTTTGAACTCAGTTTGCAGCAATTGAAATGAGCTAGGAAGAGGAGAATGGGACTGGGGTGTTTTAAAAGCTGCTAGAGAAGTGGTACAAGAAAGGATAAATTGGAAGTTTACGTGAAATCTGATTGCGTTCGGAATGTGTTCAGAATGACTTCCCATTTCCTGAAAATGACCCCCCCCCCCACATTGCCCGAAATTGCGGAAGCTACTCTAATACACAATTACGCGAAACCCCATGATTGCGTTCGGAATGACTCCCCATTTGCCCGAAATTGCATGAGATACACTCATGCGCAGTAACATGAAACTCCATGATTGCATTCAGATTGCCATTGCATTTTACCCCCAAATTCCGTTGTATGATAAACTCCAATGACTACCTACCTGCCCGAGCCTTTGCTCTTATTAGTTCAATAGTGTACATGGCTTTTCTGCTTGCTACCTTTTCCCTCATGACAACCCTGTGAGGTAGGCTTGACCAAGAGAGCGACTGGCCCAAGGTCCAGCCAGTGATTTTCTTGGCTCATGGGGGACTTGAACCCAGATCTGCCAAGCCCCCATTCAAGACCTTTAATATCACACCGTCCGCACTGCCGGGGAACAATTTTGCAAGAACTGGGAGTCATCGTGTCTTGTGAAGCTACTGAAAATCATCTGGCCATCCGCCAACAAAAAGCTCAATATAACCATGGCCTCTCCTGACATTCTTATGAGATACGTTCAGAAAGTCGGTGCCAAGCCTGGGTGAATCACTAGGTAGCGATGCATAAGTCAGCTGCCTTGTCATTTGAAATATGGCTACCTACCCAGCGCTTGGAGCAAAGACTAACAAGTTTATCATACAACGGAATTTGCGGGTATAATGCAATGGCAATCCGAACGCAATCATGGGGTTTCACGTTCGGATTGCCATTGCATTATACTCCCAAATTCCGTCATATGATAAACTCCTATGAGGGCAAACAGTTATGCCTGCTGTAATTTTTAAAAGTTCTTTGGCATAGTATTCTTTTGTTTTGTCCTTTAGATCCTTTGCTACTTTACCCTTGACTTATCCATGGGTCATATCAAAATCCAGAATTTTGGCCCCCAAACCTGTCCTCGAGTTATACATGAGGTTGACTAACAGTCGAGTATATTTGGGTAATCCTAGCAAGAGCCAGCGTCAAGTAGTGGTTTGTGTGTTGGACTACAAGTCTGGAGACCAGGGTTCGATTCCCAGTTCGGCCATGAAACCCAGTGGGTGACCTTGGGCGAGTCACACACTCTCAGCCTCGGGGGAAGGCAATGGCAACCCTCCTCTGAACAAATCTGGCCAAGAAAATTGGTTTGCCTTAGAGAAAAGACTTGAAGGCAAACACGACCACCATTCTGCAAAGTGGCACTCTTTTTGCGGGATGTCAGGACTGGGGCAGTTATAATCAGGCCTGAAAAAAGAAAATTATCTCAGAATTTTGCAAATCCTCCTGCAAATATTTTGGCCCAGATCTACACGGCAGTACCATGCGTCTGCCACTAGCCGGAGATGCGTCCCATTCTCCCTTATGATGATCCCCACCCCATAGAGGAGGGAATTTTTGACAGATTTTGCAAGAGGCAAGAATCCGCAGCCCTTGCTGGAGCCATTCCTACATTCCATCTCTCTGATTTCCACCACATTGTCACATTTCTTGGCTTCCTGTCCCCCAAAAACGCTTGTGCAATTGTGCCGCAGTGTTACAGGCCGATCATTTTTCCAGGATGGGACAGCGTTGCGGAATGTCCCTGTTTCCACCCAGCCTTACTCAGGATGACCCACATTGGTTTCTTTCATTTACGAAATAAAATCTTAAAAATGTGTACGGCCCAGTCGTGCTCGGGTTAATGAGACATGGAGGCTCGGCAAAGGCTCGCCCGCTTGGGATTCCTGAAATCCTGAAACTTGACTATAGTTTAGTTGTTAACCAGCAATACCTTCCTGAGCCTTAAATAGCCTGTTATCTCTTATCAATCCTCAGTGTTCAGAGATAACAAGGGAGGAGTTAGTGGGCCGGGTGAAGAATCTCTTTAGGGCACATATTCCTTCTCCTTCAAAGATTCCTTAGAATCGTAGAATTGGACCCGACTCCCAAAGCCATCCAATCGAACTCGATTCTGCCATGCAGGAATACACAATCAAAGCACTCCCAGCAGATGACCATCCAACCTTGGTTTAAAAACCTCCAAAGGAGAATCCATCACTATCCAAGGCGGCATATTGCACTGTCGAACATCTCTTACTGTCAAGAATTCAAGGATATAGCCCTGTTATTGTGTCGCATCAGATCTTGTAGCACCTTTGCGACTGACTGAAATAAAGAAGTTGGCATCAAGGGCTTTCATAGGTTAAAGTCTACTTCCTCAGATGCTTTGTAGAGTGAAGTCTACGAAAGCTCATGGTGCCAACTTCTTTATTTCCGTTAGCTTCAGATGCGCTACAAGATCTCTTAAGGTCATGTAACAAAGGATCTAAAGGAGGAGGCAAAGGAAACAATGCCAAAGAACTTACAAAATTGCAGGAGGCATAACTGTTGGTGTTCACACTGAAGGATGGATGGATGGATGGATGGATGGATGAGAGAATAGAGGAACGTCATTGCTTTTGGGACAGATTACATTCTTGCATTTCACCAAGGGATGGTTTCTATTTTTATGAGAATTAAGATACAGTACTTACATTGACCTGTGTATAAGTCGACTCAGATTTTTTGGGTCAATTTTTTGACTAGACTTTCTAAACTTATACATGAGTATATACAGTATATGTTCTATCCCAACAGTTAAGCTCCTTTTCTGCCTGACGCTTGAAGAGGGAGTGTGTGGGAGGGAAAAAAATCTGTTTACAGCTGATGTCCCACAAGACAGAGACCTCATTCAGTTCCGTGTCCAATGGTGAAAATGATGCTGGGCCTCGCCTCTCGCCCCACGGGATTTTGGAAAGGGGTGTGTGTGTATGTAGAGATGGGGGAAAAGGCAGTGGAAAGACTGAGTAGGCTGCAAGAAACATGTACGACAACACAACCAACATACTGTCTTCAATCCAGGGCTGGATTTAGCAGCAGGTAACCAACCACTGGTAACCAAACGCTGGGCAAGTCACACTCTCTCAGCCTCAGGGGAAGGCCGTGGCAAACCTCCTCTGAACAAATTATGCCAAGAAAAACCCATAAGATAGGTTTGCTTTACGGTTGCCATAAGTCAGAAACGACGAAGGAACCCAACACACAACAACAAAAACCAATCTCATAGACATCCAGCGTGGTGTAATGGTTGGATTGTTGGACTGTGACTCTGAAGAGCAGGGTTCAAATCTCAGCTCGGCCGTGGAAACCCAAGGGGTGACCTTGGGCAAGTCACATACTCTCTCAGCCTCAGAGGACGGCAGGGGCAAACCTCCTCTGAAGAAGCATGTCAAGAGAACGCCACGCAAAGTTCTCCTTAGGGTCGCCGTAAGGCAGAAACAACAGGAAGGTGCACAACAACAATTCTACAAAGTGAGCCAGCGTGGCGTAGTGATTTGGGTGCCAGACTGTGTAGAGAGCGCTTGTAGTACCTTTGAGACTCACTGAAAGAAAGAAGTTGGCAGCATGACCTTTCCTAAACCTCAGTCCCCTTCCTCAGATGCATATGGTACAAAAGGAATAAAAGATCATCTTAAACCAATTGTTAAGTATGGCCACCCACACTTTAGCTTCCACTTTCAGAAACCTTGACTCCCATCACAGGATAGCATTGGAGAGACATTTTGGAACTTGAAAGGCCAATCTTAGAAATTTAGATTGTACTAATTCTAGCAAGAGCCGGCATGATGTTGTGGTTTGTGTGCTGGGATATAACTCTGGAGGCCAGAGTTCGATTCCCAGCTCGGCCATGAAACCCAATAATAACCAGACTCATATTCTCCTACTATCCTGATTTGGCGGGTATAGTCCTGATGAATCTTCTGCCATCCCGCAGTGGACTTTGGTCACTCCGCCTCCAAGGATGGCAACGGTAAACTCCTCTGAACGAACTTGCCAAAAAAAACCCTGTGACATGTTCTCCCTAAGGTCACCATAAGTCAGAACGACAACTGTGGAGAGCAGAGTTTGAAGCCCCGCTTGGCCATGGCAACCTACTGGGTGATGATCTTAGGCAAGTCACATTCTCTCAGCCACTGAGGATGTTAATGGCAAACCCTCTCTGAAGAAGAAAACCCTGTGATAGGTTGGCCTTAGGGTCGCCATAAGTCAGAAGCGACTTGAAGGCACACAACACACAGGACCATATCAGATGTCGGAAATTGGAAGTATAATCTAATGGCAATCCGAACGCAATCATGGGGTTTCACGTTACTGCGAATTAAAGTATCTCACGCAATTTCGGGCAAAAGGGAAGTCATTCCGAATCATGGGTTTTATCTTATTGCGAATTAAAGCATCTCACGCAATTTCAGGCAATGGAAGGTCATTTTTGGGTAATGGGAAGTCATTCTGAATGCATTCCGAACGCAATTGGAATTCACGTAAATTCATTAAACTAGCGAATTCACGTGAATTCGAATTGGCTCCATTCGCAATAAAGAGAAATTCCTCCCGTCTGATAAGGTCCACAGAAAGGAACCAAAGGAATGAGAACGCAGAAAATCAATGAGTTCTCGATATTTATAATGACCAGTGCCTGGCTCTCTGCAGTGCTAGAAGTTTGAGGATTGAAGGACAATTTCACGGGGGGGCTGAATTGTTATATGGGGAAGCAACACATCATTTGGGTCCCCCCAGTAGCTACCCGCCTGCAGCATACCCCATGCCACCCTTGCCACCCTTGTTCTTCTCATCCCTCTTAGCATCCAATGTACTTACTCGAAAGATGCAGGGAGCGTGTGGGCCAGCCAGACCAGAAGGATGGGTGTCTTGCAGGAGAACCTGGCCTTGTATTAGGGGCTGGTTCCTCCCCCAGACCCTCCCCACCATGAAGCACCAATGAAGGGAGGTTGGCAACTGGACGGAAAAGACAGGAGTCCCTTTGTCTTGACTGAGGCTGGCTGGCAGGGCCAGCTGTGGGCACCACAAAGGATGCTGTTATACCCAGGTCTCCAAAGGCATCTGGCTCACACACCCCTTCCTCTCAATTCGGGCTTCATAAAACAAGGTTGGGACCGAAAGAAAAATGCTGGCTAGGAGAACAAGAACCCAGTTTTCGGCTGCCTCGGTTGAATGGAGAAAGCGAGAAGTCAGAATGGCATACAAAGGGAAAGCATTCTGTTGATGGCCACTCCTGTTCCAGCTAGGAATCTGGGGAAGAAATATATATGATGCCAGAATTGCCCTGCAACCATGTTGCGTCTGTGTATGAGCATTTGTTGTTGCATGCCTTCAAGTTGTTTCTGGCTTATGGCAACCTTAAGGCAAACCTATCCCGGGGTTTTCTTGGCAAGATTTGTTCTCAGGAGTGTTGCCGTTGCTTTCCTCTGAGGCTGAGCACATTGACTTGCCAGAGGTCACTCAGTGCGTTTCATGGCCGAGCAGGGAATCGGAACCTGGTTCTCCAGAGATTACTTTGTCAGTGTAAATATATATATAGGCTGTGCATGTGACACTGTGATTTAAAGGTATAATTTCTAATGTGAAGTCAAAGGCTATGATTTTTAATTTTGCAAGTTCTTTATGGCACAACTATTGCCATTGCCTTCGGTGGCATACGGGAGTTATGATTTATAATGACAACAAAATGGCAATCGTTGTGACAGCCTACAGTATATACTCGACTATAAGTCAACCTCATGTATAAGTCGAGGGCAAGTTTTCGGGCCAAAATTACGGATTTTGATCTGACCCGTGGATAAGTCGAGTGTAAAATTTAGGGGCATGTAGCAAAGGATGTAAAGGGTGATGCAAAGGAAAACAATGCCAAAGAACTTACAAAATTCTAGCAGGCTTAACTGAGCTCAAAGGCTGGATGGATGAGAGAACAGAAGCGGGCCTGTGATTCCTAGACAGATTACAGTTTTGTCTTTCACCAGCGGATTGTTCCTTTTTTAAATAAGAGTTAAAAGTACAGTACTTACAGCAACTATATTGACCCGTGGATAAGTCGACTCAGGCTTTTGGGGTCAGTTTTTTTACTAAAATTTCTAGACTTATACATGACTATATACAGTAAATATATTTACCTTTACATAGTTTCAAGCCATTAACGTCAAAATTCGGTAAGATGTGATTATTTTATAAATAATTTTTTTTAAGAGTAAAAATTAAAAGAAAACATGAGGTCTCTCCTTTCTTTGCTCACTGAGCATCTTCTCTTCCACCGAGCTCCGGGGATTTCAGGGGACATGGACAAACACCAAGGCAGACGTTTGGAGAGCAGTGGTGTCGCTCCCTTTTTAAGGGAGCCAATAATCCCCACACACCCCTACTGACACCTCTGCGGAGATATAGTTTGTCAGATACCTTGCATCTAAGCCATATAAAGCTGTGCAGATCATAACCAGAAGTTTGGAAACAGACCAGCAGCCAGTGAAGAAGTTGGGACATTGGACGTTGTCTATAGCCAACCCTAGTTAACACTTGCAGCTGTAGCTCTTTGTACCAACTGGCATTTCTGAACACTCTTCCAAGGCAGCACCATGAAGAGCATATTGCAGGGATCCAAATGGGCTGAAACTAAAGGAATGGCCACACTAGCTTTATGTCATAGGAGTTTATCACACGAGAGGGATCCTGTGCAAAAATGGGATTAAAAGTGGGAAAATCTCGCAAATTATCAAATGATGTCTGGGTTAACTCAACATTAACTTGGACAGAAAGTAGAAAAGACACGCAAAAGTGCAATTGATTTTCAGACAGCACTTTTAAGGTGCACTAACACGACATTAACTCATCTAGAAAGTAGACAAAATGCAATTCTTTTTACTTCCAGTAAATCCCAAAAATAAAAAGAATCACATTTTGTTGACTTTCTAACCAGTGTAATGTTGTGTAAACCCCGATGTGTCTGAAAATCAATAGCATTTTTGCGTGTTGTCTTTAAATCCTGTTTCTACACGGGATGCCTCCCCTGTGATATAGAATCATAGGACTCTTTCAAATGGGGAGGAATTTCTCCCAACTCCGAATGGAGCCAATGCGGATTTATGTAAATTCGCTTGTTTAGCGAATTTACATGAACCCCTGCTCCATTCGGAATTACTTCCCATTACCCGAAAATAACCCCCTCCTGCCCGAATTTGCATGCAAAGCTTTAATTCGCAATAACATAAAACCCATGATTGCATTCGAATTGGCTTCCCTCTTGCCCAAATTTGCATGCGAAGAGTTAATTCGCAAGAATGTAAAACCCATGATTGCATTCGAATTGACCTTAAATTATACTTCCAATTTAGCCTTGTATGAAAGAGTCCATAGAGTCATAGAGTTTCAAGAGACCCCAAGGGCCATCCAGTCCAACCTCATTGTGCCATGCAGGAACTCACAATCAAAGCATCCCAGGCCTGACAGATGGCCATCCAGCCTCTTCTTAAAGACCTCCAAAGAAGGAGACTCTACCACACTCCGAGGGAGTTTCCACTGTCAAACAGCCCTTACTGTCAGGAAGTTCCTCCTAATGTTGAGGTGAAATCTCTTCTCCTGCAATTTGTATCCATTGATCCGGGTCTTGTTCTCTGGAGCAGCAGAAAATAAGCTTGCTCCCTCCTGAATATGACATCCCTTCAAGTATTTAAACAGGGCTATCATATCACCTCTTAACCTTCTCTTCTCCAGGCTAAACATCCCCAGTTCCCTTCATCATTTTGGTGGCCCTTCTTTGGACACGCTCCAGCTTCTCAACATTCTCATCTACGCAAAAGCTTTCCTGGTCAGCACAGAAACCTGATTCTCTCATTAGATTTAGGTCCACGATCACTTCTTCTAGGTTGGGTTGTTTGTTTTTTCAAACCATCCGAATGCTAAAAGCTACTGGGCTTTTACATAAAATGCCTCCCCCTTCCATCGCATTGTTCCCACAACACCCACAACAAGAGCACGAGGCAGAAGCACAAGGAACGGCACAAGCCGGTGCTTCAACCATGTGATGTTTCTCCTCCATCATCCAGTGAAGCCCTCCCTCTCCATTCACTAGCATTACCTTCAGAGGTCCAAGTCAAAAAGACCAAAGTCCGAAGGACAGATCTACATGAACGGTTCCCAAACTTTTTAGTTCACCGGGTAATTTTGGAATTCAACTCCCAGAAGCCCCAGCCAAGTTGCTCAACGGTGAGGAATTCTGGAAGCAGAAGTCCAAAACACCTGGATGATCAAAATTTGGGAAGCACTGATCTGCACTATTAGAAATAATGCAGTTTCACACCCGTTTAAGTTCTGTCGCTACATCCTATGGAATCCTGTGATTTGTAGGTTTAGAGCCACTTAAGCCTCACCAAACGACAAGTCCCAGGATTCTGGAGGATGGAACCATGGCAGTTAAAGTGGGGTTAAACTGCATTATTTCTACAGTATAGGTGCACCCTTAGTTACAGACATAGGAGTTTATCATATGATGGAATTTGGGGATATAATGCAATGACAATCTGAACACAATCATGGGGTTTCATGTAATTGCGTATGAGAGTATCTCACACAATTTCGGGCAATGGGAAGTCATTCCGAATGCAAACATGGGTTTTACGTTAATGCGTAGAAGAGTATCTCATGCAATTTCGGACAATGGGCAGTCATTTTCGGGCAATGGGAAGTCATTCTGAACGCACTCCAAACACAATTAGAATTCACATAAATTCGCTAAACTGGCGAATTTACGTGAATTTGAATTGGCTCAATTCAAAATTGGGAGAAATTCCTCCCATCTGATAAACTCCATCATGTACCTTAGTAGAAATAGCAAGTACATTTCTATACCACTTACCGATGTACTAAGGGGTTTACAAAATGTAAGCTAATTGTCCCCAACAAGTTGGGTACACATTTTAGCGACTGAGTTTATCACACGAAGGAGACTGGGAGTTTATCCCTTGAATATCCCAGAAAAATCATGTAATTATACATTGCACAAAACCCGCCATTAAAGTGGCATTAATGTGCATCTTTTTACTTTTGAGCTTTCCGTCACAATACATTTCCCATATCACTTTATTTATGCAATTGTGTGATAAATATTCACAGAGTTACTCACCATTTGCACTTTATTTGTGGGATGCTTTAAATGCCCTTTAATCTCTCTTTAATGCCGAAATCAGCCCCAGTGTGATAAACTCCCTACGGAAGGATGCCAGGCTGAGTCGACCCAGAGCCCCTGGCTGCTATTGAACTCACAACCTTAGTCCTACCTTTATTAAGAAAACTGGTTAAAGTTATTCATTACTTTTGATGAACCGCTTCTAAGGTCTACAAGCAACATTCCCTGAATACAGGCCTTTATGCAGCCAAAACAGCACCTTGTATACAGAAAAGGAGAAGGGCCAATCACCTTGGGGGGTGGGGGAGAACTCCAAGGTTTGTAGATGTACCCCAAATCTCTAGGAGTACATCTACAAACGACCGAATTTGGGGGTACAATGCAATGGCAATCTGAACACAATCATGGGGTTTCACATTATTGCGAATGAGTGTATCTCACGCAATTTTGGGCAATGGGGGGTCATTTTCAGAAAATGGGAAGTCATTCTGAATGCATTCTGAAAGCAATCAGATTTCACGTAAATTAACTAAACTAGAGAATTCATGTAATTGCAAATTGGCTCCATTCTCAATTGAGAGAAATTCCTCCCGTGTGATAATGTTGTACGAGGCAAGAATGGAGGGGGCATGGATCCCTTCACAAAGTTGCTCAGTAGTCACAGAATACCTAGTGTCTGTTGTTACAAGTAAGAAAAAAGTGGAGCCAAACAAAATCTAGAACTTGTCAAATATTATGTATGAAGAAGCCGAGCCCTCCTTCCAGTCCATCCGCCTTGGTTCAGGCCTCTGAGGGAGTGAAAAACTGCTGGACTTGATGCCCTTCCCCACCACCATTCCCTTCTCCTTCTGTGTTGTGTCTCTTTAGATTGTAAGCATGAAGGCGGGGAACCGTCTAATTAAATGATTGCATGTACAGTGCTGTGTAAATTTACAGCGCTATATAAATAAAGGTTCATAATAATAATAATAAATTTATTTTTTTGGAGCACAACTCCCAGAACCTCAGGGCCATGCCAATTGAGGGATTCTGGGAGTTGTACTCCCAAAATATAATTTTTACAAGCCCCTGAGGTCGTCCGGCATCATTTTTGTTTTCCGTTTGCATGAACCAGATGCCTTCAAGAAGTTTACATATCCCAATTCTTTCCTGTTCTCGCTCCCAACAGTTGATACCGACGGGTACATTACCTTCCGAAGAACTATTCAGCCCGGCGGGTAGTCATATTTCTCTTAGCAGATCAGTCATTTCACATTTGAATGGGCCAAGAACTCTCCGGTTTGTGCTTTCCAGGCTTGCTAAATTATTGATTTGTCAATTAGTCCTGGAACGTCATCTCTTGTCACCCCGGTTTGACTTGGTTCCCTGGATGCCCTTCGTGAAAAGGATGGAGGGAAAAACCAGTCACGAAGAAGCGGCTGCGGGTTCAACACTTTCCATCATGAAGACTTGTCCTTTTGCATTTTTCCTACACTTCTCCAGGGATTCTCTTATCCCATTTTCGGTGAGAGACAAACAGATGGATTTCGCGAGACAAAAGCGAGCGGACGGAAATATTAATAGATAATGGACTTACAAAATTAGATAATGATTACAGAGAAGGAAAGGAAGGAAGGGAAGGGAAGGGCGGAAGGATAGACAGATAGAAAGACAGATAGATACAGAAAAAAAGAAAAGCAAGGAAAAAGAAAGAACACAACTAGAGAGATGGATGGAAAATACAGTTAAAAACATGGAGAGAGAGAAATAGATATACCGATATGAAGAGAAGGAAGATATAACAGAGCTACAAAAAAGAAAGAAGTCAGAAAAAAGAAAGAACACAATTAGAGAGATGGATCGAAGATACAGAAAGAAATGAGGAGAAAGAGATACAGAGGGAGATAATCCCAAAAGTAAAAGGGAGCAGGATTTGTCAAGTTTCCATTTGGGTTAATGTTGCATTATTGCTTATTAATAATAATAATTTTTATTTGTATCCTGCCTCTCTCTACAGATTGCGGAGGGTTGCAGAAAACAAAAATACAATACATTACACATTTAAAATTCACCCCGACGTGTCTGAAAATCAACCCCCTTTTACAGGTTTTCCCAGATTTTTAAATCCTGTTTCTGCACAGGATCTGTCCCGTGTGATAAATTCCTAAGTTTTAATGGTACTGCATTTTTAGACTGTAAGCAGTTTTGAGTGGGGACTGTAAACTGCTTTGAGTCCCAATTTTGGGGGGGAAAGCAAGGTACAAATAAAAATAATAAGAACAGGAAAAGATGGAAACTACATCGCAGGTGGGTTGATTCAACTGAGGAAGAAGCCATAACACCGGAGTTTATCATATGACGGAATTTGGGGGTATAATGCAATGGCAATCCGAACACAATCATGGGGTTTCACTTAATTGCGAATCAGTGTATCTCACGTAATTTCGGGCAATGGGAAGTCATTCCGAACGCAATCATGGGGTTTAACGTAATTGCGTATTAGAGTATCTCACGCAATTTCGGGCAATGGGGGTCATTTTGGGGAAATGGGAAATCATTCCGAACGCATTCTGAATGCAATTAGGTTTCATGTAAATTCTCTAAATTAGCGAATTTACGTGAATTCAAATTAGTTCAATTCGAAATTGGGAGAAATTCCTCCCATGTGATAAACTTCACCCTTGAGTTTGCAAGACCTGAGCAAGGCTGCTAATAACAGGGTTTCTGGGAGGTCTCTCTTATTCCTAGGGTCGCCATAAATCAAAGTTGGCTTGATAATTTAACTGCCGCCACTGTAGTTTAACTGCCGCCACTGTACTTTGCCTGTGCTTTGGAACTGGTTTCAAACCTGTTTCCATTTGCATGCCATGAGAAACAGAGAATCCGAACAAAGGCATGTGGGCGGGAATAACTGATAAAAGGAAGCCGCGCATAATCTCGCCGTAAAAACCTTTCAACGCCTAATTTGTTTCGAATCCTTGTAAAATATCCTTCCATCAATCAGCCGGATGGGAATATTTTGCGATCAGCAGATGATAGCTTGGCGGAGTTGCCAAAGATCTCCAATGATATACCTAGCCCTTGAGTTCCAGACGGATCTCTGAAGTTGATCGGAGTCAATCAGAATCAGAATCAAAATAGTTGGGACAAGTTTTGAAGTCATTATCTCAATCGCTGATGGGTCAAACACTGGAGTTTATCATACGACGGAATTTGTGGGTATAATGCAACGGCAATCCAAACGCAATCATGGGTTTTCATGTTATTGCGATTGAGTATCTCACGCAATTCCGGGCAATGGGAATGCATTCAGAATGACTTCCCGTTTTGCCCAAAATTGCGTGAGATGCTTTAATACGCAATAACGTGAAACCCCATGATTGCGTTCGGATTGCCATTGGATTATACTTCCAGTTTCCGTTGTCTGATAAACTCCAAAGCTTCCGATGGAAAATGGAGGATTTCCTTTCCAGCAAAGCTCTAGTGCCACAACCAACTGCAATTTCCAGAATGTCATGGCACTTCCAAGCATGTTCACATTATTTCTGCAGTGCAGATGCCCTTGAAGTCAAGCAACACAGAGACAGAGGCAGAAAAGCAATCTTGACAACATCTGTTCCTGGTGCATCCCAAGGCTGTCTCATCCCTGCCAAGTCAGTGTTGACAAAGGGCCATGTATTTATTCCTCATGCCAAGAACCAGTAGGCTCTTCTTGTCAGCATTCTTTCTGTGGAGTCACCACCGAAGATTGCAAACTCATTGCAAAAAAAGCACACACAGACACACACACATGCGCGCGCACACCAGCCTCAGTCCTTGATGCCACGAAAGGAATGCCAAGCTGTGGAAAGCTAAGGGGTCAGACGTCTGAGCAGTACAAAGGAGTTTATCAGACGACAGAATGGCAGAATGGGGTTCAACAGGTGGCCCTTGGTGTCTCTTCCAACTCTATGATTCTAATAATAATACAGTAGAGTCTCAATTATCCACCTTCAGTTATGCAACATTCTGGATTATCCAACATCGCAGCTGCTGTGATTTCTTTAAATTTTCTGTGATTTCTTTAAATTTCCAGAGGACTGAACTGTTTATACTGTCCATCACAATGTTGATCAGTGATTTCTTTACATTTACTTTTCCTGTTATTGCAATAAAACCTCAATACATTTGCAATTCATAGTGATTTCAAGGCTTTTCTTGGACCTTCCGGATTATCCAACATTTTCGGTTAGCCAACTATCAGCCGGTCCAGTTTATGTCGGATAATCGAGACTCTACTGTAATAATGATAGCCACCATGACATTATAGGTTGTAAAAGTGGGTGCCAATGGGCTCATGCCACACATTCCTAAAGCAATACTGGGATGCAGCCGGAGCTATGCAGATAGTCTCTGATGTTCCTTGAGGTTTTGCAACCTCAAAGTCGGGGAGTGGTTCTGACACCCTTCTCCAGTTGGTTTATTCAGGTGTCAGAAAAATGCGGGGCCTTTTCTCCTGAGGGCATGTGGGTGAAACGCCTCGGGGTTCAAGCAGATGCATCAAATGGTTGGCATGCCTTTCTTGGCCAGGTCATATCCTTCTTTTCCAGATGGCTCACCAACTCCCCCTTGGTTTGGTTTTGGGAATTGGGGGGGACACCCTGCCCCATTCCAATGGTTGGGTGTCACTCATTGGCGTACTAGCAAGTGATTCACAAAAGCGCACGTTTCAGGTCCGTCTGGTGGTTGGCCTTGTTTCATCATCCAACAACAGTGGTTCCTCCAGGCTGGCGGTATTGATAGGAGGCTCTCGTCTCTCCCAGTTTGCCAGAAGCGTTATTAATACCCGCCCTTGGCGATGGCATGAAGCTCAACTGGCCTGACGCATTGGGAGTCGAAGAAGGAATTAGCATACGGACGAGGGAGCTCGGCATTTCTGTGTGGGCACATAAACAAGCTTGGCCTGTGTGGTCGGGCACATTCCCAACGTCCCAGGTCATCGGAACATGTCAGGGCTCTGCTTGGGATGAAGGCGGCCGCTTGTAACACACCTTCCCACTGTTGTTGCAAGCCACTATGGAAGACACAAAGACATTTCAATCAATCATGATGGGTTGTGTTGTTGCCTGCAGGCCATTGCTGAGCACCGTATATGACCATGGCCAAAATCAAAAATAACAAGGCACACAAAGGAGTTTATCACACGGGGGGAATCCCGTGCAAAATCAGGGGTTTAAATTGGAAAATTTTCACACTTTATTTATTATTATTAATTTATTTACAGTATATATCACCCGCCTTTCAGCCCTAAATGCTCTCAGAGCTAAGGTTAACCCAAACGGAAAGTGGAGAGAAAGTAGACAAAAGCTTTAATTCGCAAAACATAAAACCCATGATTGCATTCAGAATGACTTCCCTTTTGCCCGAAATTGCATGAGATACTTTAATTCGAAATAATGTGAAACCCCATCATTGCATTCGGATTGCCATTAGATTATACTTCCAATTTCCAACGTCTGATAAGGTCCTTAGTTTGACAACAACGTTGTGTGAAAATCAACCCACTTTTGTGGGGGTTTTTCTAGCTTTTCAATCCCATTTTTGCACGGTATTTCCCCCGCGTCATAAATTCCAAAGAGGTGAAAAAGTCATCCTAATGACAGTTGACATGTTGTTGTTTTTTCTTTTGCCAAATCTAAAAGTGACATGGATTTCTCCTCTTGGAAGCAAGTGACTAGTCAAGACAAACCTGCCTCTGAACATGGGCAGAGCAGCTTGGAAAAGTTCCTTTTCTGGACTACTCCTTCCTGGATCCGTTGTTGCTTTGCAATTGTAATGCAATATAGGGTGCATCTGCACTGCTAAAGTAATGCATTTTTGACATTTTTAAGTACTGTAGCTCCATCCTGGGGTCTGTAGTTCTGCAAGTTCAGCCTTCTCTGCCAAAGAGGACTGTGGCCTCACAAAACTACAAATCGCAAGATTCTATAAGGAATTTATCATATGATGGAATTTGGGGGTGTAATGCAATGGCAATCCAAATGCAATCATGGGGTTTCCCGTTATTGCGTATGAGTGTATCTCACGCAATTTCGGGCAATGGGAAGTCATTCCGAATGCAATCATGGATTTTACATTATTCCGTATTAGAGTATCTCATGCAATTTTGGGCAATGGGGGTCATTTTCGGAAAATGGGAAGTCATTCTGAATGCATTCCGAACGCAATTAGAATTCACGTAAATTCACTCCATACGAAATTGAGAGAAATTCCTCCCGTGTGATAAACTCCTAAGATGGAGCATGGCAGTCAAACTGCATTATTTCTCCAATGCATGCCTATTTACGATTAAGAGGATAAAATAACAAGCAGAATTAATTCCATTTTTGGAGTATATGACTCCCCTAACTCCCTGTGGGTCATGCTAGATGGGGGATTCTGGGAGTGATAGTCTGAAAAAGAAACATTCCCAGGTTTTGCTGCACCTTTCCCATAGTTTGGGGCTCTATGCAGCTTCCCAGTTTTGATACTTAAAACAAATAAAGGTAAAAATTAGGAGCACATAAAAGTTAAAAAAGCAATTAAGCCATCTTTACGGACGTTATTCAATAAAGAACCAAGACAGAAGGCATCTTAAAACGAACACAGTATAGTGAAAAAGTGCCTTTTTATCACTGGAGCGGCTGAGATTAAGGAAGATTAAGGAGTTCTAAGGCTATGCTTTAAGATCTGACATGTCTTTTTAAGTGAAATAACAAAGCTTTAATTGGCTTAATGGGAAGATTAAATCAACTAAATTGAAGAGGGAGTGAGTTAAGGGCATATTTTTAAAACAGATTGTTCAGGTGTGTTCGGGTAAAAGTGAATTAAAAGCAACAACATGCTGTTTTTCTCTCTTAAGAAAAAAGAAAAGAAAAAAGGAGTTTGTAATTAAACAGTGGTTACAGGGCTGCCTCTGTATCTGAAGAGGCCCAGAACCTGAAATTATCACATTGGAAAAATATGCGATTCATACAAGTAACACCTGATTTGATCCCTCTTAATCTCAAGTAATGAGTACTATGGGAGGCAGTGTAGTGTAGTGGTTTGAGCATTGGATTCAGTTCTGGAGATCAGGGATTCAATTCCTTGCTTAGCCATGAAAACTCATTGGGCGACCTGCGATAGGGTTTCCTTAAGTCAGAACCGAGGCAAACAAGTCCTATGTGATATTTTAACACAGTATTGGTAATGTGTCTATGGAGTTTATCATACGATGGATTTGGGGGTATAATGCAATGCCAATCCGAACGCAATCATGGGGTTTCACGTTATTGCGAATGAGTGTATCTCACGCAATTTCGGGCAAAAGGAAGTCATTCCGAACGCAATAATAGTTTTTACGTTAATGTGTATAAGAGTATCTCACGCAATTTCAGGCAATGGGGGGTCATTTTCAGGAATTGGGAAGTCATTCTGAACACATTCCGAATGCAATTATATTTCACGTAAATTCACTAAACTAGTGATTTTACGTGAATTCCAAATTGGGAGAAATTCCTCCCGTGTGATAAACTCCTATGGAGTTTATCACATGAAGGAGATTGGGACTTTATCCCGTGAATGTCCTGGGAAGATCGCATAATTATGCGTAACAATGTTGCAGGTTCAGATCTTACCAAAAAACCCCTCAAAATCCTCCAAGGTTTCCCTTTGTTCAGGACTTCTTCAAGTCAAAAGACAGCATTTTTCTATGGGATCTTCTCTGTGATTCCATACAACTCAGAAAGAGTCTTTCTCGTAATTCTCGCCTAACTACCTCTTCTACATTCCAGCACTATCTCTCCATGGGTCTAAGAAACAAAACAGAGTTTATTACTATTGTTGTTGGCAAAGAACTTCCCAGCTCTGGGAGCATTGCTTTATGCTGAGTCAGACAGTTGCTCCATCTTGCCTGAGATTTGCAACATCAGCCTTCATCCGTGTGAAGCCCTCTAGATGCTTTGGACTTCAGTTCCTATCATCCCCAGCCAGAATGGCAAAGGACTTGGAATTCCAAGAGTCCAAAACATCTGGAAAACATCAAGCTGGGGTGGGTAGTGGTCTTAGCCCAGTGGTTCCTCACCTTTGGTCTTCCATAGGTTTGAGACTTCAGCTTCCAGAATCCGTGACTCTTGGCCAAGTTGGGTGAGACGTTTGGGAGGTGATGTGCAAAATACCAGGAAGACCAAAGTTTGGGAACAGCTGTCTCTAGCCACAACACCAAAGAGAAAACCTCTTTTTATGGCTGTAAGTTCTCTATGATTGACGTTCAGGGGTATCTCTTCTCTTGAATATGGAGGTTCCACCATGGCTTAGTTACTACAGTCTTATAGAATAGGAAGTTTATCAGACGACGGAAATTTGAAGTATAATGTAATGGCAATCCGAACGCAATCATGAGGTTTCACGTTATTGCGAATTAAAGTATCTCACGCAATTTCGGGCAATGGGAAGTCATTCCGAATGCAATCATGGGGTTTTACGTTATTGCGAATTAAAGCATCTCACACAATTTCGGGCAATGGGGGGGTCATTTTTGGGAAATGGGAAGTCATTTTGAATGCATTCCGAACGCAATTGGAATTCACATAAATTCACTAAACTAGTGAATTCATGTGAATTCGAATTGGCTCCAATTGGCTCCATTCAAAAGAGAAATTCCTCCCGTCTGATAAACTCTTGGGACTCAGAAGTAGAGCTGTATGTAAAAAAAACCTTGATATTCTGTGGTCTTTGTCAATCAACTGCAATGCCAAAGAGAAAACTTTTTTTTTATGGCTGTAAGTCCCCTGTATTTGGGATTTAGTGGTATCCTTCTCTTGAATGTGGAGGTTCCACCATGACTTAGCTACTACAGGCTCATAGAATGGGCCCCAGAACTAGAGCTGAATGTAAAAGAACCCTTGAAATGTATCAGTTTATCAGTGGATATAGATTGGGTGCCCCTTATCTGAAATTCTTTGGACCAGAAGTGTTTTGTATTTCAGACCCACCCACCCCCCGATTTTGGAATATTTCCAACTACATCATGACATATGAAGTCAAATGCAAAGTTGAAGGCTTTCATGGCCAGTATCCAAACAAACAAACAAACAAACAAACAGCTTCATTTATATACCGCTTCATACCGCCTAAGGAGTGTCTAAGCGGTTTACAACTGTAAGCTACTTGCCCGCAACAATCTGGGTACTCATTTTAGTGACCTCAGAAGGATGCAAGCCTGAGTCGAGCTTAAGCCCTTTTGCTGGTCTTGAGCTCATAACCTTCTGGTTTTGAGTGAGTGGCTGCAGTACAGGCATTTAACCACTGTGCCACTGGAGCGCCACCATAGTTTTTGTGGGTTTTTCGGGCTATGTGGCCGCGTTCTAGAAGAGTTTATTCTTGACGTTTTGACGGCATCTGTGGCTGCCATCTTCAGAGAAATAATGGGATACCTTGGCAATGGGACCTAAGTCCATACATGAAATTCATTTATGTTTCATATACAGACAGCATGGTTTAGTGATCTGAACATTGGACTACAACTCTGGAGAGCAGGGTTCGATTTCTTGTTTGGCCACAGAAACCCACTGGGTGACTTTGGGTGAATCACACACTCTCAGGCCCAGAAAACGTTGTGATAGGTTTGCCTTTGGGTCACCGTAAGTCGAAAAGACTTGAAGGCATACAACAACAAATGTATCTTCTGCATATAGTTTTATACATGTTTCAGAGAATTTTATGCATGAAACTAGGGCCTGGGAAAGACAGGCCAAAAGTGGCGTGCCATTGCCAATACCAGGGTTTGGGAGTGCGCAGTAACCACATGCTCCCAAACCCTAGCATTAATGGCGGCGGCATCATGGTGGCATCCCGTCCACACGGGCACCACCATGATGACGTAAGGGACGTGCAGTGTACAGACGTAGCTGCACGTCCCTTACGTCACCGGTGCACCAATGGTGCACTTGTCACATGTGCTAGGCACTGTAAAAAGAACCTGGTTTTTCTGGGTTCTCTTTACTCCAGAGGGACGCTGCAGGGTTTGGCTGCTGTGGCATCCCTTCAGACTTAAAACGGGTGCCTCCAGTCCACCATTTTCAGGAGGTCTGCCTTAGGCCAAAGTTTAGTTTATTTACAGTAGGCGCTCCACATTCGCTGGGGTTAGGGATAAAAGACCCCTGTGAAAGTGGCAAATCCGCAAATAAAAAACACTATTTTTAGAGAGAAACACCTGTCTAGGTCTCCCAGGGCAAATGTATGGTCAAACAGCAGTGGAGTTTTGCTGGAAGACCTAGACATTCCTAGAGAGAACTTATGAATTGAATTGGCAAATGATCAAATCCGCAAAAGCCAAAGCCGCAAATAAAATAAAATAAAAAAAGTCAAGGCCGCAAATGATGAGGGCCAGCTGCATTTTCAAAGATTTATGTACACTGAGCCATCAGAGAACAAAGGAGTCGCTATCAAAGCCACCCCATCTTGACAGTTTGGGATTCTGGAGTATTTCGGATGTCAGAATCCCCAATAAGGGAGACTCAACTTGTGCATGGATGCAATCATGTTAGCTACAAAACCATTAGCAGGAGAGGGCACATGACACTAGAGCATCACTCAATGTTCAGTGCTGAAGCAATTTTGTTTAAATGCTGCTCCGATTTTTAAAAGCCTTGATACAAAACCAGTTATATCACCATTATTTTTCCTAAGCCTTCGCCCGCAAAGACTGGGGGTTGCAGGGTTGGGTGGAAGAACGCCCAGCCGTATCCAATCTTCTTCCTATCCTCTTTTATCTTTAATGTCCTAAAGTGCCATCTGGAACCGAAGCTTGCCCTGGCTTTTATTCTCTAAATTTATAATCTCTTTCCAATCCAACAAAGATTTCAATCCAATAGAAAGCACACGCTTCAACTCCTGGGGGAAAAGGGGAGCAGAGATCCAGTACAACCCAGTCTGACCAGGGCAGCCATTATTCTCTTCCACAAAACCAAGACAAAAGTACATACAAGACAGGACTGGGGTGGTTTATCTACATCCTCACCTATTAAAAAAAAAACCCACACCATATTTTGATATTTAACTTTACATACAGTCAGCCCCCCATATCCGTGGATGCAACCAGTCATGGCTTCGAAATATTCCAAAAATATGCAAATTCCAAAAAGCATATCTTAGTTTTGCTCTTTTATATAAGGGACACCATTTGACTATGGGACTCTATATAATGGGACCTGAGCATCCATAGATTTTGGTTTCCAAGGGTGTGTGTGTCCTGGAATCAAACCTTTTTGCCTATTTATATATTGTCATCAGTTCACATTCTGGGATTTGTGGTTTGTTGCTGGCGGGGACATTTTTCAAACCCTTCGATTGGGGATTTTCCTTGTTTTCCGGAACAAATGGTAAACCAAATTCTGACCCATTAGTGTTGTTTCGCTTGTGCAGGAAGGCAAAAAGCTCAAAGGAAACACTGTTCTTCCTACAGAATGAGTCTCCTTTATCTGAATTTCTGACATCCAAAATAAGTGACACCTTTGTTTTCTGATGATTCGGTGTACACAAACTTGAATTCATGTGCAAAATTATTAAAAATGTCATATAATGTTATCTTCAGGCAGCGTGTATATGAAACATAAATGAATTCTGAGCCGTGAGAATGCAATAATAATAATAATAATAATAATAATAATAATATTTATTTCTATTCCGCCCCTCTGAACAAGCAATCGGGGTGGAGTACAGCAGAGGTTAAAACAATAATACTGCATTACTGAATGTTCACTCCTGGAAATAAATTTGTTTAAATGAACGTGGAACTAGATATTTTCTATTATTATTAAACCCTCGATGCAAAACCAGTTATACCTCCATTATCTTTACCGAACCAGTCTTCTTTTAATTCCCTAAAGCGATCATTTTGAAGGCATAGATTTTCTCCCTGCTTTTATGGCCTAAGCTTGTAATCCCTTTCCTAAAAATTGCGGACAATCGGTTTCAATCCGATTTAAAGCATCCCCTTCAATTTGTTAGAAAACAGCAACTACATCTCCAACCTGATCCAAAGTCTGACCCATCCTTTGGCAGCGTGGTTCTCGGGTGTGCAGCGTGGTGGAACGGTGGCTTTGCTCAGGAAGGACTAATGCGCAAAGGTAACGCTTTTCTTGCATTTTCACATCGCTGTCGGTTTTGTTCCATTCAATCATATGTATGTTTACTCAAAAGGGCTGTGGCACCTTCTGTGTCGGGCAGTGGTCTTTTTCACACTGCTCCAATGGTTCCCTAACTTTGGTCTCCCAAAATGTTTTGGACTTTAGCTCCCAGAATCCATGAACTTTAGCCAAGACGGCTAGGACTTCTGGGAGCTGAAGTCAAAGAAGCATAGAGGAGCAAAGTTTGGGAACCATTGCACACAATTTGGTTAGCACTGCACACAATTATTGCACTTTGACAGCACTTCAATGGCCACATCTGCATTCTATGGCATCCTGGGATTTGTCATCCTGAGAAGTATTTCAAATTCTCAGCCAGAGAGCTGTAGAGCCTTACCAATCTACAAATCCCAGGATGCCCTAGGGACACAGCCATTGCAGTACAAGTGGTACCGGTATTAAACTGGTATAATTCATGATGGGGGGGGGGGGGGGGACTTTGTTTAAAACCAGCTTAGAAACTCTGAAGGGCCCATTTACTTAGGGCAGAAAAATGAAATGCACAGATATAGGATGGAGGACACCTGGCTGAACGAAACTATGTGTGAAAGGGATCTAGGAGTCCAAGTAGACCACAAATTGAACACAAGCCAACAGTGTGATGCGGCAGCTAAAAAGGCCAATGTGATTCTAGGCTGCATCAATAGAAGTATAGTGTCTAGATCCAGGGAAGTAATAGTGTCACTCCATTCTGCTTTGGTCAGTCCTCACCTGGAATAATACCATGACCAGTTCTGGGCAAAACAATTCAAAAAGGATGTGGAAAAACTGGAGTGTTGTCCAAAGGGGAACGACTAAAATGGTGAAGGGTCTAGACGCCATGCCTTATGAGGAAAGATTTAGGGAGCTGGGGATGTTAAGCCTGGAGAAGAGAAGGTTAAGAGGTAATGATAGCCCTGTTTAAGTATTTGAAGGGATAACATACTGAGGAGGGAGCAAGCTTGTTTTTCTGCTGCTCCAGAGACTAGAACGCAGAACAATGGATGTCCGCTTCAGGAAAAGAGATTCGACCTCAACATTAGGAGGAACTTCCTGACAGTAAGGGCTGTTCGACAGTGGAACACACTCCCTCGGAGTGTGATGGCGTCTCCTCCCTTGGAGGTCTTTAAGCAGAGGCTGGATGGCCATCTGTCGGGGATGCTTCAATTGGGAGTTCCTGCATGGCAAAATGGGCTTGGACTGGATGGCTCTTGGGGTCTCTCCCAACGCTATGATTCTATGATTCTATGATTCCTCCGATATTTGGGACCGAGCTTCCAACGGCGTCTCGGGAGAACATCCCATTTACTTGCCTGCGCAAAAGATTAAATAATTAACAAATTAATGGCCGTGAGCCATGACCAGCCCTGTTTTGCTGCTAGCGCATGACCCTGCGGATGGAATTTTATTTTCCTGCAGGGCCTCCACCTCCAATCCTTTCATTCACCTCCCATCCTAGGGAGCATCAATGCTCCTCTTGTCTGATTCCTATGGCCACAGCACTCATGTATGTACTCTGTTTGTTTGCGTCCTCTTGGCCGGGAGGATTCCCAGATCTGGACAAACAGAAACAGAACAAGGAAAGGATGTTTGTGGATGGCTGAGTCAGGGGCCTGGAGGTTGTGCTCACTTGGCCACAGTGTTATAAGCCAGAAAGGAAGCAGTCAGAGAGCCGAAGGGGGGAGAACCCCAAGCATGGGCGGTGTCTGGAAAAAGAAACCAAACACCGCCAGGAGCATTTAGCTAATGGAGCATTGATGTGATCACCCCCCCCCTTTGCTTACCCCTTCTGCCCATTGTGGCTGCTTTGCTCTGGTATAAAAAGCCCCATCCACCCTCTCTTCTTGCCCATTGCTCCTTGCAAGCGACCACTGTGCGGTAAGTCAGTGTGGCACTGGGCCAACCCTATGCTTCTCTTCTTTTTTTCCGCCTTTCTCTTTTTTGCAAGGCTGGATTCTATTTTGTTTTCACTTGTCATGACAATAATCCAGGAAGTGGTAGCTTTTGTCTGCATGCATGCAAAAGACTAGAAACAGCCACTGTAAAAAATATACTCAGTCAGTTGATCATTCTATGCTTTGCTTTAAAAATTTTTTTTAAAATGTGCTGCATTTCGGTGGGTTAAATGCACCCAATGTGGAGATGGAACCGAACCGCAGCCAGATGTTGCTAGAAGAAGACAGATGGGGTAGCATCCATATTTTAATAAATCAAACGTTGATCCCAATCTTAGTGCTTGCTCAAGAGTAAAGCCCAGAGGGATCTTTTTCTTACAAAATAGGCTGAGGATTATGCTGTGAATCTTCAAGTTTGAATATATATATGTATATATATATATCCACACACAGGAGTTTATCAGACAGGAGGAATTTCTCTTTATTTCGAATGGAGCCAATTGGAGTTTAGCGAATTTACGTGAATTCCAATTGTGTTCGGAATGCATTCAGAATGACTTCCCATTACCTGAAAAATGACCCCCCCCCCCATTGCCCCAAATTGTGTTAATACGCAATAGCGTAAAACCCATGATTGCATTCGGAATGACTTTCCTTTTGCCCAAAATTGCGTCAGATACTTTAATACGCAATAACGTGAAACCCCATGATTGCGTTTGGATTGCCATTAGATTATACTTCCAATTTCTGTCGTCTGATAAACTGCACACACACACACACACACACACACATACACACACAGTGGTACCTTGTTTATCTGCTAGGGTTTGGTTTCAGGATCCCCCAAGGATAACAAAATCCGTGGATGCTCAAGTCCCGTTAAATGTAATGGCAGAGCAAAAATAACGTCCCTTATATAAAATGGAAAATCAAAGTTTGCTATTTGGAATGTATACTTTTCTGTAATATTTTCAAGCTGTAGATGCTTTGAAACCGTGGCTAAGAAATCTGTGGATAAAGAGGACCAACTGTGTATTTGTATATATATAGCACAATAACCAACCTTAATACTCAAATCCTAGGAGCTATAGTCCAAAACCGGTAACTTTTATCTGGCAAATCTAACTTCATGTCAGAATGAAAATTTGCCATAAACCTGTCTGTTGCAGTTTATTAATGAGAGCGTTGGACTGGAATTTGAGAATTATAGGGTTGCCATATAAAAGAAGGGGCAGGGCTCTTGTGCCTGTAGTGGTTGTGCAGAAGAAGACAAAATTCAATAGATGGAGGTTGCATGACAAGCGAGACCCTGAAATTTGCACAGCTACACAGTGGTCAAAGCTGCAGGAGCACTGTCCCTGATTTCACTTGGCAACCAAATAAATCCATGTTCCCAAACCCCATTAAGCCACGAAAACTCACCAACTAACCTCAAACCAGTCCCTTTCTCTCTATATCAGCCTGGCCTATCTCACAGAGGTGTTGCGAGGAGAACATTTTGAAAACCATGAACTAGGGGGTATCTGTGCAGGCTGGAGAAAAGCATTGCCACCGGAGCTATGACAGCTTGGAGGGAGCATCATAGGAGTTTTATCAGACGACAGAAATTGGAAGTATAATCTAATGGCAGTCCGAACGCAATCACGGGATTTCACGTTATTGCGTATTAAAGTATCTCACGCAATTTCGGGCAAAAGGGAAGTCATTCCGAACGCAATCATGGGTCTTACGTTATTTCGTATTAAAGCATCTCACGCAATTTCGGGCAATGGGCAGTCATTTTTGAGTAATAGGAAGTAACTCCGAACGTAATCAGAATTCACGTAAATTTGCTAAACTAGCGAATTCACGTGAATTCAAATTGGCTCCATTCGAAATGGGGAGAGATTCCTCCTGTGTGATAAACTCCTTAGAGATAAACTGCCTCTGAACATAGAGGATCTATTTAGGATCTGAAATATTGTTTACAGCACCCGGCCTTTGTTGGTGATCTCCCATACCAGTGCTATTCAGGGCTGACCCTGCTTTGCTTCCAAGATGAGATGGATCTGGTCTGGTGCCTTTGGAGTATTTAGGTCTCCCAGCATAAGTATTACCGTGTTACATTACAGTTGTAACCTAACAAAGACTAACATCCCTTTTTTGTTGTTGAGGTGCAACTGTAACGATAAAAGTTTAAAGTTACTTTTAAATTTAGGAGGTGTGTGGTTGTGGAGGCAACAACAAAGTAGAAAAGTATATTACTGCAGGCCAGTAGCATTGTTTAAAAAAAGAAAAGTAACTGGAAATAATTGTTTGCCTTTACTTTGGAAACACAAAAGAAAAGCAACACCTTTGACAAATGTAAAAATGTTAAGGGGAACCAATTGTGCGTAGCCTTTTCAATAACAGAAAAAATAAAGACTTTAGCTTTAAATGTCATTTAAAAGGTTAGGCTTGTAAGCTGGGTTTGGCTGGAGAATAAGGTCATAGAAATTTAAAGAGATTAAAATGCATATATAGGTACATCTCTGTATCGGCTACGTGTATATTTCTTAAAGCTGCCAAAGTGAATACTGGAGAGGTCTCCTGTGCCTTTAGTGGTGCAGTGGTTTGAGGTGTTGGACTATGACTCTGGAGACCAGGGTTCGATTCCCAGCTCGGCCATGAAACCCACTGGGTGACCTTGGGCATGGCACATTCTCTCAGCTTCAGAGGATGGCAACGGCAAACCTCCTCTGGAGGAACGTGCCAAGAAAATCCCATGATAGGGTTGCCTTAGTGTCGCCATAAGTCGGAAACGACTTGAAGGCATGCAACAACAACAACAACAGAAGAGGACATTTCAGGAGGTGTTGATTCTTCCCAATAACACAAATTCAGTTCTCTCTTCTACACACTTTCCAGTTTTTCATCTAGTACCCCTCGCATAGCACAACCGAGGTTCGTACTGTTTGGTGAAACAGCAGAGCAATAGTAATGTAAGGGGATTAAAGAAATACATCTGTACATGTTGTTGTTGTGTGCCTTCTAGTTGCTTCCGACTTAGGGCGACCCTGAGCTATGGGGTTTTCTTGGCCAGATTTGTTCAGAGGAGGTTGGCCATGGCCTTTCCCTGAGGCTGAGAGAATGCGACTTGCCCAAGGTCACCCAGTGGGTTTCCATGGCCGAGACGACAATCGAACCTTGGTTGTGCTATTCAACTATCTTCCTTTTTTGCTTGGGGATGTTATTTTCAGACTGTATCTCCCAGGGTCCTCCTTTATCCAGTCTAGCTGGTGGGAATTGTAGACTACAAATGGCTTTTCTAAACTGCTCTTTTCTACCCACACACCCCTGGGCCTGGCTGGCTGGAGGGGGATTCTGGGACTTGAAGGCCATTAAATTTTTTTTTCTTAAATTCTATCTTTCTCCCCTGGATGGTTTCACCTCAGTGTTCACCATCCCCTTCTCTTCTGTTCACAGCATCCATCCAACCGACCAAGAACATCCCAATATTCCTCCATCTCCCATACATACATCCTTATCTCACACGCTGACCAAGCGAAGAAGCCAAAGCCTCCTGCCTTCCCCTCTCCTGCAGACCCACAACAGCGGCAGCGACAACGGCAACATGGCGAGCGGAGAACTGACTGAGCTGGAGATGGCCATCGAGAAAATCGTCTACATCTTCTTTACCTACGCAGCCCGTGAAGGCAAGAAGGGGACCCTGACTGCCGGCGAGTTCAAGGAGCTTGTGCATTCCCAGCTCCCCAACCTCATGAAGGTGAGCAAGGTGGGGAGAAGGACGGGCAGACTCCAAAAGCCTGTTTTCCAAAGGACCAAAGCCTGTTTTCTTATCCATCTCCGTACCAATCTGGTGGCTTCCATGGTCTAATCCACGTTGGAGAAATAATGCTGTCTGACACCATGAACTGCCATGGCTCCATGCGATAGGATTTGGGGACTGGTAGTTTTGTGAAACGCCTAGCCTTCCCCACCAGAGTGCTCTGGTGCCACAACAAACTATAAGTCCCAGGAACCCATAGCACTGAGCCATGGCAGTTCAAGCAGTAGCAAACGGCATTATTTCTGCAGTGCAGCGGAATGGTGACTTAACTATAGGCTTCTGTCCAAACTTTATAGGAACTATCCAAGGTGCCAAATCTTTTGTGGGGTGAAGAGAAGATTGTCCCATCACCTCCCCTAGGCTAAGACTGGAGCTTTTAAGGAGCAGCTTCCAGGGTCCCACCCAGGAGGAAATATTTGGCTGGGGGGTGGTTAGGGCTATGTTGCCAAGTGGGGCCACACAACATATATAACCCACTCACTTCCATGCCAGCATTCTCTGAAGATGCCAGCCACAGCTGCTGGTGAAATGTCAGGAATAAACTCTTCTAGCACCTGGCCACATAGCCTGAAAATACCAAAAAAAAAAAAAAAAAAATGGATGCCAGCCATGAAAGTCTTTGACTTCACCAGGAGGAAATCTTCCTCAGGAGTAGACCCCTGACATTTGAAGAGTCTTATGCTCATCCCACATATATTGTGTGACCCCACCCTCTTCCATGCCAGCATCCTCTGAAGATGCCAGCCACAGATACCGGTGAAATGTCAGGAATAAACTCTTCCAATAAACGGCCACATAGCCTGGAAAAAAACACAAAGAGCCCCAACATTTGCTGTTTTGTATGTTTTTTAATTCAATTTTTTAAAACGGAAAGTTGCTTTGAGTCCCAACTTTGGAAAAATAAAGTGGGATAGAAAATAATCATAATCCGATCTGGAGAAGAGGGCATTGTCTGGACAGAATACAGGCAGACTTTCACTAACAAAGCCTCTGAAAGTGATGCTCCTTTTCAAAAAGTATTTTAAAGTCTGCCCCCCAACTCCACCACCATCATTTCCTCTCCTTGTTTTCTGTCTAGCTGGAATTTTTAAAGCAGTATCAGCATTTTTGTGTATTATCAGGATGGAGTTTATCATATGACGGAATTTGGGGGTATAATGCAATGGCAATCCGAATGCAATCATGGGGTTTCACGTTATTGCGAATGAGTGTATCTCATGCAATTTTGGGCAATGGGAAGTCATTCCGAACGCAATCATGGATTTTACATTATTGCGTATTAGAGTATCTCACGCAATTTCGGGCAATGGGGGGGGGGTCATTCCAAATGCATTCCGAACACAATTGGAATTCACGTAAATTTGCTAAACTAGTGAATTCACATAATTGCAAATTGGCTCCAATTGGCTCCATTTGAAATAAAGAGAAATTCCTCCCGTCTGATAAACTTCAATGAGAGTAAAATTTATTCCAGCTGTCCCTTTTGCTATGTGGATAGAACTTACTTACTTCTTACTTACTTCCTCCGTTCTTTCTCCTCCCTCTCTTTTTCTCTTTTTCTTCCACCTCTCTTTTTTCTTTGCCTGTCGCATCCATTCTCCCAGCCAAACTTGCCACAGTGTGCGGTGTAAACCTCTGGAAGAGTTATTGTCCCAACAGACCAGACTGACTGATGTCATCCTATACCAAAAATTACACAATGATGGTGATCGCACACATCTTGCAACAGTAAATTCCTTGCGCTCATTAGGCATAGTATCGAGACGTAGATCCCTCTGGAAGCCCTGCTGTGCCCAGACTGCCAAAATAATTTTGTCGGGTGATGCTCAGCTGTAGGATTATGACTGCAAATGAGCAACTCTCTCCACATTATTCGTTTTACTCATTCCAAAATGGGCCAGAATATCTGAAGGACCATGTCTCTCCAGATCAGCCTGCCTCAGCTCTATGGGAGATGCCCTCTTCTCAGGCCCATCACTTTCCCAGGGATGTTATGTGGGTTTGAGGAGAAGGGTCTTCTTGGTGGTCGTTCCCAGATGGTTTTAAAACTGGATCCCTAAATAGGCTCTCTCCTTGCTCTTCCGCCACCAAGTGAAAACTTCCCTGCTCCATGTGTATTTTAGGAACTGATTGCAATGACTTTTTATAATAATAATAGTAATAGTAATAATAAAATGTATTTATATCCCGCCCCTTTGAGGTTAATTGGGGTGGCTAACAACAAATAAAATATAATACAGATATACAAAATCTAGTTCCCTCCCCCCCCCCTTAAAAAGTTATTAAATCAGTAACAAATTAAAAACAGGAATTAAAATTAAAACAACAATTAAAATACAACAATACAATGAAAATTTTGGACTACAGCAATAGTTCTCATTAAGTCTTCTAGGAGGAACTTGGGGACCCTCCTCAAAGAGGAGCTCCAGAAGCCGGGATTTTTACTAATATATTATTGAGGGAAAGGTGGGACATAAATTAATAATAATAAATGTTATTCTTCAACTGAACATGCTTCATGTATTATGCGGACCTGCATTTGCATTGTACAGCCGTTGATTTTTTTTTTCCATTGCACAACTGTTGATAGACCTTGCAGATGGGTTTTTGGAGTCCTTGTTGGCACCATGGCCAAACATTAATGGCTGTCCAGTGGCATGAAAGAGGTAACCTGTATCAGTGACTTTGTTGGATACTTTTTGCATTAGCTTTGCAGCTTGAGACTGGGGTCAAAAAATCTAAAGGTCAAGAATGGCTTGGAGGAGGGAATTTTTCTCTGCTGCTAACCTGCTTGCACAGTTCTCATAGGAGTTTATCAGATGGGAGGAATTTCTCTTTATTTCGAATGGAGCCAATTGGAGCCAATTCAAATTCATGTGAATTTGCTAGTTTAGCGAATTTACATGAATTCCAATTGCGTTCGGAATGCATTCAGAATGACTTCCCATTGCCCGAAAATGACTTCCCATTGCCCAAAATTGCGCGAGATGCTTTGATACGCAATAACGTAAAACCCATTATTGTCTTCGGAATGACTTCCCTTTTGCCCGAAATTGCATGAGATACTTTAATACGCAATAACGTGAAGCTCCACGATTGCATTCAGATTGCCATTGGATTATACTTCCAATTCCCGTCGTCTGATAAACTCCTAGGAGAGATGTGTCACACTTGTGTAGTTTGATCCTCTTTGTTTGCTCCTACACTCTGTAAACTTTGCAAATCCACCATTGACAAGGGCACTGTGCATCCCAGACATGGGGTTCCCTATATATCCTGCGATGGGAAATTTCATTACCATCTGAGGGATAGGGGTCACCTTGAATCCCTGTATCAGGAAGAAGGTGGGATATTATTATTATTATTATTATTATTATTAGAATTAGTTGTTTAAAGGCCAAGTTCTACCACACTGGGACTGAATCAATCCGCATACAGTGCAGGTTTTGCTCTTTTATCATTGCTTTCCATTTTACCAAGCATTATTATCTTTTGTGAAGTCGAAGGCTTTCATGGCCAACATCCATAGATTTTCCCAAAAAGTGCGCTGGAAATGCGGGTGGCAAATAATTGCGCAGTCACACCGCATGGATGCGGATTATGACCATAAACTGCGCATTGTTGCAGGTTGAATGCGGATCGCAATGGAAACGAGGAACATGGAATCAGGAGTGAATGAGCAATTAAGTGGAAACGTCACAAAATGCATTGTAGCAAAATCATGGAAAATAAGGAGCAAACACCAGTGGAAATGAGGCCTTCGAAGAGTTTATTCAGGCTTGATTTGTTCTCGGGCCATTTTGTTTGTCTTTTGAGCATAGACTGCTCCTTTCCGAGGAGGTTCATTATAGTCTTCTCTTTCTGTCCTCTCTGAGCTTACATTTCCTTTCTCCGCAGGACGTTGGGGATCTCGATGAGAAGATGCGGAGCCTGGATGTCAACCAAGACCAGGAGCTGAAGTTTGGGGAGTACTGGAGGCTTATCGGGGAGCTGGCCAAAGAAATCAAGAGGGAGAAAGTGGGGAAAAAGAAGTGATGGATATATGTCAGAGGTGGATGGAGAGGGGTATGAAATAGAAAGGAGGGAACAAAAAAATCTTGAACCTGAATGTCTAAGGGACAAGAATGTTACTCTAAAATATAAATCAATCTGTCTGGAGGTTGCTGTTTTGAAATAAAAATATACTTTGCTCTGAGATAGTGTGGTTGCATTATTTGATCGAGGTCTCAGTTTTCTTCTTATAGGCTCAGTGATCTGTACCAGTGTTAGGACGGAAAGAGGATATGAAAATATTCAAAAAATAGTCAAAACTGGGTTTCTCAAGGGTTGGGAAACGCGAACGAGGGGACTTTTTCTGTGTGAAAGATATAGTGGGCCCTCCACATTCACTGGGGTTAGGGACATAGGACCTTCTATGAAATTGGAAAAACTGCAAATTAAAAAAAAAAACCTACTTTTTCAACCTGAGAGAATATCTCTTTTGGAATCTCTAATTAATTGGTATTATTTTAGAGATATTTTAATCATGTAATGTTGTTGTTTTAGATTGTACAGCTACTTGGCAGGTTTTTATTCTTTTAATCTTTTTTGACCCTAGGAGTTTATTAGACGGGAGGAATTTCTCTTTATTTCGAATGGAGCCAATTGGAGCCAATTCGAATTCACATGAATTGGCTAGTTTAGCGAATTTATGTGAATTCCAATTGCATTCGGAATGCGTTCAGAATGACTTCGCATTACCCAAAAATGACCGCCCATTGCCCGAAATTGCGTGAGATGCTTTAATACGCAATAACGCAAAACTCATGATTGCGTTCGAAATGACTTCCCTTTTGCCCAAAATTGCATGAGATACTTTAATACACAATAATGTGAAACCCCATGATTGCGTTCGGATTGCAGAAATGGACGGCAGAAATGGGGTTGGACTGGATGGTGCCTGGGGTCTCTTCCAACTCTATGATTCTATGATTGTTGGTGGTGCAACGCTAACATCAAGACACCCCGGGCGTCTTGACTCGCTTACTCACAGGCAGGAGTAGCACTGCAGCCCTGTCATTAAGCAAAGTGGAGTGGCCTACTCAGGCAGCAAATCTGGGCTATAATGAAAGGACACCAAATAGTTTTCCTTGTTTAATTTATTGCTGTTGCGCCTTTTATAGTCAAGAAAGCGTAGAGGAGGTGGCGAGATTTTTTGGCCTCCAGTTCTAAACTCACTTGATTACCCTGGGATATTATGCGCCTCTCTTTTGGAAGGGGATAGTTATTTGCTGCCCAGCCTCAGGCAGCAAAATGTCTCGGACCAGCCCTTCACAAAGGTACTTCCACAACTCATAGTTAAACCCAGCATGGCGTAGTGGTTTGAGCGTTTGAACGTTGGGCTACACCTCTTTGGAGGCCTTTAAGCAGAGACTGGATGGCCATCTGCAGGGAGTGCTTTGATGGTGAGTTCCTGTATGGCAAGGGTTTGGACTGGATGGCCCTTGGGGTCTCTTCCAACTCTATGACTCTATGATTCTATGAACTCTGGAGATCATGGTTCGATTCCCTGCTCAGCAATGGAAACCCATGGGGTGACCTTGGGGGAGACACACACTCTCAGCCCCAGAAAATCCTGTTCTAGTTGGCTCAGTTGCAAATGACTTAAAGGGAGCTCTCTTGCAGATTTGGTTCAATTTCTTTTGAATGATACTAATGGCTATATAACACATCAAGTGGCTCTTTTTGCCATACAAGTTTATCACACAGGAGGAATTCCTCCCAATTTCGAATTGAACCAGTTCAAATTCACGTAAATTCGCTAGTTTAGCAAATTTACGTGAATTCCAATTGCATTTGGAATGCGTTCAGAATGACTTCCCATTACCCGAAAATGACCCCCATTGCTCTAAATTGCATGAGATGCTTTAATATGCAATAACGTAAAACCCATGATTGCGTTTGGAATGACTTCCCTTTTGCCTGAAATTGCGTGAGATACTTTAATACAAAATAACGTGAAACCCCATGATTGCGTTTAAATTGCCATTAGATTATACTTCCAGTTTCCATCGTCTGATAAACTCCTATGTTGCACATCAACAAAAAGTAGAGAAACTCCAAATGGCAAGCAAAAATATGTAATAATAATAATAATAATAATTATAATAATTATTATTATTATTTCTTACCCGCCCCTTTGTAAAACAATCGAGGCGGGGTACAACAAGGTTAAAAAACAGATTACAGATTAAAATAATTCAAGAATTCCATCCCAACCTCCCCCCCTTAAAATAGGATTAAATTAGTTACGTTTAAAATTAAATTACTAACAATAAAAATACAAAACAACATAGTACACAAAAAAATGAGAACAGAAGCAATATGTATGCTTCCTGAATAAAATCTGCATTCACTGGACAGTCTGTGTTTCAATAGCGGCAGGGAACATACCTACGCTTGCCAAATGACAGCCACATTCAGTTGCTAGTATTTGCATGCCTATGGACTCTTTCAAACGGGGAGGAATTTCTCCCAACTTCGAATGGAGCCAATGCGGATTCATGTAAATTCGCTTGTTTAGCGGATTTACATGAACCCCTGCTCCGTTCGGAATTACTTCCCATTACCCGAAAATAACCCCCTCCTGCCCGAATTTGCATGCGAAGCTTTAATTCGCAATAACATAAAACCCATGATTGCATTCGAATTGGCTTCCCTCTTGCCCGAATTTGCATGTGAAGAGTTAATTTGATTGCATTCGAATTTGCATGTGAAGAGTTAATTCGATTGCATTCGAATTGACCTTAAATTATACTTCCAATTTAGCCTTGTATGAAAGAGTCCTATGTCTGAATGGCAGCCAGGAACATATCCCTATTTGCCGAATGGAAGCTGCATTCAATTGCTACTATTCTCATGCAGGTATCGGAGTGGCAAGCAATAACATATCTACGCGTGCTGTGCAAACGTTGCATTTAGTTGGTGATATTTGCAAATATGTGTTTGATAGACAGCTAACAACATAACCTTGCTTCCTGAATGAGAGCGGTGTTTAAATGCTAGTACTTGCATCCATGTGTTTGAGTGGCAGCCAGGAACATCTCTCTATGTATTCAGAATGACAATTGCATGCAGTACCTAGTTATCTGCATAAATGTATTTCGGTGGCTGTTCATCGTATCCCCACCATTACAACTCCCATTGGCCTTTGAGAATATATTGGTATCAGATAGGTAACCTGGGAAGGAAACACTTCTATCTTCAGCGATATAATGCTTTACTAACTTTCTTTTTGAAAAGAGCTTGATTTTAATTATTTTTTCCCACTCTCTCCAAACTGTCTATTTATACTATTCCACACCCAAATTTGCACGTGATGTTTTGGTGTAGAAAACAGCGTTTTTCCTTGGAGGATACAGCCTTGTCTGCACAGAAAATAATATTTTTTGAGATATTTCCTGTGCAAACCAACGATGTGCAGATTTTCCACGGAAGTACCCACTGCTGAGAAACATGTTGAGAAGAATTCAGGACTGACAAGAACCTTTGAAGCTAAGGATTTGTTCTGTGCAAAAGCTGCACATGCAAAAGCTGCATTTTCTTTGCAGGAAACATTTTTATTTGCACAGGAAATACAGTTTCCTGCACCAAAAATAAAATAAAATAAAATAAAATCCCGTTTTTACACAAAACAACCATGTGCATCTTTTGTGTAGAATATGTTCTTAGTTGCAAAGGTTCTTGTCAATCCTCAATTCTTCTCATCATGTTTCTCAGCAGTAGAGAAATACACACGTATATATATTTTACCATTTTCTGAATGTTTTCAAATATTCTTTCCATCCGGTCTGGAGATGAGTGACAGCCTATAACCCATTGACTGTGGCTACATCTGGGGGAAGGTGGAGCAGTTGCTAACTTCAAGACCAGATCGACAGGTAAGGATGAGCCGAGGTGGCTTTAGGTCAGGGCTTGCCAAGGGCCCAGGCATGAGAGCCGTCAATTGCTTTGGAACCGGAAATGAAGCATCCTAATATTCAAGGCGCATATTGTATAAGGAGACTGACTTTTGCCGGGGTGGAAAGAATGAGCTCTGGAATTTAGCCCAGGGGAGTGTTCACATTGTCACAGTGGCCGTGACAAACCCAGGTTCAGCTCCTGAAAAGCCTCCTGGCCTCTGGTCCCAAGCTCTGTTTGTATGGGAAAGGGGTAGAGAAAGGTGGAGTTTGGCCAGAGGGATTTTTATTTTATTTGTAGGCAGATCTCAAGAGAAGTCGAAGGCTTTCATGGCCGCCATCCATAACTTTTGTGGGTTTTTTGGGCTATGTGGCCATGCTCTAGAAGAGTTTATTCCTGACATTTCACCAGCATCTGTGGCTGGCATCTTCGGAGAATGCTGGCATGGAAGAAAGTGAGGTCGGTCTATCTCTATCTATCTATCTATCTATCTATCTATCTATCTATCTCTAGATACACTGTTGGTTTCTCTCAATCGCTTCCTCTCAACCAACAGTATATATATATATACCCCACTCTCTTCCATGCCAACATCCTCTGAAGATGCCAACCACAAATGATGGCGAGACGTCAGGAATAAACTCTTCGAGAACACAGCCTCATACCCCCCCCAAAAACAAAGATCTCAAGAGAGTCAATTTTAAAAACCCAATAAAATTTAAAAAAGCAATTAAGAACCCACATGTTGACAATACAAAATTATTTTAAAACACACAATGAAGATCTTAGAACTCTTGGACATTCATATGGGGCAATACGATCTTTCAGATCAGTTGGGAACCTATGTGCAGGAGCACTTAGACCCTGAAGACTACTCCACATGTGTCTGGAGAGCAGCGATGCTCGCAAACATCTTTCCATCTTTTGCCACACATGAGATGTATTGCCCTTTCACCTTGCAGAATCACCACACTTTGGTACCACTTTACCTGCCATGGCTGCATCCTACACAATCCCAAGATGTGCAGTTTTGGAAGACACTAGAGCTCTGCGGCTGAGAATCTGGAATACTTCACAGAACTACAAATCCCAGGATTCTGTAGGATGGCTCTATAGTAATTAAAGTGGTATTACAATGCTATAATTGTGCAATGTGGAACAGATCTAAATCTTTGTGTTCTTTATTCTCACATCCATGAACAAAGAGTTCTTATTGTCTTCTCCTGGTTGCAAGATGATAGTATCTGGTACAGTATTCTTCCATTTGAGAAAGCTTTGGGGGGGTGTTATTTTGCACAGAAATAGGGGTTTTTTTCTGCACAAAAAGCATGGGTTTCCCACATGGAATTGTGTTTTCTGTGCAAAACACACTGACTGAGATCCTGCATGGGACACAGAGGGGGTCATTCAGATGTCACTTTTTTAAGCACGACAATACAAATAAACTCACTCACGCATCCCAGGTTTGTTGTTTATACTATGGAAATGCATCAATGTGAATCTTTGCAAATTCAGTTGCTCACATGTGCAAGCACTCAAATAAAGATGGACAATGCGAATGCATTCAGAAACACATTCAAGGCATGCAGAGTTTTATCCTGGGTCTGTTTGGATCTATTCGCATCGCTTTTTCACGATATTGACAATGGAAATCTTTTTTAAAAACTTGGGGGGGGGGGGGGAACCCAATATCGATTATCCCAGATTAAGTGCAGTTTCTTGCAGCCCTCTCCAACTTGATCGGGTGCATGTGAACAAAGGAGATTCAACCCAGATTCATCCTGGATTATTTTTCACTATCTGGACTCTTTCATACAAGGCTAAATTGGAAGTATAATTTAAGGTCAATTCGAATGCAATCATGGGTTTTATGTTATTGCAAATTAACTCTTCACATGCAAATTCGGGCAAGAGGGAAGCCAATTCGAATGCAATCATGGGTTTTACCTTATTGCGAATTAAAGCTTCGCATGCAAATTCGGGCAGGAGGGGGTTATTTTCGGGTAATGGGAAGTAATTCCGAACGGAGCAGGGGTTCATGTAAATTCGCTAAACAAGCGAATTTACATAAATCTGCATTGGCTCCATTCGGAGTTGGGAGAAATTCCTCCCCGTTTGAAAGAGTCCTCTGAGTAACCCAAGAGTTATGTTGATCTAGCTACAATCCTTCTCCTGATTTGACTTTCCAAATTCCACCTTAAAAACCCAAGCAGCCACACCAACTGAAGGATTTCTGCAGAGCTGGTGAGAATAATGTATCCAGCCCCTTTGCTCCAGTGATATGCAATACTTCCAAGAGTAGGAAGGATCCCTGTCCCTTTACCAGCGCCACAGACCTCCTTTGGTTGGTACAGCTGCCTGGCTTTTAAGATGGGTTGGGCATGCATTTGCAGTTGTGGCAAGGGTGCCAAGACTGTAAATAACAAATAGCAATATTTACAATGTAGTGTGTGTGGTTTACAATGTCGTAAATACTGAACAGGATACCAGCCACTGTCTCCCCAGTAGGAAACGTGGGTGTGTTTGTGTGTTCAAGAAGCATGGAAGAGGGCATGGCTGGCACCTTGAAGAGGAGCAGTCCGCACAGACTGCAACGTTTCATTGCAACAGGCCCCTGTATACTTGAGAAAGCCAAAGAGAGATGCAGGATGGGGAGGGCAGGGAGTGTCTTTTCTTTTCATTAGGGCTCAGGAAAGTTATTTTTCATGGGTGTTTATCATATGATGGAATTTAGGGGTATTGCCATTGCCGCAATAGGCATCCTATCTCCTCCAAATGAATTTTTGCACAGTCCCCAAAATTCTAGCATTGCAGATAGTGACATATAGGAGTTTATCACACGGGAGGAATTTCTCCCAATTTTGAATGGAGCCAATTCGAATTCACGTAAATTCGCTAGTTTAATTAATTTGCGTGAAATCTAATTGCGTTCTGAATGCATTCTGAATGACTTCCCATTGCCCGAAAATGACCCCCCCCCCCATTGCCTGAAATTGCGTGAGATGCTCTAATACGTGAAACCCCATGATTGCATTCAGGTTGCCATTGTATTATACCCCCAAATTCCATCGTATGATAAACTCCATTGAAAATGGTTTCCCACCTAGAACTTGTGTATTTTTGTCATACCCTTGGGACACTTTCCTTGCACCTTTTCTTTCGATGCCTAAACTCTTTTGAAGTTACTACCATGGTAGAAATATGAGAAGTGAATAAATATTTCGTTTGACAGGGTGAGTGGGTGGGCAGAATTCTTTTTGGGGGGGAGCAATAGCCTCATTTCACCTCCTTGCCCAAGATCTATACACTTGCTCATTGGAATACAGGAATTTCAATAAGGAAGACTATTGAGGATGGAGCAAGCTTGTTTTCTGCTGCTCCAGAGAACAGGACCCAGAACAATGGATGTAAGCTCCAGGAGAAGATATTCGTCCTAAACATTAGGAGGAACCTCCTGACAGTAAGGGCTGTTCAACAGTGGAACACACTCCCTCCTTGGAGGTCTTTAAGCAGAGGCTGGATGGCCATCTGTTAGGGATGCTTTGATTGAGAGTTCCTATATGACAAACTGTAGTTGGACTGGATGGCCCTTGGAGTCTCTTCCAACTCTATGATTCTATGAACTTAGCAGGTGGTGACAGGGAAGACGAAGAGAGTCACCTGCAAACTGGAGTCCAGTCATTCTTTATTGCTCGGCTGTGACTAAAGGACTGGGAAAGAGGCGGTTCCGGAGTGTTCCACGCTGGCCAGGTGCCAAGCGATGCAACCGAGACGCCTTGCGCCACACTCGCAACCTCCTGGTATCTTTGTGAGGTGTCTCCCACACACGCCTTCTCGGCATATAAAACAGTGGCCGGGGAGGAGGCCCTCAACAGCAGACTTAATTCTTCAGAGCAGGTAAGTCAACCATCCTCCATCAGGACACTTTCGGCTGGCTCCTGTCCCCCAAGAGAAGGGTGTGTGTTGTCTGTGGTGGTCTCGGTGGAGAAAATCTTGATTTATCCTTCCACCCATTCCTCAACCACACCCCCTTTTTTTCCCTTTGCTTTGCTTCATCCTTTTGGACAAGTTCAGGCAGCTTCCAAACATTCACTTTCCTGCACATTTTGTTTCAGCTTGGGAAAGACTGAATTGCGGTGTGGATGAGTGTGGGGGAAGGCAAGGAGGTACAAGCAGCCTGAGAATCTTTAAACTCTCCTTTCTCTCTCTTTTGCCTTCGCCAGACAAATCCGGGTGTCAGATTCAGAGCCTGTCAGTTGGAAACTACCCGGTGGATCTTGAGGAACCGACTACCGTATTTCGGAGATCCGAAGGGGAAATTTTTGCCGGTGCGCCAAATCAACTCACTCCAGGAAGGATGGGTTGCAGATGCTGCAAGAGGAGAAAGGTCAGTTGAATATGTCGTTGGATCTAGCTTTCCAGGGAAGGGAAGTCTTTCTGAAATGGTAGGACAGGTGTATGGTTTTGTGTTTTGAAGGGGAGAGATGTAGAGGATTCAGTTTGGGGGTTACCTGTGGAGTCATCTTCTTAAATGAATTCAATGGTGATGAAGGTCTTCTGGGTCTCTGAGGGATCCAGATCATTTCATGCCCTTGAGAAGTAGATGATGTTGGCCTAAAGAGTCGGATGATCATAGAATCATGATGTTTACCAAAGGTGAAGAGTTTGATCATTCTGTGGTACAGGGAACTCAGATGGTTGACCAGAGATGGACGGTTGGCCATCTTCATCCCTTCCCTTCCAAACCCATATTCATCACTTTCCTTAAGGCATTCACAAACTTTATTAATAAATGGCAGCAAGTCCTTTTGGAATATCGGTATCCTCATCCCTTGAGACAGTAGGACCGTGAAACAGCTTCTCTTATGCAACCAGTTGCCTATCATGAAATGCCAGGCTCTGTCTATCCAACCAAACCTGTTATTTCCAGTTCAGTAGCAATCCGGCGTTGGGGCTTAGCAAGACTTGGCTAACACTTTGGCAAAGTTCTCCTCTCTTTCTGAGGGAACCTGCCTCCTAAGACAGATCGAAATGTTTCAACTAGCAAGCTTCCAATGGGAGAGGTTGGTGCCAGGGGTGGGGTGGGATGGATTTGGGCAATATTGTCAGAAGAAGCCGAGAATTGTGCCAATCATGATTTGAGTCAGAGTTTGCCATCGCCAGATGCAATGACTGGGGATGACGGAGCCAATGAAAAGGAGAGGAGAGAAGCAAAACAAGGTGCTTCTTAACCCTGCTTTCCAAAACTAGTGCCCCGTGAATGTGTTGGAGTTGGGTGATGCGTTCCCATCATCATCCCTGGGCTCCAGTTTAGGGAAAGCTGGTGCAACTGCAAGGATGCCCATTTGGTGGGTCTATTGTGCAGAAGGATCAGAGAGACGCTTGTGTGATCAGATCGCATCCGATCTCAACGGATGAGAGCACTGATAGCACACCGGCTCCCAAAATAATGCAAATCGTGGCTATCATGGATGCTGCCAAGTGGCCCTAAGTGGATTTTAAACATATCAGGATTTATGTCCTGGCTTCCGGAGGAATGACATTCATCCGGGGAAACGCCCCACTGGTTTTTGCTTCTCTCAGTTTTTGAACAGGTTCTTCCAGATCATTCCTTTTTATTTACAAAAACATCAACGAAATGGAATATTCAACATTTGTGATCAGGGCTTTTTTTAAATTGAAATATATATCCAAGTGTGGTATTGAGACTGGAGTGACTGGAATGATCATCCTTATGGTACTCTCAGTGGAGCCCTTAAAGATGTCAAAAACCTGCCCCATATGGGTCGCAGTGTTCCCCCAGAACAGGTTTTTAGGATGAAGGTTGCAGAAAGGAAAGGAGTCATTGATTCGAAGGTGAAAGGAGCGGTAGAAGAGTCAGGATGTACCTCTAGACCCAGTATGGAAGCCCTGAAACAGGAATGGGAATCAGCAGGCCCTCTCGATGTTGTTGGACTATAACTCCCAGCAGCCCCAGCCAACACAGCCAATGGGGAAGAATGCTAGGAGTTGCAGTCCAATGACACTGGGAAGACTACAACACTGTCTTTTTAGACTGCTGTACTCAGCATACTGACTCATGACTAAATCCTATGGAACTGGATGGACTCCCTTCCAAAGAATGCAATGCTTCACTCTTGCTGGATTCCTTTGAAGGCAGGCACATGATCCATCATCACTTTATAATGCTTAAGGCTTTTAAGCTTTCTTTCTGTCCATCTCTGGTCACTCTTATATCCGAAGTCTGGAATTTTTGAAAATATAAACCTCATTCCCATTCTTTGGTCCCAATAAGAGTAGGCCTATTGAAACAATAGGATTTGCCTACCTCCGACTTCAACTCCAATAAATGATTCAGTGAGGAACGTATTGCACGAGGAAAGAAAGTGGAAATTCAGCCAGCTTTCTCAATGCCCTTATTGCATGACTATGGAGTTTATCAGACAAGAGAAATTGGAAGTATAATCTGATGGCAATCCGAATGCAATCATGGTGTATCACGTTATTGCGTATTAGAGTATCTCACGCAATTTTGGGCAAAAGGGAAGTCATTCCGAACACAATCATGGGTTTTACGTTATTGCGTATTAGAGTATCTCACGCAATTTTGGGCAAAAGGGAAGTCATTCCGAACACAATCATGGGTTTTACGTTATTGCGTATTAGAGTATCTCACGCAATTTTGGGCAAAAGGGAAGTCATTCCGAACACAATCATGGGTTTTACGTTATTGCGTATTAGAGTATCTCACGCAATTTCGGGCAATGGGGGATCATTTTGGGGAAATGAGAGTCATTCTGAACACATTCCAAACGCAATTAGAATTATCGTAAATTCGCTAAACTAGCAAATTTACGTGAATTCGAATTGGCTCTATTCGAAATAGAAATTCCTCCCATCTGATAAACTCCATTCTAGTTCTTCAATTTTCTTCCCTTGAGAGACAGTCGTAAAAGCGAGTCCTTTTTTTCCTAGCCATAAAAATCAGTTCATCAAAAGACTTGCTTTTATGACCATCTCCCAAGAGACGAGAACTGAAGAACAAACACATAGGTACATAGAAAGGCGCTACTATCCAACTGGGTTCCGTTTTCTTTCCTCATATGATAGTCTATTCTAATTGGGACTAATAAAAAAGATTCAGGCCATAAGTACAAAATAGGAGACCACCCTGTTGTTGTATTTGTTGTTGTTTTGGCAAGGGATAAAATGGAATTAGGATTGAAAATTTCACATATTAACTGGATGGAGACTCTATTAGCATGTAGAAAATCTAGGAGCCTGGGCATATCCTAGAGGAAGAAATAGGTCATATTCTACGGGAACCCATCCTAGTTTGGAATAACTGAGAAAAGGAGGGGGAAAATTGAGATAGATTGAAATCCTTCAGAAAACCTTTTTATTTTCCTGTGAAGATTTCTGAGAGTTCCTTCCTCCACCTCCCCAAAGGATAATTTGCTGAATTTTCTCTCATACTGTCTTTTTTTCTTTGAAGTTTATCATACGACAGAATTTGGGGGTATAATGTAATGGCAATCCGAACGCAATCATGGGGTTCACGTAATTGCGTATGAGTGTATCTCACACAATTTCGGGCAAAAGGGAAGTTAAATTTTAAAAGGGCTACATTTAAAGATGGCAAAGCAGGCCTGTGGATTGACATCTTGTGGTCCCGGTATGGAACTAGGATTCCTACAAACACATTTTTGAAGGGTACATTCCTAGAAAAAGCAGACAGGGGGACACGATGGTACATTGGGTTGTGCAAAAAGAGCTCAGGCCTTGCAGACTTGGCTATCAGTTTGATCTGCAGTGCTTGGGATCAAAAGGGGTTGGCATATGGGGAATAGTGGTGCATTGGGCAATCTGAAATTAGGTAGCTGCTCGATTAAAACATATTATCCTCTCACAATCTTACAGTTGCCCCAGGGGAGGATGATGGATTTTTCTTCTCAAGTAGTACAAGGCTCCCACATCAATGCTGTTGTGCATGGTGCACTGAAATCTAACATTAGGCCCTCCAGAAGATATTGGAAGGCCACCATCTACTCCATCACCAAAAAATCCTCTTGGCGCCTTAGGGGGGGAAGGTTCGCCATGTTGCATGGGCATTTTATGCCCAGAAGGGTCCTTTTATAGCAACAAAAACTAGTGTTCAGCAATCTCAATGCTTTGATTGAGAGTTCCTGCATGGCAGGGGGTTGGACTGAATGGCCCTTGGGCTCTCTTCCAACTCTATGATTCTATGGAGTTTATCAAACAGGAGGAATTTCTCCCAATTTCAAATGGAGCCAATTCGCAATTATGTGAATTCGCTAGTTTACCAAATTTACGTGAAATCTGATTGCGTTCGGAATGCATTCAGAATGACTTCCCATTTCCCAAATATGACCCCCCATTTCCCGAAATTGTGTGAGATACTCTAATACGCAATTACGTGAAACCCCATGTTTGCATTCGGAATGATTTCCCATTTCCCGAAATTGCATGAGATACACTCATTCGCAATTACGTGAAACCTCATGATTGTGTTCGGATTGCCATTGGATTATATCCCCAAATTCCGTCATATGATAAACTCCTTTTGCTTCCCGTGGGACCCTTAGCACTCTTTTCCAGTGCCACATCTCAAATGAGTTGATTTTCCTTCTATCAGCTTTCTACACTCTCCAGTTCTCACATCTGTACATTAATAATAATAATAATAATAATAATAATAATAATATATTTATTTGTATCCCCCTCTCCCAGTGTTGGATCGAGGCGGGTACATTGTGATTAATCCTCCAGAAGATATCAGAGAATACAATGACTTGGATGATCCTAACACTTTCCAAATGAATCTCCATTCATGCCCAATTATTACTAGACAAGCTGGGCACCATGTTGGAAAAAATATTGCTCTCCTTTGTGCTAACTGGAAGAGATGGATGGAACATTACCAGGCCTTTTTGATCCTTGGTTAAGATAAGCTATCAAAGGCCCCATGCTTTGGTGGCCATAACATGGACTTCTTCTTAATGCCAAAGACATGACAATATTGCTAGGTCTATTTGTCTACTGTATATAAAATGGGCCTGAAGCTTTTTAGAACTGCCCAGAATCAGCAAAGCATGGACTTTTTTCTCACAACCTGATGTACATCCCTGCTCAGCTACATTTGTTTTTTTCTAAGAGTATGTCTCCCAAAATGTTTGATGGTATGGATACCTACCAAAGCCATTCTGGGACCACATCAATCCATAGGGATGCTTGGTCATCTTAAAAAGTAGCACCGTGTTCTTTTACCGGAGGTGTGAACAAGACTTTTTGAGGATTCAAGAGTCTGGATTGCGGATGTGGGAAAGATCCTGGATAAGCAGGAAAGATTCTCCCAACTTTAAAGAATTAAGAGAAAGAATGATCAATTCATTCCCGGATGGAACGGATTTACCATAATTTTTTTTACTAAAGCCATGTGTTAGGCAAATTCTGATCTATTGAAGAATAATTATAGATAACTATAGCTTCATGGTCAGGGGTCTATGGGCAAGATATCTGGTTTCTTTGTTGTCTTATCTGGAGACGTATTGGGAATGGAGTGGGTGATATCTGAAAACCAACATGGATTGGGACCCAGGAACAATCCCTCTCCCATCCGATGGTATACAGACGGATCTGATGTGGAAATTTGGAAGGATGGAGAGGCCATATTCATATCTGATCTAGTGATGGAGAGGAAGAGAAGGTGTATCTTCACACTCTGCTATACTGGTCTGGGGCTTTTTCATTCCATGTAGTTACAGCACAATGGTTCCACTTTAACTGCCACGGTTGCATCCTGTGGAATCCTGGGTTTTGTAGTCTGGGACGATTCTATATTTCCGTGGCTCTGAATTCTAAACAGTGAGCCCTTGGTATCTGCTGGGATTTGGTCTGTGGATACTAAAGTCCCTAGATGCTCGAATTCTATTCTATACAGCAGGACAGCAAAAGGGTATCTTGTGTATAAAATGGAAAAATCAAGGTTTGCGTTTGGGGAAACTTTCAAAAATATATTGAATCTGTGGATGCAGAATTCATAGATACCAACTCCAGCAGATACCAACTGTACCCCATCCCTAAACTGCAAGCTCCGTGATTCGACCGGATGTTGCCACAGCAGTTCAGGTAGATTTCTAGTGCTACAATTGTGTGGCGTAAAAGGGCCCCTGGAATGAGGTTGGACTCTTTGAGCCTCATCCTTTCGGGGTGGTGAGAGCGGATATTGAGTAGAAAGTAGAACGGATATCATCTGGAGATTGCTCATTGGAGCTGCTATGCAATCTTGAGAGTCTCAAAGGCTGGTAGCTGGAGTTTCAGGGAGTGTGTAATTGTGTGGGAGGGAGACGGGCTGGTTCGACAGCTTTGTCAAGAGATCCGACTTTTGCTGATGTCTGGCAACTCACAATAATTCCATCTCCACCTTTCTCCTCCTCTCTCCCTCTGTGTCGCCTTCTCAATCTATCTGCAACTCTTCTGGCCACTTCAGGACTGCCAAGAGCTCACGGACGTTGAGAGAGCCATCGAAATCGTCATCAACAACTTCCACTGTCATGCGGTGAAGGGACGCAAGGAATGTATCACCCCCAATGAGCTGAAAGAACTGGTGGGACAGAGGCTGCCGCATTTAGCAAAGGTGAGGAAAGTCACAAGTCTGGGGAGCAGAGGACTTGACCCCAACTCCTTTGCCCAATGTTTTGGCCTACAAGGCTCATCAGCTCCACCCAGAATGATGAATGTTAAAGGACAATGGTATTTGTAGTATTAAAAATCTGGAGGTTTGACCATTCCCCACCCCTCGTCTTGATATAAGACTCTCAACTGCGGTGGGAATTAAAGGACAATGGTGTCCTTCCCATCCCCACTATCCATTTTTGTTTTGTTTTGGACAGCCACTCCATCTTGGTCAATGCAAGTGAATGGACCCAGTCCTTAAAAAAAAAAAAAGATGAAATATTAAAAGCTTGCCACACTTTGGGGGAAAAACCTTCCATGCGTGCCTAAAGGAAATGAAAAGCAAGGCCAGGAAGTTTTCCATTGAGATTACATTAAAAAAAATTGGAGCAAACACCAAAAAAACCCTAGGAGTTTATCAGACGGGAGGAATTTTTCCTTATTTTGAAAGGAGCCAATTGGAGCCATTTTAGTTTAGCGAATTCACGTGAATTTGTATTTCATTTGGAATGTGTTCAGAATGACTTCCCATTACCCGAAAATGACCGCCCATTGCCCGAAATTGCGTGAGATGCTTTAATGTGCAATAATGTAAAACCCATGATTGCGTTTGGAATGACTTTCCTTTTGCCCGAAATTGTGTGAGATACTTTAATTCGCAATAACGTGAAACTCCATGATCGCGTTTCGATTGCCATTAGATTATGCTTCCAATTTCCGTCGTCTGATAAACTCCCTACCTCTTGTATTCCTTGTTAGGATAGGATGTATCATCCTTGTGTGGTGATACTGCAGGCCACAGGACGAATCCTCTGCTCTCTGCTTATGATTTTTTGTGTGTTTTGCTAATAGCTGCCTTTTCTCAAAACAGGGCGCTTGTGCACTGGAGGAGAAGATAGAGTGCCTTGGAGACAACGAAGAGGCCAAACTGCAGTTTGGCGAATACTGGGATATCATGGGGGATGCAGCCAAGGGCTGCCGAGTTCAAGGAAGCAAGAAGTAATGCAGACCAGGGAAGACCAGAACCACAAGGCCTTGGACCATTTACACAGAAAGAACAAGAGACTCTCCACCATGATGTCAATGTGTTTGCAATCCAGTGTTAAAAAATTGGGGCAGCGGGTCCCTCTCCCCTCTGGCTTTCATTGATTCTGGAATATTGAATTCTAGAGCTGATCTCCTTTCTTCCCGTCAAGAAGCTTTCAATTTCTGTCCCAGTTTCTTCTTGGTCATAGGGTTGTTCCAGAACAACACTGTTGCCAGCCTGCCAGAATCTTGACATTGTGGGTTCCTGACCATTCATCTCTTGAACCTTCCAACGGAGGGGTTTTGTAGGATGGGCTCAGGAACCATAAGGCATCATTTTGGCTAATGGATGTAGAATGCACATTAGTTTGTTTTGTCTCTTCAGCCCTTCAGCTCTTTATTTTAAAAAAGTTTAAAACGTTTGGTTCTAGACCCATTAAACCTTGGAGACCTCTGGATCTAGGAGCTTTCCAATGTGATGTCTCTCTCCTTTTTCTACTTCTGGAACCTGCATGCTGCAGGCTCGGAAAATGTTACATAATATTGATGTATATTTAATGGGAATGATAAAATTGATCAAAACTTTTTATTTCCTCAGCTTTGAATTACTTTTTTAAAAGATTCCTCATATTGACTTGTTTTGTTTTGTTGCCCTGAATGACAAATTGACCAATTTGGCCAGTGGTATTTTCCCCCCTCCATCTGCCTGTTCTCCATAGCATTGGTGACGCTTTCCTCCAACAACCTTGTTTGTGGTTATGGGTTTAAAGAACAGAAACCAGGGTTCCATCCTGAATGTTGTCTCTCAGAGCAAAGGGAATGCAAAGTTAGCCACCCGCAGTGTTCAGAAATCAGATTAGATTTGACCACATGAACCGGGACGTAAGAGAAGTTGGGGAGATGGGTGGTGGTGGTTTGAGAATGGATAAGCACTCCAAACCCATAGGACTACTACAAGAAAAAGGCGTTATCAGACAATAACCGTTTGAAGGCTACCCAAGGCCTTCTCTGTGCCAACATTCAGAAATGGTTGAATGGAGTCTTCCTTTCTTTCCCAAAATGCACAAATCTGATGCATGTAAAGGAAAGAGAAGTCTTCTCCATTTCCTCAAAAGGACATTGCACAGTGGATCTGTAAGATATCCTAGTCTGTAGAGCTACCCAGTTTGTCCATGCAAGATTCACTGAAGACCTAAATGGAGGTGTATAGGAAATAACATCAGCAGTTGCGCAGGGCAGGTCTTCCTGTTTTGACTTCCATTCCTGGGGAGGGAAGCATAGACCAGTGATAGTCATTAGATCTTGGCAAAGAGGGGGGCAGCGAATGAGCCTTTGTAGTTTTTTGTGGGGTTTTTGGGCTATGTGGCCATGTTCTAGAAGAGTTTGTTCCTGACGTTTCACCAGCAGCTGTGGCTGGCAACTTCAGAGAAAGCCTGTATGAATTAACAGCCACAGCATTGTGAGAAAAGACCCTAATATTTTCCATATCTCACCAAATAGAATTTCCAGAATCCCCCCCCCCCCCAAGACTGGGGAGATTCTAGAACAGTGGTTCTCAAGCTTCCTAATGCTGCGACCCTTTAATACAATTCCTCATGTTGTGGTGACCCCCAACCGAAGGTCTTGGTTCCTAAGACCATCCGAAATATGTGTTTTCCAATGGTCTTAGGCGACCCCTGTGAAAGGGTTGTTTGACCCCCCAAAGGGGTCGCGACCCACTAGTTGAGAACCACTGTTCTAGAAGTTAAGTAATTCCAAAATTGACTTTTCCAAGTTGGCTTTGGGGACACCCTAGTAGGTTGTTGTCTCCATGAAGCCATCCAGAAAGGGGTCTCTTAGGGGGTCTCCTGATCAATCCTATTCCATCAACTTTGGTGGGCTAACTGGGGTTTCAAAAGATGGGCCAGATGAGTAGTGCCCTTCATTATGACCTCTCATGTTTCCTGCTATATATATTTTTTGTAAAAATTGACAGAATAAACAAGAAAAAAAATTGTGTTCCATTGTCAAAATGTCATTTTTCTTGTTTACTTTATGTTTAAGGGGGGAAAGTACAGAGGACTGGTTCCATATACAAGTATGGCTCAGTTGACAAAGTCAATGTGTGCCTGGGCATGACTTCTTGAACAGAAAATTTGGTGCTGGGGGGGGGGGGAATAACATGGAAAGAATAGGGAGAGGTTCCTACGTCACCAAAAACAAAAGCAGTTCAACACAATATTGCAAACTTCTAGCCATATGCCCATGTTAAATGAAAGAGCCAGGACAGGTGAGCCTTGCATCAGGAAACAAAAATATTTTGAACCTTCTAAAGACACCTTCAAATCTTCTTCCAAAATGTATCCAGGGATTATATTTTCATTTACCAACTTACACGTTTCTTGCAATTTCCTCCAAACCTATACATCTATGCTGGTGAAGGCAAGTTTATTTTCTTTCCCCCTTTCTCTATGAGAGGCAGCTGCTGTTTGCCTTGCTTGTTGTAGGCAGGCTGAAGGATTGGCTAAAGAAGAACTCCATTCGTTCCCAGCTCAAGCTTTATTGCATTGTATCGTGAAGACACATTGCTACAATCCAGCGGTGAAAGCCTGTGCTTCACCACCCCTACTTCACCATCCTCCCAATTCTGATGCTGCTAAACAAAACAAAACCAATGATGTAAAAACACTCTGTAAAAAAGAGTTTCTTTGTCAGAGGCTTGGGTGCTGTCTGCACTGGCCAGAATACTCTGGGGCAGCCTGAAATATTCTGGCCCTGGAGCTGTCCTGACCTCCCGCCATTCCCTTGGCTCTCCGTTCTGATGCCAGGTGCTGTTCACGTATGCATACCTATGTGCCGTCTGGTGCAGCTATCACTGGTAAGAGTTGTTTGCTTCTGATCCCAGAACGAGACGCCCAGCCTTGGTGTCTGGGTGCTTCGTTCTGACCTCCAAATAAATGACCTGTCACACCGGCAGCCATGCCAGGTGACAAAGCTGGTTAAATACTGGTACTGCAGCAACAACGTTGTATGTTCGATCCTAGAAGAGGGCTTCAAGGTCCACTCAGCCTTCCATCCTTTGTAAGTCAGTAAAATGAGTACCTGCCTTGTTGGGGGCAAGTGGCTTACACATTGAAAACTGCTTAGGGAGTGCTGGTTCACTGATAAGCAGTATAGAAATGTATTTGCTATTGCTATTGCTATTGGGTTAAATAGTAAATGATTTATTTATAGCCCACCCAATCACTAGGAAGCGGGGTGGGTTAAAACGGTAAAAATGCAATACAATAAAATACAAAATACAGATTAATCCCTTCCCGCCCCTCCTCCCCAATATTAAAACTACAGTTAATTAATCTGAACTAAAAACAATAAAATACCGTACAAAATGGGTTAAAATTCAAAACAAAAATTCAAAAAAATCAGCAGGCAGGGAACCATCTATCACAAATTCAGATCATATTCATAAACCTACAGAGGGAGAGGAAGCTAGGATTCATTCGCTAATAATAAATGATTGATTTATATTGCTATTGCTATTGCTATGGCATGCAAACAGCTACCTAGCATTGGATCAGAGGACTCTAGATCAGCTGGCAAGATCTGGAGCAAGGGGTGTTGTATTAAATATCTGTGTTAAGAGTTTTATACATCAGATTTGGTGCTGGAGAGCATCCAGACTGTTTGCACTAGACTCAGGGGCTTGGTCATGCGACATCTAGAACCCCCACCAAGAGAACAAGAGGAGGCCATTTTATTCGTCCCATGCAGACAGGGCCTTTGTTAATGGAGGCATGCATGTACTTCCTACTGCTGGGATGTCACTACAGGTACCAATTACTAGTGAGGGATGGGCAGACGCCAAGAACCAGAGAGAGTCGTGTAGCACATAGCTAGTTGGCTACCTTTAGGCGTGGCGAAAGATACTCATCATCATTAGTGTTGACACATGCCTCAACCGCCACGCTGCTCAGGTTTGTTTTGCGTGTGTGCAAAGAATGGGAGGGCTGTCGTCTTGTCTGTTGCCTCAGGTGGAAAAATATCCTGGGCGGCTCTGCTGTCAACTGTGGTCAGACATCGATCTTGAAGGCTGGGGAGCAGCCTTTGGATGTTTGTGGAGCCATTCTGAGAACCGAGGCAAGCTTGTTCTCAGGGGGAAGGCACTCTGCACTTTCTCAGAGACCGAAGAGCACCATAATTGCTTGATTTGAGCAGAGGAGGAGGTATGGCCCAGTATCCTTTTCCCAACAGTGTGTGGCCTGAGCACTTCACTCTTTCCTCCTACATTCTCCCATGCAAGAGCCACACGTCTCCAATTCCAGATAAAAACAAGGCGATGGGAAGCATCCCTCTCTGCCACTCTCTTTGTGTTGATTCACCCTTCGACAATTGATTCAGCGCATCTATTCGAGTTGAGATTAACCCATATCTTGCAGGCCCAAACACTGCCTTCCTCCACAGATTCTGCATATTTGAGGAGAAATTATTTTGGTAGCTAAATCCAAAATCATGAAAATGAATTTAAAATACAACCAGTGCCTCTCTCTCCATCTCTTTCTCTCCTCCTTCCTCTCTTTCTAGGAAGAAAAAGGTAATTAGGGAGTTTATCAGACGACGGAAATTGGAAGTATAATCCAATGGCAATCCGAACGCAATCATGGGGTTTCACGTTATTGCGTATTAAAGTATCTCACGCAATTTCGGGCAAAAGGGAAGTCATTCCAAACGCAATCATGGGGTTTTACGTTATTTCGTATTAAAGCATCTCACGCAATTTCGGGCAATGGGGGGTCATTTTCGGGTAATGGGAAGTCATTCTGAATGCATTCCGAACGCAATTGGAATTCATGTAAATTCACTAAACTAGCGAATTCACATGAATTCGAATTGACTCCAATTGGCTCCATTCGAAATAAAGAAAAATTCCTTCCATCTAAAAGAAATTTAACAACCAGTTCAGATGCTGGCTTGCCATTCAGAATTGGCAGCCTGAGGCAGTTGCTTCCTCCTGCCCTTGGACCATTGCAAGAATACAGGAGTCAATACGATCTCAGAGGAACAAGACCTGACCAAATAGCTCCCCCAACATGCAGCGAGCAGGCACCAAAAGTTGGGAAACTATAGATCCAACCAGGTTGGCCCAAGTTGGGTTGCTGGGTTGGTTCCTCCCCTTGCCCTGAGGGATGATTTCATAATGGGGTTCCCTTCTCCCCTCAGCCACTATGGAAACGGGTAAATAGATATCCCAATGCCAAGGCGTGGTGCGATTTAATTAGACAGACAAGGAACATGTCATGAGATGAGATGAGATGAGTATGCCCAGGGTTGATGCCCAGCTGCCAACCTCTGTTTGCCCTGGCAGCTGGTGGCTTCATAATGAAGTGCGGTGAACCTGCTCTGGATTTTAGTCCAGAATTTAAAAGATCTGCCCAAGATGCTGAAATTTGTTCCAGGATCTTTAATAGTTTTGCTAACATTCAATCTAGGACTCAGACCAGATTCTCGTCTTACCTGAATTTTTCAGGACAAGGTCATCAGCATAGTTGGATAACCGAAAATGTCGAATAATCCGGAAGGTCCAAGAAAAGCCTTGAAATCACTATGAATTGCAAATGTATTGAAGTTTTATTGCAATAACAGTAAAAGTAAATGTAAAGACATCACTGATCAGCATTATACTGATCACAGTATAAACAGTTCAGTCCTCTGATAAGGTCCTTACTGTCAGGAAGTTCTTTCTAATGTTGAGGTGGAATCTCTTTTCCTGTAGTTTGAAGGAGCCGTGGTGGCACAGTGGTTAAATGCCTGTACTGCAGCCACTCACTCAAAACCATAAGGTTGCGAGTTCAAGACCAGCCAAAGGCCTCAAGCTCAACTCAGGCTTGCATCCTTCCGAGATCGCTAAAATGAATACCCAAATTGTTGGGGGCAAGTAGCTTACAGTTGTAAACCGCTTAGACACTGCTTAGGCGGTATGAAGCAGTATGTAAATGAAGCTGTTTATTTGTTTGAATCCATTGTTCCGTGTCCTATTCTCTGGAGCAGCAGAAAACAAGCTTGCTCCATCCTTAACTTGAATATTTCAATATTTAAACAGGGGTATCATATCAATATTTAAATAGGGCTATCATATGACCTCTTAACCTCTTCTCCAGGCTGAACAGACCCACCTCCCTAAATCACTCATCATAGGGCATGGTTTCCAGACATAGAAATCAGATTTAGGAGTTTATTACATGCCTCTTTTTGCCCAGTCCAGGCACGGGCTGGGCATGTGTTTAAATGGACCTTACCTCATGCCTCTGTGCCCAATTTGGCCACATCGCGTACCTGATCTTTGTGAAGAACGGGAACTTTTGAAGAACTTTTTAAAGAATGAGAAAGAATAGTTCTTCAAAAAGTACACCAGGAGTAAAATTTGGGAATGCGATGCAGCCAAGTTGGGCTCAGAGGTGTGCGATAAGGTCCGTTTTCACCTGTTTAAGCCCATTCCTAGTCTGTGCCTATATCGGGTATAAAGAAGCGTGTAGTAATCTCCATGGTTTCTAGACATGGTTTCCGGCAGGGACTACGAACTTGGGTTAGATTCAGGACCAGAGAGGAAGCTAGTGTAGAAATTCAAGGATGCAACATTTTTCCTTCAAAGCTTCTTTTTGGAAGGTTTTCTGGGCTACCTATCTCTGCTCGATATTGCCCTTGTGGACAGCAGGTTACTGAAGCCTTTACATCCTTCATTCCATGCCCTTATATTTTACCCTTGACTTATCCACGGGTCATATCAAAATCCATAATTTTGGTCCCAAAACCTGCTCTTGACTTGCACATGAAGTTGACTTATAGTCAAGTATATATGGTATTAAAAAGGGGTCTGACTAATGGATCTGCTTCCTAGATCTATAATTTCATAATCAAAATTATCTCCAGCGTTGTAATCTAATCTGACCACTTAATTTTATTCTTAACCTTTTGTATTTTAAAGTATTTTAACATAATGTCTCTATTTTTATATTGGTTTATATGTTATGCAACCTTTCCATTTATGTGAGCTAGGTTATTGCATGCCTTCACGGGTCAATTCACTGTAAATAAAGATTGATTGATTGACTGATTGATCCTTGATGGGTCTATTGACCATAAGTAAAGATTTATTGATTAGTCAAGGAAGACAAACCCCATTTTCAGAGCAAGAAAAGAGGCAACAGGAGGGCGGAGGCAAGGCCAAAGGCATCCACTGTGGATCACCTCCCCTTTTCCTTGGGGTGTTCTCCAAACATCGGGATGAGATCACCCCAATATCCAGCTATAATCAAAAGGGAGGACAACAGCAGTCAGGAGACACCCCCAAAACGTTGGTATGCGCATAATGAAAACACAAATGGATTCATTATCATTCTGACTTATCTTCCGCACAGTCCAGGAAGACTCTTCTCTAAACATTCCCAAAATATTTTTCTTTCTTTTACCCAATGACAAAAATGAGGATGCGCAGATGGGGGAAACCAGTTTGGGGTGCGTTGGGAAATCGCTTGCAACGTCCAAAAGCGTAATAATAAGTCAGAGGCTCCTTTCTCGTGCCAGAGGTAGCAAGGTTCCTCCTGGTTTCTGGTTGCACATCACAGGGACGAGATCATTTCTACGAAGCAAAAGGCACACTTGCGTCTCACTCTGTTGCATAAGAGGGGCATGATGCAAGGATGGGTGGAAGGGGATGATCTCTGGCTTACTAGGGCAAGCCAACAGCAACAACAAAAACGGATTCAAATTTAGTCATACTTTGGGAGATCCGCTCAAATCGACAGGTCTTAAGTGATTCACAACTTCAACCCATTTCCATGATTTATGCAACGATACTGCTACTACTTCCTCCTCTTTGTCCTTTTCCTTCTTCTTCTTCCTGTTGTTGTTATTGTCTTTATTTATATCCCTACCTTTCCCCCAAAAGAACTGGGACTCAAGCTGGCTTCCAGACTAGAACAACCATAATATATCTAAAAATATACAAAGGGACAGCGTTGGAACAGAACTTGCTGACAATATTTAAACAATATGGAAACATGCACTTTGAAATGGTAGCAAGCGGCTTAAAAACAGTATAGCCTTGGTAGGCTAAGAGAAATTTGCAAATGGATACTGAAATTAAGCTTAAAGAAGGGGTAAAGAAGGGGAATAAAGAAGTGTGTTGCAATATGAATATTACAAATCTGTGTGTGGGAAAACGTAATAAATATTGTGAAGTTAAAGGCTTTCACAGCCAGCATCCATAGTTTTTTGTGAGTTTTTCGGGCCATGTTCCAGAAGAGTTTATTCCTGACATTTGGGGCACGTTCCCACTGGTTTGTAAACCAGATTATCTGATTTCAGGAATCGGATTATAAAATCTCATTCCCATTTGAACACGAATTCGATCCTCATTACAGGGAAATCGTTCCCATTGGAATTTGGGTTCGATCCTCATTTCATTGGGTTATCTTGAAATAACCCAAATCAGGGGGGATCGAACCTGGGTTAATTTGACACCACTTTTGCCAGGGACCAGATCCAATCCAGGGTGAATTAGTGGCAACAACAAGGGTGTCTGATTCGGGTATTTTGGGATGGGAGGGCCAATGTTAAACGGGCTGGCCTGGTGGTGTCACCTGATTTGTGGGTGACCAAAATGGTGAAGGATCTAGAAACCATGCTTTATGAGGAGAGGCTTAGGGAGGTGGGTATTTTTAGCCTGCAGAAGAGAAGGTTAAGAGGTGATATGATAGCCCTGTTTAAATATCTAAAGGGATGTCATATTGAGGAGGGAGCAAGCTTGGTTTCTGCTGCTCCAGAGAACAGGACCTGGAACAATGGTTGCAAGCTCCAGGAAAAGAGATTCAATCTCAACTTTAAATCATAGTTGCCTTTCTGTGATAAGAGTTCAAGTTCATCTTATTCCCATGCTCTCTGAAGCTTGAGGATGGACCAAGCTTGTTTTTTGCTGCTCTGGAGAATAGGACCTAGAACAATGGATGCAAGCTCCAGGAAAAGAGATTCCACCTCAACATTAGGAGGAACTTAGTACGGTGAGAGCTGTTCTTTGGAGGTCTTCAAGCAGAGGCTGGATGGCCATCTGTTGGGGATGCTTTGATGGAGAGTTCCTGCATGGCAGAATGGGGTTGAACTGGATGGCCCTTCGAGTCTCTTCCAAGTCTAGGATTCTATGATTATATGATTCTATGAACCTTTGTACGTCTCAGAAATCTTTCCTGGAGTTAAATACTAACACTGGAGCACGGGAGTTGTGTGGCCCCTGTAACCATGCAACGAAGCCTGGCTCCAGTCTCATTTTGTTTGTTAACTTTCTAGCCCGTAGGATTCCAGCTGGTTCAAAATCATTGACGTCATCGTCATCATCATCATCATTAAAAATCAAATCCACATTTCCATCTTGGTTTGGCTCAATGCTCTCTATTGTCTTCCAAGAATGACGAGATGGTATGAGAAGATAGACGGCGGAGCATTCCATAGCGATGAAAAGCAAATCCTTTTTAAGATGGACAAGGTGGCAATTACCCTGCGGAACTCTCTGCCACAGGATGTAGGTTGGGGCCAAGCATTGGGAAGCCTACTGATGGAGAAGTGCCAGTCTGACAGGTCAGCGGTAGCACGAGCAATAAAAATATCTCAGGCCAGGAATGTTTTCCAAGATGGAATGCTAAGCATCCTGGGCCTGAGACACAGACTCGTTGCTGTTTATCTTTCGTATGATGCTAAGCCTCTTTATCTGTATTGGGATCCAGTGAAATGAGGCAGAAAGCAGGGATCCACCCAAGGCCACCCACTGTGTGCTTCAGAGGTGACATGCCTCCTCGCCCACGCAACAAATAATAAATGCTAGTGCTTTAACCACTGCACCATACTGCCCTCCAGCTAATCTTCACCTCACGAGGGCTGGAGATTTTTTTTATTATTACTATTTTATTGCGTTCGATTTGAGCTTGGGTGTTGGCCCTTCATAGTAATTGCAAACAATTATTCTTGTTCATGTTCTTGCTATTGCTCATAGGTATCCTGGCCTTTCCTCATATAATGGGACTCAAGGAGGTTTACACCTTATCAAAAACAATATTTGGGATATAAATAAAGATGTATTGGACATTTGAGAAGATGATCACAGTTAAAGCTAGTACATTTTGGATTGTAATCTTGTTTGCGTTATTATTTTTTACACCACTATAGGTCTGCAGATGGGAAAAAAGGTCATCTCCATTAAAGCGTGTTTCATCATATTAGAACTGAGGATTAAGGAATAATGTATGTATTAGACAGTTAAGCAATTATTTGAATATAAGCTAAGTTACAAAATTATTAGAATATTGTCAAATATTCTAGAATGTATATTGGCTTGGAGGTCTATATGTAAGCTTGCATAATAGCTATCTCTTAAGGAGTAATAGCAGTTAACAAAGTCCTAAAGACATCACTCAGATCCGTTAGTTGATGAAATTGGGATCAAAATATCTTTCCAAAGAACAGCTTGATGCGTAAGAAGTCTGATAGCAAATGAGTTGGCCTTGATGTCTTTTGATCTTGATTGTTCTAAAGCCATAAACCATTTAATTCTGTTTTTACTTTCTGTATGTTTTTAATTGCATTGTTCTTTTAAATTGAAACCTGCCTTGAGTTGAAATTTTTGAGGAAAAGTGTCTATTTCAACAAAAAGTTTCATCCACACTGCAGAAACAATCCAGGTTGACACCACTTTAACCGCCATGGCTCAATGCTAGGGAATTCTGGGAACTATAGTTTTGTGAGACAATTAGCCTTCACTATCAGATTACTCTGGTGCCACAACAAACCACAATTTCCAGAATTCCATAGCACTGAGCCATGGTTTAGGGTTTGGTTTTATTATAACTTCGTGTATTTTATTGTTGTAACCCGCCCGGATTCTTTGTGATTGGCGGGCTAGAAATAAATCTTTATTTAATAATAGTAATTGTTGTTGTTGTTGTTGTTGTTGTTATTGTCAAAGTGGTACCAACCTGGATTATTTCTGCAGTGCAGATGCGGCAAAAAATAAATCTAATTCATTCCGGATGATAGCGGGTATCTTGGTCACGAAGGAGGTTTGTTGCACTGGTGACCAGTTGCCATATGAGACACCTTGTAAAAATGCAACACGCACAAAGGCACAAAAGCTCAGTGTGATGACAGCAAACACTTTCTTGCCAAGCAGAAAAGAGTGAGCGATGAGACATACATCTCCATCATGATCCTGGGGGGTGTGCATTTTCCCGGAGTGACAGAAGAGGGAAAAAGAAACCCGCACTTTTCACAATAGGATATTTAGAGCTTCGACTGCTGCTGCCATATTAAATTGACAAATTGGTGCAGGGACTGGGTTCACTAAGGCACTGCTTACAAAGATACATTGAACAGAGCTGATAATTTCATTTTAAAAACCAATCTGTTACAATTACTGTCCTCGAAATCGGAAGATCCCTACCAGATGGTGCAAAGGGTTCAGAAGGTTGCAGTATCTGTTGCTATAGGTCTCAGACTTTTAAAAACACAGTCAGAACTTTGTATTCATGGCTCGTTCGGTTCAGTTCATCTTTAATACGGTCATAGACCGACACAATCCATGGCTTGAAATATATTTTAAAAAATATAAAAGTTCCAAAAAGCAAACCTGCATTTTGACATTTTGTACAGCATTTTACTACGCCATTGTATTTAATGGGACTTGAGCATTTACCAATTTTGGTACCCACAGGGGATCCTGGAACCAAACCAGTAAACGGAGGGGGACAAAATGGGGTGTGCACCCATGGCATGCACCCGTGGGTGCCCATGGGCGCACGCCGTCATTCAAGCCAATGGAGCTTGAATACAGGCCAATTTCTGTTTTTGCGGGGTGTGTGTGAGTGTCTGGAACAGATTCCCCGTGAAAACGGAGGGGCGACTGTATTTTAAGGCAGCTCCAAACTGGTCTAATGACTTCTCACCATTAGGATTGGAAAGAATATTGGAAAATATTTGAAAAATAGCTTTAAAATATGTCTTTCAAGTGTGATAAACTCTGACAAGAAGAATCCTGGACTGACAGAATCTTTATATTTAGGGCAATCTTGCTGCACCATTGAGACTAACTGAGGGAAAGTAGTTGGTAGCAGAAGCTTTCATAGGAGTTGATCAGACAGGAGGAATTTCTCTTTATTTCGAATGGAGCCATTTCAAATTTACATGAATCCCAATTGCATTCAGAATGCGTTCAGAATGACTTCCCATTTCCCGAAAATGACCTCCCCATTGCCCGAAATTGCGTGAGATACTTTAATACGCAATAACGTGAAACCCAATGATTGCGTTTGGATTGCCATTAGATTATACTTCCAATTTCTGTCGTCTGATAAACTTTTTCGACTAGGGCCAAAAGAAGGTGGAGGGGGAAAGCCAGCTCACCCTTGCGGTCTCCCAATTCAAAGAGAGATCCCATACAATGCCAGCTCCTACAATGGCCAGCAACTGATGTCCAGTCCATACCATCCCCATCCTGCAGCAAGGAAGGACCTGCCATAATGGAGCAACCACAGCTACAAGCTGCGCCATATCATTATTTTTTTCCCTTTCCATCTCAAATGCATGCAGACAAAGCAAGCCAATGGCCTCCTCCATCCCACCAAGGTGCCAGACCATTGGATTGTCCATGCGACCATCTGCTCAATTGCACAATCTATTGACTGCCCATACAGCGCATCAGTTTGCTTGGCTGGGTGAGCCAGTTTGTAAATGTTGTAATTAAATCCATTTTGATAAAGCAAAAATTGTGAGTAATTGCACAAATGATTATCACACACAATTGCACAAATAAAGTGATATTGGAAATGCATTGTCGCTGAAATCCCAGAAGTAAAAAGATGAGCATTAATGCTTCTTTGTGACAAGTTTTAATGGCGAGTTTTGTGTGACATTGTGTGAAATCACTTTGCATAAGTATGCAATTTTTCTAGGATATTCACAGGATAAACACCTGATTTCCTTCGTGCGATAAATTCTTTAGTCTCAAAGGTGCTACAAGATCCCTTTGCATACAGATGCAGACTAAGGAGTTTATCATACGGTGGAATTTGGGGGTATAATGCAATGGCAATTCGAACACACGCATGAGGTTTCACGTTATTGCGTATGAGTGTATCTCATGCAATTTTGGGCAATGGGAAGTCATTCCGAACACAATCATGGGGTTTCATGTAATTGCGTATTAGAGTATCTCATGCAATTTTGGGCAATAGGGGTCGTTTTTGGGCAATGGGAAGTCATTCTGAACGCATTCCGGACACAATTAGAATTCACATAAATTCACTAAACTAGCGAATTTACGTTGAATTCGAATTGGCTCCATTCGAAATTGGGAGAAATTCCTCCCGTGTTATAAACTCCTAATATGGCTATGTCTTCCAATTTCATAATTGGGAACTTATTCTGTGCAAAATTCACACGTGGTTATTATGTGCACAAAACAGCATTTTCCTTGCAGAGAGAATTGCTTTCAGTGCAGAAGATATTATGCATGGACCGGATCTTCAGACTTTGGGGCTTATTCTGTGCAAAATTCACCTGAGTTGGTTTGTATGGAAAACGGCATTTTCTACGTAGAAGAAACTGTTTCCTGACCAAGAAATGATGTATTTCAGAATTTATTCTGAGCAAAATCCACAGATAGTAGATTTTCAAGGGGGGAGGGATATTATTTTCTGTTCAGAAAAAAACAGATTGTTGGCTGCACAGATTCTTTTTCTGTGCAAAGTAGTCATATGCCAGTTTTACTCAGAATAAGTGCCAAATTATTTTAAAAACTGTGTGGTTTTCAAAGATATTTTTGAAGTGGGGGAAAAAACTGCTGAAATTGATCATTACTTCCTTGGAGAAGAACATCAGTGACTATTTGCATAATTACTCACAATACAACTCCTTGGATTTTGCCAGGCTTTGTCACTTCTATGTTTGAATATGTTGTTTTTTTAAAAAAAAAATACCACAAGAATGAAAGCAATAAACTCTTTAACACATTTGTCTCATCTGGAGCAACCCCAAGTGAGTTGTTACGTCTTAGTTATTGCAAAATAATTACAAACAATTCATTATTATCAAGTCCGGTTCCGATCAATTTAGCAGCACAATTTAAAAAGGAAAATGAACAACTTTTTAAAAGGATTTACATTTCTTAAACACATTTTAAATTCCCTGCAATATCGTCTTTCATCTTCTACATTCAAAGTATGGGAAGGCTACTTTGCAATCTTACCAAAGGATACCACAGGTTCATTCTGCCTTGTCCGGAATTCCTAAAATCCAACCTTTGCTTTCCGGTGAATCGATGCACACAACCTTTGTTTCATGCACAATTTTGAAAATATTGTATAAAATTACCTTCACCTTATAGAATAAACCTATTGTATAAGATGCCATTTTCTTCCCCATTACCATGTATGGATGTGAGAGCTGGACAGTGAAAAGGTGCACTACAGAAGCAAAGGGAAAGGAAGGTAGCAGCAGAATAGGCATGATGCGGGTGATAAGTACCAGCCAACAACACTTTTTTCCTGTTAAAATCCTGCTTTTCTAGCCTAATGTGATCTATAATTGTAAAATCTGGGGGAAAGGGGGGTTAGATATAAAGAAGGAGGAGGAGGAAGAGGAGGAGTGAGGGGCACTACTATTGTTTCCATAAAGTGGTGGTGTTTTGCCTTGTGCACATTCACAACTCTTTTAACACTGTTCCCAACTTCAGTCCTCTGATTTTCAACAAACATTTACAGCTGTGATTTATTGGTTCCATTCTAGTTGGAACTTGGGGTTAAAGAACTCAAGCCTTGGATTTGCAGGCAAGGATTTATCAAAGGGTCAAACTAGATGTTCAGTGGAAGGTGTCGTTTTTTGTGTAGCTTTCGGGCTATGTGGCCATGTTCTAGAAGAGTTCCTTTCTGACGTTGCCCCAGCCACAGATGCTGGCGAAACGTCAGAAAGGAACTCTTCTAGAACATGGCCACATAGCCCGAAAGCTCCACAAAAAACTATGGATGCCGGCCATGAAAGCCTTCAACTCCACAGTGGAAGGTGTGTTCTGAACTTGTTTCCCTTCTCACAGTTGGATTTCCTCAGAGCCATGCACCTCCAAAATCACTCTTGCAGACAAAGCCAGCGTTTACCTTCTAATGACCAATCCCAAAGCAAAGCACCCCTAAATGCAAGCTACAAAGATAAGGAAAATCACACGGGATGACAAACGGAGGCCTTTCGCCACTTTGAGGAGCACCTCTACAAAAGCAGTAGAAATGTATAGTTTGGCTCTAAAACAGCTTCCACATTGATACTGTGGCCTACAACTCTCACCAGCCCCAACCAGGGCATTGGTCAAGGATGATGGAAATTGTGGCCCCAAAAGATCACGATCAGGGAAAGCTGATCTAAATCCAGTATCCCGTTTCCCTACACAGTAATATCCCACCAGTTTTCTCCAAGAAGCACACCGGCTATGTAGTCTTGTATAAGTCTAGAAATTTAGGTTAAAGAATTGACCCAAAAAAAACTGTGCCAACTTATCCATGGGTCAATATAAGTACTCTTTTTTTTAAAGGTACCATCCCCTGGTGAAAAGCAAGAATGTAATCTGTTTTGGAAGCACTGACCACGCTCTAGTCCCTTACCCACCCAGCCTTTAGTATAAACACAACCTGTTATGCTTGCTGGAATTTTGATATTTTTGCATTGTTTTCCTTCACTTCATTCATTACATCCTTGGTTACATGCTCCTAAATTTTACCCTCGACTTATTCACGGGTCATATCAAAATCCATCATTTTGGCCCCAAAATCTATCCTCGACTTATCCATGAGGTTGACTTATAGTCGAGTATATACAGTAAGACACTGAGATCTTGTTCCATTGTGTACTTCCTCTGTCTTATTGGGTACCGCTGTCCATTCTCAGAGATAGGATACTGGGTTAAGACAGAGCATAAGATGAATCCATATCGTCTGCTCTGACTGTCCATACCTTGGGCCTTACGCACCAGAGCAACACGTGGGCGATACTGTTGTCTCACTCTGTATCACCAGCAGGAGACTGAGAAAGACATTGGGCAGGATTCTCTGATTTTGCAATGGTGCTCATGCGCTCTCTCTTTCTCTGTGATGCCAGTGAGTTGCAAAGCCCTACCCAAAGGAACGCCCCAGCATTAAAAGAAGGGGGGAATCTTTCTCTTTAAAAGGCAGTCAAACCTAGCCTCGTGACACAGGTGCTGGTTAAATGCAAGAGGTGGGAGGTGTCTCCTCTCATATAGCCCCATTCCTGTAAAGCAAGAAGCAGGAAAGAAGCCGACAGACTGCACAGGAGTCCTTGGTGGGACAGGTCACCCACACCCCACCCTACAACAACAACAACAACAACAACAACCATGCAAGGTAAGGGGGGAGAGGAGGTATGCGATAATGTCATTTCCATAAATGTTGGACTACTGACTGGGTGGGAGAAAGTAATTTTAAGCGGACCCTTTGATGGGAAGCAGGAGTTGTTTTGTGGGGGAATTTGAATGGCGTGTAAAAGCCTCTAAGCTGTAGGGCATGTACCTGCAGGTTTGGGCAAAAGGATTTTGCAAAGATGACACGCTAAAGAACTAATCTGGGATGCAAGAGAAGCGCACGCATGATGGGGGAGAGAACAGAAAAGTGAGGTTAAAATAGAAAGTATTTCAGGAATGAAATGCCATGACCTTCACTCGATTCCGGCTCTTGACTCTGTTGTATCCCAAAGGCAGGCTGATTCTAGCCTTGTTGTGTTTTATCTAATGGCTAAGTGGACCTCTCAAGGTCTGCCAATGTCCGTCGCAATATCCTCACACAAGAAGAGGCTCATATTTGACTGCCTTAATGGCCAAGGCCTACCAGCGTGCGTTGGTCCCTAGGCGTGCAACTCTTGCACAAGAATAAAAGAAGTTTCCCAGTGTACTAGATCAAGTCAGGATCTACCACACCCAGGGCCCTTTCACGCTGCTCAGCGGTAGTGATGCCATGGTATATCCTAGGGAATCTTGGGATCTGTAGTTTCATGGGGGATTGAGAATGCTCAGCCACTACGCCCTAGCGCTTCTTCAAACTGCACATCTCAAGATTGCATGGGATGCAACAATCGTACAATGTAAACACATACTTTGTCCAAATGGTCAGTCAGAAGTTGGCTGGTAGTCCAACTAGGAGAAAGCCACAAGTTGGCCAGTGGTCCAACTGGTAGAGTACAGGCAACCTTTACCACTGTCATGTTCTTGACCAATGGGTACGTTGAGAGAAAAACACACATCGAGATGAAAGAATGATATCTCAGCGGCGCAATCGAGTATACTCCGCAGTACTCCTCAGAGTATCTCCTCAGAGGTTAAGTCTTACTGTGTACAGTGGGGTTGGCTCCCCAGAAACTGGGGACTAGATGGCAAGAATGGGAAACAGGGACCATCTGGTAGGCTGGGGAATATCTTCTCTAGGATTCTTCCTTCCCATCAAAGTTGGCTAAGATCTTGAAAAGCTGGGGCTACTTCAAGATCCGAGTGAATCCGTTTAGCTCGGTTATTGTAGATTCTGGGTGGAAAACCTTTAGAGAGCTTGAGGGGGAAGTGTTGGTTTGTATTTGGATTATAACTCCCAGTATCCTCCGGCCAACAGGACGAATTTGAGGAGTTTTAATCCCAAAAAGGAGGGGGGTGTATTTTCCTTTTTTATATTATTATTATTATTATTATTATTATTATTATAAATTTTATTTTACATATACCATTAACAGCCAACAAACTAACAACTGATATTTAACAAACAACAAGCATGACAAGCACATTAAAACAAGTTACAACCACTCTTGGTACTTCCTTAAACAAAACCTTAAACCGATGCATAAATTTTTCCTTCTTTCCTGCATATCTTGTTTTAGACTTTTATAACATGAAGTCCTTCTCCCCTTCAAATCCTTACATGCGCAAACCGTATTATGGCATTTCAAACAAGTATTATTTCTTGCGCTTTTCCATTCTTTCCATAATACTTAATGTTGGGATTTTCTCCCATTTCTGCCTTATATATCTTGTTCCAAACATCTATATACAGTTCTTCTGCATTTGCATTTAACTATTTTGACATTATATCTATCTCCATCATATCCATGTTATTCAGTTCATCGATCTGTATTTCTTTTTTAATTTTCCAATAAATTGCGTATACCAACCTGGCTGCAGTTAACATATATAATTCATCCACCATATTCAAAAGCAATACTTCAGTTCTAAATTCTAAATCAATTTCTATGATTTCTTTGATTCTTGTGTGTATTTCCATCCAATGTCTTTTTGCATATATACAGGTCCACCATACATGGGAAAATGTTCCTTTTTTCCTTTTCACACTTCCAACATAAATTGTTCCCAATACCATATATTTGGCTTAATCTGTCAGGAGAAAGGTGCCGTCTATATATTATCTTTTAAAATTTTTCTTTTATATCTTGGCTGGATGAATATTTTAATCTCTTACTCCACGATATTTCCCATTGTCTAAGCTCTCTAGTTTGTCCACAATTTAACCCATTGGATCATGTTATGTTTTATTACATCTTCTTCTGTATAAATTTCTAATAATTATTTTCCCAAGATGTGGCTTGCTTCCTTCCTTTCTTCCTAGGAGTTTATCAGACAGGAGGAATTTCTCTTTATTGCAAATGGAGCCAATTGGAGCCAATTCGAATTCACATAAATTTGCTGGTTTAGTGAATTCACATGAATTCCTATTGCCCATTACCCGAAAATGACTGCCCTTTGCCCAAAATTGCGGGAGATGCTTTAATTCACAATAATGGAAATCCCATGATTGCGTTCGGAATGACTTCCCTTCTGCCCGAAATTGCGTGAGATACCTTAATTCGCAATAATGTGAAACCCCATGATTGCGTTCGGATTGCCATTGGATTATACTTCCAATTTCCAACGTCTGATAAGGTCCCTAGCAATTCTATCTGAGATGCCAAGGGGCTACAGACACAGAGACTGGGGACATAAAAGATGTTGAGCCAGTGTAGGGTAGTAGTTTGAACATTGGACTATGACTCTGAAGACCAGGGTTCAGATCCTCGTTCGGCCGTGGAAACCTTCGGTAAGTCATACCTTCTCGGTGGAAGGCAAAGGCAAACCCCCTCTGAACAATTCTTGTCAAGAAAACCCCGTGATAGCTTTCGCCTTAGGGTCATTGTAAGTTGGAAATGACTTGAAGGCACACAACAACAACCCAACCCATCACAAAGGCTTTTCTGGGCAGGTTAGCATACAAATCAGCTTTGGAAAGGTCCTTCTAGCTCAGTATTGTCTAAGCTCTGGTCTTGTCTTCTAATGCCTCTAAGGCAGAGGTGGTCCAACTCCAGATCTGGAGCCTGATTTGGCTCTATGAGGATGTTTTTGTGACTCAAAGCACCCCCTGGATACCATGCTTTCTCCTGGGTATGAAAGTGGACCCCAGACCTGCCACGGCTGCCCAGCCCTGGCCTAAGAGCAGAGAAAGGGGATGCATAGATCTGCTTCCTGAGCATCATTTAATATGCCAGTGGTTGAAACTGGGATCTTTGGAGTCTAAAACTTGGTTTCTTTGCTGTACCAATGGCGGGCAGGACGTCAATCTAGTTCTCCCGGTTGGGCAAACTTGCAATAAATTGGCAAGGTGTTCCAACATTACACAATATCTCCTACCTGGCCCTACGTTGTACTGTCCAAAGTAAGAAAATTATTGGGAACTAGAAATGGGTTTCGGTGCATTCTACCCAGTTCTCTTGTGCCAGCCAAATTTACCTGATTCGAATTCTTTTATTCTAAGGATCCGTCTACCTTTCGGCTTTAGTCTCCTTTAGTCTCCGGTCGGTTACAAAGATTATATTACAAAATGGAATTCAGACAAGTTTGCAATCTGTACACTCGGGCAAGCAGATGTTTAACTGCAATTCACTAGAAGAATGTTTCTAACCAACAGCAAGTGAAATACAAAAATTTTAAAAATAACTTTGACATGGCTTTGTGCTAAATTATTTATCCTTTAGCGTCAGTGCCCCCCATTTGTAAAATGGAAGCATTAATCCGGTCTCATTGCAGCTCTACTTTGAGTATGTGGGTTTTGAATCCTTGTATATGAAGGAAGACAGCCGTTGATGTCTATTTGGGCCAAAGTTTTGAAACTTTCATTTTTTTAAAAATGACAGTCGTCAGCAGTAGTTCAGATGTCACTCATGGGAGTTTATCATACAACGGAATTTGGAGGTATAATGCAATGGCAATCCGAACGCAATCATGGAGTTTCACGTTATTACATATTAAAGTATCTCACGCAATTTCGGGCAAAAGGGAAGTCATTCCGAACGCAATCATAGGTTTTACGTAATTGCGTATTAGAGTATCTCACACAATTTTGGGCAATGTGGGGTCATTTTCAGGAAATGGGAAGTCATTCTGAACGCATTCCGAACGCAATCTGATTTCACGTAAATTCACTAAACTAGCGAATTCGCAATTGAGAGAAATTCCTCCCATGTGATAAACTCCAAAGAAAAGAGACAGAAAAGAGACACAACTTTGGAATGTCTATGCAAATTTCGTATCGTCACAGATACTGACAGAGAATGAGGTGGGAAAGGATGTAGGGTAGAGATGAAGACTTCTTAGTAGTGATATTGTGTCTTTTGGACCCTGTCTTCAGAGGTATTAGTGCCATTGGATTGTTGTTGTTGTATGCCTTCAAATCACTTCAGATTTATGGCATCCTATCGCAGGGTTTTCTTGGCAAGTTTCTTCGGAGGGGGTTTGCCATTGCCGTCCTTTGAGGCTGAGAGAGTATGACTTGCCCAAGGTCACCCATTGGGTTTCCATGATTTGAACCTCGTCTCCAGACCCATAGTCCGCCGCTCAAATCACCACACCACGATGCCATTGGATACAATTTTATTAGCTCAGGCTTTCTGTTTTAATGCTGTTTGCATCTGGTTGATCCAGTGGAACATGTTCCAGTATGACCATTTCTCTGCTTTTACAGTTCCCTATACAGAGATTTTAAAGTGCGTTTTGAAAAAAGTTTCTGCTTTGGACTCATTAATTCATTGACGCTCTGCTGTTTGCGTAATGTTTGGTGTTTTACAAGTGGCTCCGAGCACCAATGATTAATACTTTCACACACACATAAATGTATGTACTGTATATACAGGACTTCCCTCAAAATATATATGCACCCTTAACAGCTCCTTTGTGCGGGGGTTTCCTTAAAAATAGAATTTATGTTGTCAAAAATCCAAATACGCTTGAAGGATTAAAGATGACAATCATAGAGAAGTGTTGCAAAATTGCAAGAGAAACTTTAAATGAAGTTTGCAACTCTTTGCTTCGTCAACGTGGGCTGTGCGATGACCACCTTCCATAAAACTGTAGTTTAAGATGGCATTTGTAACTCTGATAAAATCATTATTAACATAATATAATATAATACATCTGAGGAAGTAGACTGAAGTCTACAAAAGCTCTTGCTGCCAACTTCTTTCTTTCAGTTAGTCTCAAAGATGCTACAAGATCTCTCTACATACTGATTCTACAGACTAATACAGTTCTATCTTTGAATAATCTAATATAATAATATTAATATATTGGAAGCAGATGTAGGGTAGGTATCTATTTAGATAGATAGATAGATAGATAGATAGATAGATAGATAGAGATAGCTCTAATATATATTTAATATATTTAATTTATAATATAATTGTTTTAAATGTAGAATTTATAAGTAGAAATGTCTTTACTCAGCCTTCAAATAATTCTCACAGCTAATATTAGTTAAGTTGAAGGCTTTCATGGCCAGCATCCATAGTTTTTTGTGGGTTTTTCGGGCTATGTGGCCATGTTCTAGACGAGTTTATTCCTGAAATAGATTAGCATGGAAATCACTCCTGCCTACCCAGGGTCACACAAGATATATATATACATATATATATACCATATATACCCCACTCTCTTCCATGCTAGTATTCTCTGAAGATGCCAGCGACAGATGCTGGCGAAACATCAGGAATAAACTCTTCTAGAACATGGCCACGTAGCTCAAAAAACCCCACAAAAAACTAAGGGCATATACATTTTTTGCCTTCAAAATCTAATTCTATTATCAGGTGTATGTTTGGACTTTGCAGCTGGTTTGCTTCAACTGGAAGCAAAGGCTAAAGTGGAAGCACTAATTGAAGGATTCCAAGCCACAATGGAATGTCGGTCACAATGCACTTGGCTAAAAATGAAAAGGGACTGGCAAGCCCTAAATACCAAAGTGGAGAAAGGCGGTGGATTCACAGGAGGGCAAAGACACAAGGCAGGATGCCTAGAATCTCAGGGATCCATCGGGAGTATTTTTTGCAACAGTGGAGCTCAGGTTTGGGATATGTAGGTTCATAGGAGTTTATCAGACGACGGAAATTGGAAGTATAATCTAATGGCAATCCGAATGCAATCATGGGTTTTACGTTATTTCATATTAAAGCGTCTCACACAATTTCAGGCAATGGGGGGTCATTTTTGGATAATGGGAAGTCATTCTGAATGCATTCTGAATGCAATTGGAATTCACATAAATTTGCTAAACTAGCGAATTCATGTGAATTCCAATTGACAGCATCCAGAAGACGATTCATTTCTAGACATTTTTGGTTGGGGGATGCTGGGAGTTGCAATCCAAAAAGCGACACCTCCAAGCTTTGCTGTAGACTATCTTGGAGCACTGGGATTAACACCAATGCTGAATTTTTCCCCTTTTGAAGTTTATTCTCCCCTCTTTCTTTATATTGGGTTGCCCTAGTTGCAAAGCTTGAGTCTGTGAATGCCGTTAGATTACAATCACCACCATCCCTCACTGTTGGCCTGGTGGATTCTGGGAGTTGCAATCCACAATATCTCACAATGGAGTTTATCACATGGGAGGAATTTCTCTCAATTGTGAATGGAGCCAATTCACAATTGCATGAATTCGCTAGTTTAGCGAATTTACGCGAAATCTGGTTGCATTCGGAATGTGTTCAGAATGACTTCCCATTTCCCGAAAATGACCCCCCATTGCATGAGATACTTTAATACACAATTACATGAAACCCCATGATTGCGTTCGGAATGACTTCCCATTGCCCAAAATTGCGTGAGATACACTCATTCGCAATAACATGAAATCCCATGATTACGTTCGTATTGCCATTGCATTATACCCCCAAATTCCGTCGTATGATAAACTCCAATATCTCTAAGCTGGGACTCCCTATCACTGAAACCAATATCTGAGGTTGGAGTCAAACAAAGCAGACTCCAAATAAAATCATAATTTCTCATAGGGAACAAGAACAGCACATATAGCCAAAATATTAAATTCATGTTAGAGGTGTGTGCCGGAGGCAGGGTGCAAGGGAGGGGAATCCCCCAAAAATCCCACAAGGGCAAGCAAGCTCACACTTGTTCAATCTGATCTGTTCAGTCTACCGACGCCTGCAAAACTCACACACCTGAATTGCTCAGCTTCACCCCATTTGTCCATTTGGGTGACTCCTTGGTCTCTCTTTCCGTTGACCAAAAACAACACTGGAACAAATCCTGCCTTAAAAATTACATATATCCACTTTGGGTCCCAGTTCGGGGAGAAAAGTGGGATGCAAATTAACATAATAAATAAATATACCCCACAAGTGGTGCTTGAACTACAACTTCCAGCAGCCCCTAGTCAGCACAGAGTTGCAGTCCATCTTGGCACCTCCATGGTTGCTGCCACACTGCAGAATTAATGCAATTTGACACTGCTTTAACTGTTGTGACTTGATCATATCTACCCTTCCCTTAACTGCAAATCCCAGGATGCAACCGTGGCAGTTAATGTGGAATTGTCGTGCTATAGGTATAAGTGTGGAAGAGACCATGGTTCATATTTGGATGGGAGACCGTCATATTTGACTCCATTTAGGAGAGATTTCTTCCCTTGGGCAGACATTGGCATTCTCTTTGGAGGAAACTGAAGTGTATATTAGAAGTGTATATTAGGAGAGTCTGCATATATAGTGGTTTGAGTGTCGGATTATACTCTGGAGACCAGGGTTCAAATCCCGCCTTGGTTATGTCAACCCACTGGATGACCCTAGGCAAGCCACACTCTCTCAGCCACAGAGGATGGCCATAGCTAGCCCCTTCTGGAAGAACATGCCAAGGAAACCCCATGTTAGGGTTACCTTAGGTTCGCCATAAGTTGGAACCAACTTGAAGGCACATGGCAACAACAAATATTAGACTCTAGCCATATCCACAACCCAAGCTCTAACCTCAGTCCTCAATATATATTAATTTGTATTGAGGTCAGAAATTACTTCAAAACGCAATTCAGCTGCATTACATGTAAGTTAAAATCAAATCATGCATCAAACAGGGCCCACATAATGCAAATTTTTAACCTTTTGGAAAGTTCCTAAAGTCAGAAAAAGGAATTTCTGTTTATTGCAAATGGAGCCAATTCGACTTCACGTGAATTCGCTAGTTTAGTTTAGCGAATTCATGTGAATTCCAATTGCACGCAGAATGCATTCAGAATGACTTCCCATTACCCAAAAATGACTGCCCATTGCCCGAAATTTCGTGAGATGATTTAATTCGCAATACAGTAAAACCCATGATTGCGTTCGGAGTGACTTCTCTTTTGTCCAAAATTGCATGAGATGCTTTAATTGACAATAACGTGAAACCCCATGATTGCGTTTGGATTGCCATTGGATTATACTTCCAATTTCCGACGTCTGATTCACTCCATAGTAAAGATGAACTGAACTTAACTCTTCCTGTCAATGTGAAGTCAAAGGCTTTCATGGCCAGCATCCGCAGTTTTTTGTGGGTTTTCCAGGCTATGTGGCCATGTTCTAGAAGAGTTTATTCCTGACACAGATTAGCATGGAAATCACTCCTCCTTACCCAGGGTCACACAGTATATATATATTTATACATGCATGCACACAAACACATATATATACTCTACTCTCTTCCATGCCAGCATTCTCTGGAGATGCCAGCCACAAATGCTGGCAAAATGGCAAGAATAAACAGTATGCAACATGTACCAATTTCATGGACAGGGAACACTAAAGTCAATAAAGGGTGACAAGGCTAGCCAATAGAATCTGTTAAAGTCAGTTCTGAACCTAAGGTTCCCTACATAAAAGTTTATCACACTGGCGAGATCCTGCAGGCAAACGGGATTTAAATGCAATTTAAAGCTAAGAAAACCCAGAAATGCCTAAAGTTTATCACATGACATCGCAGTAAATGTGAAATAACCTGAAGTTAAATCGCAGTTAAAGTGGAGAAAAAATGACAGTTTTTTTACTTTTGGAACATCCCGAAAGTAAAAAAGTTGCCGCTTTTCTCCACTTTAACTGCGGCTTAACTTCGCGTTATTTCGTTCTGGAAGCAATTCAGTCTGATAAACTGTCTGAATTTGCAAGCTTTATTTAAATACTTTAAATTGCTGTTAAATCCCATTTGCCTGCGGGATCTCACTAGTGTGATAAACCCCATCGTTTGGGATCTTTACCAGTTCGTTTCTAATTCTCTTTTAAGTGGAGCGTTCCAGCTTTCTGTGTTTTTGCTGTCTCTCTCATTGCTAAGCCACAGGATGTTCCAACACACTGAGGTTTGAGGATTGTTTCTCTGTCAAGTTAGGACAGTCTGGTGTGACCAGATATTCCAGGGTTGGGCAAGAATTTCGGCACCTGCCCCTGTTCCCTATCAGGACGGGTGCATCGGAGACACCTCTGCTTTCCTGCCGGTCACCTGTTAAGGATGCAATGCCTGTGACACATCACACAAAACCCCCACCTACCTGCCGGAGGGGCATCTGAGGTCAGCCCTCTCTACTAAAGCAAGGGCAGGCATTCCTACTCAGGGTGGATCTGGCTGCGGGGTAATGGGATAGCAATAGGATGTCAACTCCTAGCATCCTGCTTTGGGCCATAGCTGGAGGCTTCGGGAAGCCATAGTGCAAAAACGTAACTGCTGGAACAACACTTTGGAGCATGTGTCACATTTCATATCGGCTCGGGCTGTTGATAGACCATGACATAGCAGCATAGGAGGGTTCGTATAGAACATTGGAGTTTATCAGATGGGAGGAATTTCTCTTTATTTCGAATGGAGTCAATTCAAATTCACGTGAATTTGCTAGTTTAGCGAATTTATTTGAATTCTAATTGCATTCGGAATGCGTTCAGAATGACTTCCCATTACCCGAAAATGACTCCCCATTGCCCCAAATTGCATGAGATGCTTTACTTCGCAATAACGTAAAACCCATGATTGCGTTCGGAATGGCTTCCCTTTTGCCCGAAATTGCATGAGATACTTTAATACGCAATAACGTGAAACCCCATGATTGCGTTCGGATTGCCATTAGATTATATTTCCAATTTCTGTCATCTGATAAACTCCATTATTATTATTATTATGCTTTATTTATTGTAGATTTACACAGCACTGTACATACAATAGCAGTAACTAAAAATAAACCTGCTTATGGTGTACATTCTACAAAATAATACCATAATACATATAAAATAATAATACATGAAAGGGTTCAATAAAATAAAGCAGAACAGTCCGGCCAGAGAGAGGAGAAGGAGAGGAGCTGCTTGGCAGCCATTTTGGGACCGTGTGCTTGAGACCGTGTGCTCGTTGCTGAAGGGGAGGAGCTTCTGTGAGTCACATCTGTGAGTCACAAGGGGGCGGAGCTAGCAGACTAGCTTTATATACCACCTTCCAGAGCCTTCCAGAACAGTCCGGCCAGAGAGAGGAGAAGGAGAGGAGCTGCTTGGCTTTCTTTAACTTAGTTTTCTTTAACTGAACAACTCTGCTCAAGTGGCATTAGGTTAGAATCAGATATTGAAACAGAACCTTCCCTTTAAGTGTAAGATAGCAGCCAGTACTTACCTTTAAAGAGGTATTCCCAGTAGATTGACTGTTATATTTATTACTAAAGACTTTGCAGTATGGACAACGAGGGATCTGCCACAGTCACCTGCAACTCTTGTGGGATGTTTCTCTTCTTGCCTACAGTAGTGGAGAACTTCACATGCACCAAGTGCAAGTTGGTAGCACTCTTGGAGGAGAAAGTGCAGCAGCTGGAGTCCAGAGTAGCTACACTTCAGCAGATTAGGGAACAAGAGGATTTCCTGGACACAATAGAACTAACCACCTTGGATGAGTACCATGCAGAGGAAGATGCTAGGGTGGAAGAGGTCACTTGCGAAACAGAGGAGGCAGACAGCTGGAGGAATGTCACAAAGAGTAGTAAACCAAGAAGGAATTGTTCGGGGAGCTTGCAGCTAGAGAATCGATTCGAAGCTCTTTCCCTTATCCAGGAGGATGAAAAAGAGCAGCATGGACAGACTTCAGGGACAGAGCAAGGGAGCCTGAGAGTCCCACCCGAGGGAACAGTCGCTGCTAAGCCTCGGAGGAGGCGTGTGGTCGTAGTGGGGGACTCCTTGCTGAGGGGTACAGAAGCAGTGATTTGTAGGCCTGACAAGATGTCTCGAGAGGTGTGCTGTCTTCCAGGTGCAAAGATCCGGGATGTGACAGAGAGGCTGACAAGACTGGTCAAGCCTACTGACCAATACCCCTTCCTTTTGGTCCACGTGGGAACTAATGATACTGCAAGACACAGCATTCAGAACATCAAAAGGGATTACGAGGCGCTTGGTAGGAAGCTGAAAGGAATGGATGTACAGGTTGTCATCTCGTCTCTTCTGCCAGTTGAAGGGCATGGTCCAGGAAGGGAGAGGAAAATAGCAGAGGTGAACAACTGGCTTCGCAGATGGTGCCGCCGAGAAGGATTTGGATTCTTGGATCATGGGCTGCGGTTCCATGAGGAGGGACTTCTTGCAACAGACGGGTTGCATCTCACGCCAGTTGGAAGAAATGTTTTTGCCAACAGTCTCAAGAACTTGATCAGGAGAGCTTTAAACTGAGTTCCGAGGGGAAGGGAGACAATATTAAGGAACGCAAAAGGGATGGCGTAAATAGTCAAACTGACATAGAGGAAACAAGGCAAACAGTGCAAGGACCCAACAGTGGGAGGCAAAAAAACTTGCACAGGCAGCAAGTAAAAGGGAACCATGGTCTGCAATGTCTCTACACTAATGCACAGAGCATGGGAAATAAGCAAGATGAACTCGAACTCCTAGTACAACAAGGCAAATATGATATAATAGGCATCACTGAAACCTGGTGGGATGAGTCACATGATTGGAATGTGGAAATAGAGGGGTATAACCTTATTAAGAGAAATAGGCCAAACAGGAAAGGAGGAGGAATAGCACTATATGTCAGAGATATTTACACCAGTGAAGAGATCCTGGACATCAATCATGGAAGCCAGGTGGAGAGCATCTGGATAAGAATCAAAGGGGAGGGAAACAACAAGGGTGTTACGGTGGGAGTCTACTACAGACCCCCAAGTCAGACTGAGGAATTGGATGATATCTTTCTAGAACAGATGACCACACAGTCAGAAAAGAGAGATGTAGTAGTGATAGGCGACTTCAACTATCCTGATATTTGCTGGAAGTCAAACTCAGCAAAATCCTCAAGGTCTAGCAAATTCCTCACTTGCCTGGAAGACAATTTCATGGTCCAAAAGGTGGAAGAGGCAACAAGGGGGTCAGCTATTTTAGATCTGATCCTAACCAACAAGGAGGACTTGGTTAATGGGGTGCAAGTGGTGGGATCATTAGGTGGAAGTGACCATGTTCTCCTGGAGTTTGTAATACAGTGGAAAGGAGAAGCCAGGCAGAGTCAGACACGCATCCTAGACTTTAGGAGAGCGGATTTCAGTAAACTTAGAGAAGTATTGAGGGCGATTCCATGGTCAGAAATACTAAAAGATAAAGGAGTTCAGGATGGATGGGACTTTCTCAAAAGGGAGATACTGAAGGCACAATTTCAAACAGTTCCAGTGAGAAAGAAAAACGGGAGGTGTCTCAAGAAACCAGGATGGATGACTAAGGAACTTTCAACCGAGCTAAGTTTGAAAGGGAACATGTATAAGAAATGGAAAAAGGGGGAAATCACGAAAAAGGAATTCAAAGAAATAGCAGGCATGTGTAGGGGTAAAGTCAGAAAAGCTAAAGCGCAGAATGAACTCAGGCTTGCTAGAGAGGTTAAGAACAATAAAAAGGGCTTTTTTGGATATGTCCGCAGCAAGAGGAAGAAGAAGGAAACGGTAGGGCCACTGCGTGGAGAAGATGGCAAAATGCTAACAGGAGATAGAGAAAAGGCAGAATTACTCAACACCTTCTTTGCCTCAGTCTTCTCAGAAAAGGCAAAGGGTGCTCAACCTGAGGATAATGGAGCAGAGAACAGAATAGGGGAATTTCAGCACAGAATAAGTAAAGAGATAGTAGAGGAACACCTTGTTAATCTAAATGAATTTAAGTCTCCGGGACCAGATGAACTCCATCCAAGGGTATTAAAAGAACTGGCAAAAGTAATATCAGAGCCATTGGCAATCATATTTGAAAACTCCTGGAGAACAGGAGAGATCCCAGCAGACTGGCGAAGGGCAAACGTTGTCCCCATCTTCAAAAAGGGGAAAAAAGAGGATCCCAACAATTATCGTCCAGTTAGTCTGACATCAGTTCTAGGAAAGATTCTGGAGCAGATCATTAAACAGAGAGTCTGTGAACATCTAGATGGCAATGCCATAATCACAAAAACTCAACATGGGTTTCAGAGAAACAAGTCATGCCAGACAAATCTAATCTCTTTCTTTGATAAAATTACCAGCTTGGTAGATGAAGGGAATGCTGTGGATATAGTATATCTTGATTTCAGTAAGGCCTTTGACAAGGTTCCCCATGACATTCTTGCAAACAAGCTTGCAAAATGTGGGATAGACAAGTTAACAGTTACATGGATTTGTAATTGGTTGACTGGCCGAACTCAAAGGGTGCTCAACAATGGCTCCTTTTCATCTTGGAGAGAAGTGACCAGTGGGGTCCCACAGGGCTCTGTCCTCGGCCCAGTGCTATTCAACATCTTTATCAATGACCTGGATGACAGAATTGGGAGCATACTTATCAAATTTGCAGATGACACCAAATTAGGGGGAATAGCTAATACCCCAGAGGACAGGATCAAGATTCAAAATGACCTGAATAGACTAGAAAGCTGGGCCAAAGCTAACAAAATGAAATTCAATACAGAGAAATGTAAGGTATTGCACTTAGGGCGGAAAAATAAAATGCACAGATATAGGATGGGTGACACCTGGCTGAATGAAACTACGTGTGAAAGGGATCTAGGAGTCCAAGTAGACCACAAGTTGAACATGAGTGAACAGTGTGATGCGGCAGCTAAAAAGGCCAATGCTATTTTGGGCTGCATTAATAGAAGTATAGTTTCTAGATCAAGAGAAGTAATAGTGCCACTGTATTCTGCTTTGGTCAGGCCCCACCTAGAATATTGTGTCCAGTTCTGGGCGCCACAATTCAGAAAGGACATTGAGAAACTGGAGCGGGTCCAAAGGAGGGCAACTAAGATGGTGAAGGGTCTGGAAACCATGCCCTATGAGGAACGACTTAGGGAGCTGGGGATGTTTAGCCTGGAGAAAAGAAGGTTAAGAGGTGATATGATAGCCCTGTTTAAATATTTGAAGGGATGTCATATTGAGGAGGGAGCAAGCTTGTTTTCTGCTGCTCCAGAGAACAGGACCCGGAACAATGGATGCAAGATACAGGAAAAGAGATTCCACCTGAACATTAGGAAGAACTTCCTGACAGTAAGGGCTGTTCGACAGTGGAACGCACTTCCTCGGAGGGTGGTGGAGTCTCCTTCCTTGGAGGTCTTTAAACAGAGGCTGGATGACCATCTGTCAGGGGTGCTTTGATTTGGATTTCCTGCATAGCAGGGGGTTGGACTGGATGGCCCTAGTGGTCTCTTCCAACTCTACGATTCTGTGATTCTGTGATTTCCAAACACTGGTCCTCCAGGTGTTTTGCACTTCAGCTTCCGGGAGTCTCGGGAATCTTGGCCAATGGTCTGGGATTCTGGGAGCTAAAGTCCAAAACACCTGAAAGACCAGAATTTGGGACTTGCTCATTTAGAGCCCCAAAGGTCTTCTAGAGAGAGAGAAAGCTAAATAGCTCACAAAACTACAAACCCCAGAATTTCATAGCATTGAGTTAAAGTGCTATCAAACTGCATTGTTTCTGCAGTGCAGAGGCTACTCAAAGTCTCCAAGGTGCTACAAGATTCCTCTGCATCCTAGACATATGAAGAAGTGGGTGGCTGGGGAGATGCTTTCTCTTTATCAACTAACAGGATAGACTTTGCTATATTCTCGTTTTGGTAGGGACAGGCCTGATTCATTCTCTGCCATCCCACTTTTTCAGCTGCTTTTAAAATGTCCCGGTTTCCTCTCTCCTCCTCCCACCGTCCCCCTGTGTCCTTAGTTTACTTCAATTTCTGCAAACTGAGTTCAGAGTGAAAAAACAGTTTCCGCTTGAGGGTCATTCAGACGTCACAACAATACAAATCATCTCACTCACACACTTTGTTTGTTATTCACACTATGGAACAACACTGATCCGCATCAATCCACCTCTCCGCAAATTTGGTTGCTCACACGTGCAAGCATTCGAATAAAGATGGAGTCAATGATGCGGATGCATTTGGCACACATTCAAGGCATTTTATCTCAGGCCTATTTGGGTCTATTTGTATTGGTTATTCGCACTACTGACGATGCAGTTCTTTTTTAAAAACTCAGGGGGAAACGCGATAGCGATTATCCCGGGTTAAGTGAGGATTTGGGGCAGCCCTACCCAAAACTTCATCAGTTGCATTCGGGATGTGTGTGAACAATGGAGATTTAACCAGGATTCATACTGGATTATTTTCACAGTGTGAATAATCTCTCAGGACCTTATCAGACGTCGGAAATTGGAAGTATAATGCAACAGCAATCCGAACACAATCATGGGGTTTCACGTTATTGTGAATTAAAGCATCTCACACAATTTCGGGCAATTGGGGGGTCATTTTCGAGTAATGGGAAGTCATTCTGAACGCATTCCAAATGCAATATGAATTCATATAAATTTGCTAAATTAGTGAATTCACATAAATTCAAATTGGCTCCAATTGGCTCCATTCGCAATAAAGAGAAATTCCTCCCATCTGATAAACTCCTCAGTTAACTCAGTAGCAACAGGAAGAGGAAGGAGAGGATTTCCCTTTCAGGCAAAAGGAAAATGCTGCAGACTCCCTTTGCTTGTCCTTTCTTCCTTCCTTTGCCATCTTGACCTCACTCTGATGTTCTTTGGCCACATGGGTCCTTCTGTTGATCTGTGAAATGTTGGAAGCTATGCCATGCACGGAGTCAGTAAATTTGGTGCATCTGATCTATGCAACTAATGCAAGAAAGGATAAACAGTAGGGTTATATGTCTTCCTTCCAACACCTATTGGTGTCATCCTGGGTTGCCACAAGGAGCAAATGCAAAAAAAGATATTCTGGGCTAGTCCACACCTGTGCGTATTATGCAAATTTCTGCAAACTTTCGTACATTTTCATCAATGTTTCATTGGAGTTTATCATAGGATGGAATTTGGGGGTATAATGCAATGGCAATCCGAACCCAATCATGAGGTTTCATGTAATTGAGTATGAGTGTATTTCACGCAATGTCAGGCAAAAGGGAAGTCATTCCGAACGCAATCATAGGTTTTACGTTAATGCGTATAAGAGTATCTCACACAATTTTGGGCAATGGGGGGGTCATTTTCGGGAAATGGGAAGTCACTCTGAATGCATTCCAAACACAATTAGATTTCACATAAATTCACTAAACTAGCAAATTTAGGTGAATTCGAATTGGCTCAATTCGAAATTGGGAGAAATTCCTCCCATGTGATAAACTCCATTGTCTCCACTTTCTTGTGCATATTCCCATCTATTCGCCTTCCCTCTGTCAAAAATGCCCAGCCATCCAAATCCACCCGAAGCAGGTGGACAGCCACACGTTCAATAATGCGGATCCTCCAGTTGCAAAGCAAATATGGAGTTTTTCACGCACGCCCTGCAAAATGCCTGAACTCCTCCGAATCGCAGGTGGCAGGATCACATTTTATTCAAACGGAACAAGAAGTGTTTGAATCATGAAGGCAAACCCATAGTATTGCTAGCTTGAGGCTTCTCCTATACGGAGAATGTCAGCCCTGTCAACTCTGACAAGGAGTTGGAATGTCAACTCCTAGAAGAAGAATGTCAACTCCGACTTTCCAGAATGGGGCTTGCATTTGTTCCCTGTACGTTCATCAATGTGAAAGGCAGTAGCAACTGGTTGCTGCTATTCATAACAAATTCACGTCACCTTCCGGCCACGATGGAATGGGAGCTAAGAGATATTACTGGTGACAGGTTCAATCTGAGGAATTATGGTGGACAGCTCAGTGAAAAAAAAAAAGTGATGCCTTCTGGGCAGCTGCAAAAACGAAATCCATGCATGTTGGGCATTGTATATTATGTTGAGGGATGCTATTTAAAAAACTGTCCAGCCGGCTGTGGATAAGGTCAGGAAACTCTGAAAATGAGCCAACCCAACACAAAGAAGCGGGTCATTCATGGGCCGTACATGTGGCACGATGCCATCTCCTGTTGCACACACAGCACTGTGGCAAATTGAGGGCACTGTGGGATCATTGTCTGGTTGTCCACCCAGAATGTAATAGCATGGGGGGAAAAGAGACCAGAAAGGCTGAGCGAGAAAGAGAGATCGAGAGAGAAAGACAGGGACTGAGAAAGAGAGAGGCTGTTTTTCCAGATCCAGAACTGGAAGGCCGTCGGTTATAAAAATGCTGAGTAAAACAATGTAACCGGCTCCCAACCTCTTCTCCTGGTGTGTGTTTTTTTCCTGTGGATGGCGTTGCATCCTGTGATTTAAGTCCGCCCCGAAAGGACTGAAGGTTGTTTTCCAGAACCACCATTTTGGGATAACCTTACTCCTCTGAGCAGCTGGATTTGTCTCTTGAACTATTTTTCAAACATTATTTTTTTAAAAACTTCTTTCCAATAAAGAGGGTCTCCGCCGGGGAAGAACCAGCATCAGGTAAATAGCTGTCATTCTCATTTTTTCAAGAAAAGTCTCAGCTCCTGGAAGTAATGCATGTTAGAAGGTGACTGGAGTTGTGGGTTTCTTTGCTGGTCATAAATCCAAGGAACAAGGGGTTATTGGGTTTTTCTAATCCGCTAGTCCTCAGTTCCTTTCCTTGGAAGGAAAAGAAATTGATGAGATGGGACACACGGCCACTCCAAGAGTTTCCGAGAGATTTAATCCGACAGCATAGACGGATAGTGGCATAGTTCCTCTATGGATTATTATACAGTCTAGGCATGGTGGTGAACATTATGTGGTTGACTTTTTAAGAGAGAAATTCAGTCGACAGCTGTGTTTTTTCTGGAGGAGAAAGCTTTAGGTGGGTAGAGCATGCCCAAAAGTTAGAGTCGCAGTTGCTGAAAGCGTTTTTTTGCAGATTGGTGGGGAAGATCTAAGAAAAGAAAACTTTATGGCACAGGGAAGGGAACATGAAACTGGTTTATAAAAGACTGTGAACGACAGTTTTTTAAAAAAATAATGAAAGGTTAATGGAAAGATTTGGGGAGGGGGAGTATTCTCTGACAAAATGCCCAAAGAGGAAGACACCCAAATTTAGAGCTTGGAACAAATGCATTAGGAGTAAGAACACGATCTGTAATATATTACATTTGGGGGTAACAACCTCCCAACCTCCCTTTTGCAAAAGAAGCTGACAACAATATTTTTTTTGCACATCATGCATTGCAAGAAATCTCACTATTTAAGGCCCTGGGGCCATTTTGGAGAGGATTTCCTCAATTTTAGACAATTTCCTTCCTTTTGTACCCTTCAGGGCTTTAAAAAAAGAGAGCAAACAAGCCACAAAAAACAATGGAGCATTTACAAGGGAAAAGTCACATTGTGTGTATGTGGGATTAACGCATACGATTGTGAAAAGCAGTTCCCCAGATACTGGACACAATAGACTGATTTTTGCAAACGAGACAAACAAAAACGAAGTCAATTGGCTTGCCAGATTTGCCGGATTTTTTTTAATTTTTGGACTAGAATCTCAGAACTTTCCAGCATTTTCAACGTCCTTATGAAAACAGGCAAACATACAGTCAGTGTGTGTGTGTATGTGTGTAATTCTGGGGTTTGTAATATATATATATATATATATATATATATATTTCTTGATCTCTCATAAAAATATACTAGAGGTGCAAATACAAAGGTAAGAATAAGGGCATTGCCCCCAAATAAGAATTATGTTCTCCTCCTCTTGAATTACAATCATTTCTAACATTGCTTTAACTCAAAATTTCAGTGGAGCATTGAGAAAAGTACAATTTAGGCATCCAAGGAAAAGGAGCAAGCAAAGTGACCCAGGGAAATAGCAAAGAGAAGAGTTTTAAATATTTATGATGATCAGGGTCCATCTGCAATGGTAGGCAAGATTCAAATATATAGCCATGTTAGTCTGTAGAGTCAGTATGTAGAGAGATCTTGTAGTCTACGAAAGCTCCTGCTGCCAATTTCTTTCTTTCCGTTAGTCTCAAAGGTGCTACAAGATCTCTCTCCATACCGGTACTAATTTTAGGGAAGATTTATGGCCTATTAATATCACAAAACATGAGACATTTTTCGATTTTGTGTGCTAGCAGAATATTGCCCCCAATATATTAGGGGCAAATGGCAGGTAGAAACTGGCTACCATTTGGCTTCCAACTTTGGGGAAACTGATGCTGATCTAGATGGGCTCTTTGCAACCTGATCCAAACACCAAGATGGCACCTTCGTCCATTCTGGATCTATAATAGTTGACCAGACTGGCAGGTGAATCTGTCTCACCATTTTCTTTAACATGCTCTATGGGACCTGAAAAAAAGGTGGCTAGCTTTGGGGCCATAAGGCACACATCTCTCTCCCTTGTTGCCACCAAGTCCCTGTATCTGCTGCCTGAGGTCACTGCTTCATAGCCTTTATTTTGGAGCCGGTCTTGGATCTACAGAATCTGTCTTTAATTGGGATAGATATATTACAAAGATCATAGTGTCCAACATTTTCAGATGTAAACTAGAATACATCAGAGAATAGTCAAGATGGCAAAAGTTATTAATGAGGAACGCTGCAGCAGTTTGCTTTTGCTGGATCCTGCTGGAATGGGCAAGATTTGCCCTCTCTCACTATATATATATGCATTCACCCATCCTTATCCACAGTTTTTTTTATCCATGGATTCAAGCATCCACAGCTTGAAAATATTCCCCCAAAATATAAATTCCAAATAGGAAACCTTGATATTCCATTTTATATGAGAGACACCATTTTGCGGTGCTGTGATATTTAATGGATCTTGAGCATCGGTGGATTTTGTTATCCACGGGGGGATCCTGGAACCAAATCCCAGCAGATAACAAGGTCCACTGTATATATATATATATAACACATATATACAGTAGAGTCTCGATTATCCGACATAAACTGGACTGGCTGATAATTGGATAACCGAAAATGTTGGATAATCTGGAAGGTCCAAGAAAAGCCTTGAAATCACTATGAGCTTCAAATGTATTGAAGTTTTATTGCAATAACAGTAAAAGTAAATGTAAAGAAATCACTGATCAGCATTGTGATGTACAGTATAAACAGTCCAGTCCTCTGAAAATTTAAAGAAATCACAGAAAATTTAAAGAAACCACAGCAGCTGCGACGTTGGATAATCCAGAATGTTGGATAACCGAAGGTTGGATAATCGAGACTCTACTGTATATATATATATATATATATATATATTGCAAACCCTAGACTCCCTTAACCAGTATGGCCAAAGGCCATAGATTACACACATACACAAATGCTGACCATATGTGTAAGCTACTTTTGCATTTTGAAGTCCAGATTGCAGTAACTGAAGTACATTGAGGACAAAGGGGGAAAGCAGGAGGAAAACAGAGAAGCCAGTGCATTTCAAAAGCAGTTGAGAAAGTGGGACTAAATGAGACTGTCCTTGCCCAATTGGAAAAGCTGGAGCGTATGGAAGGCTCACATGCGAAAAAATAAGACACCTCTGAAAATGGGGGCATGCAAAAGAGAAAGGCCCTTGTTTGTATCCTGTGCATAGTAGCAGTTCCGTTCTTGGAGGCAAGATATAAACGGATGTGCCTTTCATTCGATCCAGAAAAGCGCTTTCAATTATGTTCTTACGTTCGGTGCCCTGGATTTTAAAATGCACAAACCGGCACAGCATGTGCACCTTTGCTTATTCTGCATGGAATATATATATATATATATATATGCATACATGTTTGTTTATTTATTCCTTCACTTCTACGGTTGACAAGGGCAACCCGTGAGCCAGGCGCTGTGCTCAAAGCTCCACACCCTGATGGCCGGGAATCCGGCCAACCTCCCCCTTTCAGCTTCCAGAATTTTCCATGCCTAGCTCCGTTACAGCCTTTTAAGGGCCAGAAATGTCTGGTTTTGAAAAGGAAAGCTGAGATCCCAAGAAAGTGGGATCCCTTTGTGTCCAGACAGAGCCGGTTGAACGGAAAAACTGCCAATTTGCAACCCCAGACCTACTGCAGAGAAGAAGTCCTTTTCGGGGGGTCAGGGATTCTCGGGGTTATAGTCAAACCAGGAATATTTCCAAACACTCCTTCCTATAGTTTACTTTAAGATGCGGACTTAAAGAGTGCATTTGTTCGTACCCCCCAATTGTCCTGATTTGACAGGGATAGTTCGGAATAATCCTCTGCCATCCCTCTTTTCCAGCTGTTTCTAAAACGTCCCAGTTCCTTCCCCTTTGTCCTCAGCTTACATCCATTGCTGCAAACTGAATTCAAAGGACCAAAGTAGTTTCTACTGTGTAAATTTACAGTGCAATAATAATAATAATAATAATAATAATACTCCATTGACACAGAAATCGAGTAGGCTCAGGCAAAAGCAACCTGCTGCAACCTCTTCTAGCAACCCTCATTCATAAGTTTTGCTCTCTGGACCACATTTTGCTATTAGTGTCCTTGTTTTTAATCCATGAAATATTGAAAGGAATGGCTCTTCGAACTGTTCAAGTAATTCCTTGAAATTACAGGAAAGCCAAGACTCCTTTGTCTCCTCTGCATTGCAGTAAAATTATTATTATTATTATTATTATTATTATTATTATTATTATTATTTATATCCTACCTCTCCAATAAGATTGAGGCAGCTTACAGCAATAATAAAATTCAAACAATATAAAAATAAATCCCACTATAATCTGGTTTTCTACCAGTTTAACTGCTCTGGCTCAATGCTATGGGATTTTGAGAATTGTAGTTGGTTGTGGCACCAAAGATCTACAACTACAGTTCCTAGCATTCCATAGCATCGAGCCAAGGCAATTAAAGCAGCGTCAATCCAGATTATTTTCACACTGCGATGGCACGAGTGGGATCTCTAGGGTTTGAACCTGACTTTTCCAGAAGCTCTCCAAGGTGCTGAAAATGGTTGATTAATTAATTTGTAGCCCGTCTTTCTTCCAACTTGAACCCAAGACAGCTCACAAAAGCCTCAAGTAGAATAGACCCACTCTGTCAATTGTTCAATCGTGCCTCAAAATTCAGATATACTTTATGGATTCCATAGGTCTATTCTTGTTAGGACTAACAGTAGAATTTAAGCCAATGTAAGTTAAAACCAGATACAGGTAAGACAACGGATAGTACAAAAACTGGAAAGCAATTAAATGGTCGCCTTTTGTGAAATGAGAGCCAGTATGGTATAGTGCAGTGATTCCCAAATTTTGGTCTTCCAAATATTTTAGACTTGACATCCCAGAAGGCACAGCCATCTTGACCAGCGGTCTGGGTTTCTGGGAACCAAAGTCCAAAACATTTGGAAGGCCAGAGTTTGGGAATCACTATATAGTGGCTTGAGCGTAGGAGCCGGACTCTGGAGATCGGGGTTCAAATCCACGCTTGGCCATGAAAACCATTGGGTGACTTTGGGCAAGTCACACCCTCTCAGCCCCAGAAAACCCTGTGATAGGGTTGCCATAAGTTGAAAATGACTTGAAGGCACGCAACATAAAAAGCAGTAATAAAGATGATGATTTTAAAATGCGGCAATTTAAAAGACCTTCCGCGACAGCCAGTTAGCAGTCAAAGGCAGAAAGAAAGCAGCTGTTGCTGTTATCCAGGGAGATTTTCAGATGAGGGGAAAAACCAGGAGTAAAAGGGAATGATGATGATGATGATGATGATGATGATGATGATGATGACGACATTGCCCTGGGCAACTTCAGAAGCATGCTGCCATCTTGCTTCCAGTGGACCATGTGGCTCCTCATTTTTCCCAGGCCTCCCACCACTTTCCGCACCCAAGTCCCGGTTCACCAGGACAAAGAGGAACATGAGCTAGGAAAGGGAGGCTTTTGGTATGCTAGGCTTTCTTTTAAAAATGATCCAACGCATTGTGTGGCGAGTAGAATGAGACGGCGTATAATTACGGCCTTGGCACTGGCTTGGTGCCACACCTTTGCCAGGAGGGCGGCACATTCCATTCCAACAAGGAACGTCCCATGACAGGTTCGACGCTTTCTTCCCAGCACCTGTTTGGCTAGGTCTAGGCGGAGCGCCTTCCGATGGCATAATTATTGTTCATTTTCCGCGCTTGCGTGGGAGTTTCGGAGGATCCAGTAAAGAAGGAAGGAGGGACGGATTGCGGAAGAGCACCGAAGGAAACATCCCACAAAGATGCTGGGATACATTCCTCTCGCACCAACCGCAGTCGGGGAAGGTGGAGGCACTGAACAAAAAAGGAACAATTCAATCAAAACCAGAGTCTAGAAGTTTCCTCTTTTCTTTTCTTTGTTTTAGCTTACATTTCCCAGAATTATCCCATACAATTCTAGGCTGCATCAACAGAAGTATAGTGTCTAGATCAAGAAAATATAGATCAATGCTGACAACTTCTTACTTTCTTTCAGTTTGTCTTAAAGGTGTTGTAAAATCTGTCCATATATAGACCAAGGGAAGTAATAGTGCCGCTCTCTTCTGCTCTGGTCAGGCCTGGAATACTGTCTCCCGTTCTGGGCACCACAATTCAGGAGCAATATCGACAAGCCGGAGCATGTCCAGAGGAGGGTGACCAAAAGGGTCTGGAAAGCATCAAGCCCTATAAGGAGACACTTAGGGAGCTGGGGATGTTTAGCCTGGACAAGAGAAGGTTAAGAGGTGATATGACAGCCTTGTTTAAATATTGGAAGGGATGTCATACTGAGGAGGGAGCAAGCTTGTTTTCTGCTGCACCAGAAAATAGGACCCATAGCAAAGGATTCAAACTAGAGGAAAAGAGATTCCACCTCAACGTTAGGAGGAACTTCCTGACAGTAAGGGCTGTTCGACAATGAAACACATTCCCTTGGAGTCTGTGGTGGAGTCTCCTTCTTCAGAGGTCTTTGAACAAAATCTGGATGGCCATCTCTCAGGGATGCTTTGAATATGAGTTCCTGCATGACAGAGGGCTAAACTGGATGGTCCTTGGGGTCTCTTCCAACTCTATGATTCTATGCAGTTTATCAGACAGGAGGAATTTCTCTTTATTTTGAATGGAGCCAATTGGAGCCAATTCGAATTCACATCAATTCACTAGTTTAGCGAATTGACGTGAATTCTAATTGCGTTCAGAATGCATTCAGAATGACTTCCCATTACCCAAAAATGACCCCCCATTGCCCAAAATTGTGTGAGATGCTTTAATACGAGATAACGTAAAACCCATGATTGCATTCGGAATGACTTCCCTTTTGCCCGAAATTGCGTGAGATACTTTAATACGCAATAATGTGAAACTCCATGATTGCGTTTGGATTGCCATTCGATTATACTTCCAATTTCCGTCGTCTGATAAACTCCTATAATTCTATGAAAGGCCTGGGTGGGGTTGACTGTGCCCAAACTAGACCCAACACTAGATTCAACCATCTTGAGTATGTACTATCAAAACATTAAAAAAATCAGACAGATGTAGAAAGTTTTTTTTAAAATTAAACAAAGAATTGCATTCAACACATTGATTTAAAATGGTTAAGATACAATAACCATGACAAAAAATACTGCTATAACAGCCCCCAATAAAAAGACCTTTGCAGCACACAATAAATGCTCAAAGACCTGGGTAAACACAGAGGTCTTCTCCTGTTAATCCCACATAAAGCATACCCACCAAATTAATGGGATTTGGCAGGGCGACCAGATGTCGTAACTACAAAGGAGGACAATATGAGGGCATTTGAGGAAAAATGGAGGACATCCCAAACTAAAAGCTAACAACACTAATATAAAAGGAAATTATTGCTTCACAGTAGATCATCACATGGGGTTGAAAAACAGAATGTTCCCGTCATTATAGGGCAACCACACGAAGATATTTACATGACACCGCACTCATCCAGTACTTCTCCTGGAAGGAAACTAGAATTGTCCTTTAACTGCTTCTTAATGGAGAAATCCAGTGAATGGTTTGCCAATAATGCTTCATTCGCACTATTGCAAAGGTGCACAAACAAATAATGATGCATTCATGCTCTCAGGGAACGCTATTGGGGAGCTTTTCCCACACGGCACTTCAGCACAAAGGCAATTCGTTCTCATTGCTAGAATCGTTTTTGGAATAGATTTCTGTCTTATTTTGAGGTGTAGGGCATTATTTTATGTGAACTGGGTATATATCATGTTGTTAAATATAGAAATTTTATTTTATTCTGTTGGGGATGCAACCATGTTTTTCGGACATGCGTAGCAGCGTGATAATGACTCATGCGCAAATCCAATCATCATATACAAACATTACAAGCGACGCAATTTTTATATGCAGGACGTGACTGCGATTTTGTTTCACTTTTTTGTTGTTGTTACAGTGCTGTTCTGCAACTGTGCGGAACTATAGATCACTATGGTGCTACGCTTCCGTTATCTTCCAACAGCGCGATTGTCGTGGGATTGGCCCTAGTGTGATCTGAATTTTTAAAATTATTTTTTTACAATTTGACAGCTTATGCGCATTCTACATGGGGCTCTTTAAATGGACGGGGGAATCCCCAATCCATATATGGATAGTTAGCTTCCATATATGGATTGGGGTTCCCTCTCCCTTCGTTTAAATGTTCAATGTGAATGGGGTTCTTTAAACGAAGGGAGAGGAATCCCCAATCCATATTTGGAAGCCAACTATCCATATATGGATTGGCGGTTCCCCCTCCCGTTTAAAGAGCCCCATGTAGAATGCGCATAAGCTGTCAAAATGTAAAAATAATTTTAAAAAATCAGAAGTGCCCGATGAAGCACTCCCGCTGCAAAAACTATTACACAGCACCGGATTAAAGCTGGTGGTTGCAGGGAGAGGAGGCATGTTCCGCCCCCTGGCCTTTACCCCTCCCCTGAACTTGACCTGATCATGATCGGAGCCAAATTCACATTCAATTGAACCGGTTTTTCCAAAAAGAGACGGGAAATACCCTGCTTTCGGAAAAATTGGGTTTAGGGGGATTTGCGTCGCATCGAGTGTGCAAGATCCGGATTCCCTAGTGAAAAAACCGGTGCCAGTATGAACTTCCCGATTTTAATCCGGGTTACAAACCGGTTTATATGGTAGTCTGAACGGCCCCTTTGTCTTACTCTTAAGTAGGAATGGATGAGAGGGTCAGTGCTTCCATAACAGATTATACTCTTGCTTTTCACCAGGGGGTGGTTCCTTCTTTTAAAGAAGAGTTCAGATAAAGTACCATTAAGAATTAAGATAAAGTATCCATTGACCCATGGATAAATTGATTCTGGATTTTGGGGTCAATTTTTTATCTAAATTTCTAGAGTTATACATGAGTATATACAGTAGTTTAATTACTTGTGTATGATTTTTTTAATCTCTTTGGATGTGCCTTTATCAATACAGTTGGCCCTGGGGTTTGGTTCCAAGATCCCCCATGGATGCCAAAATCCATGCTCAAGTACTGTACCATTAAACTTGGATTTGATGCCCCTTGAGGTCTCTTCCAAATCTATGATCCTACGATTCTGCGAAATACAGTGGCAGACTAAAATGGTGTCCCTTATACAAAATGCCAAAATCAAGGTTTCCTTTTTGGAATTTATATATTTTTAAATCCAAGCGGTGGATGGTTGAATCTCTGGATAAAGAATCTGTGGATAAGGAAGGCCAACTATATTTCTTTTAATTTTTGTAAGCTCCCTTAAATCTCACTTTAGGATTCAGTCCATTATGGATAATTTGTGAGACTATGGGGGTCTTGCCGTAGATATTTCAAACTTTAAATCTCAAAGTGCATGGCTTGCGCATCAGGCGAGAGGGGATGACTATGAGTGACACATCTGTTTTATTCTCAGGAGCCAAAGGTGAAGCCAAGGGAGGAGCCAAAGGAGGAGGAGGAGCCAAAGGAGGCATCAAGGGTTGTGACATCATGTCTGGGGACCCATCTGAGTTGGAATGGGCCATCCAAACCCTGGTCAAGAACTATGAAAGGTACGCCGGCAAGGGCTGCTGCTGCAGGAGACGGCAGGGCATCAGCAAGAAAGACTTCCGGAAGATGTTGAGCCATGAACTCAACCACATGCTCACGGTAAGGAGAACTGGAGACGTCGAGAAATGGCCGTTGACCAAGTGAGACCCACTGCAAACTCAGTAGAGTATGATTCCTTCCCTATCCATACAACCAGTTTCACTTACTCATATCTGAAAAAATATGGTCCCTCCAGGCTCTATGTATGTCTCTATGGTCAATTTCCAGCAGAAAATTGTGCATATATATTTCCGGTTGAAGTTGACCATGGAGTTGTGGTGGAGAACCTCAGATGCCAAGAAAGAACAATTCTCTAGGCACCTGGAAGTCTTCCAGCATGACTTCATGGTCAACTTCCAGCAGAATATTATGCAGAATAGTAAAGCCTATATTTCTGATTGAAGTTGACCATGGAGTAGTGGTGGAGGACCTCCAGATGCCAAGAGAGAACAATTCTCTAGGCACCTGGAAGTCCTCCAGTATGACTTCATGGTCAATTTCCAGCAGAAAATTGTGCATAATAATAAAGCCTATATTTTTGGTTGACGTTGACCATGCAGTAGTGGTGGAAGACCTCCAGATGCCAAGAGAGAACAACTCTCTAGGGATGTGGAAGTCCTCCAGTGCAATTGCATATTTAATTTCCACTTGAAATAGAGGGTTTTGCTATTACCCACAATTTTCATTATTCACAGTAAGTCTAGGAATGTGTCTTCCATGAGTATAGGGGTAACACTGTACTAACCACGCCAGGCCAAACCCACAGTGGTTTCCATGCCAATGGGTTGATGAATCTGATCAGATTGGGCTTTGATGACATTGGGGTGCAAGAATTAATCCTTGGCCTCCACAGAGTTGTCTATCCTAGCACAATAGGGGAAAACATTTAACAAAGATAAGAGAATAGCACCAAGTGAAATAGCACCAAGTGAAACCAATGCACAATAGAGAGGTAGTCTGATGTAGAGGCTCACTTCACATTTCGGCAAACTTTAATACAAAGCAACCATTGGGAATAATTAACATGTATACTCGACTATAAGTTGACCTCATGTATAAAGTCAAGGGCAGGTTCTGGGACCAAAATTATGGATTTTGATCTGACCCATGGATAAGTCAAGAGGAAAACGTAGAGGCACGTAACAAAGAATATAAAGGATGAAGCTAAGGAAAACAGTGCCAAAGAACTTATAATATTCTGGCAGGCATAAATGTTTGTGCTTTTCCAATCCAGGCATTCAGAAAGGTCACAAGCGGACCCATAATGAACACAGTAGAAGGGGTTGGTGCTTCTTTTAGGTCCTCCTGGAATGGACTAAGCTCTTGTCTTTCGCCACTCTACTCAGAGAAAAAGAGTGGCTCCTTTTTTTGACTTGTGCATAAGTCAACCCATTTTTGGGGGTCAATTTTTTGACTAAAATTTCCAGTCTGATATATGAGTATATGCAGTACAGCAATTTTAGGCTGCATCAATAGAAGTGTAGTGTCTAGATCAAGGGAAGTAATAGTACCACTCTATTCTGCTTTGGTCAGGCCCCACCTGGAATAATCCTATGTCCAGTTCTGGGCACCACAATTCAAAAAGGATGTGCAGAAACTGGAGCATGTCCAAAGGAGGGCAACTAAAATGGTTAAGAGTCTGGAAACCATGCCCTATGAGGAACGACTTAGGGAGTTGGGGATGTTTAGCCTGGAGAAGAGAAGGTTACGAGGTGATATGATAGCCCTGTTTAAATATTTGAAGGGATGTCATATTGAGGAGGGAGCAAGCTTGTTTTCTGCTGCTCCAGAGACTAGGATGCGGAACAATGGATACAAATTGCAGGAAAAGAGATTCCACTTCAACATTAGGAGGAATTTCCTGACAGTAAGGCCTGTTCGACAGTGGAACACACTCCTTCCTCGGAGTGTAGTGGAGTCTCCTTCTTTGGAGGTCTTTAAACAGAGGCTGGATTGCTATCTGTCAGGGATGCGTTGATGAAGAGTTCCTGCATGGCACAGGGTTGGACTGGATGGCCCTTGTGGTCTCTTCCAACTCTATGATTCTATGATTCTAACACTGGAGATATATTATGAGCAATAAAATGTACCAACGCACAATAGTTAAATCAAGTAAAATAGCACTTTCTCCCACTACAATGAGGAAACAAAACAGAATGAAAGATGAGACTTTGTGTTGGTGGCTTCTCCATCTTTAGGTATGGTGTCCTCTAATGGTGTCCTCTTCATCCTTCTCTTTCCACCCCAGGACACCAAGAACAAACATGCTGCTGACAAACTGATCTGTGAGCTGGATGAAAACCAGGACGGACGCATTTCTTTCCATGAGTACTGGAACCTGATTGGCGGCATCGCCAGTCCCATCTCATGCCTGATCCGTCAGCAGGAGGAGAGCGTGAAGTTCACCAAATAGACGGCCCACAAAGAGGGTCAGCGTCTACCGCTCCCAAGATCTCAGTATCTTTCCCTGTATACTGTCTTCCTGCCTTAACCTCACCACTGTATCAGCCTCACCTCTGGTTGCGTGGCATGCAACGCATACCGTTGACAGGCATCTATGACCCATACCACTGATTTTTCTCACTCGCTGTCAAATCCGAGAGAGAAATGAGAACTCATCTACAGAAATGATTCGTCCATTTGTCTGCTCCCTCTGACAGTTGGAAATAATATCTTGGGAGCAGGTATAGTGAATATCACAACTGTCCTATTGCAAATGCCATTGCAATAAAGTCTGGAATCAGATGACAGTGTCGGAGTCCTTTCAATGTTCCTTTATTTTCAAGCACATTTCATGCTCTCATTGCTACAGGAAGACAAAAACTGGGTCACAGCAAAGGTGCATCCTCTTCTGTGCTGGAACTGGCCTTACTAACAGTTGTTTCAGTATGAAACACGGACACATGTTACTGCTATAAGATCATACAATTGTAGAATCATAGAGTTGGAAGGGACCTCGAGGGTCATCCAATCCAACCCAGAAAGACACAATAAAAGCATTCCCAACAAATGACCATCCAGCCTCTGTTTAGAAACCTCCAAAGAAGGAGACTCCACCACATTAAGAGGCAGCGTGTTCCATTGTTGAACAGCTCTTACCATCAGGAAGTTCTTCCTAATGTTTAGGTGGAATCTCTCTTCCTGTAATTTGAATCCATTGCCTTGTGTCCTAGGGCTACTCTGCACATAAGTGTGCTATGCAAATTCGTGCACCATTTTGTCCTTCATATTTGCATCTATTTGCATCTATTCTCCCTTCCTGTGCCAAAAATGCACAGCCATCCGAATGCATGAGACGCAGACTACATGTCAACAATGTGCCTTGCTACAGCTTTAAGTGGATACTTTGGTAAAAACCACTATTTCTAAGGAGTTTAAGGAGTTTTTTTGGAGGGGGTGCAAAAACACCAAACCCCTGTGAATCACATGTGGTCAGATCACATTCTGGGATGAGGAATATTTTATGTTGAATTTTTAGACCATTACTATCTGGAGCAGCAGAAAACAAGCTTGCTCCTTCTTCCACGTGATATTCTTTCAAATATTAAACATGGCTATCATGTCGCCTCTTATCCTTTGCTTCCCCAGGCTAAACATACCCAGTTTCCTAAGCTTCTCCTGATAGGGCTTGGTAGTTTCCATAGGCCTAGATGGTTCCTTTCACCATTTTAGTTGCCCTCTCTTGGACACACTCCAGTTTGTCCACATCCTTTTTGAATTATGGTGCCCAGAACTGGACACAGTCTTCTAGGTGAAGTTTGACCACAGCAGAATCAAGTTGCACTATTACTTCCCTGAATGAGACACTATATTCCTATTGATGCTATCTAAGATCACATTGGCTTTTTTAGCTGTTGCATTGCACTGCTGGCTCATGTTCAGCCTGTGGTCCACTAAGACTTCCAGATCCTTTTTGGCACGTACTGCCTTCAAGCCAGGTGTCCCCAATCCTTGGCTGTGATGGTAACAAGGACTCCAAAACCCATCTGCCAGACACCAGAGGTCCAACTCACTGTGCATTCTATCCCAGATGCTTCAGAAATACTACTGAGCAAAGTTCACACAACACACACACAAAGTACACACAACAATGCCCATCTACTGTTCCCCAGCAACTGACCAGTGGAGATATCCTGCCCCTGGTCATGGAGGTGCCACTTCACTCTCTATGCTAGCTACTGTCCGATCATTCTCTTCCTGGAACATGGGGTATATCTTGCCTTACCAAGAGTATTGGCTTGCATCAGAGAAGGCAATCCTGTAAGTAACCTGGACCCGAACTTGTAGGGATTTAAAGGTAACAACCAACACTTTGTACTTTGCCTGGAAACTAATTGGCAGCCAGTGGAGTGATTTCAAGATCGGTGTAATGTGATCACGTTACACATGTGATCTGTGGGATGCAGTGGCTCAGGACTTATCAGATGGGAGGAATTTCTCTTTATTGCGAATGGAGTCAATTGGAGCCGATTTGAATTCACGTGAATTCGCTAGTTTAGCTAATTTACGTGAATTCCAATTGTATCTGGAATACGTTCAGAATGACTTCCCATTACCCGAAAATGACCCCCCCCCCATTGCCTGAAATTGCGTGAGATACTTTAATTCGCAATAATGTGAAACCCCATGATTCCGTTCGGATTGCCATTAGGTTATACTTCCAATTTCCAACATCTGATAAAGTCCTTGGTGGTTAAGGCGCCAATTCGAGCTATCAGAAGATTGGAAGGTTGGTGGTTCAAAGTCCAAGTTCCACATGATGGGATGAGCTACTGTCACCAGTCACAGCTTCTGCCAATCTAGCAGTTTGAAAGCATGCAAATGTAAGTAGATAAATAGGTACCACTTTTTTGGGAAGGTAACAGCGTTCGGTGCAGTCATGACCACCAGAGCAGTCCTTGAACAATGCTGGCTCTTTTAATATGATCACTCCTGGATGCATCCGTTAATCGGTCTGAACCAGATGGCATTTCCAGACTTGGTACAAAGGCAGCCCAGTGTAGAGTGCATTACAGAAATCCAGCCTTGAGGTTACCAGCGCTACTATCTTTGGGTTCTCCGATGTTCAGTTGGTGTATCAGGCAAAGCTGATAACAGGCCCTCCTGACTGTTGCATCTTTCTATATAACACTTTAACCCACTCACCCCATGGAATTGGGAAAAAGCAGTTCCCTGCTTCAAGCAGTGGTGTCACTTGGGGGGTTGCGGGGACTGTGGACCACATCGGGTGACATCCCAGAGGGGGGTGTCACCCAGCAAGGTGGTACACCCAGTTTGGCTGCTGGGAGAGTGAGAAAGGGCATGACGTCTCTTTCTTGCTTGCCCAGCAGCCACGGCGGTACATGCCATTTGGGCTTTGGCACGCGTGCAGCTCCACCAGAGCCCAAATGGACTTGCAGTGGCATCCCTAGGATAGATGTCACCCATTGCAGTCACTCATGGGAGTTTATCATACGACGGAATTTGGGGGTATAATGCAATGGCAATCCGAACGCAATCATGAGGTTTCACGTAATTGTGTATGAGTGTATGCTTTAATACGAAATAATGTAAAATCCATGATTGCATTTGGAATGTCTTCCTTTTTGCCCGAAATTGCACGAGATACTTTAATACGCAATAACGTGAAACCCCATGATTGCGTTTGGATTACCATTGAATTATACTTCCAATTTTCCGTCGTCTGATAAACTCCTATGACTTTATTTCAATGGAAAAGTGTGGTTTTGAAGTTCTGAGTTTAACCACCAGAGGGCAACAAAATCAAGTCCTAAGACCACAAAAGGCACCCCACCCACCCAAGCCTGCAGTGAAGCACAGCAGCCACAAGGTGGCAGCACAAGGCAGGTGATGATGAGGCACAAGGAAAGAACAAGACTGCTTCTGAAATGGCTTCCAGTTTTAGTGTTCAAAAACTTTTTGCAAAATGAGAACTGGTGGGGGTTTTTTGAGCATCAAGGACGATCCATGTCCTTGTAAGCCAAGTTAGCCTGTTCTCTGCACTGCAGATATGGGGGAGCTGATAATGCATACACTCAGTGGTGGGAAAAGAGTTAGGCAAACTTAGCACATTTGCAAATGAGACTAAATTAGGAGGAATAGCTAATACCCCAGAGGACAGGATCAAAATTCAAAATGATCTGAATAGATTAGAAAGCAGGACCAGTGCTAACAAAATGAAATTCAACACAGAGAAATATAAGGTAATGCACTTAGGGTGGAAAAATGAAATGCACAGATATAGGATGGGGGACACCTGGCTGAATGAAAGTACATGTAAAAGGGATCTAGGAGTCCAAGTAGATCACAAGTTGAACATGAGCCAACAGTGCGATGTGGCAGCTAAAAAGGCCAATGCTATTCTAGGCTGCATCAATAGAAGTATAGCGTCTAGATCCAGGGAAGTATTAGTGCCACTTTATTCTGCTTTGTTCAGGCCCCACCTGGAATACTGTGTCCAGTTCTGGGCACCACAATTCAAAAAGGATGGGGAGAAACTGGAGTGTGTCCAAAGGAGGGCAACTAAGATGGTGAAGAGTTTGGAAACCATGCCTTATGAGGAAAGACTTAGGAAGCTGGGGATGTTTAGCCTGGAGAAGAGAAGGTTAAGAGGTGATATGATAGCCCTGTTCAAATATTTGAAGGGATGTCATATTGAGGAGGGAGCAAGCTTGTTTTCTGCTGCTCCAGAGAATAGGACCTGGAACAATGGATGCAAGCTCCAGGAAAAGAGATTCCACCTCAACATCAGGAGGAACTTCCTGAGAGTAAGGGCTGTTCGACAGTGGAACACACTCCCTCAGAGCGTAGTGGAGTCTCCTTCCTTGGAGGTCTTTAAGCAGAGGCTGGATGGCCATCTGTCAGGGATGCTTTGATTGAGGTCTCCAAAGAAGGAGACTCCACCTTGGGGTCTCTTCCAACTCTATGATTCTATGATTCTTTCCATCTTGAAAGGGAAGGAAGGAGGCAAAGAGACAATTATTGTCGGTGCAGTAATTGATGCAATTATTGATGCAAACAGACGTTGTTGTTGTATGCCTTTGGGTTATTTTTGACTTATAGCAACCCATATGGCAGTTTTCTTGGCAAGATTTGTTCAGAGGAGGTTTGCCATTGCCTTCCATTGAGGCTGAGAGAGTGTGACTTGCCCCAGGTCACCCTGTGGGCTTCCATTGCTGGGCAGGGATTCGTACCCTGGTCTCCAGAGCCATAATCTGAAGCTCAAACCACTACACCATGCTGGATGGATGATACTCGCCTCTTTTTTCTTCCCCACACCACCATGACCTGGATATCATTTTAAGGGCCGGCCCATGTTTGAAGCAATTGGGACATTTGTCCAGACTGACTAAGACAGATCAAAAAAAAGAATCCATTTCCTTGCTTGCTAATAAAAACCAGAGACAGAGAGGGGAAGGATCTGTGGTCAAGGCTTCCTGGCAACTCAAGAAAAAGGGTGTGTGTGTATAGAGTGAGTCACCAGCCAAACATCCTACTAGTCTGTCTCAAATCTGCAAGGTCGGGCTGAGTCATTTCGTTGCAGGATTCGTAACCAAGGCCGGAGGAATGTGGAGGGAAAGCAATGAGTGAAATCTTTTCTGCTCCCCAACCTGTGATCTGCATGCCATAAAAGGGTCGGTTTGCACGCATGCATGCATGCATGCATCGCTCAGGAAATGTGCATTAAAAAAATTAATCAAAATGGGAAGTCGAAAAGTTTGCACAGAAAAACAACAACAGCAAAATATCTCAGAGGAGACCTTACAACTGGGAGAATCCACAAAGCGAGAGAATAGATGGAGCATACCGCAGGGCCTCTCTGTCTGTTTGGGCAGAGGAAATGAAAAACCAGGAGGAGAAGTGGAAGACAGCCTAACTTGGGCAAGGCACACTCTCTCAGCCTCCGAGGGTGGCAATGGAAAACTCCGTCTGAAAAAATATATGCCAAGAAAACCCTATGGTTGGTTGGTTTAAGGGTCTCCATGAGTCAAAAATGAATCAGAGGCACACAATAACAACAACCAACAGAAGGAGGTATAAGTAACTGACTGGCATGTTGACCAGGAGTAACATGTACAGCAGCATTTTGTTGCAGCTCCCACTTCTCTCAGGCTAATAGCATTGCACCTAGTTGGAAGATGTCAATGGCTATTCATTCAATGGAGGTTCCAAGTTAGGGAGTAGTGTGTCTCTCTTTCCAGAACACTAGGGACTTTATCAGACGACGGAAATTGGAAGTATAATCTAATGGCAATCCGAACACAATCATGGGGTTTCACGTTATTGCGTATTAAAGTATCTCACGCAATTTCGGGCAAAAGGGAAGTCACTCCGAACGCAATCATGGGTTTTACGTTAATGTGAATTAAAGCATCTCACACAATTTCAGGTAATGGGCAGTCATTTTCGGGTAATGGGAAGTCATTCTGAACGCATTCCGAATGCAATAGGAATTCACGTGAATTCGCTAAACTAGCGAATTCACGTGAATTAGAATTCGCTCCATTCAAAATAAATAGAAATTCCTCCCGTCTTCCCTTTTGCCTGAAATTGTGTGAGATACTTTGATTCGCAAGAATGTGAAACCCCATGATTGCGTTCGGATTGCCATTAGATTATACTTCCAATTTCCAATGTCTTCACTACAAAAACAGTATTTTTCCAGTTCCTCTGTGTGAATTTTTATCATGTTTTCTTTTTAAATTTGCGGTTTTCCTACATTCACGGGGGTCCTTCACCCCTAACCCCAGCAAATATGGACCACTGTACTGAGTTTATTGAATGCAAACTACTTTTGCGCTCAATAAACTTTGATGCAGTTTGATACACGTTTCTCATCTCCGGACTAGATGAATCTCAGACCTCATTCAAGAGGGTTTTTCGCTTCTTCCGTGGGAAGATCAGGCTGCAGTTGGATTTCCACCAAACGGAGGTCCATTGCTTTCAAGTAACAGGTATTTGCTGCCGATGCTGTTTCGAGGTCTCTGGGTTTTTTCATGGGTGAATGCCCAGCAGATAAGGGAGGCCAGCATGCAAAAGTGCTAAGCGATGGGAAAAGACAGGGAAGCTTCACGAACCGGGAGCATTGGGACAGACAGGACAAAATAGTGTGTGTGTTTGTGTGTATCGCTAAATGAATCGATATTGTGTTGCATTTGGGTGCAACTTAAAGAATTCCAGCTTCCACATGCAAGGCCGATCCACATGTAAATGCTAAATGTTAATGATAAGGTGAGACAGCACACCCAGACCATAAATGCGGATCAATTGTGGCTTCTGCAAACCAAGGTGTGGAACAACTCTTCCTTCTTCCAGCCTAGAAAGTGACTTTTTTCTTTTGTCACATAAAACCTCCCTTTATAGAGTCATTATTCATTCAGTTTATCAGAGGAGAGGAATTTCTCTCTATTTCGAATGGAGCCAATTCGAATTCATGTGAATTTGCTAGTTTAGCAAATTTACGTGAATTCTAATTGCATTCAGAATGTGTTCAGAATGACTTCCCATTTCCCGAAAATGATCCCCCATTGCCCAAAATTACGTGAGATACACTCATCCGCAATAACTTGAAACCCCATGATTGCATTCGGATTGCCATTGCATTACACCCCCAAATTCCGTCGTATGATAAACTCCTCTGTCTTGCTTAGTTAATGGAATACCAACTACTTTTGCATTTTTAACTCACTTTAGCAACAACTGAAGTACATCATGAGAAAAGGGAGAAAGTGGGGAAGTAGAAAGAGAAACCGGGTCATTTTAAAAGCAGTTGAAAAAGCAGGGTGATAGAGGATTAATTGAGAATCTCACTGTTAAATTGGGACAGTTAGAGAGTATGGGTAGGGCTACAGGAGAGGCTGAATGCCATACAGATTCTGTCCCAAACAGATTCTGGGATAACAAATCAATGCTGGAGATCTCTCATTCATACAGTTGTCACAAAATCATAGAATCCTAGAGTTGGAAGAGACCCACCCAGTCCAACCCCCTTTTGCCATGCAGGAACTCTCAATCAAAGCATCTCCGACAGATGGCCATCCGGCCTCTGTTTAAAGACCGCCAAAGAAGGAGACTTCACCATACTCTCCAAGGCAGTGTCTTCTACTGTTGAACAGCTCTTACTGTC